>CM045766.1:154390321-154990321 GCA_025200525.1 Camellia lanceoleosa | reverse complement strand
ATCATCGGCTCCATATGAGTGCAGCATCCCAAATGCATGTACTCTCGAATGTAAGGTCCACCAACTTTCAACTTGAGGTCCCACCTCAACTTCGCTCAAACTCATAGCAGCGCTCCTCTGCGCCACAAGTTCAGTGCAAACTGGACAAGCTAGTAAATGTAGCCTCAAACTCGACCCTGAGACAAACCCTCTGCTTAAGCTTGGTAAGCCCGATCCCTTAGTCTCTCTCTAGCCACTGCGGATAAAACCTCTCTGGAAAGCATTCACAAACGCCTCCCAAGTACCACCCACGAACTTTCTCATACTTCCACCATTGACCCACATCTCCTTGGTGGAAGGATGCCAAGGTCACTTTCAATGCTCGTCCTCAATGCCTAGCATTTGAGCGTTTTACTCATCTGTTCTAGCCACTAAATGCGCTTCAATGGCTCCTTAGGATCCCCAACAAACTCCTCGGGTTAGGCAGGAAGAACTCCCTCTTCAAGAAAGAAGGTCTGCCTCGGTTGCGATTTCTGCTCTGAGAATACCTAAGGCCCTGCTATCTCTCGGGCCAAGGCACCCATAGCTCTTGACGACCCAGCTCGGCCACATTGGCTGACCAACCCCTTCTGAGCTATGCGAACTTCATCCGTAATGGCACTCTGCCTCCTAGGCCTACCACGCCTACCACCTCTTGCTCGTCGACATCCTAATAAAGGTAACCACAGAACATTAGCACATTTATCAACGTGCCAAAACTAAACACTCACGTCCTAATACATGGATAAGCGTAATTCATTCACGTAAGCACATAAACACATAAGCACTTACAATTTCATTTCCGGATGATAGCGGTCCCAAAGGCGTTACTAGAGTCTGGGTTAGAAACAGCATTGATCAAGTGCCTTTCCAACGGGACTCTCAGAAACCCAAAGATCCAGTCAACATCCTAGAAACTAAATCCCATACCCAAATAATCACATAAGCACGTTATCAATTAAACACATAGCATATGACACTACACTAAGTCTCTATCAAGCGAGACAAACCCATTGTGATCTTAATCACTTCCCACGTACCCAAAGTATTCGAACCCGGTACGCTCTGATACCAAGTTGTAACGCCCTCAAAATAATGATATTAAACCAACAATATTAACATGCGATGATATATAAAAGATCCACGTCCTTCCATTCATCAGAGTGCTATTACAAAAAGTATTACATGTTAACAACAAAAGCAAATGCCCTACGGGCTTACAGCTTTCCAAGTTAACACTTGGTTACAAGAAAGTAGAGTGCTAACTCATTTACACATTAAGCCCTAGGCTTGAATTTACATGTAACACTGCAAAAGGAAAGACAACCAAAAAGTCCATCCGCCACTAGCCTCCCAAGCTAAGTCCTTGGAGGTGGCATGCTACCAGTACCTGAAAATGATGTTCCCATATAGGGTGAGCCACAGCCCAGTAGAAATACACTAAACCAGTTATAAATAATGACTAAAAGATTAACAGTTGATAGATGGCCAACTCTTTTACATTCTTTCATCACTTCAACAAATATAAATAAAACAATTATATTCATACTTCCAATGACAAGCATATACGCTCTGCCAATACATTTCTAGATAAGCATACATGCTCTATCTCGGAGTTCATCTATCTCCTCCCAGTAACATCCGGTTTAGAGGTCCATCCCCTATCTTCCCCTAAACCGCGGAGTACATCCCCTATCTCCTCCAACACAACACAATGCATATATATAACAATTATACACATCACATATCAATACATAAAATCAATGTATTCTTTCCATCGTCATAACCCATGACCCAATTCTATCTCAATTCCTCATTTTCCACAATTAATTATTCAA
Source organism: Camellia lanceoleosa (assembly GCA_025200525.1). NCBI lineage: Eukaryota > Viridiplantae > Streptophyta > Magnoliopsida > Ericales > Theaceae > Camellia > Camellia lanceoleosa. The sequence goes on along the minus strand of CM045766.1, from coordinate 154,988,465 downwards.
ATTAATTAATCAATGTAATTAGGACGTTTCCATAATTAACATTACAACCCTTAGGTTCCAATTTCACTAATGTTTCAACATTAATTCCATGTTTCTATACCAAACATGCTTCTAGGTTTATTATAGACAAAACCCCAAACTTTTATAAAATTACACAATGGCCCAAAGTTTCCCAAAATTACACAACAACTACCAACATATCAAAATGCTAAAATTCAAAGACAAAATCCATAAAGAGGAGTAGGATATCCCTACCTCAAAGTTTGAGCTCAAAAGGAGATGAAGACCCAACACCCAACTTGCTCCAAAAGCAAATATTTTCGGATTATATCGAAGCCCAAGTCACCCTCTACCTTTTAACAAAGCACTTAGGGAAGATTCACCCTCTAGGGAGATGATTTCTTAGAGAGAAGGTAAGTCTAGAGAGGCTCTCAAATTTAGGGTTTTAAAAGTAAAAGCTTCAAAAAGTGAAGTTTAGATCATTGGCTGTGACGATATACAGGCTCGCTCGGCGAAGACTTGGTCGCTCGGCGACGGAACCTGGCAACCGTAGCTCGAGCCAAGAAGGTCTCGCTCGAGCCAAGATCCTAGAAGCTCGCTCGGCGAAGAAAGCTCGCCGAGCAGAGCTCGACCCTTGGTCTGCAACTAGAGCACGCTCGGCGACGAACCGCTCGCTCGGCGAAGATCGAACAGATCGCTCGGCGAAGAATCATTTCGCCGAGCCAGAATCATGGTGTTGAGTCAGCCAGACGCGATCGCTTCGCTCAGCGAAGGCCGCTCGACCCACGAACACAAAACTCAACTCTCGCTCGGCGACCAACTCCTCGCTCGGCGAAGGACAAAATGCAGGCGAGAACCCTTGGCTCCCGAACACAACCAACCTGAAACAAACCTGCCCAACACATCCTATAACTCAAATACAATATATGAAAGGTCGTAAACAGGACAACAATCCACTACCAACATCCACGGACACACGTCCGGATCACTATACAACAAGGGGTAAACCCGGGATCGCTATAGCAGCGCTCCTTGGCGGGTCCGGGGCAGCACCCGGGCGGGATCGAGGGGCAGCGCCCCCAAAGCAAAATGGAAAATTGCCGTCGAAGTTGCCTATCCGCTCGAGCGGACATTCCTCCGCTCGAGCAGAGAATCCTTGGTTCCAAAAGTTTGATCGTCTGCAAAAATACTGCGATATGTTTTTTCTCGCTCGAGCAGAACTTTCCGCGCTTGAGCGTAGGTTCGCTCGAGCAGCCAATCTGACGCTCGAGCGGAGATCGCGGGACAGTTTTCTATAAATACGTGTTTACGTTAGATTCTGGGGTAACGCCTCCAGATCTTCTTCTTGGGTTCTAGGGTTTATATCTGGGGCTATTTTGCTAGTTTTCTTTGATGTTTTCATTGAGTATTCAACTCATGGTTTAAGAAGGATACATCAAAGGATTGTTTGTTCATACTATACAAAAGAGAGAGTTGTTCTTCAGTGGATTCTGAAGAATTCAAGCCTGAAGCTTTGGTGGATTCTGGAGTGGCTCATTGTCAAGACAATTCCGAGGTGAAGACGGGGTTGGAAGAGGCACATAGGGGTTGGTTCAATTCGGGCATGGATTCACTAGGTAATTGAGAGTATACTTGTGTAATTCCTTTATATCTTCTTAGTGGATTGTTTTGTGGCTGTTGCCCGTGGTTTTTTTTTTTATCACAATTGGAGGTGCTCCAATTGTGGTTTTTCCATCTTAAAATCGTTGTGTTGATTTGTCTTGATTGTTTGATTGGGATTGTAATATACTGCTTAAAATTGATACATAATCACAAATCAATATCTAGAGGATTTCTAGATTTTTCAATATAAATTAACTGTTGGAAGCTAAATATTTAGAAACAAATAATTCATGGAAGCTAGCCTTTATGATATTAAATTCAAAAACTAGCCGTCAAGTGGATAACATATTTAAATATAAGAACATCATGCTAACATTCTCTATATCATGTAACAAAATATTGAATAATATACTAAGGTAAATAAATAAAAAAACACTTAAAGCCTACATTTGTTTCTCGGAATCAGTTTTTGGCAACACATTAACATTTCCAACCGACCCAAAAAATAAATATTAATGATTACATCATCTCATTGGCATGCTTGCATAAATAAGAACAAGATTCAAGTTATTCAAATATTAAAGACGAATGCATCTTCAAACCATATTTCTGTATTTTATGTCTTCAATGCTCTATGATATTCACCGGATAAGTGTCGTATACATTCAAAATTCAAATTCAAATTCTATGTTTATTACTCACAAACCATAGGGTTTTGTGTGCTTATTTCCATATATCAAAGGATGAACTACACATGGAGTAAATCATAAAGTGAAATTCACCAAATTCATTTAATTGTTGAATCCTGCATATCAAGCTGGCATGTTGCTAGTGTATGCATACATATAGGGAGAGGAAGATTAATCCAAGTGGATAAACATGTATTGGAGTTTTTGGAAACTTATGATGTAAACAATCTAATAACACATGCAATAGGCAACTAATTCAAGGACTGGTGAATAAAAAGATGCATTGAAATCAAACATTTTCTTCAAACATAAGGCAAAGAACATAAAAAATTGAGAGAGAGAGAGAGAGAGAGAGAGAGAGAGAGAGAGAGAGAGAGAGAGAGAACCTTTTGATAAAAAGATGGAGCTTTCATTGTCTCATGACCCTATAATTGCAAAAATGTTTTCATAACTACTTGCCATTGACATGTATAAAAATGTAAATAGATGAGCAGAATAAATAACTATTTATTAACAAAATTATTAGGTGAAAGAACAAAACTTTTGGGTTTTCTTTTGCAAACTAGAACACTGGCACAAGCCTTGTAAATAGAAATATATTACCACCCTCGCCATTGCCCTGCTATCAATTAAAAACAAACAAATAAATTAGCACACTCACCAATGCCCAGCTATCAATTGAAAGCAAACAAATATATTAGCACACCAGCAAGTGCTACTGCTAAAGGGGAGGGAGGTATACCTTTACTTCTACATAAATGTGGTCAAATTGAGTACCTGCAACAAAATAAAACAGAACATGAAAATGAGAGTTTGTAATGAAGATAATGCTTAAGGAAAGGGAATAATTTATGTATGACAACTATCATTTTGCAAAGATCCTTTCACATTAACAAACCACATAAGCAATAAAGGAGATGAAACGTTTAGTACATTTGTTTGAAGTATCAATAACCATTATGTAAAGACTTAATCGAACATACCAAAATCAACCCTTTGACCAATTAAAAATAAAAAAATAAAAAGAGCTACAAAAAACAACTGTGACAACAATTACAACCAAATATTAGGAACAAGGACATGAATTATCATTCCTCTACACCAAACATAAAAGGAATTATCATTTTCATCCAAGCATTTTCTATTACAAATAAGGCAGAATCAATCCAATTACAAATAATTCAAATGGATATATCATCCCTTTTCTTTGGAAGATGAAAATAAGAAAGTGCAAAATCCTATGCAATCTTGTGAATCTAGTGTAAAAGAATAAAAACCAAAACAAATAGGTTTCTTCTTTTTAAATACAAATATATTACAAAAAATAAACAAATATATCATGGTTTGATTTGGTTCAAGACTGTATCAAAGCCTTAAAATTGCGAACTGAACTAAACCGTTTCGAACAGTTTGACACTAGGTATCTTAAATTCTAGTGGCAATGAGTTTACTGGCCCATTGAAATTAAGAGTGACCAACTTAAGTAGCCATTTTAGAGGGTCAAATTGACAATTTTATAGTCCTGTATTTTGGTCCTTCTCTTTCACTCATTGTTTATTTTTTCAAATTCAAATGTGTTTTTGTACATGACTTGGTTGAATAGAGTGGCACACAAAATAACAAATAAAACATTAATCTCAGATCAATTACTTTTTAAAAAGCATTGGGTAAGGGACGCTTGCTTAAAAGTTCTATATTGAACTACATCTAAAGTTTGATTGGCCAATTTGGTAATAATTAAGAGGTTGAGCCCCCCCTCCCCCCCCCCCCCCCCCACAACAAGAGGTTGAGAAAGAAATTGTTACTATTAATAAGTGATTAAACTTAACTCTTAAACCATCCCTTTTGTCCAACGCAATTGTTGGCCTACTTGAAACATTTCATAGAGCAATTCATGAAAAATTTATTTAACTAAGGCCAACTTCCCCATTTTGGAAAACAATTTTTTCATAACACCCATCAGTTACTGCAATACAAAAAGCAACATTAACTTATAATGGAACTCATTTGAAATCAAGAACATTAAGCCCTCTGTTTGATGATTTTTTTAAGGTGAAAAAGTTTGACCCAATTGAATTTTGCAATCTTTTCTACAGAAAAATAAATAAATAAAAATGGTTGATGGTATGTGCATAGAAAATAGTACAAAGAGAAGACCATAAAAATAACTACTCAAAAGAAATTTATATAGTGATCTCCAAAATCATTGTTAGAATAGTAGAGAGAGAGACATAAAATAATATGTATTGTATTGAATCGATTGTATTGAATGATGTCGAGTAGAATGTATTCTATACAATAGAAGGCATGTATTTATAGGTTGAGAAAGAGTATCCTACTAGAAACCTAAATCAATACTTAATATATTTAGGAATACCACATATACATTAACATCCCTCCTTAAACTCAAGGAGGATAAACATCTTGATTTGGAGAAAGAAACTAAAACATGAAATAAAACTAAATAAAATAAAAGACAAATAGATTGCAAAATCCGAATGGGAGCACAAGGTCGCTTGAAATAGATCAGAGGTCACACTAAAGCCGGGAAACAGTTTATGGTCATGTCGGACCATTGTAAGAACTGGCTAGAACTAACGTCAGGACAGTTTAAAGGAGTCATGCCGGACCGATGTAGGAGCTAACCGGAATCAATGTCGGGACAATTTGAAGGGGTCATGCTGGACCGATGTAGGAGCTAACCGGAATCAATGTCAGGACAGTTTAAAAGGGTCATGCCGAACCGATGTAGAGACAGTTTAAAGGGGTCATGCCAGACTGATATAGAGAACTGGATGTTGAACCAGCAAGCATGACACACACATAACTAATGACGTGGTGCTGAACAATGATGGCAACAGATAACTGAGTGCGCTAGGGGATGGCTTGGATAGTGCGCCAGGGTGCGACTTTGGTGGTGCGCCAAGAAGATGGCTTAAAGAGTGCGGTAAAAGAAGATGGCTTAGGTAATGCGCCAATGGGACGGCTTAGAGAGTACGCCAAAAGAGGCGGCTTAGGGAGTGCACCAAGGAAGCAGCTTAGATAGTGCGCCAATGAGACGGCTTAGTGGTGGTTTGGGGCTTAGGTGGTTCACGTGGTATATCACCATGCTCACCATGATATAGGTATAATACCCCCCTCAAACTCAAATAGGTGTGAAGATAGATACCTATTTGAGGTTGAAGCAGAGGGAAAGACAGAGTGGAGCAAAAGCACAAAAAAAAATGATTGAGATATTTAGGGTAGGAATAAACCAACAGATAAAAGAAAAGATCACCCCGAAGCAATATTGACAAGAAAATATGACAGCAGAATAGGTTGAGGTCCGGCGGGCAGCCAAAGCAAGCCTGCCGCCCGCCGGTAAGGCGAAAACACCAAGAGCGTAACCTATAGCTCTAATGCCATGTTAGAATAGTAGAGATAGAGAGAGAATAATATGTATTGTATTGAATGATTTGTATTGAATGATGTCGAGTTGAATGTATTCTATTGTGATACCCTTGTTCTGTATTATGTTAATTGGTCCCTAATACGTGTGTGATTATATGTTTTGATATGATTTTGTGTGCCATTATGTAAATATATGTGATTTTGAAATTCTATATGTTCACCGTAGGAATAACTGTTTGAATAACCTGCTTTGGAAATTAAATTGAGGGCCTTATCGGCCACGGAACCCGAAATTGATTACGCCATTTTGATTAGCGTAATTTTTAGAGCCTACGGTGAAATTTAATTGAAAATTGATTCAGGTCAGATTAAATTGATTTATTTAATGGCATTGTGCTCAAATTGTTAATATTTTTGATTGTGGCTAGTGGGGTTTGTTGTATTTGAGCACTACACATCCCATAATCTCCTATGACCTCATTTTGGTTGATCAAAACTTGAGAAAGGGAGAGAGAGACAGCTGTTAGAGAGAGAGAGAGAGAGAGAGAGAGGAGAGAATTGTGCATTTGTGGTTCAAGACTTGGACCTTTTGGAGATTAAGCTCAAGTATTGCTAAATTGGGAAGATTGAAGCTCCTTGGTGAGTGATTCATGCATTTATAGTCACCATCTTGTGAATTCAAGTTTAATAGATGGTCAAGAGCATGAATTAGTTTGAATGAAAGGGAATTGAGTTGCTTGTGTTCAATTGAAGGTCAATGAAGGCATGCATGTATATAATTGTTGTGGAAATGCATAATCTAGCATGTATTGAGTTGAACATGGAAATAAAGGTGTTAAATCTTACATGCAAGCATGCTTTTGTTGTATTCCATGAGAATGAACACCATTTGCATTGTTTGGGATGTCATGTTTGAATAATTAAGATATGAGCTTTGAATGTATGATTTTGTTTGTATTAGAATGAGTTGATGGGAGATTGGGGCATGCATGTGAATTAATTGTGAATTGGGCTCCATTGTAATGTGTTTTGGTGTTTATGGCATGTTAGCATAACTATATTTGAGATTTGAGCCATAACATGCATGTTTTGTTGGTTGAAATTCGAATTGGAGCTCAAGAACTCAATCTGGAAAACCCAGATTTGTTATGTCCGCTTGAGCGGGGAAATAGCCTCTCGAGCGGGAAAATCGTGCTCCCAGTACTTTTTGCAGAGTTGGATGTTCGCTCGAGTGGTATATCTCACGCTCGAGGGGGGAGTTTTTGTATACAGACCTTCCGCTTGAGCGCTCTATTCCACGCTCGAGCGTATTTTTCATGCAACCAGTACTTTTCCAGGCCTTAAGGGTCCGCTCGAGCGGGGAAGTTGACGCTCGAGTGGGGACCTTGTTCTCTGAAATTTTGTATGCTCGTTCTGTGGGTCGTTTTCCGTTCTCTTTCACTTGTAAGCACTCTTAGGCATATGTTAAGCATTGTAAATGAGTTAATGAGTTAAAAATAAAGCCTAAAGAGGAATATGTGAATCAAAGAATGGATTGAACTGTTAGTGACCCCTTTTGTGTTCATGAAATGTGTAGGGTCAAGCTCCAGGGCAAATCCACAAGCTGATCACTGTGAGTAATATCGATATTTGAAAGCTTGTCAATGTCCAATTATTTATTTCCCTTATAAGCTTTATGAGTTGCTAATTGGGATTGTGGACCAAAGTTTGACATGATAGAAATGAATGGACCGAAGGTCGTTTTGACGTGAATGAGTGGGCTGAAGGCCGTTTTGACATAAATGAATGGACCTAAGGTTGTTTTGACACGAATGTATGGGCCGAAGGTCGTTTTGACATAAATGAATGGGCCGAAGGCCATTTTGACATAAATGAATGGACCTAAGGTCGTTTTGACACGAATGTATGGGCCAAAGGCCGTTTTGGCATAAATGAATGGGCCGAAGGCCGTTTTGACATGAATGGAAATCTGATTGGGCCAAAGGCCAGTAGGTTTGGAACTATAGTCATTTGATCTGAATTTTGTATAAGTGTATATATGTTAGGCAGAAATATGCATTGGGCCCAAGGCCGTTCGGAGCATGTTGTTCTTCATATTGCTCATATAACTTATGTATTTGATATTATTCGCTGGGCTGTCGCTCACGCTCATTCATGTGTTTGTAGGTGAGCTGAGGGACGTCCAAACCTAGCCCCAGTTAAGCCTACCAGAAACAACATGAGTTTTGGAGAGTCAGCCTTGTGTCTCATGTGCGAGACCCATCCTTGCCATTTTGTTATGTATTTATCTTTTGTCTTGTTGGCAAGGACTTTGTGTACATCTGTATATAGTTTTGATATGGGTTGACTCAGTTTGGATGATCCTGTCTGTAAAGGATTTTGTGATACTGTACTTGTTGTGGGTTATTAACGTATATGTGCATGGTTTGTTTTGAGTGCATATAAACACGGCTCTATGGACAAAGTTTTTAAATTTTTGCTTCCATTTGGCCCCTTTACTCTGATGAGTTATGTCTGTTAAGGTTTGAGGCCGTAGGTAATCTCAAGATTACTGGTTGGTTATGTCCTTAACCCATAGGGGCGGGTTCGGGTCATGACATCTATACAATAGAAGGCATGTATACATAGGCTGAGAAAGAGTATCCTACTAGAAACCTAATTATGAGAAAGAGTATCCTACTAAAATCCTAACTATGGATATTCCTAAATATATCTAGGAAATAAATAATACCTAATATATTTAGGAATACCACATATACATTAACAATCACAATTTCATACTAATAAAAATCAAATATTGCATTCGCACTTTACTCAATACCAAAAGGAACCCAATACACAGGACAACAGAGATGGAAAAATTACTAATTAGGAAAAAATAAAATGAAGTACAAAGAGGATAGGAGTTTACAGATTTCAAGACATACCTCTTCAATGAGAACTCTTTCAAACCAGTAAGTTATTAGAGAAAACAGAAATCTTCACCAACTCTTTGAGAGCAAGAGACGAGTGAGAGACGATAGTGCGCAAGAGAACAGACAAAAAAAATCAGAAAGAGAGAGGGAGAAACAACAAATTCGGAACAAAGAGGAGAAATAGACAAGAATTCCACGTATAATCAGTAAAATTCACTTAAATTAAGATAGGAATAAATCACTACAATAATTCAAAGGACTTTTCTTATGTGTGCCTTGCATATGGTATGCAAGGCATTTACACCCTTTCTATTTTGCATTTACACCTTATATGTATTGGGTTATATGACATTTTTTGAAAGTTTACACATTGGTGACCTGCTAAACTGGTCCTTTGCAGGTAAATTAATTAAATAATATAATATACTAATAATTTCATAAAAGGTGTAAGGTACAAACTTTCAGAAAAAGGTGTAAACCTTCAAACGATGGTGCAAGTGTTTTGACGAAAAGGTATAAACTTTCAGAAATGGGTGTAAACTTTCACAAAATGGTGTAAGGTATGGAAAAGGTGTAAACCTTTAGAAAATGGTGCAAGCGTTTTGACGAAAAGGTATAAACTTTCAAAAATGGGTGTAAACTTCCACAAAATGGTGTAAGCATTTTGACGAAAAGGTACAAGTTTAGAAATTTTTTGAGAAAAGGTGTAATGTTTCAGAAAAAGTGTAAAATTTAGTTTAGTGTAAATTTTATCGACAAATAACAGTTTAGTTGCTAAAAGTTTGAAATTTTATTACCATCGCCCCCCCTCTTCTATGTTTCCCACCGATACTTTCTCTGTTCTCTCTCACACGCACACAGAATAGTCACCACCAATCCTGACCCACGCTGACCACCCAAGCGTCGGTGGCCTTCGGTGCTCACTGCCGTTTGACATCACCACCTCCACGGCGACTGCTACGACCACCACCACCGCCGCTGCCGCAAATCAAAGGTTTTTTCTCTCTCGCTATCAATCTTGGTCTCTCTCTGTCAATGTCAACCTATTCTCTGTCGATTCGGTCTCTCTTTGTCAATCCCTGTCCATCTCGGTCTGCCTCCAGCGATCTTGGTCTGTCTGTGTCTATGTTGGTCTCTTCTCTGTCGATTTCGATCCCTCTCTATTGATCTCAGTCAGGCTGTCTCTGTCAATCACTGTCCATCTAGGTCTCTATGTCTGTCGATCTCAGTCTATCTCTCTCTCTCTCTCTCTCTCTCCCTTGCTCTATATTAAAAACAGTTCTCTTTTACATTGACATACTTGGTTGGATTTGGACTTGGAGTCGCTATTCGAAGCCCTCCCAAACTCGTCTTCTCTGAAACAAACTTTTATTGAGAGAAAGACCAAGCCCACCAAAACGTCATTCTCTCTCACATTGCCATTCTTTGAACAAGACAAATACAGTTTGATTGGATTTTAGGAACTTACACGTTTTGTGAAAAAATGAAACTTACATGTTTTGCGAAGTTACTTACATCTCTTATGAAAACACTTACACTATTTGTGGAAGGTTACACATTTGTGAAATAATTTATTTTGTAAAATTTACACCTTTTCGTTAAAATACTTACACCTTTTGTGAGAAGTTACTACTTTTGTAAAGAATGTTATTAAAAAAATTTACACCCTTTATTGGAACTTACACCTTTTCTAAGAACAGAACTTACACTTTTTGTCAAATAACTTACATCTTGTATGAAAAAATTTACACACCTATGGAAAATATGTTTTCATAAAGTTTACACCTTTTGTTAAAAACTTATATGTTTTCTGAAAGTTTACACCTTTTAGTGGAAATAATTACACCTTTATGACAAGTTACTCCGTTTGTGAAACATTTTTTTTTTCAGAAAATATACACCTTTTATTAGAACTTACACCTTTTGTGACATAACTTACATCTTTTCTAAAAATGTTTACACCTTTTATGGAAATCTAAATTATATTTTCTGTAAAATTTACACCTTTAATGGGAAGTTACACCTTTTGTGAAAAAAAAACTTACACCATTTGTGACATAACTTCTATCTTTTGTGAAACCACATACAAGTTTTTGAAAATATACACCTTTCATGGAAAAAATATTTGCATAAAATTTATACCTTTTGTTAAAAACATAAACCTTTTCTGAATGGTTACACCTTTTTTGTGGGAATACTTACACCTTTTCTGAATTGTTACTGCTTTTGTGAACAATTTTTTCCATAAAATTTACACTTTTATGGGATATTGCACCTTTTCTGCCAACAAAACTTACACATTTTTAAAAAATTTACACCTTCTATGGAAAATATGTTTTCATCAAGTTTACACCTTATTTTAAAAACTTACACTTCTTCTGAAAAGGTACTCCTTTTGTGAAACAAAATTTTTTTAAAAAATTTACACATTTTAATAGGAGTTACATCTTTAGTGAAGACAATTACACCTTTTTTTGAAAATTTACATGTTTTATGGAAAATATGCTTTGATAAAGTTTGTTAAAAGAAATTATTTGAAAAAAGTTATAAGCTTTTCAAATATGGTGTATGTTTTTCCGAAGGTGTAAATGACCTTAGAAAAGATGTAAGTTTTGTTTTTCACTAAAGGTGTAACTTCAAATAATAAGTGTAAATTTTATGAAAAAGGTTTTTCCACAAAATGTATAATTTTTCAAACAAGTTGTAAATATGTCCACGAAAAGGTGTAAATTTTTAGAAAGGTGTAAAATTTAGGCATAGGTGTAAACTTTGTGAGACAATCAAGCTGAATGTTTCGTTTTTACAAAAGATATACCAAAGAAGCTCTAACTTTTATCAATGACTTATACGTGGAAAATTTTATCACCACCGAGCACTCAACCGTCGCGAGCCACTGTTGCCCACCGCCGACTGACATTGCCACTGCTACCGCCACTGGTGCAAATCAAAGGATTTTTCTATCTCTATCGACCTTGGTCTCTCTTTGTCCATCTCGGGCTCTTCTCTGTCAATGTCGGTCTCTCTCTCTATCTGTCTGTATCGATCTTGGTTTGTCTATGTCGATCTGGGTCCGTCTCTCTCTGTCGAACCATATCGGTCTCTCTCTCTCTGTCTGCCGATCTTTGTCTGTATTGATCTTGGTTTGTCTGTGTCGATCTGGGTGTGTCTCTCTCTATCGAACCATGTCTATCTTGGTCTCTGTCTATCGATATCGGTCAGTCTCTCTCACTCCCTTCGTCTCTGTCTGTCTATATCGATATCGAACCATGAACAACACAAATACAATTTGATTGCGTTCTAGCAACTTACTCGTTCTGTGAAAAAATGGAACTTACGTGTTTTGTGAAGTTAATTTCATGTTTTCTGAAAACACTTACAGTATTTCTGGAAGGTTATAATTTTTTGTGAAATAATTTATTTTGGAAATTTACACATTTTCGTTCAAATACTTACACCTTTTCGGAAAAGTTACTTCTTTTGTAAAATAATTTCATTACAAAAATTTATACCTTTTATGGAAAACTACATTTCATAAAATATACACATTTTGTTAAAAACTTACACATTTTCTTAAAGTTTACACCTTTTGTTAGAAATACTTACACGTTATCTGAAAAGTTACTCCATTTGTGAAATACTTTTTTCCATAAAATTTACACCTCTTATTAGAACTTACACCTTTTTTGAAAACAAAAGTTACACCTTCTGTGACATAACTTACATCCTTTGTGAAAACAGTTACATTTTTTTTTTGAAAATTTCCATCTTTTCAGAAATGGTGTAAGTACTTCCACTGAAAGGTTTAAACTTTTAGACAAGGTGTAAGGATTCACAAAAGGTGTAAATTTTATGAAACCAAATTTTTCATAAAATGTGTAAATTTTCAAATAACGTGTAAATGATTTCACAAAATATGCAAGTAATGTCACAGAAGGTGTAAATTTTGTTTTAAGAAAATGTGTGACTTCCAATAGAAGGTGTAAATTTTATGGAAAATATTAACTCACAAATGAAGTAACTTTTCAGAAAAATGTGTAAGTATTTGCACCAGAAGGTGTAAACTTTTAGAAAAGGTGTATGTTTTTAGCAAAAGGTGTAAATTTTATGAAAAAAATTATTTCACAAAAGGTGTAACTTTTCAGAAAAGGTTTATTTTTTTCATAGAAGGTGTAAATGATTTCAAAAATAGTCTAAGTCTTCGATTCACAAAATGTGTAAATTTTGTGCAAAGTTTATTTCATAAAAGAAGTAACTTTTCAGAGAATGTGTAACTATTTTCAGCAAAAGGTGTAAGATTTAAGAAAAGGTGTAAGTTTGAACAAAATATGTATATTTTTGGAAAGAAAGTATTTCACAGAATGCGTAATTTTTGAGAAATAGTGTAAGTTTTTCCACAAAAGATGTAAGTAAATTGGCAAAAGGTGTAAGATTCGTTTTCAGAAAATGTGTAAGTTCGAACAAAAGGTGTAAATTTTTGGAATAAAATATTTTACAAAAGGTATAACTTTTGAGGAATGGTGTTAGTAATTTCACTACAAGATATAAGTTTTTAGAAAAGGTGAATGTTTTAAAAATGTGTAAATTGTATGAAAAAATTTCTTTCACAAAAGGTGTAAATTTTTGAAAAGGTGTATGTTTTTTCACAAAAGGTGTAAGTCATTTCACAAAACTTGTAATTCAAGTTTTCATGAAAGGCGTATGTTTTTCCACAGAAGCTTTAAGGGACATCAGAAAATGTGTAAGTTTTGTTTTTACAAAAAGTGTAAGTTCCAAGGTGGAACTTTTATGAACAAAATTAATTTATAAATGATGTAACTTTTCATAAAAAGGTGTAAGTTGTCAGCAAAAGTATAAAGTTTTTAAAAATGCCGTAAGTGTTCAGAAAGGTGTAAGTTTCCTCGGTCCATCCGACTCTCTTCCATCTCGGACCCTGTCTCTCTGTTTGTCTCTCTCTCTCCCCGTCTCTCCATTGTTCCATTTCCTCATAGCTAGGGTTTTATAGAGAAAAATATTTGAGGGCAAAAATCATATTGAAAGAACAAAGCTTATTTACTTGAGTTTGGTGAACATCAATCATTTAAGTTCTTGGGAAGGCTAGCCATGGAAGTAGATTTATAAATTCTTTTTTGAAGTTGATTTTTGTCGTTGGAGCACAATCGTACGGGTTAATCGAGCACCACTGTCGATTTGTCTGTCCCGGTTGGTATTTCCTTTATTTCGTGCTCTCTCTTTCTCTGTCTCCTTGTTTGTCTTCTTTCATTCGCATATACCTTCACACCCAACCCGAAATCGACCCAATAGGAACTGTTCTGTACTCCATTTTGGTATTTTGTGCTATTCGAATAGGAACTCTTCCCTCTGCTACCTGAAATTGACCCAATAGGAACTGTTCTGTACTCAATTTTTATATTTTCTCCCTTTCGAGTAGGAAGTCTTCCCTTTGCTATCAATGCTGCAAGTTGAACATAGGTGTTATAGTAGTTAGCAACAAGCGTAAAAGGTGTTCTGCATTTACATGGCCAACTTGTTAGGTTAGGTTATATACAACCAAAGAAGACTTAAAAAAAAAATTTGTGTAATGTTGGTACGGGAAAAACAAATTTTTTTTTAGAGTACCCAAAAAAGCAAAAATAAGAAACTCGATAAACAAACAATGACTAATCTTGATTCCGCAACGGCTAGCATGCTCGGTTGAATTCTGCTTTCAATTTTGTAGTTCTTGGTGATTTTATATTGTCGAAACTTATGTTTAGAAACAATATGTGTTACACGGGCTCTTCAAAATAGATCAAATACCCGTGTCGGACACCTGAGAGTCGGACAAGGGTATAGGATATGTGTCGGATACTTTTCAATGGACACTTCTTATATAATTGTATATAACACAATTATTATATGCAAGAGTGATACAGACCCCCTCATTTCCTGACCCCCACCACCCCCACACACACGTGGGGGTTGGTGAGTGGGGGAGAAAAAAAAAAAAAAAAATTTTTTTTTTGACCAATGACAGGCTGAGGGGGTCGAGGGGGTCACTGCCAAAAGGGGGTGAGAGTCTTTTTTCTTATTATATGTGCAAATTATTGTCAAATTACTATAAATGTCATTTTGACAATGTAAGTTACATATAGTACCATTTTATGTCACATATTAGATTAAAAATATGATATTTTTGGCCCAGACCGCGTACCGTTGAATGTAAGATTTAATGAGTCGGACCTGTACATACATACCAGCACCCAGCACCCGTACCCGAGTCCATGTAACACAGGAAACAACTGTTTGTTTCAGTGCTGAAGTTCATGCATAGTTGATGGTATTGAACTTAAAACATAGGAAAGCCAATTGAAAGAGTTGAAATGAGGATGACGATTTTCAAATTTTGTAGAGAGCTATTCGTTCCCCACACCCAATTCTTTTCCTAGAGTCGAACCCTTCACTTTCATGGCTAGCCTTACTAACAACTTAAGCAGCTGGAGACGATGGCTGAAAACCAATACCTTCTCCCCACCTGATTCGGACAAGCCTAACAGATTAAGGAAGAAGTTTGCCTTCAGTCCTTCTCTAATATCCAACTTTTCTAAGATGTGGTCCATCCGGGCATCGTCAATGCCCTATGTTTCTGTGGTTAACATGTCTGTAGGTGAACTCTTTAGGAGAGATCTCAACTGTGCGTGCACATAGAGTGTGCTCCCATCCCAGGTGATGTTGAACATATTAACTAAGTTGTTCAGTTCTTCAACTTCACGAACTGCTGTATGGCTGAGGTGAAGAAATGCAGAAAAGTCAACAAGCCCAGGCAATTCATGAAGAAAATCACATTTGTAGAAATGGACAGCCTTACCTGTCATTGCATGCTCTTGAATGATGGTTACTTTTCTCTTGAAATTATCATCTTTCTGTTGAATAGCAGTTACATTTGAAGAGAAAGGTAGCTGTCATTCAGGAGTTGTGGGCTGTCTGGACTTTATTGAGCGAGTTCATGAAATGCGTACTTTCATTTGTGGGAGTATGACCTTCATCGAGAATGAGAATCGATGGGTACGTTAGTAATATTTGTTAGCAAGCAACGGCTATCTTGCTTGTTTCATTGTCACATACAATTGAAGAAACTTGCTTGTACGCTTGGAAAAGTATTATTCCCTGATCTACCCACTGTCTGAGCACCCGAAGGTAATGGAGTATGGGCCAGGATGCAGCCACCTCGATTCTCTGCAACCAAGTTGCTCAGTAGGAAATTGAATCCCTCAACTTGATGGCGTTTCATCTGGTTTTTCTGCCTGGGATGAGCACCAATTTCAGTGACAGCAGAATCCTGTCCAGATTGCTTAACCCCATCATGAAATAGTTCAGTTGGTTCTTTGTCCTTTGTAGTAGGGTCTTCATAAAAGTATGTGCGTGTAGTCCTTCAGCCCTAAATGGAAAACAAAATGTAGTCCTTCCTCTTTAATTTTTGGGAAATTATGCATTTATCGCTTGTATACATAATTATTTCAATTGTAAGCTATGTGAACTAAATGCAAAATTTTGATGTGTGTCCTTTCTTTTGTCCGTTTCAAAATCTATATATGTGTTGGGAAATTCTGCATTTTGTTGTCTATGTCTATGCAAAATTTTCAAGTTAACAGCCACATGTTGCATCTGTTTGTTTGTGTTCTTGTAAATATTGATTGGAATACTTTGTAGGAATTGTTATCATTGCATCTGATGGATATTGGTCACCTCGCACCAACAATGTTAGTTTTCTCCTTCAAGACTTGCTACCTTTTGGTTTCGTACATATGTTTGTAAACAAACGAAATCCATCACCAAGGAATATGCTGAATTTTTTTTGGGATCAATTCTTACAGCAGCCTATGTACTTTTGTGTTTGTGTTATTTGTTTTGCACAAATTTTGAATGGCCTCACTTTGCATCATCAATTGTGAACTTTTATTTCAATTACTTCCATTTGATTACAATTCTTCACTGTTTTCTATCAGAAAATATGCATATACGTGGCAACTGTACTTTTTGTTGTCTTCAACTTATGACTTTATTGAACTTACATAATCTCAATCAATTAACATTACAATATTTGTTATAAAAACCACAAACGGCATTAGCAATTTGACCAAAATTGTCCAGGAAATTTAAAATGGAGTGTCAGAATTGACGGAGTTTAAAGTGCATCGATTCAAATTAGACAACGGACAAAATGTGTACACCACCCCTGTAATTTTCCCTTCAATCTAATTTGTATGATTTGCTCTTTCATAAAGGGGAAGGAAAAGATTGAAGACAATTGCCGAACAACATATCCAAATGTCTGACACTATTGCTGGCTCTTGTCGAAAGTGGCCAGTTGCACCATTCATTTGTTACAGGTACTCGTTGTTCATTTTGACAATCTAGAATTACATTTTTGTAGTGAAACTACGCGCCCTGTCGAAGTTCAGTTTGTGATGTTTGAAATTGGTTTCATTCCGCATGTCTAAAAATGTTTAAATTGGTGTCGATTCAGTCCCGGATGTACGAAAGGTGTGTTATACGGATTTTGGGGCTAGCTTGACATAAATACTAGCATATATATATGTTTTCATATTTAAGATTCAGTGATGATAAACTTCATGATGCTTGCATGCATCCAGCAACAATTCAAGGAAATGCAAGGGCCAGACAACACTCGACGAAAAATGGTGAGTGTCGAAATTTGTATTCTCTATAATACACTATGATGGAAACGTATGGCTGGGTTGCTATCCACACGTTGTATTGAATGGTTGTAGTGGGCTTGTGATTGTTTCACGTTTGCAGGATTGAAGCATGTAATAATGTCACCTTCCTATTGTTTTTGTAAATTTCAATTCATTGTAAAAATCCAACTATGTTTTGTCGCTGACTTTTTCCTGCAACTCTTATTCGTATTTGCAATCTTATTTAATTACCAACAATGCACGCGGATTATGTTTGGCATAAAGTTGTGGTTACAGTTATTTTGGACTCATAGTTGTTACTTGTGTTGTACGTCTGTCACTTTCGTGGTTAAAGAGTAGAAAGGAGATTGGGGAAAGGTGGAAGGCACTCCCCTCTGATGAGAAGAAGAGGTTTGCAGAAATGGCTAAGGCGAGCGCCGAGGAACACGCCAAAGTAGTACCATATGCACCAAAGTCTGAAAAGGTCATTACGTACTTCATGTTTTCATAAATGCATTTGGCTTGGTCCTGCTTTGCTGACATTGTTGGTTGTATTTTCTGTATTAATTTAAGGGTAAAAAATGTGCAGGGTAAAAGGCAACTCCACATATCATTGAAGTCAATTGTTGAGCTAGTTAACCGGTTCAACGATGCACAAAAGCAGGCAGTCATTGACATTGGGTTTGCTAGCCTCCTGGGGATGAAGTGTACACGTATAGATCACGACTTGTGCGCATGGTTGGTACAGAACTTTTATCCTGACAGTAGTTCATTAAATGTTCATGGTCGTCAACTCAGGCTCACCTGTAAGGTAGTTAATGTTTTATTGGGAATATGGTGTGAAGGCGATGACGTTCAGTTGGCTGGGTCATTAGAAGCATATCCCAATATCTACGATGAGGTTGGAGTTGTTAACGAAGTCATTCCTTTGAACAAGTTGAGACTTTATCTAACCGAGACTGATGGTGCAGAGGAAGAGTTTCGGAGGAAATTTGCGTTGTACGTCTTGGGGGCCATGTTGTGTCCTACCACAATGACCACCTTGAAGCCATCGTTCATTCATGCCGTGAAGGACGTGAATGGTATGCAAGCTTGTAATTGGGCAAAGTTGACATTGCAATTCCTTCACAACGGTGTTCGCAAGTATAAAGGTCATCGCAGTGCAACTGGATGTGTTTTCCTGCTAATGGTATGCCAATAACTTGATTGTTTTTTCCATTCCCCTGTTCATATGTTTCATGCATTGTTTTGTCATGGTTCAACAAATTGGCCTTGATTGGGACATACAATGTTACCTGTTTTGTGAGTACGACAAATAACACTCTTACTGACCAAGTATGGTACTCGCAGAAATATATTTTCTGCGACTACCGTCATAAATTTAAGAACAAAGAGTACAAGGCAAAAAGTATGACGGACCTCAATAGAGGAACCAACTTGCCTACGTTGCAAAGAGGGGAACATAATTGATTGATCTTCATCGATTTGGAATAATCAATCAGACACAGAATGACACAGGAAATATTATACACATTTGTAGGTAGAGTTGAAGAAGAATATACAGAAGAAACCTTGATAGGACCATTACTAAACAAAACGCATTGATTCTAGGAAAGGTCTTTTGGGTTGCAGCCATTCATATATACAAACATGTACATAACTTTTTTTTCCTGATTTCATCAAGAAAGTCCTTGGTTTGCGGTACATTTTTTTTCCTAAACAACATTGCATGATATGTGCCTATAAAGTCGACAGCATTGTAAACAAAATCGGTATTCTATGTACATTCCGGTGCAAAATTGAGAAGAATAAATGTCATTGTTACTGAATATAGTTATTTTTGTGGGAAGAATAAATTAATTATGGTGTGCCCCTTAATGTCCACAACTATTGTACCTTGATTGTCTTTGTCTAAGCTCGACGAGTACGTCGGCTGGAACGCAGTCCACGCCTCAGCTTTATGATTGGGGTGATACCCAAATACGGGAGACGCTGCGACGTATCAGAAGGAAGCAAAATTTCCCAACATTTGTCGTAAGCACTCCAACCAGTGTGCACATTTCACACCATTAACCCACTTGTCTTCAACATATAATGTCAGACTTCATTTATGCGTTTCTATGATTAGGCGGAGTTTGATTACAGTAACGACGAAAACGACGCCGATGATGCTGACATGGATGCATTCCATGTCGAGAGCCAACAAAAAGGACAGTACAATGAAGTCCGTATGAGCAATTTAGAGTCCGACATTCCCGAACTGAAGGAAATGCTGAAGCAAGTTCTCCACAACCAAATAGATTTAATGGAGATGTTACGACATTTCCAAGGCAAGCAAGTTGTTGACAATGACAAGGTAATCTATCCAATCATTACACAATTTTGACACAGTTGAGCCATATCATTTGAAGATGATTTATAAGACTAAGTTCATGAATGTGTATGTATGATTAGGTGGAAGGCAATGATGTGTGTATCATTAACCTCTCCTCCAATGTTGCTGAACTGAAGGAAATGCTGAAGCAACTGCTTCAACGTTTCAGTTTGGGCTGCAACGAACCGTTCACTGAACAAACCAATTTAGGTGAACTGAAGCAAATGCTACACCACCTCATTGAAGGAATATTCTCTAGACCACAACCGACAGGCATGGACAAACAGGGTGTGGACTCTGCTGTTGGAGTCGAGGTGCATGACGATGGCGTAGTGAAACCATCTGACGAAGTTAACCCAATGGAGTGTAATATTTTAGATGTACAAGGGATGGATCACCAACAACAGAATTTGAAGGGAACCTTGGCAAGGGACAAAAGTCATTTCCATGATGGGCACAAGGTGAACATCGAAGAAGGTGGGGACAACCAGAAGAAGGGAGGCCTTTAGTCAGGGGAAACATACGAAACTGAAGATAAATACACTCTTGACCTTCAGTTAGTGGGCATGAAGAATGTGGCGTCCGATGTGCATACTTCTCCTACTAAGCTTTGCCAACCATTGGGAGCAACTGGAATCGTTAGAGGAAGTGCAAAGGGAAGAGGAAGAGGAAAAGGAAAAGGAAAAGGAAAAGGAAAAATGTGCGGAAGTGGAGTTCAAGCCACTGAGGTTGGGGATATGCAATTGTGCATTGATAGCAAAACAAATAGTGGAGTTGACGACATCAGTTCACCTGTGGATGTTGATGGTGTGAATAAGGTCAACAAGGTACAAATACTGCCTTTAATGCCCCACAAGTTCTGAACACCCAATTCATGCCCACATCAATAATGTGAATCACTAATTTTACAATCATCTATGTTATATTGTATTAGTTGTCAAACAATTGCATGTTTGCAGTTATGACTACTGGCATATGTTTGTACACATTTCTAACAAACTCCACACCAAACATCACAAGTTGGGAAAACTCTGAGGTTCACAGTTTATACATCATTTCACATTCTTTTTTATGACTACCGACCTTGTAATGTAAGCTTCAATTTTTATTTTATTTTATTTTATTTTTATGAAATGTGTAGTGTTAATTGGCTGTTTATTTTGGTAGGACTCATTGAGGATGTTGGACAGCGAAGGGTTGTTATCGACGGAGGAACAAATACTTCTTGACTATGTATTTGACGATAGCAAAAATGAAATGTATTGTTTCATTTAGTACTTGCAAATTTTAAATGACAGTCCACTGTGAAATAACTATCGTCCTAAGGATCATTATTGCTTGAAGGGACATTGTTGTTTCCATGAATCTTCATGGATGGACATGTGAAGTTGGTACCCGGCATGACATGCGCACGCTCAAACTAGGGTTGTGGCTATCCGACATTGTAAGTGTTGGCTGTGCACAAATGAATCTGCGTTTTTCAGTACCCCTGAACTCAGAAACCTTTCTAATCAACTTGGCTTGTATCTTACATACAATGTTCTAGCCAATCAACTTGGTGGTGGTGCAATTGACTAATCGACAGAGGGATTTACACAATGACGGGAGGCATACTGATTGGTTCTTTCCCGTATATCTGTTGGTAAGTAAGTGTTTAAAGCTACGTTGTGTTTTGTGTATGACATATTTTGACAAATGTTTCCGTCAATGACCTTTATACATTACACATGCAGACTTTGATTCTAAATAAAGATACGCAACCTCTGCACCATGAAAATATCGTCACATCATTTTTCGGACATGACAGATACACTGGTGCAATTGATGCATGCCAGAGGGTAATATCAATGTTCATCCCATTATATTAAAATGAAAATATGAAAGCCATTACATGTTTACATGGCCTCTAAACAAGGTCTGCCCTTTTGTTTGCGTGTAGATTTACATGCCTTTCAATTACTGAGGAGTGCATTGGTTGTGCATTAAAATTGATATGGTGGACCGTGTAGCCTACCTATTTGACTCGTTCCCATCCAACCGACCAAACAAAAGGAAGTTAAAGGCAGCAAAAATTTTGGTATGTCCTCCTGGTGCATTTCTCAACACTACACCAAACATGAACATCCTTTACAAAAACCAACTTCAACCTTGTGAAACAGGTTCAAAGTATGCACGACTTGCTGCAACTACACTTTGGAAATGATTATGTTACAGACGTGCGTAGCTTCCACCTCCGCATGTTAGATGAGAGGCCAGTACAACAACTGGACGAGTAATCCACAATCCCTCCCTCACATTAATATGTATGCTGCATGACTGACTTAACGAACCTACTGACATTGATGACAAATTTAATGTGAAATTATTTTTGTAGCACGTTCGACTGTGGGATGTTCGTCATCAAATTCATGCAGCAACCTGATTTAAGCCCCGGTCCACACAAGGTACATACTATCGCTTCATTTCCATTTGTCATTCAAATCCTTCCTTGTATGTCCTATAATTTTGACTGATTTGTCTTATGATCTTTCTGTACAAAGTTCCATCCCTCTATGTGTCATAACTTGTTGGTTGACATCGTTATGGATGTCAATAATGCAAAGCTCGCAGAGTACCGGAAGTGCCTTCATATGAGCAATGCCACAAGCTAGGCCAGTGATGGGAATGGGCTGCCAGTACGCCAGTAATTTGGGTGGCAACAGGACTTCACTATTTTTTTATTCTTTGATTTCAATATGGATGTTAATTATGGCTCCCCAGTATTGTTTTAGCTGGACGATGTAAAGATGGACTAACTGCAAAGTGCAAGTCAAATGTAAACATGGATCAAACATGTCGATGTGGCTGCTGTCTTAGTACTATTTTGTTTACGCATGTTTCTTATTCCGATGAATGCGACTGAAACAAATATAATTTATGATTGTTTTTTTTACTCATATTTGGAGGAATATACTTGCTGCCCAATTTGTCAGCATAACTTTGATGTCACAACTGTAATAAAAAAACAATTTGAACTTTTTAAAAATAAATAAAAACTAATATAATTACAAAATGAATTTTTAATGAAATTTTTTTACGGGCTGCTGTCTTAGTTGTATTTTTTATTTGTTACCGAAATGAATTTATAATTCAATTACAAAAAAGGAAAAATTAAAATTCAGAAATGAAACCAACCACATTATGAATGAAAACTCAATACTCTTTGTAGGTAAGTTATATATCAATCCATTAGCACATATGACTCTAGCCAAAATAAAAAATGCAACGTCTTACAAGGAAGGTTAAAAAAAAAAAAGTCCTACATATCTGTTGCATCATCAGCAGCGTCTTCTGAAGAGTTGCCCGTACTGTCTGATTGACTGTCCTCATCCATTGTCTTATCAGACTTCGCTTCGTCTGCTGCCAATTTCTCATCGGTCAGCCAATCAACGTTCCGCTTCATAGTGCCAACTTGCCGCTCCAAACTTGACAACCGTGTGTCCACTTCATTCAGCCTTACGTAGATATCTTGCAACTGCTGCAATACAGGAGCAACACGAGCTTCAACAATAGCTTTAATCTTGTTCGAATTAGACATTTTGTAGGAATATGTGTATAGTTTATTTTACTTACTACTTTTTAAAAGAAATGTACAGATTCATAATATTACACAACACTATGTTGTAAGTATTTGTAAGATATGGTACATGACTTGTATGTTTTCAAAAGACCTCATGCATTGTGACATACATTGTATTAATTTCTCAAACTAGCCGAATTTATCTTGTACAAATTCGTTCCTTCTTGCATACACCAAGTCATCCGTTCAATACCCTTGATCGTCCATTATTTGGCATTTCCAAGGCACATGCATTGTACCTTCCATCAGTACTATCCCACTGTCATTGATTTGCACACCCACAGTTTATCATACATTCACATTCGTCATTTGTATTTGTGTCTCAACCCAACTTTTGGTCTACCCCAACCCAATTACATGGCTACTCATCCATAAAGCTTAACAAAATTCCTTTTATCAAATACATATGCCTCTCCAACTGCACCGAACCTATTAAATGAAATATTCAAAATAATTAATTTGCTTTTACTCAGTTTGGGTAGGTGTTGCCACCAAACAACAATAACTGCGTTCACATCTTTAAACCTACCACCAATGTATTAATGACTACGGGTTTAAGGTAATATAACATTTACAACCAACCACAAAAAAGTTTGCAACCAGTGTTGTTTCCTTTGCATTTGGGTTTGTTTTTGCGTCCATATATTCTTCATCAACCTACAAAAACAAAGTTGGACTCAATCAAGAACCGTCACACCTATGGATGCACACCACGGTAAATGCGGTCGTGGACAATCACTTGCAAGGGCTGACAGCTCCCGACTGAAGTCACTAGAATTGGATTATGCAGGTGGGTATATCGATTCCTTCGGTGATCGACATTTCTTGGAAACAGGGTTCCCACTGTGGAGTTTTGAACCTCTACGGGATTACAATTGCACCCGAATACAAGATGCTAGCCTGGGGAAGTATTTTGGAATTCCAGTTTCACTGTTTGCCAAACGAGTTCAGTGTGAACACCACTGTCGATGTGTTTTTGTCAAGGTTACTATAGCCCGATCGGTTGAAATGCAGTGGCAATTCCCTCATGTCAGCGAGTCCCAACTTAGGCATCGTTTGCAAAGTGAGATTGATCAAATGACTCGTCGACTCATTAGGCACTCACGCATAGAGGACGCAAAGGCAGAGTCGAAGATACATGGATCGAACTCGGCATCTGCGATCAAGGCTATAATGGAGGATCCTGAACTGGTGTCGGACCTGACCTTTCAGATTACTCAGACTCCAAGGTTGTTGATTTGAGCGAGGATTAGGAGACCTGGACATGTGTATGACATAGTAAGCATAATGTTGTAAGAAGCCATCATGGTGCGAACAAATACGACTTGGAAACTAACAAACCGTCAAACTCTGCTAACCGTTTCAACGGTGTATGCGTTAATGTCTTCATCATTTCCACTTTGTGTAAGGTATTTTTTTGGGTCACCGTCATCGACTGAAAGCTGTCTTATGATTTTTGTTGGTACGATGACAAGGTCATTTTTTTGTAATGTCATTAACCGATATCAGAAGCTATCATTAACCTATGTTTTGTTGATTACTTCATGTTTTGTGAATCGTTGAATATGGACAATAAGATTTAAGTGTCAGAATCATTGTATGGAATCAGAAGATGTAATTGCAAAAAAAAAATTGTGCACGACCGGCCAATGGTCTCATATACTCTAACATCAATATGGGCACAAATGTTTTGTTTTTTCAAACACAACGGTTGTATGGAAGCATACCCCGTGGGGTCAGCCTGTGCATTAGCAACTTTTCTCCCATTGTGCATTGTTATGAACTAATCAACTTCCCTTCAAACAAAAAAATATACAATAGACCATTCAGAAACAGAGTATTGATATTCATTAATGAAAAAGTCGGCACAATGGGTGAAGAAATGTACCACGCATTCTGTGCAATACAAAAAAAAAAAAGAAAAAGAAAAAAAGAAGAAGATATATACACTAGTTTAGGATACGGGGAAGAGAATGGCTAGAAGCTAGATGACCCCATTCTGATTAAGCATCTGCGAGCATGGCTTGGGCTTGAGCAGCTACAGAGCCAAAGCATCAAAAACCAGATCTGCCAAATCTGCTTTAAACTTGCCAACAGATAATAGTTGAGGCCACATATAAGTGATAAACAGATACTAGTTGATAGATAACAGATCTGCTAAATTTGTTCATTACAAACAAACCTGCAACAGCTAACAGAAGTTGTTCATTACAACCAAAATTCATGCACCCAGATAACAGAACCTACAACAGATAACAGGCCATAGATAAGTGACAAAGCACCCACAAAATTCAGTCATCCACAAAGCATCCACAAAATTCATCCACATAGCATCCACAAAAATGAATCCACATAGCATCCACAAAATTCATCCATAGATCTACCAAATAACATCCACAAAGCTCTAACAATGAGACCAATGTTTCCCAAAATTCATTCCATAATAAAATTATAAGTTACATCATAATAACTTATAAAATTCATTCCGTACATTCATTCCATAATAAAATTCATTCCACAAAGCTATTAAATAAGTTACATAAGTTACATCATAATAAAATTCATTCCATAAACATTAGTTACATCATGAAGTACAATACAACCAAAACTGGTACAAACTTCCATTCAATTTCCCAAAATACAATAAAGTACAAAAGTTACATGATCAAGTACAAAATGATAGAAAATATTATGAAATACACCATCGCTTTGATATTATTTTCTATCCTTTCAAGCCTTCGACCATGGTCATTTTCCAAGTCATGAAGCCTCGTCCTTACATCTTTAAAGTCTTCTACTGTTATAGCATCACAGGCTCTAGTGTTGAAATGGATTCTGGACGTAATGTCTTCATCATCTTCATCCACGAACTTGAAGTAATTGCAATGAGAAGTGGGAGTGGTACTCTACAATGCATGACAATCAGTTAGTTGAATACAACAAATATTAATGTGACTACTAAAGGATTAAAATTTCCAATGCATACTTACATATCTTGATGGGCAAACAAAGAACAAACGCCCCTCATTTCCATTCTCGTTGGTTTTTACAATATGTATGGCAGCAGTTCTTCCACAATTGCACAACCTCGGTTGTAATCTTATGTTGCTATTGTTAGAAGAAGATGCCATTTTTAAAATCTGCATACATGAGAAATTTGTAGTGCTCTGCTATGTTTGTGTTTGATGGGGTTAATAGTAGTTCTATTTGAATTTGAGGAACAGAGTGTGTCTTTATAGAAAACATCTATTTGTTCAAACTGCCGTGTTTAATAGCATTTGAACAGAGGTTACACAGACTAAACTGTTAATAGCATTTTAACAAACATGGCAGTTCAATGTCAGTCATTATCTTCAATTTCAAACTTAGCATTTGTGATTAATTGCACACATGTTACACACATAGCATTTTTAAACTGAACAAACATGGCAGTTTTACAAACATATCAGTTCAATGTCAATTCAATTATCAATCACACATGTTACACAACTATTATCAACAAATCATACTGAAGTGAAATGATTATGGGCAGATTGTTGGAGAGTGTGATTCAATTAATAGTTATCAAACTGAAATAGTTATCAACAAATCACACATGTGATTTTCAACAAAGCACATTGAAATACTTATCAACAAATCAGTAATAGTTATGAACATTTCAGTTCAGTTTGATAATAGTTATCAATGTTGATAATAGTTAATTCAATTCAAGCAGCTAACATATTAGTTGATAGTAGTTCATTACAACAAATCATGCGTGATTGACGACAAATACACCAAAATTCAATTATCAATCACAAATTGAAAATTACACAACTATATGCATTTGTTCAACTAATTATCAATCTGGAAAATCATACTATGTTTTGCAAAGATGTAATCCTTTCATTTCATGTTCGATCACTTTCTGCATAGTCATACTACGTTCTGCAAAATTTATACTTTAACTCTAAAAGGTAAATGCATATATGTTCCTGACAATATGTTCCACATTTATCAATCATACCATTTATCTATCTGCATAACAGTAATTTTCAAAGCCCTAATTTTGAATGAGTAAATTTGAAAGCCTTAATTTTGGAAGCCCTAATTTCTAAATTTCAAATCTATTTTGTCAATCACAGCCCTAACGTTTTTATTTCAGTGTTTGGAGGACGAACCTGGTTCATCTATGGCCTGAAAGCCCATGTTCTCCTCAACAAATTCCTTCGCTATAGCCGATGGTGGTCACGGTGGAGCTATGGTTCGCGAAGTAGAGAAAATGAGGGCTACAGGGGTGGGTTGGGTTTACGAGTGGGTTGCCGTCGAGAGTGGTCACCGGTCAGGCTGGGTTCGATGGAGGAGGAGTGAGTGTGAGAGTGACGGGGAGTGGGAGTGAGAGTGAGAGTGAGATTGAGGTGTATACTTTGTGTAACCTATATAGCAGAGCAGGAAAACAAAAAATTTTATTTCTTTATTTTAATTTTTAGTCAAAAAGCCAAAAATTCACTAAAAAAATTAATAAGCCAACAACTCATACAAAAAAGTCAAAGATTTTGTTTTCTCTCTACTTTTTGCACATCTTTTCGTAAAAAAGCAAAAAAGTCTTCCCAAACATACTAGTTTTTTTCTAGCTCATATTTTAGGCAAATAGCCAAAAAATTTCTAAATCAGCCTGTTCCCAAACGAGGCCAGTCTCCACTTTAGTCATGACGCAGGAAACGAGAGAACATTGAACCGACAACAAATGTTGTAGCGAGAGGGCAATATTAGTACAGGTAACTATAAGGGGTGGGATTGTTACTGAGGGAATTATTAGTCAGGGGACTGACAGTGATGGGACTACAAGTAATATTGCCATGGTTTAGGGCTGGTTTGGCATGTCATTAAGAAGAGAAAAAGTAAAAAAAAAGTTACTAAACAAGCTAAAAAGTTACCACTAGACACAAATTAAAAATTTTGAAAACATAAATTGCTTGATGCAAATTACAAGTAATAATGTATGACACAGTGATTGGTCTGTCCTGGTACAAATTACGCATGGGTGCACAACAAAATTACACAGGACAGTGTTGTTCAGTCCGTGGGAGCTTATCACAGGTTCCGTTTTGATAATCTTCACCGTTCATTGTGTAGAACTCGTCGAGTACTATATGTCTATTAAAAATCATGTTCATCGGATATCGCTAACTATATGATCAAATCAGTTTTGTATAAAAATAAGGGATGGTGTTATAGTTAATGGTTGAAAGAAAACTACTCTGATCAGATAGCTAGCGATATCCGATCAATGTGATTTTTCATAGGCATGTAGTACTCGACGAGCTGTACACATTTAATGATTCAGATTATCAAAACGTGTCCGGTGATGGCCCCCACGGGCCGAATAGCACTGTCCAATGCAATACCCAATATTTGTGTATTCGAAATACGTTGGGATTATGATACCCTCCATAGATGGGATTAGTAGTCCCCCATGGGAGATGGTATTAGAAAACCAATCCCTTCGATAGACAAGTAGAATTCTTGGTTTGGCTCATGTTATCCTATGTAATGTACTTACTGTACTTCCTTAGTAATTAATTTGCTATCTCAATTTGTTTGTACTTATGCGATCGATATGTCCAGTCCTGAACGAAAATAATTTACGCCTCATTTCACATGTAACAATTTTACCTTAACAAGCCAACAGGCACTACAAAACACCAACAATCCTAATAATATGCGTAATAACTGAAGTTAATAGTATAATAATAGGTATATGAAAGCAATTATTTTTGTACATTATGAGGTGGTGCCTCTAACTCTATGTGTGAAAACAAAATTAACTATTACTAATCCACTACTTATTACTGTGAAGAAGTATTTTGTTATAATTCTATCGCTAATATTCTAGTTACATCCACAATGGATATGTTACTATATTTGGCCAACGAAGTTTCTTGTTTGGTGATGCAGTGTAGTGGCTAAGGGCAACGTTACTCACCATAATATGCAATGTTAGATAGGCTATTAACAGTAGCTACCGTTTTAACTGTCGGGGGGGGGGGGGGAGGCAGGGAAATGCTAGGCGAAACCCTCCTGGACATCTGGCCGAGAGTCCCACCGGACATCCACTACGACAATTTCTGTATCGATCGCTGAACTACAATTTATTTTTTGGGGGTTTTTTGTACTTGTTTGCAAATTTTGGCCACTTGCAAAATTTTTTTTTTTTTTTTTTTACAGAAATTACTTATACACATTTGTTTATTACATATATACATATATATATATATATATATTTTACTATTTCTGTCAGACAGGGATCTTAATACACGCTTTAATCCATCCATTGTATCATCATTCACACAATTTGTCGTCTTTGTTTGGACTGCATAAGCGGGGATTGTAATCCACCAGACTGTTAGTCGTACGATACATTGTTCGTCAACCAGTCGGTTCGGGTGTATTTGTATCGTATGTTTGTTTACTCATCGGATTAGATGCCTAAATTGGAGTATTTGTAGTAAATCAAATGTTTGGTTCGACGGACTGGATAAGGATAAATTACCAATTTATATTTAATTTATAATACTAAATTTGTAATCTATAATTTATAACTAAACAACACAAAAAAAAAATATATATATATATTTATTCATAGGGCCATACAAAATTTAATTTTTAATTTATAGGCTGAAAATTTAATTTAACGTTACCTTACCTTACGCTACGCCTCGTTTGTGAAAAATAAAAAAAATAATAAAAAAAAAATTAGCAAAAATAATTAATAAGATAAAATGGCACGTCAAACCTATAATCAGTGCAAATTTCTTGTCACAAACATCATATCCAACTACAACAAAATCTATTATATTTCAAAACACAAAAAAATAAATTTAAAAATATGAAAATAATAAAATACATACTAAAATAGCAACTTCCTAACCACCTTAGGGCTGGTTTGGCATGTTTTAAAAAAGTCAAAGACTCAAAAAGTCAGAACTTTTATTTAAATCACATTATCTTATTTAAGTCACATCACCTCTCTAAAACATCAATTCAACCCCAACCCAAACGGAATCCATATTTTACAAAAAGTCAAAAAATACACTTATTTAGATTATCCCAAATATGTAATATGTAGTGTCACGTACGTTTCCGTTTCCCTCCCAAATTTGGAACAAAAACTAAAGTTGGCAGATAAAGCCTATAAAATCCCACAGAGGCAGTACTTTTTCATGATGACCCACATGTCGTAGCCTTTCTAATCTCACCAACTCATTTCCATTTCCCGCATACAATTTCGGCAACTTTGTTGTCCCTCATTCTCTCTCCATTTCGGTTTTGCTGTCCATCTCTAGTAACACACTTTTTCTCTGTCTATCTCTTTGTCTCTCCATTTCGATTGCGCCAGCTCGCTGACGGTAACACTCACCATTTTCTCAGGCATGTGTGTGTCTGTCTATTTTTTCTTTCGGAGCACATTATTATTATGACCTGCTGTGTTCTACTCGCACGACGCATTCATTTCTCGACTAATAAACTGTTCCTTGTTAGGTCATTGAAACCATACGTACGATTAGGTATACAAACTACACGGGTGACAAACTGATATTGCCATTGAGGAGTTCCATAGTGACAAACGGTCTTGGTTGAGCAGTATAGCCGATTTTTTATTTCTCTGCATGAATGTAAGTTGCGTATGGATGCTCTTGGGTTGAATGTCCGATGTGGCCCTGTTTGAAGTGTGCGTATTGTTTGTTGTTTTTGGCTTGAAGTGGTCAATACTATAAAACGAGTACAACATATGACCAATTAAGTTCGTAAAACAGCGGCATGCAATAGGTGCATAAATTAACGACAATATATCATACTTGAACAATAAACCAAAAGTACCACTCATACAATGTACGTACGACTGAATGGTCCGTTCATTGTAAGTTGTTAACAGTGAATTTCGTTTGCAACAATTTGGGAGTAACGTTCTTTCTGCATTCTTATCAATATTGCATGAACAGGAATTATTGTAATTGGATATGGGCGATATGTCAGACAATATGAAGCAACTGTGAGTATATGTCGTTCACTATTTCATACAATTAGGTTTGTAAGGATATGTTTCCTGTACGTACTAAATTCCATGGTCTGTTCGTGTAGGACATATTATGGCAGTATTTATTGTCATCAGGAGGTTGTGTGATTTGAGTTTCACACATTTGCAATAGCCTCAAATTGCACCACGAATTTCGTGTAATAGATTAAAACTCTGTCCATTTCTTAGCAGAATATGTGCACATACGGCACATGTCGCGTGTTCTGCGGAGAGAAATTGTGAAATCCATAACTAATTGAGTTATACTAAACCACTTCAGTTAATAATTTTCGGTCACAATGGAAAACGACATTACCAATTTCACAAAAATGGCACAACTTTTGAAATAACAAGGCAAGATT
Organism: Camellia lanceoleosa; assembly: GCA_025200525.1. Lineage (NCBI taxonomy): Eukaryota > Viridiplantae > Streptophyta > Magnoliopsida > Ericales > Theaceae > Camellia > Camellia lanceoleosa. Next base: position 154,956,783 of record CM045766.1, on the reverse strand, counting down.
GATTGTCTTTAAAGTTAACCGACGAAGATGATAGAATGCATAGAACGTACATACCACCGATGTAATTTGGCCTTCAATAAAATTTCATTTATGCCAATATTTGTTACAGGCAAAGAAAAACATTGAAGCCAAGTAGCGAAGGTTCACGAATCAAAACGGTTTGACATTACCGAGCCCCATCGTTGAAAGCGGCTAGTTGGACCATTTATTTTTTACAGGTTCGATCCGTGTCCTTCAAAGCGGCTCACAGTATGAATCCCTCTCGCCAGAAACGGCTGACAGTATTTTTCCACAATTGTGCATTACATATTTTGTACTCATAGTTTGCGCCTGTGCAAATTTCATTTTGTACTCACAAGAAATTAAGATTTTAGAGACCAAAAATAAGGACCAAACTAATTTCTTACAAACCTAATTGTTGTTGCAAAAATCATGTGGTTATTATATTTTTATCAACGAAAATTGGACATTACTGATGCAATATTATGTAGTTGGGACCAAATTTGTTTGTGTCACAAAGGAAACCAAATTTGTTTGTGTCACAAATTGGTCCCTAAACGTCAATGGTTGCGATTTGTGTTCATAAATGTATGTATATCCATCCATATCTAACATATACTTACGCCGAAATTCACAATGGTTGCAGCCAACAACAATTCAAGGAAAGACAAGAAGCAGACAACCCCGGACCGAAAATGGTTAGTGTGCAGACATGTTCTAAGTAGAGTACAGTGATGGAAACACGTGACTGCTATGATAGCAAAGTATGGACTTCTATTCCATGCGCACACCAATCATGTGCTTCTATTATGTCGCATTCAGCAATTTCCAGCAGTCATAAACGCCATATTGCATGTTCTTATAAACTTCGATTATTTGTAAAAGTCCATGTCCATTTTTATTTCAAATGTGTGCGAAATAGTAATTTGTATGTGCAATCATATGTAAATACCCCAAAATGTGCAGACATTGCGAGTGATACAACTTCTGGTGGCAATTATTTTGGACGTACAGTTCTTATTTGTCCTGTATGTGTGTCACATTGGTGTAACACTTACACAGCAGAAAGGATATTAGGGAAAGGTGGAAGGAACTCCCTTGTGATGAGAAAAAGAGGTTTCAGGACATGGCTAAGGCAAGTGCCAAGGAACTGGGCGAAGAAGTTGCGAACAAATCTGTAAGGTACTTACGTACTTAATGTTTTCGTAACTGCATTAGGGGAGGACCTGCTATCGACACAATGTTCGTATATTTTTGTATTAATGTTCACGTTAATAACATTGTAGAGTAAAATGCAAGTCCGCATACCATTGAAGGCAATTGTTGATATCGTGAACCGATTAACGGCTAACGTATAGCAATATTGATATTGGGTTTGGTGGCCTCCTCGGGTTAAAGTGTACCCGTATAGATCACAACTTGTGCCAATGGTTGGTACAGAACTTCGATCCCGACACGTGTTCATTGACAGTTCATGGCCGTCACTTGAGGCTCACCTGTGAGGAAGTGCATGTCTTATTGGGTATACAGTTAGAAGGCAATAACGTGCAGTTCACTGGTTCAATAGACGCATATCCCAATATCTACGAAGAGGTTGGAGCTGTTAAGGGATTCCTTTGAACCAGTTGAGAGTTTATCTGACTGAGAGTGATGGTGCGGATGATGAGTTTCGGTGGAAGTTTGTGCCGTACGTGTTGGGGGCCATGTTGTGTCCTACCACAATGATCGCCTTGAGCCTGTCGTTCGTTCATGCCGTGAAGGACGTGACCGATATGCGGGCATGTAATTGGGCAAAGTTGAAACTACAATTCCTTGTCAAAGGTGTTCGAAAGTATAAGATGAAAGTTCAGCGCGAGGCAACTGGATGTGTTTTCCTTCTAATGGTAACGTAATCGACCGTTGTTTGTTTGTACCATGCCGATTACATATTTCATCTATTACTGTGCATATGGTTCAATAAAATGGCAGTGGTTGCGAAATACAAACTTACTTGTTATTGAACATCATGACAAATATACCTGTACGGGCCACATTTTGTAACCAGAAAGAGCTTATCTTTTTAACCGGAAAGCTGCATGGGGATTCTGTCATCGAGACACATAAACACATAGCTATGATTGTGTTGTAAGTTGTATGCATTGTTAATGAATACGGATTATTTTGCTCGAAACCGTATACTAAATATCTTTTCCCCCTTATAATGCAGCTATTTTACTTGGATTGTTTTGCCCCTCCCTGTAAGAGTACGTTGGCTACTACACACTCCATCCCTCGGCTAAATGATTGGGGTGATGCCGAAATACGGTAGACGCGGCGACGTATGGGAAGAAAGCAAATGTTAGAGCAACGTGAGGTAATCAACCCATTCGCTGTGCATGTTTGACAGCATTGCCCCATCTGTGTTATGGAAACAGTGACAGACTGAATTTCTGTTCTTCTGACTAGGTGACAAGCAGTGACAATCAGTGACCCATTCTTTAGCGTATGCCATATTTCCACTTTGTCCCTCCCTATTTATTCTCAAATACTCAAACTTTTGCGGAAAAAACATGAAGTTTCCATCTAGACAATATTATAGCCTTACAAATTCAATTTTATGTACTACTTCTGTTATCAAATGAATTTTGTTTAAGCCCTGAAGTCAGATTTTTGGAAAAGCTTGAAGATTTTGGTTTTTCAATCTTGTAAAAAGGTCAAAACATTGTCGTTCAGTTATTGTTAGTTAGTTTGTAATTGAAAGTTTGTCCTTGTTTATCTAAATGGAAAAAGGTCAAGTGGTAAACATGGGATCGACTGTAAAGTTTTTATCTATACCAGATGAGCATCATTTACAACAAATTCTTTGTTTATTTCAGAAAAATGGAGTAATTAATTTTTATTAGATATATTTAATATGTAAGTGTGTACACATACGTTGTGTGCAACTTAAGAAAGTGGACCGAAACTTTACAATTCACAGTTGAGATCGATTAATGATTCAGTACATTCCAATTTCATTCATGATTTGAATCCCGATTTGACAACTATGTTAGGTGGAGTTTTATCCAACAATAGAAAGCAACGACATTGATGACGCAATCGACGCACACCATATCAATAACAAACAGAAACCATGGATTGATGAAGTTCGTTTGAGCAAGGTTGAGTCCGACATTGGTGAACTGAAAGAAACCATGAAGCAAGTGCTTCACAGCAATGCGGAAATAAGGGATATGTTGCTCAATTTCCGAGGGAAGGAAGTTGTTGACAATGGAAAGGTAAGCAAAAGCAATCAGTACACATGCTTCACACAGTTCACAGAGGTTACTTGAAGATGAAATATCGTAATAAGTTAATGTATGTGTTTGTGTGATTAGGTGGAGTCGACTGAAAGAATTTGTAACATTAACATATCCTCCAGCATTGGTGAACTCAAAGGAATGTTGAATGAACTGGTTGTAGCTATATTGTCTGGGAAACAACCGTTTAATGAACAGATACATATTGTTGAAATGAAGCAAATAATGCAGCAAGTGCTGGAAGGTTTATCGGAAACAACACAACTGCCTCGTACAGAGGAAAAGGGTATTGACCCTAGCATGGGAGTCGAGTTGCATGACGGTAGCGTGGTCTTCCCAAATTATTATGGTAGCCCAAATGAGGGTAATCTTCAAGATTTACAGGGGGTGGATTGGGAGGACAATAATGTGAATGGAATGTTGTCCAATGAGATAATTAATATGCACGTTGGACAGTTGTGTACCGTCCAAGAAGTTAGGGATATGCACAACAACCGTGGCCTTGCCTCCGAGGAAACATTCTCAAGCGAAGAAAGAAAATCTCTTTCGGTTTAGTTTCTGGCCATCAAGAACGTTGCAAAAGAGAATTTATCTTCCTTTGATGATTTGCAACCTTGCCTCCAATGCGAGGAGAAGCAGACAATGTGCATCATTCTGCTGGTAAGCTTGCCCAAACATTGGGAGCGGGACAAATTGTAACAGGTAGACGAAAGGGAAGAGGAAGAGGAAGAGGAAGAGGAAGAGGTGTTGAAGCCACAGATGTAGGGGATATGTATTCGTGCAACGATAGAAAAATAAGTACTCGACTTACTGCAAAAAACTTCCCAAGTCGCCACATCACTTCACCTTTCGTAAGTTTCATTACCAATTGATGCCGACAACATTACTGATCATAATTGAACCATTATTTGTGTTATATTTTAGTAGTTGTCATTCTAGTGCAAGTTTGCACTAACAAATGTTGTACAATTGTCTTACAGATTTCGGACAAAGTCCTGTCCAAACTGCACAGGTTAGAGAAGCGGTTCTGTTCAAAGGTTAGACATTGCTTCACCAATTTTAGATACATAAGGATGTCTAATGTATTTTGTAAATTTATTTTCTGAACTGTGTTCAGTTAGTTAATTGCTTATATTAATAGGAGGAGTTCATGTTACTTGATTGTTTATATTGATAGAAGGACTTGATGACACTAGCGAGCAGAGAGGTTTTATCAGCGGCCGAACACAAAGTTGTTGACTCTGTACTTGACAACAAAAAAAATGAAAGGTACGGATGAGTTTAGTACTCGCAATTAACCTGTTCCGTAGTATTTGTGAAATAAGTTTGAATTCCATAATTTTCATTTGTTATGCTATGTTTATTTGATTTTTGTAGCTATCAGTTCTTTAATTTTCACTGGTTCATGGATACGTTTAATGTAGGGACATTGTCGTGTCTATGAATCTTCATGAAATGCCTTGCGAATGTGCTACGCGACGTGACATACACACGCTTAAACCAGGGGCATGGCTATCCGATACTGTAAGTCGTGGCATCTGACAATGTTATTTCTACTAAATTTGCATGATGGACATTTCCATGTAAGGACATTGTTATTTCGTATTATATTTAAACAAATTGCAAACCTTATTTCGCAAGTTGCCTTGTCTGTTACAATGTTCTAGCCAATCAACTTGGTCGCAGTTCAATTGACTAACGGACAACGGTAAGTACACAGAGATGGGAGGCATACTGCGTGGTTCTTTCTAGTATATCTGTTGGTAAGTAAGTGTTTTAGGTCGGTTATGTATTGTAGAAGACATATTTTTAGAAAACTTTGGCTGGCTGAACTTTACACACCAAACATGCAAACTTTGATACTAAATCAAAAAACTCAATCTCTGAACCATAAAAATATCATCAAATCATATTTTAGACATGACAGATATACTAGGGTGCTTGATGCATGTCAAAAGGTAATATGAATGTCCATCCCATTGAAGCGAGTAGATTTAATATAAACGTCGGTAATATGAATGTCAATGTAAATATGAAAGTGCATACTGTAGACACCCCATTTTTGACTGTCCTCAAGACTTGGACTTCACCACTTGAACACTCAGTGATTATCCATGTTTGTGTTCGTCTTGAATTCCCGGAGGTCTCGGCCACGCGCCCTGCCTCAGGATCTCTCGACTCGACTGTTTTGTGTTTGGTTTTGCATCAAACACTTGTGTTTTGCTTTTAAGGGGCAAGGAATGGCTTGTTGGCCATCCCCACACCTCACCAGCCATGGCTTGAGGCCACCGGCCAGTGTTTTGTTGCCATCGGCCATATGTTTGGCCAATCAACACTCTTTTTGGTCGGTCGACCATGTATTTGGTCAATTTGGGATTTTTGGCTGGCCGATCACTGTGCATCTGCTTTTGCAGATATTTTTATGCCAGCTGTTCTAGCTGGCATACACTTTGCACCCCCTCCATACACTGTAGGGAGGGATTTCACTCTTGCTTAGCTTGTTTTGTAAGCTTTGCAAGAGTGATCATCCATAAAGGAAGGGACTCTCCTCCCTCCTCCAGGGTTACAAAAATTCTAGAGAGAGGTCTGAACTAGGGTTAGGTCTTGTGTATCTATCTATCTCTATCTCCCTCTCCTTTTGTGCTTAAGTGTGTGTTTGTTCATAGGTTTGCACACAAACACCTACCATTACACTTTCCTTTAGCTACTGAGGTACTAAAGGGTTATTTTCAGAGTTTTGGACTTGGTTTTGAGCTAAGGAGGCTACTGGAGCACCATTTTTAAAAAAGGTCTTCAAGGGTAAGAACTTCACCCTTTTTACCCCCTTTTTGCATAGGCTTTTTGCCATCCTTGCTTGCTGTTTTAAGCTTAGTGTATAACATATAAAAGTCTTGTTTTTTACTTGCTTAAAATAGTTGTTTAAGCTTGTTTTGGTGTTTGGGGTTGTTTGACCCCTCATAGGCCTTGTTTGGCCCCCATTTTGTGCTATTTTGGTGAGCTCTGGGGCCACTTTGGTTGGGCCTCCTCACCACTGAAATCTTGAGGGATTTCAGTGGTGAGGATGATGCCTTAAGGTCCTAAGAAGGAGAGGGCCATCCCCTCTCCTTGTTGTTTTCAAACTTGCCATTTTAAGCCTCATGTGTGAGCACCATTTTTGAGTTTATGTTGGCCATGTTTTAGTAGGTATTTGGTAGTATTTTTCCATGTTTTACCTCTGTTTTAAGTTGGTTTAGACACACCATGCATGCTTAGCATACTTGTCTTGTAATGCCATGAATTTGCCTTAACATGCTTTGTGCTTTGAGCCTTGCTCTAGCATGATGTTGGCCTAGCTTTGTGAAGCTTTTGTGCATGTTTTAGTATGCTTTAGCTCTATTTTTAATTGCTTCAACCATGCTTAACATGCTTTGTATAGCCACCTTCCATTTTGGCTTGCTAGCCTTGGGTGTGTGAGTGTTGAGCATGCATTGCTTAGCTTGTTTCAGTGGTTTGGCACCACTTACAGCATTATTTCAGTCCCCATGGTATGCTTGTATGCTTTTATTTGATGCTCCTTTAATGCTTTAAAAGGTTGTAGTCTTGTGCTCCATGTTTGGCCTCTTTTGTATGCTTCCATGTGTAGGCCACTTAGATGCTATCTAGGCATGTCCTTAGCTTTGTTTAGGTCTGCCTTGGGACTATTCTAAGTCCTCTTAGCCTTGTGAGGCTTGGTTGGCATGGCCATGGTTTAAGCCCCTTGGCTTACCTTGAGTTTTGGACATCGTTGCATGCTTAGCTTCTCTTGTTTACTTGGTTTGGCACCTTTTATAACATGATTTTAGAGCTTAGTATGCATGCCATTAGTCCATGATTATCCTTTTTTAACTGCGCTTAAAAGTTGCTCTTTGGTGCCTAAGTGTTGGACCATGTGTGCATGCATGTTTGTATGTGTTTTGGCTTTCATTTCCTTGGCATTTGGCCACCGTTTTGGGCTCATTTGAGAGCTGTCCAAATTGGTATAAGTCCATTGTTTGCATGTTGTCACATGCTCGCCTTGTGTGTTGTTGGATGCTTAGCCCATCACATGTGTTGCATGCTAGAAACACTTTGCATTTGGCATGCATTTCCTTTGCTAAGCTGCTTTGCATGTCTCCATGTTAGTTCCCTCACATGTTGTTGCATGTTTGCCATTAGCATTGTTATTGAATGCCTCGCATGCTTGTTCACTTAGGTTGAGTGCCTAGTGCACATTGCTTTCTTGCATGCTCACGTTGCATACTTAGCTAACATATTTAGGTTGCATTTGGCATGCATGTCTTGCCCCTTGATCAAGTGATAGAGGTTAGGCCTTACGTGTTTAATTGGTTTGCATTTCATTTGAAATCAAAATGCACACTTGGCCCCTTTGGCCATCACGCATTGAAATGCGCGAATGGTGGCCCGAGCGTCGAGTCCCAAACTCCTTTGAGTCATAAACATGATAAGGAGTGTGGTTGGTGCAAACATTGCTTGAAATGCATTGCCATGCCATGTTTTGCCCTCTGTTGCTGTCAAAACAGGTTTCTGCAAGCATACATGGTCGGCCGACCATCTCTACTGCTGACCGACCAAACATTTTTCGCCGAGAGCTACACTAATGGTCGATGACCACCTTGCCATGGCCGGTGATGATTCCCCTTGGCCGGTGGTGTTCCACAGTGTCCAAAGAGTGTACCTTGGGATTTGTGCAAGTCTTAGAGGAGCAGAGCAGGGTAAACAGAGGTAGCTTGTGCATGGCATTGGATTTCCGGGCAAAGCCAATCCGAGCATGCGTGCATCCCTCTTCCCGAGGCCTTTTACTTTTTTCCTTAGCTTAATTGATTTGTTAATTAATTAGGTGGTCTGCAAATTATTTAATTAGCTTGTAGGTTAATTAAATTGTATTATTCTTTTGGTCACTCTGAGCGAGGGAGAATTTGTAATAAGTGTGGGTGCGTGTGTGCATGTCTTCCAATCCCCACTTCTTTCTCCCTTTTACTTCCCCGCTTTCGATGGTTAGTATTAGGGCATATTTAATTTAGAATCCTTATGCTATGCATGCGTGCATCCATTCATTTGTATTGCATGCACCGGGCTCGGCGCATCATGCTAACTGCATAGTATTTCAAATCTAACTTGAATACATGTTATTTGTTGCATTCCACATGCCATACTAGGATTAGCCGAGTCTATTCTAGTTGCATTTTGTATGTGATGCATTAGCCATTTGTTAACTTGAACTAGGATCATGCATGATTACTAACTAGTTCATTGTTTTGGCATGGAGTATGATGTAAGTATTTATGCTTTAGCATCTCGCATGAGTGTAAATGTTAACATGACAGCATGCTTACCATGTGGCTATATGCTTAATTAATTTACTGCCTGAATGCCTGTGGGTGAAGGTTGGATTGTTTGAGTTGGAACAACTCATTGAAATCCGTGTTTTAGCCTACTCACGAGTAGCAAATTTCGAACCATTTTCCAAGCAAACAGATATGCGATGCTTTGTTCCAAATTAGGCAATCTAGTCTATACTTTTGTGTTGTGCGCATCACATAGTAAGATTAAGCTAATAATCGGAATAAGATTGCATAATGTTTTCAAAACTAGATATCATGGTTAGTAGAGGCCGATCTTCGAATCGGGTGAGAGGGGGTGCTCATAGCTGACCTTCCCCAATGGTACCCAAGTTCCTGAGCCGAGGCAACTTTGGTGATGACGGACACGTAGCCTTAGGCAAATGAGTTAGGGTTTTCTAAATTCCCCCAAAATAAAATATTTAGGTGGCGACTCTGTATCTGGCAAAGCATGCCATGTTTGGCACTTCTTTACAAAAATCTGTTTTCCAAAACGATTTCCCGGATTTGGACTCTTTGGTTCAGATTAAGAACCGTGACAAATCGAGTCTGAACTGTGGTAGCATTAGGCCCTCGGGGCGTGTCCACATGTACATGTTCACATGCCCTGTAAACAATGTCTTCACTTGTGTTTATGTGTAGATTTACATGCCTTTCAATTATAGATGAGTACATTTGTTGTGCCTAAAAATAGATATGGTAGACTGTGTGGCGTACCTATTTGACTCATTGGCGTCCGCCACACTGGACACCAACTGTAGACACCCCATTTTTGACCGCCCTTAAGACTTGGACACTACTGATGGTTTACTGGGTGGAGAAAGGTGTGCAGGGCAAAGGTTCAGTTTCTTTAGCAAGGAGAGAGTCAAATCCCAACTTCATACCCCTTTTGGACCAAAACAATCTTGATCAAAATATTTTAGACCTTGAAACCCTCTCTCTCAAGTTGTTTTGAAAATAAAGTTCCTACAATGTTTCGACGCTCGCATTTCGTTAAATATTGCGCTTTTCGGTAAACCGAGCAAGGACAAAGTGGACATGAATGAAAGAGAGATGAAATCTTTGAAAAATCTTTCAAAACACTTTGTTTAGGGGTTTGGAGTTGAAGAAAATAGGAAATGAGAGAAGAAAACTAGTTTGGGAGAAGTTCGGCATGAATCTAGGTAGGACCAAAACTGCGCGGCTTCACCAAAACAGGAATAACTTTTTTCACAGTTATAATTTTGATGCAAGGCTGGTTCCATTGGAAATATTACTTCCGGGGCTTCAATTTGGGCATAAGAATGACCTAAAAAATAGTTCATATGACAGAGTTATGGCCATTTGAAGTTGGACCTGGAAGGCAGAATTTTCCTGCCGACCAGAAAAACTAGCTGGCCGACCACTTTCTCATGAAAAGTGGTCGGCCGACCACTTTAACTGGTCAGAGGCCTTCCTGCATATTCTAAAGGTGTTGTGGATGCCAGCTGTGCCGGCTAGAGTGCACAGATTGCGTCCTCCATACACGTGTATGGAGGGATTGCATCTAGCTTCAAACTTCTTCAACAAGCTTGGTGCTTGTTTCTCTATAAGAGGAAAGGCTCTCTCTCTTTTCTCAGGTTCTGAAGTTGGCTAAGGGTGATAGATACATCTCCCTCTCTATATTCTTCTCTCCCTCTATATTTTGTGCCTTAAAGAGTGTTATTTCTTCATTTGTGCACACAACCTCCTAGCCAAACACTCTTACCTTGTTGCTAAGTTGTTGGAGGGTCTTGTGGGAGTTCAAAAGTTGGTTGGCTCAGGAAACCTGCTGGTTTTGCAGTGCTTCAAGGGTAACCCCTTTTCTCATCTTTAAGCTTTGTTTTGGTTACTCTCCTAGCCATATTTGCATGCTGATTTGAGCTTAACTTCCTACTAGAAAAAGTTTTTTTTTTCAATCCTTGTGATGTTTGTTTAAGGCTATTTTTGTATTGGGGGTGGTCCACCCCCTCTTAGGCCTTGTTAGGCCTTGTTTTGAGCCATCCCTTTTTGCTCTTATCCTAACCTTTGCATGACCTTTCTACCACTGAAATCCAGTGGATTGTTAGTGGTAGGCATGTGGTTTTGAGGCCTCAAATCAGAGGGGGGTGACCCCCTCTCTTTTGAGTTTTTGGCCTATCAAAGGAGCATGTGTCCCTTTACTTCCAAGGCTTGGTTTAGGCAATTTTTGGTGACTTTTGGGGCCTGCCTAGACTCTGTCCATAGTTGGTTTGGTCACCTTGAGTTTGCCTCTTGTATGTATGGAGTAATCCCATTTGTGGCTCATCAAAGTAGCATGTCAATCTAGCATGTATTAGCTCAATTTCAGTGCATTTTTGGTCATCATTTTGCATGTTATGACTCTATTTTTGACTGATTTGGTAGTCCTTTGCACGCTCCATGTATTTGTAGAACAAATCTTGCTTACTAGTCTTGTGTTCATGATGTTTTGGCTCATCATTCTAGCTTGTTTTGACTCCACTCCAGCACATTTTTCGCTTTGATTTTACATGCTTGAGGTCTAATTTAATTGGTTTTGGTCATGCATGTTTGGTTTTGCATAGCTATAGTGCATTTGGCTTTGCTAGCCTTGTACTGTGGGACCTCTAGCATGTCATATTTGAGCCTCTTGCATGGCATGGCATCATTTGGTAGGTAATTTCAGACCATAAACTTCTACCATGCTCTTATGTTTATCACTCTTTCATTGTGTTTAAGAGTTATGCCCTTATGTCTTGTTTGTGGGCTAATTCGGAAGCCTATCTTTCTTGCCATCTTTGTTGTGAGCCTAGCATGTTTTTGCTACCATATTGACCTGCATTAGGTCTATTTTGAGTGCTTTAGGTCATTCAAGCATTGCTTGGTATGGTTGTAGTGTAAAGCCCTTGACTAGCTTTGTATTTCAAGTCTCTTGGCATGCTTTTATTTGAGCTATTTGCATGATATGCCTTCACTTTGCATGTAATTTCAGAGCATATAGACTTGTCATGCTCCCACTTTTTTTCACCCCTTGAGTGCCCCTAAGGGTTGTGTTCTTGTTGCCTAGCTTGTGGACCAATATGTGTGCATGTATGTCTTGCCTTTTGGTGCCTTAGTCCTGGTGTTATGGCCACTGATTTGGGCATGACTGAGGTTAATCCATTTTGGTTTAAGTCCATCGAGCATTGTGTATGCCATGTGGTTCATTGCGTTGTGTATGCCATGTCCATTTGCATTGTGTATGCTAGTTGTTGTTCATGTTGTTTGCATGCTTGTCCCTTGCATATTGTTTGCATGCTTGTTTCATTGCATTACATTTTTACATACTCCATGTTACATTGCATTGTGCATGCCATGCTATGTGTTGCATTGTGTTTGGAATAGGTGTTAGTCCAAACACAGGAAACGAGGGACGTTTCATACTTGAAGTGATGAAACACGCTTCAATTCTCGGTCGTCGACGCTCTTGATCATACATGATAGAGTTTTAGGCTTTATGTGTTTACTTGTGCATTCATTTCCATATTGAGTTGCGCAATTCAGCCCCTCGGCCATCACGCATCGAGATGCGTGATTAGTGGCTCGAGCGTCGAGACCTACACTCTCTTGAGCTTATGTAATGATAGGGAGGGTGGTCGGGCGTACATGTGTTGCAAATACTTTGCCATGCCCCTTTCTTACCCTCTGTTGCAGAAAACCAGAAACTAGCAGCAATAACTGGTCGGCCGACCAGATAAAGTGGCTGGCCAACCACCTTTTCTAGTTTTCACCACAAAAAGTGGTCGGCAGGTGGTCTCTAATGCCAAAAATTGGTCGGCAGCATCCCTACAGGTTCCCATGATGCAGTTTCAGCCTTCTGGAGCTTGGTGCAAGTTTCTAAGATCAATTGCAAACAGAGGCAAATCGGGGCGTGTAGACACCCCATTTTTGACAGTCCCCAAGACTTGGACGTCATCGTTTGAACACCCGATGATCATCCATGTTCATATTCGTTTTGAGTTCCCGAAGGTCTTGGCTGCGCACCTTGCCTCAGAATCTCTTAACTTGCATGTTCTGTGCTTCGTTGTGGACCAATAACTTGTTTATTTTTGCTTCTGAGGGCATAGAATGGCTTGTTGGTCATCCCCACACCTCACCGGCCTTGGCTTGAGGCCACCGGCCCTGTTTTGTTGCTACCGGCCATTAGTGATGGCCGGTCGGCATTGTTTTTGGTCGGCCAGCCGTTTGTTTGGTCAATCGGCCATATTTTTTGGCCGGGGCTTCTTTTTTGCCTTTTTTAGGCATCGTGCATGCTAGCTGTGCCAGATAGAGCACACTTACATGTCCTCCATACACGTATATGTAGGATTTGCACCCTTTGACCCTTTGCTCAAAGCTTCCTCAAGAAGCTTGAACCTTTGTCTTAGCTTCCCCAAGAAGCTTGAACCTTTGTTCTAGCTTCTTGAGGAAGCTTGACCCCTTTGTCTTAGCTTCTCCAAGAAGCTTAGGCCCTTGTTTTGTTCTATAAAAGAGGGCCTCCCTTCTCCTTTAGGGGGGTTGAGCAAATCAGAGATATACATCAGAGATATATATCACATATATCACTCCCTCTTTATATCTTCCTCTCTCTCTCCATTTGTGTGTGGAATAGTGTTCAAAGGTGTACTTTTGTTTTTAGTTTTGCACTGAAACACCTAGTGTTACACTATACTTCAGTTACTAAGGTGTTGAGGGACTGGTTTCAGAGTTTTTAAGTTGGTTTTTATCAGAGGAAGGGGCTGGGGTTGGAGTTCTTGAAGTGTTCTTCAAGGATGAGCACTATTGCTTTATATTCCCCATTTTTGTACAAGCTTTAACCTATCTTGCATGCTATTTTGAGCTTTATGTATAACTGATAAAAGTTTTGATTTTTCATGTTTAAGATGTTTCATTAAGGTCTCTTTTGTGTTTGGGGTTGACCACCCCCTCTTAGGCCTTGTTTGGCCTTTTTTTTTGTGCCCTTCTCTTTGAGCTTTGGGACTCCTTTATTTCGATCTTGTCACCACTGAAATCCAGAGGATTTTCAGTGGTGGAGAAGTGGTTTTGAGGTCATGTATAGGGGAGGGACACCCCTCTCCCGTTGTGTCTCATTTGCTTGTGTTTTTGGCTTATAAAGGTAGCATGCATGCTTAGTCAATTTTGGCTCCATCTTAGTGGGTATTTAGTGATATTTTGTCATGTTATACCACTATTTTAAGTTGGTTTAATGGCCTCTTGCATGCATCATATGCTTGTCTTGTAATCCCATGTTTTGGCCTAACATGCATCATGTGGTAAGGTGGCATTTTAGCATGATTTTGGTTTGGTTCCAATAACATTTTAGCTCTGTTTTGCCATGCTTAAGGTCTGTTTGGTGTCTTTTTGGTCATGCTTACATCGCTTTGTATAGCCTCTTTGCATTCTAGCTTGTTGGCTTCGGGTGTGTGTCATTAGCATGCTTCATTTGAGCTATTTCAGTGATTTGGCATCACTTGTCATCATATTTCAGTCTATGTTTTGTGGCTACACACTTGCTGTCACGCCCCAAACCCGCCCCTAAAAGTTTGGGCATGACCTATTCAGAAACGGACATGTAACCTGGTAACATAACATACGGGGCCTTATCGGAAGCACAAAAAAATAGAAATAATGAAACAAATAAACTCCATTGAGCTACTTCTACATGCCAGGATCTCATTCATCACATGCATTATAGTGGATAGATAAAGTTCTAACTATAACCCGGAGCATATACATACACATTTACAATACCAGCCCCATGATTGGGTGTATACAAAAAAAACAAACATGAAAGTATATACAACAAGCTTAGATGGACACCCATAAGAAAGTCAACATCTTAACAACTTGACAAAATAAATAGCTTATACAGTGCCTGGGCATACGAAGGTTGACAAAAGAAAGCGAGCGTCTTGGCTAGGACTGACCACCTGATTGGTGACCTATAGAAACAGACATAATAGAGAGTGAGCCGGGCTCAGTGAACAGTAATACATAAATAAAATGATGCTTAACTTGAAACATAATCCATACCAATGCAATAGTCCGATTCTGTGCTAAGTGCATAACGGCCTTAGGCCCAATCTTGCAACATAAACTTGATGGCTATAAGCCCTTGAAATGTGGTGGCACGAGGCCCTTGAAAGATTGGCATAAAGCCCTTGAAACTTCTTTGACCTTGTAGCATATTCAAACTTGTAACATATACTTGAAACATACCTGAGCATACTTGAACTTGTAACATACTGGAAACATGCCTGAAACATACTTGAACATCATTCATTAATTCAAACGGAACATATTATAACTAGAGTGTTTTTTGTTGTATCATGTCATTATCGTACACTTAACAATGAGAGACTAATTCACATTCTCATGAGGGTCACATAATAATGCTAAACTTTGCACTTATATCGTAGATTCTGAATAACTTCCAATTCATAAGCAACATAGCAAATAACTTTAAATTCATATGGATACGCATAGCTACTCTTATATTTACTCAAAATCCATTCTTCAAGAATGAACATAAATTCTTTTGGGTAAATGACTTAATTCACGTGCTCTATTAATCAATAGTATACACCGTTGTTTACTCGTTCTTATATGTTAACATAGTTGCCTTGCCTTGTAATTAACAGAGTCCTAATGGTAAACCGTTACATCATTCCCATGAGTTGACATAATTAACATAAAGTTAACAGGACAAAGTAAGCATATTTTCATTAGATTACAGATGACTTTATCGGTTTCACAATTCCACAGTTTAGCCCTTGGCCTGAGGGGTTCACACATTCACGATAGCCTTTAGGTTTCATAGATTCACAACTTATCACATCGGCCTTCGGCCCTTTGGATTCACAAGTTCACAAGTTTGGCCCTTGGCCTCATAGCTTCATAATTCACAAATGGCCCCTGGCCACATAGGTTCATAGTTCACAAATGGCCCCTGGCCACATAGGTTCTTAGTTCACAAATGGCCCCTGGCCACATAAATTCACAAGTCGGTCCTCGACCTCATAAATTCACAAGTTGGCCCCCGGCCTCATAAATTCACATATACATAAATTAGCTTTTGGGTTTCATAGGTTCACAATTCAGCTCTTGGCTTCATAGTTTCACAATTCACAATTCAGAAATTCATACTTCACAAATGGCCCTCGGCCACATCGTTTCATATTTCACAAGTTGGTGATCCATACTTCACAAATTCGAGATGCATATTTCACAAATCCTTTTTGATGTTTCCATAATTTCACAATGTTCCTCATATAGTATACACCTTTGATGTTTCTATAATTTGACAATATTTCTTACGTAGCATACATAGCATACATGTCAACATAATTCTTACGATGAAGATCATAACGTCAATAACAATAATCATTAACGGTTAAAGATAGGTCGAAGTACTACTACTCACAGTACTACAACGGAGTGCTTGGCCCTCCTGAAGTGTGCCCTGTACACATATATAACTTAGTCATTAGTTCTTTTTCCTTCCTTCATTATTCTTCACAAGCCTACCATTATCCATCCATTATACCACAATTTCCTCCATCTCAATATATCTATATATAGAAATAGAAGATTACCATTCTTGCAAACACAATATGGAAATTATAATCAATCACTTCGATTTTAAGATAGGAAGGAATTGCATGGACATCTTCCACATTTTCCAAAAATAAATCATTCTCTTGATTTTAATAACTAAGCAAACCCACAAGTATTTAGCAACATAATTCAACTCGACATCATTAAATATAATTCAACATAATTCAAAAGGAATTCTTAAAATCCATTTGAACATTCCATAACCGAGTTTATGTCATCTATATCATTAATAAATCATTTCCCCCAATTTCCTTCTCATTATAACATGATTTACATTGCTCATAACAAAATTCATTCGCAAATTTTAAACATAATTTTCAAACATAACCAAATTCCAATTAAACGTGTGCATATATAATTCAACCTACCAATTTCATGATTCAACTTTCAATTTGGACCAAATTATTGATTATCATCAAAAATCAACCTAGGGTTTCAAGAAAAACCTAGAAATGTTAAGAAAAATTCAAACTTCTTAACCCATTACTTTTTCATCCAATTTTCCCATTGATTATATATCCTAGGTTCATAATCCATAATCTAAACCCAACAATAAAACCCCAAATTCTTCAAATCCGAAATCCCCAAATTTCCATAATAGAACCCTATATGCTCAAAATGTAAATTTTGCATTTATATACTTCAAAATACCACAAATCTATCTATTAATGTAAGCATTGAAGGAGAACTAGGACCCCTACCTCAAGAAACAAGCAAAGGACCGAGCCATGGGAAGAATCCTCCACAAATCCGAGCTTCAATCGGTTGAAAATGTAAATCTTCATGCCTTCTTCACTTTTTGGTGAAAGATCTTGATCAAACCTAAGGGAAATAGAAGTATTTGGGATCAAAACCCTAGGGTTTTCGGACCTAGGGCAAGAAGAAAGAAGAGGTGAAAAGAAAATGTAAGAAGTGATCTCAAAATCCCGTTTTTAAGTTGCTGTGTTCACGCAGCTCGATCGAGCGAAGAAAATCTCGCTCGAGCGAGCATGCTTCCAGCACAGACACACAAAATTCAAACAGGTATAACTCTCCCATCCGGACTCCGTTCTAGGTCGTTCTTGTGTCCAAATTGAAGCCCTGGAAATAAGCTTTCCAATGGTTCTTGCCTCACATTTAAATTCAAAGTATGGAAGGAGAAAAGGGAAAAGGAGTGACGGCTGGTCAAAGATTCAAACTCAAATTTGGGACTTTTTATCTAATCTTATCTATATATCTTGTTAATGCTTCAATCAAGGTTCCAAACATCATCCAAGGGTCCTCAATTATAATATTTGAAGTTCACTTGCCAACCCATCAATATCAAGAGTTCGACAACCATACAACTTTTAAGGTGACAAGCACCACTGTACATCAATCCAATGTGAATTTAAAATCTGAGTCGTTATACTTGCATTCATCACCTATTCTATACTTTGGAGAGTTGTTGTTTCATGCTCCTTATTTGGACCATTGCATATGCCTCCATGATTTGGTCTTTGGAACACCTTCTCATTGGGTTTTGGGGTTTGTTTTGGTGTAATATAACTCTGATTTTATTTGCCCAAGTCATGTCATGTTCGGTTGTAAGAGGTGTAGTGCATTTGCCCTTTTGGGCCTTGTATGCGTCTTGTTTTGTGCCCTTCTCTATAGCACGTTTTGGCTTTATTCCATATGAGTTTTAGCTTCATTTTGGTCTTCCTCGGGACTGTTTTGGTTGCTTTGACCATTTGGGGCTTGGTTGACATAGTCATGGTTCAAGTCCCGTAGCTAGCTTTGAGCTTTAACTCCATTAACATGCCATGTTTGCATTGTGTAGTTGATTTGGCATCATTCTTCATGTGCTTTCAGAGTTTTCTTCATCTGATTTCAGAGTTTATTGTAATGCCATATCCTCATATTTATCACATCTCGCTCATGTTTGAAGGATGTGCATTGTGGCCTAGTTGATGAACCAATATGCGTACATGTTTATCTTGCATATTGGTGCCCTAATTTTGGTATTTTGGCCACTGTTTTGGGACATGGATGATGCCTCCCATTTCGGTTTAAGCCCATCCTTGTACATAGTTGCATGTTTGGCACGTTGCATCTTGTTACATCATTTGCATGCTTGCATTATACCATGTTTGCATGTTCTTGTTACATTAGCTTAGCTTGCATGTTAGGTCGCATCGCATTGTATCTTGCATGCGTAGCACATTGTACATTTGCATGTTTAGGTTGCATTTTATTTGGCATGCTTTGCTAGCTTAGCCTCATATTGCATACATGTATTGCATTGTGTTTGGGTTGGGGTTTCAAACCAAACATTAGGTATGAGGTGTGTTTGTACTTAAAGTGATGAAACACGCCTCAATCCTCGGTCGCCGACACTCTTGATCCCAACATGATAGAGTGTGTAGCATTCATTTCTTTTCGCTGCATTCATTTACATTGATTTGCAAACTTGGCACCTTTGGCCATCATGCATCGAAATGCATGATTGGTGGCCCGAGGACCGAGAGCCATGCTCCCTTGAGTTCATTGCATGATAGGGAGAGTGGCTATGCACACATTGCCTTGAAAATACCTTGCCATGCACTGTCTGTCCTCTGCTGCTGCAAAACCAATGTTCTGCAGGAATTCCAAGTTGAATACATGTTATCTGCTGCATTTCAAATGTCATGTTTAGAATAGCCGAGCCTATTGTAGTTGCATTTTTGCATGTGTTGCATTAGGCATTTCAGCATAGTTAGGATTCATGAATGTTTTCTAATTAGCTTCTTTCTTTGGCTTGGAGTACTCGGGAAGTGTTTATGCTTTAGCATCCTTGCATGTGTGTGAGTGACTGCCATGATAGCATGCTTGCCATGAGGCTAACCGCTTATGTGATATAACTACCTGAATGCTTGTGGGTGAAGGTTAGGTTGCTTGAGTTGGGATAATTCGTCGAAACCCGTGTTTTAGCCTACTTGCGAGTAGCAAACTTCAATCCATTTTCAAAACAAACGGATATGCGATGCTTTGTTCCAACTTAGGCAATCTAGTCTATACTTGTATGCTATGTGCATCACATAGTAATTCTAGGCTAATAACCGGAATAAGAGCACACAATGTTTTCAAAACTCGATATCATGTTTAGTAGTGGCCGATCTTTGATCGGGCGAACAGGGGTGCTCACAAAGTGACCTTTCCCAATCGTACCCAAGTTCTCGAGCCGAGGCAACTTTGGTGATGAAGGACATGTGGCCTTAGGCAATGAGTCAGGGTTTCCTAAATTCCCCAAAATAAAATATTTAGGTGGCCACTCTATATCTGGCAAAGCAGTCCATGTTTGGCACTTTTTTCAAAAAATCTGTTTTCAAAACGATTTGTCGGATTTGGACTCTTTGACGATTTATTGGTCTTGCATTGCACTCTTCGAGATTAGAGACAGGATCGTGACATTTGAGTCCTGAACTGTAGTGAGCCCAAATGAACAAAACGGGATTCCCTCCCGGGGCGTTCGGGGATGTCTACAATTTCTGGCGACTCCTCTAGGGATTTAGAGAACTTGACTCGAATTCATGATATCTTGTTTTGTTTGCACTTATGTGTTTCTTTGCATTGCATGTGCATTGGTGCGCCTAGGACACCGTGTTTGCCATCTTCTATTCTTGAACGGTTCGCCGGAGGCTACGTGCCATAAGGTTGACCGGTTACGGGGTCTGCCATGATGGGAACACAAACCCCGATTTTCACCGGGGCACCACTTTTAACCATTAGACCTAGTGCATATTTGGAATCCATAGTGACCATTCCAAACTAGGACAGGTTGCTCACCCGATCATAGGTTGTTTGAAACCGCTGCGTACGTAGTGAAACCCTAGCTCTTGACAAAATAGGACAGGGAAACCTTACCCCAACATAGGGGTATTTTGGCTCTCACTTGTTTGTTATGTGCTTTTAGAGTACGTCTCTACAGGAATGCATGTATCAGTCTACAAGTTTGGGTATCAGGCCTGCGGGCACCAGTTTAGAATTTTGGGAATCAGTTATCTGCGGGTATCGGATTCAGTTTTGAGGGCAATGATTTGGGAACAATGATCAGTGTTTGAGAACAGCCTATCCAACTTATCAACCGTGTGTTGTGATGCCCAACTGTGTGTTGTGTATTTATTTACGATGTTATGTTGTCCGTTTGTCTGTTTGTTTATTTTCTTATTATTGCATTATTTGTCTTTTTGCTAGGGGTAGTATAGCACAATTGCTTCTAACCAAGCAGATATTCCCCAAGCACTTTGGACAAGAGGTCGCAAACTCCATCGATCTGAGGATCTGGTGGACGGACAGGTAGTGTTTCATTCTCTACCCCCGGTTACCAGACGGAGAACAGTCAAGCAGAGGGTGTCAGTTCAGCCGTCAGTTTAGAGGGCTTCATCTAGCCTACCTGTGTACAGTAGGGATCAGGGTTTTGTTTCTCTCGAAGAGAGGGAACATATACCGGTAGTACAGTTAGATCAGGGCAGTATGGCTGCAATGGAGGAAATGATGCGTCAAATCCAAGAAAGTATGAGAATCATGCAGCAGGACGCTGTTCGTCGGGATGAGTTTGCCAAACAACAGGCCGAGGTTATGGCTCAACAAGCAGAGTTGATCGCCAGGTTACAGCAGCAAACCGGGGCATCTGCTTCACACCAAGCCCCTCCCCCACCAGGAGTTCTAGCACCCGAGGAGGCACCAAATGTCCAGAATGCCTAGGAAAATACAGACATCCCAACGGGGCCGGCTCCGCCCCCAATTTTGCCTTAACTGTCCAAGGCACCTACGCCTATCAACCAACCGGACTCTTCTTTTGAGTTCGAAGTGGACCCCACATCATTGAAAGTGAGCAAGCTTGAAAAGCTGTTCAAGAAGTCTCAGGGTGTCAAGACCATTCCAGATATCAAAGATGGGTATACCGACGCGGCTGTGACGCTACCAGATCAGTTCAAGATGCCCCAAATCGACCGCTTTGACGAGTCTGGCGATCCCATGGTACATCTACGATTGTTTTCGGACATACTGAGACCGATGGGGCTCACCAGGTTACAGAAACTATCTTTGTTCGGCCGGACCTTATTAGGTGTGGTGGCCATCTGGTACGCAAAACTGGAAGACGATGTTAAAAGGAATTGGGACGAGATGGCCCAGGCTTTTGTCACTCAGTACTCTTATAATACACAGATCGAGATTACAACCCGTGATCTTGAGACGACTTGGCAGGAGCTTAAGGAGAGTTTTTCTGACTTCGTAACCCGGTGGAGGGTCAAGGCCTCAATGATGACCACTAGGCCTACAGATAAAGATCAAATATGGATGGTTGTGCGCAACCTCCAGCCTAAGCTTATGCAGAAAATGATCGTCCTTCCTCTCCCTACTTTTGCAGACCTACATGAAATTGGGGTGCAGATTGAGGATGCTTTAAAATAGGGTCTGATTGACCAAGACAGAGAGCAACCCAGGAGAACCTTCAACCGTAACACCAGTACAAACACAAGCAATGCCGCAACTACCAGAGCTTCGAAAGTAAGCATGGTCACCACCACTCCCCCAAGAACCCTTGCGACTACACCATTCTCCGGCGTGTCCGGTACTAGCTCGCAAGCAACCAAATACGCACCCAAGGGCCAAAGAGCCTTTATTTCACTATATATGCCCCTGTCCAAAGTTCTGGGGGTTTTAATCATAAAAGGGCACTTGAAGCCCTTAGAGCCGCGACCATTGCCAGAAAAACTTCCCCCCTCCCATAACCCGACGAAATACTGCATGTTCCACCAACAGCATGGTCATGATACCGACCAATGCTATAGGTTGCGTCACGAGATCCAAGATCTCATTGACAATCGGGTGATTATGCCTCCAGAAAAACCCAATGTCACAAACAACCCCCTCCCACCGCACAACAAAGCTCCACCTCCCAAACACATCAATCTAATCCAGACTAGAGTCGTATCACATGATCCTAGCATATACGTCACTCCCTCTCATCTACCCAAGCCGGAGGTGTTCATTCCCAATAGCACCAAATTGTGCATGTTGGACATCTCCCGAACCCAACCTGAGCCACTGGTGGTGACCGTCGAAGACAGAACAGGGGAGATTTCAGAGGAGAATAGGATTGGTGAATCAAAGGAAGCTGAGAGGTTTGTTGAGGGGGAATACAATCCAAGTGGCTACATCACATCAGTGGGCCAGGCTAGGCCAAACTTTGAATTGCCGGCAGGGCCAGAGCTTTGTGTCATACAGGGGGTTGGATTTGAGCAGAGGATAGATGACTTGGCGGCTGTGGAAGAGGACTTTGATGGCCTTCAGTTTTTCAACGAACAAAATCCATGGGACACGGCAGTCAACTGGTTTGATTTTGAGGAATTGATAGAGGTTATCGGGTGGCTTGATGATCAACCAGACATTGTTGAAGGATCCCAACCAGAACAGGGCCTGTCAGGGGCAAGTACGTCAGTGGTGGCCGGAAGGGCCGGAGATTAGAATACATCGTCGGAGAGCGCCAGTGCTAAGAATTTCGCTTGGGACTTGGGCATTGTGAATACAGGAAATGTTGAGCAGGTTGTGTTGAAGCAGTTAGAACAAGAAGGGATCGAACATTCCGAAAGAGCCAGAAAGGCTAAAGCTCCTGTGGGGGTTGAGAGTGCTGTGCCCACAAGAACAGAGTGTACTAGAGTACAGGAATGCAAGGTGCTGCAGGCACAGAGATTTTTGCAACGGAGTGGACAGGTGTCTGTCGGCTGCCAGTGGAATGTGGTGGGAAGACAATGATCTATGTCTTGTCCACACGGATGAGGACTGGGGGAGTAACAAGCCGGACGATACCTGGTACATTGGCGAAGTGGATCATATGACTAGGAGCGGGCGGTATTTCAAACGCCCGCACCTAGATCAGCCAGAAGCATCTAGGAAGGATAAAGAGGCAGAGAAACAGAAAGACAAGCAACTCGAAGAAGAGGCCATACTAAAATAGTTGAAAAAGATACAGGTAGACATCTCCATCTGGGGACTGCTTATGGCTTCACGTGTTCATAGACAAGCTGTCTTAACGGCAATGGACAAGGCCAAACTCTTGATAGACATCACGCCTGAACAGCTGGTGGGATTGGTTTTCTCGGGAGGGGCTTCCCCGATGTTGACCTTTTCAGACAAGAAACTACCACCTGAGGGTGCGAACTATAACAAGCCGCTCTACATCTCTGTGGAGTGTAGAAACAAATGGATACCAGTGGTTCTCGTCAACACCGGGTTCGCCATTAATGTGTGCCCATCGAGGACGACCTATGTAATCGGGTTAAAGCTTGCGGACTTTGTGCCTACAGCCCAGGTAATTCGAGCATATGATAACACAAGCAGAGAGGTAATGGGGACCATGAAAATTCAGACCCAGGTCAGTCCGGGACAACATGAGATCGAATTTCATGTTTTGGATGTTCTCGCAACCTTCAACCTACTCTTGGGGCGGCCATGGCTACACCAAGTGAAGGCAGTCTCTTCCACCTTGCATTAGATGTTGAAGTACCCCCACGGAAAGGGGGTGACCATTGTTTTCGGGAATTCATCAATCCATTCCCTGCCAGAAGTGTCTACACCAGTCTTGGAAATTGAACACGGCACGGAGGATGTGTTCTTATTGGGGTTTACTCTGGCTGAGGCTCGAGTCATGCAAAACATCTTAGCTGTTGATGAAGGGGTGTATGTCAGCGCACAATCAATATACCTCATGAACAAGGTTCAACACATCCCCAGGTTGGGATTGGGAAAGAGTGGCCGGAAGGGCATATCAACATCGGCCGAAGTGCCGCACAATCCACATACCTTTGGTTTGGGTTATCTGCCCACCAAGGAGGACTGGGTGAGGAAAGGCAAGGAAATGGCTGGGAGAGCCAGGGTAAAGCAGGCGGGGAAGCCTTTTGAGTTAATGCACCGACCCATTCGGGGTACCCTAAACGGATGCTTTGTCCGGGAGGGGGAGGACTTTCCATTTTGTGGCTTCCCAGAGCCATGGATGAACGAGGAGAAGCGCCGTGTGCCAGGGTTTGAGATCTTTTTTGACTTGCAGTTATCCGAGGATGATGTTGCCAAGAAGCAGACAGACCCATCAGCTGAGGTTGAGCAGTGTGGAAAAGGGGATTTTGAGGATACTGAAGTTGAACTGAGGGTAGCACTGGCTTGTCTACTTTCAGATCCTCCAATCGACCAGAATTGCTGAGGGGATAACTTCTCAGTGTCCATGATTGGGAATGAAACGACTACGGGCCTACCGTCGAACATTTTGGATGCATCCATCGCACCCTCCCTCATCTGGCAGTACGAGGAGGGATTTTTGTCAAGCAGCACCGGGTCAGGTAGTGAGCCGGAATCTGATTCCACCGAATCTGTTGAGTCGGAATCAGGTTCCAGCTCGACTGAGTCTGAGTCCGGTATTCGTGGGAGTGATAACCCAGATGCCACAGTCCTGTCTAGGTCATCTTTTTCTTTCTCTTTTGAGTCTGTTGTAACCGAAGAATCGGACGATTTGGAAATGCTTAATGAGAATGGAATGGATGTGGTTTCTGAGTACTTTTCTATGCCCTTGATTTATTGTATTAATCAGGACTTTCAAAATTTTGATGAAAACGACGAGGAAGAAATACCTTCGGTTTTGCAACGTTTAATTGATCAAGAACAGAAGAGATTTGTTAGACCCTTGGTTGATGAAATCACTACAATTAATGTGGGTACTGTGGAGGACCCGCGGCTGGTCCAGATCGGGTCCATGTTGTCTTCGGAGGAGCGCGAGCGCTTGGTTGCTTTATTAAAAGATTTCAAAGATGTTTTCGCGTAGTCCTACGAAGACATGCCTGGGATCGATCCTGAGATTGTACAGCACCGGATCCCTCTTGACCCCGAGGCCCGACCCGTTAAGCAGAAACTCAGAAGGATCCGCCCGGACTGGGTCCTCAAGATTAAAGAAGAGGTCACCAAGCAAATTAACGCAGGGTTCCTGCTGGTATCCGAATAACCAACTTGGGTGGCCAACATTGTTCCGGTGCCGAAGAAGGATGGCAAGATCTGGGTATGCGTGGATTTCAGGGATTTGAACAGAGCCAGTCCGAATGACGACTTTCCCTTGTCGCATATTGATGAGTTAGTGGACTTCACAACGGGGCATGCTTTGCGTTAGTTCATGGATCGATTCTCGAGCTATAATCAGATAGTGATGGCACCTGAAGACCGGGAGAAGACTGCTTTCACCACCCCGTGGGGGACTTACTGTTACAGGGTGATGCCGTTTGGGTTGAAGAACGCTGGAGCTACGTATCAACGGGCCGCGACCACAATATTGCATGACATGATCCACAAAGAGGTTGCGGTGTATGTGGACGACATGATTGTCAAGTCCAAAGAAAGAGAGGGCCACTACACCACCTTACAAAAGTTCTTCCAAAGGATCAGAGAATTTCGGTTGCGGCTGAATCCTTAGAAGTGTACGTTCGGTGTTACAGTAGGAAAAATGATGGGGTTTCTGATTATACAAAGAGGTATCAAAGTCGACCCTTCCAAAATCAAGGCAATCTTAGAAATGCCACCACCAAGGACTGAAAAGAAGGTGCGAGACTTTCTGGGTAAAGTGCAATTCATAAGACGGTTTATCTCAAAATTAACCTTGACTTGTGAACCACATTTTGTCTCCGGAAGAAAGGAAATAAGTTCCAATGGGACAGCCGATGCCAAGCAGCTTTTGAATAGATCAAGGAATACTTACAGAACCCATCCGTGTTGTCACCGCCCGAGCCGGGGAAACCGTTGATTTTGTATTTTTTAGTAACTGAGACTATAATGGGCTGCATGATCGCACAAGAGTTTGAGGACAAGGTGGAGAGGGCTATCTACTATCTGATTAAGAAGATGCTAGAGTATGAAACCCGCCACACACCATTGGAAAAGGCTTGCTTAGCCTTGGTATGGACTACCAGGAAGCTGCGGCACTACCTATTACCTCACTCTGTAATGTTGGTTTCAAGATTAGACCCTATCAAATATCTCTTCGAGAAACTGGCACTTACAGGTAGGCTAGCTTGTTGGTTGCTGTTGCTTTCCGAATTCGATCTGAAATATGTGACGCGCAAGTCAGTCAAGGAAAGAGCGGTAGCAGAGTTCTTAGCCGATCATCCAGTGGAAGGAGGTGAAGCAGTTGAGTACATATTCCCAGATGAGGCCATTTTGCATATCGAAGATGAAACTTGGACGACGTACTTTGACGGAGCATCAAATCAATACGGGTATGGGATAAGAGTGTTGCTGATAGCACCCGACAATTCCCGTATCCCTTTAGCCTTTAAACTCAGGTTCAAAGTCTCGAACAATGAAGCAGAGTATAAAGCATGCATTGCTGGTTTAGAAGTAGCCCTGGAACTAGGGAAAAAAAGGTTGGACGTCATCGGGGACTCGAACCTTGTTGTATCTCAAGCGAAAGGAGATTGGAAAGTCAAAGAAGAAAAGATGATAACATATCACCAGACCTTGGACTTGTTAATTCCTCGGTTTGAAAAACTAAACTTTGCTCATCTATTAAGAGAGAACAATAGGTTCGCAGATTCACTAGCAACTCTATCTTCCATGATAGACATCCCTTTCGGAGTCCAGACGCGTCTGATCATCATTGACCAGAAATTCGCGCCAGCCTACGAGTCGATTGCTGCTATAGATGAGGTTCAAGATGAGAACCCTTGGTACTACGATATCTGGAATTTCTTGGAAAAAGAGGCGTATCCACTAGGGGCTAATGCCAAGGATAAAAGAGCAATCAGAAGGATGGCTGTTCAGTTCATCATCTACGGAGGAAAACTGTATAAGAGAGGTCATCTGAGAATGCATAAGCTATGTGTCGAAGCTGAAGAATCAAAGCACCTGATGGAGGCCATCCATGGAGGAGAATGCGGAGCGCATATGAACAGGGTAATGTTAGCTCGGAAGATCCTCAGACAAGGTTACTACTGGTCCACCGTGGAGGAGGATTGTATCGGCTTTGTTCGGCAATGCCACAAATGTCAGATCCATGCAAACCGCATGAACATCCCGCCGTCAAAGCTGTACAATATGACTTCGCCATGACCATTTTCAGTTTGGGGAATCGATGTGATTGGGGCCGTCACTCTAAAGGGTTCAAATGGGCGTGAGTTTATCCTGGTCGCAATTGATTATTTCACGAAGTGGGTCGAGGCCCAATCTTATGCAGTGTTGAAGGCTTCGCACGTTGTAAAGTTCATCTGGAATAACATCATCTGTCGCTATGGGTTCCCAAATGAGATTATTTTAGATAATGGTTCCTACTTCAAGAAGGAAGTGATTGACTTGTTGGAAAAATACAATGTGGCTTTTCATAAGCATCCACCTACCAGCCTCAGACCAATGGAGCAGTTGAGGCCACCAACAAGAATATCAAACACATTTTGCAGAAGATGGTGGAAACCTATCGGGACTGGTCAGATAAGCTGCCGTTTGCTCTGTGGGGCTACCTAACTTCAATCAGAACTTCTACTAGGGCAACTCCCTATTCATTAGTTTATGGGATGGAGGCCGTTCTACCTATTGAAATTGAGGTTCCGTCATTGAGAGTGCTGGCTGAGTGTCAGATAGTTGAAGCAAATTGGCAGCAGAGTAGATTCGAGGAACTCATGCTCTTTGATGAAAGAAGACTGAAAGCACTGTACCATGTTCAAGGTTATCATCACAGAATTGCCAGGGCTTTCAACAAGAAAGTTAAGTCCAGAAATTTGAAAGAAGGAGATTTGGTGCTCAAAGACAACCGAGCTCCCATTCACGACCTTAGGGGCAAGTTCAAACCCAATTGGACTGATCCTTACATCATTAAGTCTATCTGGTCGGGTAGAGCTGTCGTTCTGATGAACCTAGATGGCCTAGAGTTCTCACAGCCGATCAACATAGACATGTTGAAGAAATACTACCCCTGAGAGGCTCGCTAGGCCAAAAACCCGAAAGGGCAACCTAGGCAAAAGTTAAAGCATGAAAATTTTGAAATAACAAAAACTGAGCTCGCAAGGTTGAAAACCCGCAAAGGGCGGCCTTGATAAAAGTTAGAGCGTAAAAGGAGAGTGAAAATACTCGAGTGAACCCGAGCATGAACTACGTAAGGCTTGATTCCCATCTTTGGATACGTAGGCAACTTCATCATGAAGTTCAGCCGTAAACTTTTCCCTGATCAACTTTGTCCACTTGATCATCTTAGTCATCTTTTTCTATTAAGCATTTAAGAGCTTCGGTTGTGATCTCTGGTGCAGCGCTATTCAGACTAGGGGCAACTTTCCAGTTGCTGGGATCCAGGATTGTGCATCTTAGTGACAAATCTCAGGCATGTCTAGTTCTGATCCATATCTAAAATGGTTTTGAAAAGTTTTAATAAAAGTTGATTTTACTCAAATTAATATTTTTACGACTTAGACCATTTTTGGACCAAAGCAGAAAATTTTCAGTACCCACAACCTTCAATTATATTGATTTCAGTACAAAGTTCTCCTGCTCTTGAATACAAATTGAAGTTGCTTTTTATTACATTCATAAAGAAAACTTGAAAGTACTGGTAAAGTAATAAATCTGAGGCATAGATAAGTCAGGTGTTCCTGCATGCCCCCTCCTAGAGCTGGTCGAAGCTTCTGACGCCAAAGCGGGCCCAATCTGTGTCTTTTTATTGAGCCAATCTATGCACTCATCAGACAGAGTGCAACTAAAAGTGGGAGTGGGGGCCAGGAGCTCTCTAGTCCTCCATGCTATGGCATACTGAGCAAGTTGCACGCCTCGGACTAGAAATGCAGCTGGGTATTCTATCCCCTCTGGTGGGCAAGTTTGATCATGGCCGAACTGGCGCTAGAACCAGAAAGGAAAGTAGAACACACAATGTGTCCGACCAGTCAACTGAATCCCGGGCTGTCGGGACATGCTGTAGCTCATTGTCAGTAAATTGAGCCAAGGATAGCGCCAAGCAATGCGGTCTGCGGACAAGTTGCACATCCAGTCAAACCACCAGTCCTCATCCAAGGCATTGACTAGATGCTGTCGGAAGAAGTAGCCACGAGTTGAGTATGCTGGGTAAGAGTCCACAACCTGTAACTTGTCCATCAACCACACCTGGGGAGGGATGAAAAATGAGAGATTAAAGAATAGAGAGATGTACGATGAGAGAAAAGTGAGAAAAAGGGTTTCAGAGAAAAATCGAGCCTGAGGGCCGAGTGATGTGAGCAATATATATGTGAGATAGGGAGGGAAACATTACTTGCAGCAGTAGTGGACTCCCCGCCAATCTGGTTGTTTCCCGGCGATGGAAAGCATCCAAGCCCATCAATGTCTCGGCCAATGACATGGCAATGCAGCTTTTGCCCTCCTTTAAACCTTGAGCAACCTCAATCAACTGGACACTAGATCCTCCGCAGCCTGAGGCAAGCAAAAAGTGTGATAGCATGCACAAGCAAAGGGCATGATGCCGAAAACCTTGCCAATGATGGTCGCTGCGGTCACCGGCGTCAGAAAAGTGATGAATCAAGCCGAGGATGTCCAATTCTCCATTGCAGATCAAAGACCGAGCGTCATGCATAGTGAGCCCACACATCCATCCCAAAGCTTGGGCGTGGCCGAAGCGAAATTGGGGCAAAATTTCTTCGCTATGCTCGGATTCCATCAAAGCTTGGAAATCTTCGAAGGTAGGACACTCCTCTTGCCCGTCGAAGCTAAAGACATGTGTTACCGGATTCCAAAACCTTGTCGCGGCATAGAGGAATGGAAGATGTAGCAGGGTGCGGCCTAAGGTGAATAGTGCGTTTATGCCGAAGCCCCGGAAATTCAGCTTTTCCGAGCCATCCAAGTTGGCAATCCAAGCTGTGAGATTTTGGGTAAGAAACTCTTCCATTTGGTGCAAATCAGTGTTGAAATGAGAAAAACTACGAAGCTGGAGCTTTTGTGGAGGATAAGGTGTTGAGTGGAAGATAGGTATCAACATCCTGGAGGTCCTCACCATTTTGGCCGATCGACCAAGAGTAGTGCCGATCGACTGTTAGTTTTAGCCGACCGGCTAACATATTGGCTGATGGCAATTTATTATGGCCGATGATGTTTCCCTTTGGCCGATGGCCTCTACTTTTGCTCTAAGTTGAATAAATGTTAAAGGATGCTAAAAACTGGTGACTGACACCACTTCCAATGTCTTCTGGTGATGCTTATGCGGACTAGCTCCCGTTACTTCGATTTGTTTATCGAGTTGTTGCACGTTTGCTGATCGAGTTGTATTGTATATTCTTTAAGTCGTTGTTTTGCTTATCAAGTTGTACTTGCAGGTGGTTAACTTATTGAGTTCTTTGTTTTGATTACCAAGTTGTTTTTGTCCTTACTTGGTTCACTACCTGATTATTACGAGGCAAATGCTTACTTTTCAAACAAAGGTTCAAGTCTCTTTTACAATGTTATATAATGCGATACGATGTGATGCATAAAATGTGACATGTTTTGAGCAAAATAGCTGTTTTATTTCCATCATGGCTTTTTGCAAAAAGTTCATAGTCTTGAGAAAGTAAAACCTGCCTGAGGCAGTGCAATGTGCTTAAGTTACCAGTAAAAAATGAGAAGTAAAGCAAAAGGGAGAAAGACAACGGAGTGTCTGGATTAACACTGGTGGTCTTCCCTTGTGGTCAATGTACCTCCGACGCCCTTATTCGAGTCAATTATGCGGTTTGGCACCTTCATTACTCAAGCCAGTGCAAGAGGATGCGCTTTCGAACCTGAGTAGACCTTCGTGTTGACCTCGAGCCGTGTCTTCTATGTACGATGCTCGGTACGTACGGGGGGTATCCTTTCTCGTATCCTTTTCGTAGCTTTCAAATTCCACAAATCGCTTCAATTATGTTGTATTATGTTGCTTCATTTTGACTTTGATAAAATGCGCTCATTACGCGTCTTGCGTTGAACGATGCCTCGTCTTGTTTTGGAGTTGCATCTCAACATCATGAATAACATGCCTTTACCGTGCTTCTGTTGAAAATATGCCTTCTTCTGTCGTCGCATTGTGACACACATGGCACGTGTTGTTGCATGTGCTCATGCACCTTTCTCCCCTTTTCAAGTTCCTATACACATTGCATGCGTTTCGCGTTATGCTTTACTTATATGTGTTCAAGTTCCAATACACATTGCACGCGTTGTCGCGTTATGCTTTACTTATATGTGTTCAAGTTCCTGTACACATTGCATGCGTTGTCGCGTTATGCTTTACTTATATGTGTTCAAGTTCCTATACACATTGCATGCGTTGTCGTGTATTGTTTTACTCACATGTGTTCAAGTTTCTTTTATACACATTGTATGCATTGTCGCGTGTACTTTACTTACATGTGTTCAAGTTCCTCATTATACACATTGTATGCGTCGTCACAAGTACTTTACTCACATGTGTTCAAGTTCCTCATAATACACTTTGCATGCGTTGTTGCATGTGCTTTACTTACATGTGTTCAAGTTCCTTATTATACACATTGCATGCGTTGTCACGTGTGCTTTACTTACATGTGTCTACATCATCACACATTGTGCACGTTGTCACATGTTCTTTACTCACATGTGTTTGTGCCCCTTTCGCATTGTTATGCTTGTTTCAAATCGCATTGTTATGCGTCCTACTCGGCTTGCGTTGTCACGCACTTTCAATTGCATTGACATGCATACTTCTAACAATATTGTACCTGTTAAGTTTTCTTTCTCTTACAGGCACGATATTGTATATATGGTTCATTTGAAACTGGCACGACCAGACGAACCGCACGGGTATTATTTTCTCCGCGTGAGACGTAGTGAGAATTGAATAATTCTCTTACATCCTTTCTGCATTGTAATATAGCTTGGTTCTTGCTTAAAAATGTTGCATGATTATGCTTCGTTACAGCTTTCTTTGCATGATCATAAGTTATGCTCAGCCTTGTGCATTGTTCTTGCATTTTGCCCCTACCTTCGGGCGCATATCTTCGTCTGTAGTTTGTATGTTGTGTCCAAGTCTTCGGCCTTGTCAAAAATGGGTCATCTCCAGGCTTTGACACTCACTCCCGTCATTGTTATGACTTTCGAATTTTGTCAAAGATGGGCAACTGTAGACACCCCATTTTTGACCGTCCTCAAGACTTGGACGTCATCGTTTGAACACTCGATGATCATCCATGTTCATGTTAGATTTGAGTTCCTGGAGGTCTCGGCCGCACGCCTTGACTCAGGATCTCTTAACTTTCCTATTCTGTGCTTGGTTGTGGACCAAGAACTTGTTTGTTTTTGCTTCTGAGGGCAGAGAATGGCTTGTTGGTCATCCCCCCACCTCATCGGCCTTGGCTTGAGGCCACCGGCCCTGTTTTGTTGCTACCGGCCATTGGTGATGGCCGGTCGGCATTGTTTTTGGTAGGCCGGCCGTTTGTTTGGTCAATCGGCCATATTTTCTGGACGGGCTTCTTTTTTGCCTTTTTTAGGCATTGTGCATGCCAGCTGTCCTAGATAGAGCACACTTACCTATCCTCCATACACGTGTATGGAGGATTTGCACCCTTTGCAACCTTTTGCTCTAGCTTCTTGAGGAAGCTTGAACCCTTTGCTCAAAGCTTCCTCAAGAAGCTTGAACCTTTGTCTTAGCTTTCCCAAGAAGCCTGAACCTTTATTCTAGCTTCTTGAGAAAGCTTAACCCCTTCGTCTTAGCTTCTCCAAGAAGCTTAGGCCCCTATTTTGTTCTATAAAAGAGGGCCTCCCTTCTCCTTTAGGAGGGTTGAGCAAATCAGAGATATACATCAGAGATATATATCACATATATCACTCCCTCTCTATATCTTCCTCTCTCTCTCTCCATTTGTGTGTGGAATAGTGTTCAAAGGTGTGCTTTTGTTCTTAGTTTTGCACTAAAACACCTAGTGTTACACTATACTTCGGTTACTAAGGTGTTGAGGGACTAGTTTCAGAGTTTTTAAGTTGGTTTTGATCAGAGGAAGGGGCTGGGGTTGGTGTTCTTGAAGTGTTCTTCAAGGGTGAGCGCTATTGCTTTATATTCCCCATTTTTGTACAAGCTTTTAACCTATCTTGCATGCTGTTTTGAGCTTTATGTATAACTGATAAAAGTTCTGATTTTTCATGTTTTAGATGTTTCATTAAGGTCTCTTTTGTGTTTGGGGTTGACCACCCCCTCTTAGGCCTTGTTTGGCCATTTTTTTGTGCCCTTCTCTTTGAGCTTTGGGACTCCTTTATTTTGACGTTCTCACCACTAAAATCCAGAGGATTTTCAGTGGTGGAGAAGTGGTTTTGAGGTCATGTATAGGGGAGGGACACCCCCTCTCCCTTTGTGTCTCATTTGCTTGTGTTTTTGGCTTATAAAGGTAGCATGCATGCTTAGTCGATTTTGGCTCCATCTCAGTGGGTATTTAGTGATATTTTTTCATGTTGTACCTTTGTTTTAAGTTGGTTTAATGGCCTCTTGCATGCATCATATGCTTGTCTTGTAATCCCATGTTTTGGCCTAACATGCATCATGTGGTAAGGTGGCATTTTAGCATGATTTTGGTTTGGTTCCAAGAAATTTTAGCTCTGTTTTGCCATGCTTAAGGTTTGTTTGGTGTCCTTTTGGTCATGCTTACATCGCTTTGTATAGCCTCTTTGCATTCTAGCTTGTTGGCTTCGGGTGTGTGTCATTAGCATGCTTCATTTGAGCTATTTCAGTGATTTGGCATCATTTGTCATCATATTTCAGTCTATGTTTTGTGGCTACACACTTGCATTCATCACCTATTCTATACTTTGGAGAGTTGTTGTTTCATGCTCCTTATATGGACCATTGCTTGTGCCTCCATGATTTGGTCTTTGGAACACCTTCTCATTGGGTTTTGGGGTTTGTTTTGGTGTATTATAACTCTGATTTTATTTTCCTAAGTCATGTCATGTTCGGTTGTAAGAGGTGTAGTGCATTTGCCCTTTTGGGCCTTGTATGCGTCA
The DNA here is from genome assembly GCA_025200525.1 of Camellia lanceoleosa. Classification (NCBI taxonomy): domain Eukaryota; kingdom Viridiplantae; phylum Streptophyta; class Magnoliopsida; order Ericales; family Theaceae; genus Camellia; species Camellia lanceoleosa. Next base: position 154,922,555 of record CM045766.1, on the reverse strand, counting down.
TGTTTTGTGCCCTTCTCTATAGCATTTTTTGGCTTTATTCCATATGAGTTTTAGCTTCATTTTGGTCTTCCTCGGGACTGTTTTGGTTGCTTTGACCATTTGGGGCTTGGTTGACATAGTCATGGTTCAAGTCCCGTAGCTAGCTTTGAGCTTTAACTCCATTAATATGCCATGTTTGCATTGTGTAGTCGATTTGGCATCATTCTTCATATGATTTCAGAGTTTATTGTAATGCCATATCCTCATATTTATCACATCTCGCTCATGTTTGAAGGATGTGCATTGTGGCCTAGTTGATGAACCAACATGCGTACATGTTTGTCTTGCATATTGGTGCCTTAATTTTGGTATTTTGGCCACTGTTTTGGGACATGGCTAAGGCCTCCCATTTCGGTTTAATCCCATCCTTGTACATAGTTGCATGTTTGGCATGTTGCATCTTGTTACATCATTTGCATGCTTGCATTATACCATGTTTGCATGTTCTTGTTACATTAGCTTAGCTTGGATGTTAGGTCCCATCGCATTGTATCTTGCATGCTTAGCACATTGTACATTTGCATGTTTAGGTTGCATTGCTTTTGGCATGCTTTGCTAACTTAGCCTCATATTGCTTATATGCATTGCATTGTGTTTGGGTTGGGGTGTCAAACCAAACATTAGGTATGAGGTGTGTTCTTACTTAAAGTGACGAAACACGCCTCAATCCTCGGTCGCCGACACTCTTGATCCCAACATGATAAAGTGTGTAGCATTCATTTGTTTTCGCTGCATTCATTTTACATTGATTTGCAAACTTGGCACCTTTGGCCATCATGCATCGAAATGCGTGGTTGGTGGCCCGAGGATCGAGAGCCATGCTCCCTTGAGTTCATTGCATGATAGGGAGAGTGGCTATGCACACATTGCCTTGAAAATACCTTGCCATGCACTGTCTGTCCTCTGCTGCAACAAAACCAGTGTTCTGCAGGAAGGAATGGCCGGTCGGCCACTTTCAGTGCCGGCCGGCTACCAAAGTCTAGCCGGTGGTTCCACTTTTGGTCGATAATTGTATTCCAGTGGCCGGTGGACTTGCATTATGGCTGGTGACATCCCACAGTGCTATGGGAGTGTTCCAAAAGCATCACAAGTATTTTCACAGTTCTCAGAGGTGCAGAACAGTGCTAACAGAGGCAACGGTGGCATGGCGACGGGTTTCTAAGTGAGGCGAATCGGGCATACATCACCCAAGCATTCTGAGGCGGGGCTACAGCGGCCTCCCTTTGTAACTAATTTGTTAAATAATTTAGGGTTTTGTAATATCTAATTAGCTAGAGTAGTTAATTATTTATTTGTTTTGTACTATTTATTCGGACCCTCTGCGAGATGGCAATGTTGTAATAAGTGTGTGTGCGTGTGATGTATGTCTTCCAACTCCATGTCTTTCTCCCTTTTATTTACTAGCTTATGATGGTTAGTTTAGGGCTTGTTTTAATTAGCATACTTATGTTCGCATGTTTGCATCCATTCATCTGTCTTGCATGCACCGGGCTCGACGCATCATACTAACTGCATTGTATTTCAATTCCAAGTTGAATACATGTTATCTGTTGCATTTCATATGCCACGTTTAGAATAGCCAAGCCTATTGTAGTTGCATTTTTGCATATGTTGCATTAGGCATTTCAGCATAGTTAGGATTCATGAATGTTTTCTAATTAGCTTCTTTCTTTGGCTTGGAGTACTCGGGAAGTGTTTATGCTTTAGCATCCTTGCATGTGTGTGAGTGACTGCCACGATAGCATGCTTGCCATGAGGCTAACTGCTTATGTGATATAACTGCCTGAATGCCTGTGGGTGAAGGTTGGGTTGCTTGAGTTGCGATAATTCGTCGAAACCCGTGTTTTAGCCTACTTGTGAGTAGCAAACTTCAATCCATTTTCAAAACAAACGGATATGCGATGCTTTGTTCCAACTTAGGCAATCTAGTCTATACTTGTATGCTATGTGCATCACATAGTAATTCTAGGCTAATAACCGGAATAAGAGTACACAATGTTTTGAAAACTCGATATCATGTTTAGTAGTGGCCGATCTTTGATCGGGCGAGCGGGGGTGCTCACGAAGTGGCCTTCCGCAATCGTACCCAAGTTCCCAAGCCGAGATAACTTTGGTGATGACGGACACGTGGCCTTAGGCAACAAGACAGGGTTTCCTAAATTCCCCAAAATAAAATATTTAGGTGGTGACTCTGTATCTGGCAAAGCAGTCCATGTTTGGCACTTCTTTCAAAAAATCTATTTTCGAAACTATTTACTGGATTTGGACTCTTTGACGATTTATTGGTCTTGCATTGCACTCTGCGAGATTAGATACAGGACCGTGACATTTGAGTCCTGAACTGTAGTGAGCCCAAATGAACAAAACGAGATTCCCTCCTGGGGTGTTCGGGGACGTCCACAGGGCATCGCGAGAGATTTCCAAACAAAGTGACTCGAGCATGCATACATCCTTTGTCATCTAAAGCAGGGCAGAGGCAGCCTACATCATATAGTTTACATGCTTATCCAATTGCTAACTTAGTTAATTTGTTAATTACTTAGAGTTGTGTAATAATTAGCTGTAGCTTGTTATTCTTTTTGTTGTGTAATAACTAGTTTAATTAGATTAGCTTAGACTAGCTAGTCGGTTATGTATTATTGATTCGGACCCTCCGTCGAGAGGGCCAACTGTTGTAATAAGTGTGCGTGTGTGTGATGCATGTCTTCCAACCCTACGTCTTTCTCCCTTTTATTTACCAGCTTATAATGGTTAGTCTTAGGGAAAGTTTTAATTAGCATCCTTATGTTTGCATGTTTGCATCCATTCACCTGTCTTGCATGCACCGGGCTCGGTGCATCATACTAACTGCATTGTATTTCAATTCCAAGTTGAATACATGTTATCTGTAGCATCTCATATGCCGTCTTAGAATATTCGAGCCTATCTTAGTTTCATTTTGCATGCATTGCATTAGTCATCTTAACATGAACTAGGATCATGCATTGATTACTAACTAGTTTCTGTTTTGGCTCGGAGTACTTGGTAAGTGTTTATGCTTTAGCATCCTTGCATGTGCGTGAGTGACTGCCATGACAGCATGCTTACCATGAGGCTAACTGCTTATGTGATGTGACTGTCTGAATGCCTGTGGGTGAAGGTTAGATGACTTGAATTGGAACAATTCATTGATTGCGAGTTTTAAGCCCACTTGAGAGTGGCAAATCACCATGTTTTCTAAGCCCAGTTGAAGGTGGCAAAATCCGTATTTTAACCTACTTGCGAGTAGCAAACCGCTTTCAAAAACAAACATGAGATGTTTTGTTCCAACTTAGGCGATCTAGTCTATACTTGTATGCTGTGCGCATCACGTAGTAATTCTAGGCTAATAAACAAAAATAAGAACGCATGTGTTTTCAAAAACAAGATATCATGTTTAGTAAAGGCTGATCTTTGATCAAGCGAGCAGGGGTGCTTATTGCATGACCTTCCCCTCTCGTACCCAAGTTCCCGAGCCGAGGCAACTTTGGTGATAACGGACACATGGCCTTAGGCACGAGTTAGGGTTTCCTAAATTTCCCAAAATAAAATATTTAGGTGGCGACTTTGTATCTGGGAAAGCAGTTCATGTTTAACACTTCTATACAAAAATCAGTTTTCAAAAACGATTTGCTAGATTTGAACTCTTTGGTGATTTATCAATCTCGCATTGCACTTTTCGAGATCAGATTAAAAACCGTGACATGGAGTCCGAACTGTAGTAAGCTCCAATGAACAAAACGGGAATTTCCCAGGACGTTCGGGCGCGTCTACACCAACAAGCTGAACGCGGCAAAAATGTTGGTATGTCATGTTGAATTTCACAAATCTACTTCCACACTGTCACATCCTTCACATAAACTAACCGTCTCATTCTATAATAGACTCAAACAATGCATGCCTTACTGCAACTACAATTTGGAAATGAATATGCTGTAGACGTGTGTACCTTTGACATCCGTATGTTAGAAAAAAGGCCATTACAACAGCTGGACGAGTAATCCATAAACCCTGCGTCACATTGACTTGACTCCTGAATGACTCATTTAATAAACCTGCTTATATTTACGAGAAACTGAATGCTACATTTCATTTGTAGCACTTTCGACTGTGGGATGTTTGTGATCAAGTACATGCAGCGGCCTGATATACCTATCGGTCCACACAAGGTACATTCTACTGCTTCATTTCCAATTATGAAATAAATCCGTTTATTTCCTACTGCTGTAATTGTACCTGATTCATGTTATTCGCTTTCTCTACATAGTTTCTGTCACGCCCCAAACCCGCCCCTAAAAGTTTGGGCATGACCCATTCGAAAACAGACACAAAACCTGATATACATATCATATGGGGCCTGAACGGAAGCATTTAATAACATATAATAGCGTAAAAAAATATAATAATAATAATACCCATTGAGCTACCACTACTTTGCCAGATCACGCATGAACATAATGCGATAAATATACAAAGGACGTATATCTCGAAGATAGTTATGTACATATACATCTACTTTACATTCACATCAAGCCTCATAGACATTTAGGGTACAAATTAAAAGCTTAACAAAACTCCAAAACTTAAGCGGTCAACACCTAATGACTTAGACACTCAAGGCTTGGCAATCGTAACTGAAGCCACAGTTAAGGTTGACCTCCTTGAGTGCCTCTGAAACAGACATAAAATACATGAGTCAAGCTCATGAATAATAGTACGTAAATCATGTAATGTTTCACTTAAACAATAAAGTATATAATCGCAGTATATATGTTTAATTACACTGTAAATATAGCTCAACAATCTTGAGTCCGGTTCCTTGACAAAGCTTAGTATGTACAGAGGATCCAAAATGTTCATATACTCAAATAATGTAATAGCCATCATCCCAAAAGTTACAAAATAGCCTTTCGGCCATCATATGAGCGGCTTATCCGCCCAGAGATAATGAACGCATAAAGCGTGAGGGTACAGAACTAGTAGAAAATAATAAGTTTTGAAACCAATGACATATCATGCTAAATCGCAAACGGAATGATCAATAGACAATATGTACAAATGTAATAAATAAACAGAGCGTAACGGTTCCAAAGTCATCTCAATATCGCCGCACCATAGGATACACTAATCATCTCGGTTTCATGCGGATACTTGGTTTAAAGGCGAACATGAGTCCATTTACTCATTTAGAATCGACATGGTAATAAAGAATTATTACTCGTTAGTGACAGAACAAAGTCATTCAAAGTCATACCGATGTTTGCCAATCTTTCAACGTTCCCACTGATTTTCAATCATCACAATTGGTTGTGTAACATGTTCGTATAGCACTTACAATGAATAGAGCATTAGTGATAATAACTATCAATGATAAATAAAATGGACATCCTCGTACTATTACTCACAGTGATTAGATGCTTGGTCCGCCTCTGTAATTGACCCTACACAATTCATGATACACATAGAAATCGGGTTACATATCATTATTCCGTTTTGAACTAGTTTAATTCTCTTTATTCCATTTACACATCATTTGGCAATTCAACATGAATCAAATTAAATCCTTGAATCTCATTTCAACATTCCACACCCAAGTTCATGTCATCCATATCTTTAATAAATTATTTCCTTAATTTCCTTTCCATTATAGCATAAATTCTAATGTTTATAACAAAGTTCATTCGCTAAATTTAAACATAATTTTCAAGTGTCACCAAATACCAATTAAACTTGCACATATAAAATTCAACCCACTAATTTCATGATTCTACTTCCAATTTGGCCATATCATCAAATAACATCATTACCCAACCTAGGGTTTCAAGAAAACATTAAAATTCAAAACAAATTCAAACTTACTAATTCATCACTCTTAATTCTAATTTTTCTATTGCTTATACACCTAGGATACATGGTCCATCACTCTAACCCATCAATTTAACTCTCAAGATTCTTACCTCAAAGCCTAGGTGCGATTCCTCCATAATTTCGGAATTCCAATCGGTTGCAAACGTTGATCTCCATGCCTTCTTCCTTCCTTGGTGGAAAATCTTGGTCAAAACAAAGAGAAATGGTGAGGATTTGGGATCAAAACCCTAGGGTTTTCGGTCCTAGGGGAAAAGGAGAGAAGAGGGGAAAAGAATGTGTGAGAAATGATCCAAAAATCTGACTTAAAAGCTGCTGTCTCGTAATTCCCGCTCGAGCGGAGAAATTCACGCTCGAGCGGACCTGCTTTCAGCACAGATCCCGAAACTTTGAACAGGTATAACTCTCTCATTCGGACTCCGTTTTAGGTCATTCTTGTGGTCAAATTGAAGCCCCGGAGATAAGCTTTCCAATGGTTCTAACCTCACATCCAAATTCAAAGTGTGGAAAAAGAAAAGGGCAAAAGAGTGACGGTTGGTCGTAAATGAATTATTCAAATTAAGGTTTTTGGTCCAATCTTACTTTACCCTCATCTCATCATCTCAATCAATAACCCAAAATAAGGTAAGAACATTTCAAATACACTGAGAAGAACATCAAAAATGAGTCCACATGCTTCAGAATCAAACTTAACCAGGCGACCCGCTCGAGCGCCCAACCTTGCGCTCGAGCTCGCAGACCAACAAAGTCGTCCGCCGGCGAACTCCCCGCCGAGCGGAGAACCACAACTCCCAGAATCTCAGCCCGTCTGAAAAATTGCTGGAAACCCCAAAAGTCCGCTCGAGCGGCCACTCCTCCGCTCGAGCGGAGGAAAGGATTTCTGGGTCGTTACAGTTTCATCCTTCTATGCGCCGGAAGTTGGTGCTTGACTTCATTATGGATGTAAATAATTCAAAGATCAGCGAGTACCCTTCGTGCATGTGATTAATTGCAATTACAACAAATAGGGCAGGGATTTTATCATGGCCTACTAGTATGAGAGTAATTTCGTTGCCCAACCACAACTGGATTACTGCATCTGCTTGTCGTGACAACTTTTTAGGTCGCAGCTGTGATAATACTAATTTCCCATGCGTATTGATTGTACACATAATTCCAATGTTTGGGACTGGAACAAACGATGGAAAGTAGTAATGTTTCTTTGCTTTTATCATGGCCTGTACGTAATGTGATACAAATAATTCCAATGTTATGGATATAGAACAAACAATGCAATGTGATATTTGTCCAACAAACAATGCAAGTTGAAAGTAGTAATGTTTGTTCGCTTTTACCACAGGAATTATGTTTGTTCGCTTTTTTTGAATGCCATGATTTTGTCCAAAACAAAGCAAAAAAATTCCCACAGAACAAACAAATAATAGTGACTATAATGCACCAACAGAGGTCCACCTGTCCACATGAATTCATGTGGTAAACAAACTGTTGTAATTCTCCTGTCGAACCACCTTACTATTATGTTTCCAACTGTCCCTGCACATTGTGGACTTCACATCTTCATGTCAAGCTCTGTATTCTGCCAATGACCGTTTCTGCAATCCACCCAGTTAGTCCATGCAATATCCTCGTAACTCCTGCACCATGTGGGCCCTCGCGTGTAGTTAAACTAATCCCCTTTCATATGTGTAACTGATGGACTCTGATGTTGACTTTTGCACGTGCCATGTTGTGGTCGATCCACGTGTGAACAGGCACGAAGAAGTATAAATTTTAAACTGCAAACATGCCACAAATTTTTAACTGCAAACAATGTCATGTTGCATACTGCCTGGTTGTTTCTAGTATATCGGTTGGTAAGTAAGTGTTTTACGTCAGTTGTGTATTGTAGATGACATATTTTCAGAAATATTTGGCTGACTGACTTTACACACTAAACATGTAGACTTTGATACTAAATAAAAACTACTAAACATCTGTACATGACAAATATACTGGTGTGAAGAAGTATGACATCCTTTACACAAACGAATCCTTGGAAGGGCAACCACATAGAAGATATATAAATGGAAGATATGTGGAGAAGTATTATCCAACCATGTGGGAAACTTTGAAGGAGAGTTGATTACTTCATAACAATGTACAAACGGAGAAAAATTGCACCCAAAAAAAAAATACAACAGACCATTCAAAAATAGAGTATTGATATTCATTAATGAACAAGTCTGCACAATGGTCTGAAAGATAGCACGCATTCTGTGCAATACAAAAGAATACATATATAAACTAGTCTAGGATTTGGGGAAGAGAATGGCTAGAACACCCCATTCTGATTAGGCATCTGCCAGCATGGCTTGGGCTTGGCCCAACTCAGCTTTAGTTGTCTGAATTGATACAGAACGATGTCTAATTTGGGAGAGCATCATCCTTGCTTCTTGATTAAGCTCGTCATGAGTTTGGTTTCCTCAAGTTCAAGTGCTGAGTGTTGCTCAAGAATGGCTGCAAAGGTTTGCTGGCTGATTTTGAGTGAAGTAGATATGGTGTGGGCTTCGTTTAGGAAATCGTTTTTGGTTTGAATATCCTTCGAGCAAGTCTGAACCATCTCTGAAAGGGTTGACCATTCCGTGATGATTTTGGCCAATTGCTTTAGTTGAATGGGGTTGAAAGGATTAGGGAGAGGTTTAGAACAACAGAAAGACAGGCCAAGGTTTCATCAAGTTTGTGGAGAATGATTTCTTCAACTGGGGTGTTAATGAGGTTGATGAAGGTGGTTAAGGTTTGTTGAGTTTCAGCATGAAAGAGATGTAGCCTTCGAGGCAATGGGGATATTTCGTCTAGATGTTGTTGAAGAATAGAAAATTCGGCCCAAATATCCTAACATGGAATGATGGCCTATTGTCACGACCCAAACCCGCCCCTATAGGTTTAGCGACGTAACAGGCCAGTAACCCGTGGATTACCTACGGCCTCTGAAGTCATTAACAAATACTAAGGGGCTGCGGAAGCAAATACAGAAAATAAATAGGGTCCAATGAGCTGTGATGACGTACATGGGACAGAAAATTCAAAACATATTTATATACATAACATGCTAGTCATAGTACACCAATATGGACAAAATATTTACATAAGTATGTTCCCAAGATCCGGCTTAACAAGACAAGTACAAAAGACTAGCATGAGGTGCAAGACTGCCACAGCTTCGGGTTTCAAACGGAACCTCCTCGGGAGGCACAACAGGTGGCTGACCAAAACAAAAACAGAGGGCCATCAACTCTGGCCAGGGTCTTGTGTCGTCTCACCTACATATATATAATAAACCGTGAGCGAGAGCCCAGTGAATAATAACAGAGTAAAGATTTTAATAAATGATGTCCATCACAGAGTTCGAAATCAAAGTTCATATCAAAAACACAATCTTATCATAAATAGAGTCTTATGCAATTTCGGATTTCAAATCAGAAATAGATTCAGATACATGCTCATATTCATATTCATATTCATATTTAGATTTTGCATAAGATCATATGTGGTACACCCATTAGCTAACAGATCAGATAGGTCCAGAGACCACTGACAGAGTTGGTACCAACAACCATAAAGGTCCATATCTTGCGCGCAAGTAGCCACAGATATATCCCCGGGCAAGGGCCTTATGCCACGCAGTATTGTATCCCATGCGAGGGCCTTATGAACTAAGGGTGCCACAATACATTTAAAAATTGGACATTCATTCATAACTCATAAAGTAGCATTTCGAAAAAGCAGTTCATATCATATCGAACGAGAAATACTTAAAGCTGAACATAACTTTACAAAGTTATTACTGACAGTGGGCGTTGAAACCGATAGGTGAAGCCAAATGATCAAACAGACTACGGCACACGACCTACATAACACATAATGGCTACACACTTGAAATACGCACTTCTAATTGTATCAAAACTTACGTTAACAATTCTAAGTGTGAACTTAACCCTTTAACCTTAGTATGGAGTCTTAATCATGGCTTAGGAATGCCTAGGATGGAATGAGGGTGCAAGAATGCCTTAGAAAATGTTTTTCAAAAGTTGCTGAAAATAGGGGCCTCGCTCGAGCGAGCCTTCCTTCGCTCAAGCGAGATTCCAAAATCAAAGGCTTCGCTCGCCGAGACCTCCTTCGCTCGAGCAGTCTGATGAAACAGTAAAAATACTGGATGCAGAAATTTTTCGCGCGATGGTCGCTCGATTCTCGCTCGAGCGAGCTTCCAAAATCAAAGGGCTCGCTCGAGCGAGGAATCCTTCGCTCGAGCGAGGAAGCCAAATCTGGAATTTCCTTATTTGTCTCCCAAGTTCGAACCAAGTATTCAACAACCCAAAACTCAACCTCTTGGGCCCAAAACCTGGAGAAACACTTGAAACACATATTACATCAAGTTTCAAAAGCCAATTTGTAAAATCATTGCCCAAGAGTGAGTCCATTTGAGCACCATTTACAAACCCATTTCAAAAACAAAGTGTAATCCAACATTCTTGAATTCAAATGCATTATAAAGCTTCAAAACATGATTAAATGGTAAATTTTCTGGAAAAACATGATGAATACATGGATAATTCTTAGGAAATGAACATGCATGCAAATCTTCATGAAGAACAACCTCAAAATCTAAGAACAAGTGCATGCATGCATGTTATGGATTTCAATTCCACATCCTAAACCCATTTCCAACTTCAAACTCCAATCTAACCAAGAATCATGCAAGAACAATCTGAATTCTAGTTCAAGAAAATGAAATTCCTACCTTAAGTTCTCAACCTCAAGTATATGAGCTCAACCTTGCAATTCTCTCTTCAATCTTCCAATTCCAAGCAAATCTCCAAGTTTGAACTCAATTCTCTCACTCACTCTCACCCTATGGTCGGCTAGAATAAGGATGGAGGCTGGGGAAATGTTTTTCAATAAGTGTAATGAGGCTCCCATGTGTTGTCTACAAGGCCCACTACAAATGGCAAAATGGTAATTACGGCCACTTATGTGTTTAGCTTATTTTAATCTAACTTAATCATTCCTAACCGTATTTTGGGGGAAAAAAAATATACCATTAAATCACATAAAATCTAGTGAGTCTGGAACACCAATCAGTTCCGAAATCGGGCGCCGATAAGGCCTCCAATTTACAAATTAAAGTTCCAAACACGAACAGGTATTCCGGCTCCAAACAAATAAAAACACCAAATTCATGCAATACACATGCAAATAATTCCCAAATTTCCTCTTAATTATTATTAGGCATAATTAAGTCCCAATTAGCGTTAATCAGGGTCGGGGTTATTACAGTCTTCCCCCCTTAAAAGAGTTTGGTCCCCAAACTCAAGTTACCTTCACTTGAAGCCAATGTCGGGTCTAGAGGAAACAAATCCAGATATCTCTTCTTCATGTCTTCCTCGGTTTCCCAAGTTGCATAGGTTCCCCCGTGGTTCTGCCAATCAACTTTCACCAACGGTATTTCCTTATTTCTCAGTCTTTTAATCCTTCGATTCACAATCTGTATCGGCCTTTCTTCATAAGTGTAGTCATCCTTCAAAAGCACATGCGTTGGTTCGATGACATGGAGTGGATCTCGCAGATATTCCCAGAGCATCGATACATGGAAGACGTTATGCATATGTTCCATCACCGGAGGTAAGGCTATTCGGTAAGACACCGGATTGATCTTTTCAAGAATCTCATAGGGTCCAACATACCTCGGGGCCAATTTTCCTTTAACACCAAACCGGGTTTGACCCTTCACCGGGGTCACTTTAATGAACACATGATCCCCCACTTCATATTCCCTTTCTCTTCTTCAAACGTCGGCGTAACTCTTTTGCCTACTTTATGCAGTTTTCAGACGCTGCTGTATCAGTTTCACTTTCTCAGTCGTTTCTTGCACCAATTCTGGTCCCAACAAAGGTCTGTCACCTACTTCAGCCCAACATATTGGAGATCGACACTTCCTTCCATACAATGCTTCGTAAGGAGCCATTCCAATACTTGAGTGATAGCTGTTGTTGTACACAAACTCGGCTAATGGCGGGTAGGTTTCCCAATTTCCCTGAAAGTCTAACACACACATTCTGAGCATATCCTCCAGGGTTTGGTTAGTTCGTTCGGTTTGGCCATCAGTCTGTGGGTGATAGGCACTGCTCAATCTCAATTCTGTTCCCAAAGCCTGTTGCAAACTCTGCTAAAATCTTGACACAAACTTCGAGTCCCTGTCAGACATAATAGACACTGGCACTCCATGCAGCCTCACAATTTCAATCATATAGATGTTAGCCAGTCTATCAGCGTTATAAATAGTTTTAACAGGCAGAAAATGTGCAGACTTAGTCAAACGGTCAACTATAACCCAAATAGAGTCCATACCTCGAGAAGAACGAGGCAATCCCACAATAAAGTCCATGGTGATGTGCTCCCATTTCCATTCCGGTATTGGGAGTGGTTGTAGTAAACCGGCAGGTCGTTGATGTTCGGCTTTAACCTGTTGGCAATGTAGACATCTAGCCACAAAGTCTGCAATACTTCTCTTCATTCCAGGCCACCAAAAATTCTGTTTCAAATTATGGTACATCTTCGTGTTCCCCGGATGCATAGCAAATTTACTATTGTGAGCTTCAGTCATAACACGTTTCCTCAAATCATAGCAATCAGGCACGCAAAGACGGTTCTGAAATTTCAACACACCATTTTCAAACACAAATTCGGGCCTCGGTTTCGAATTAAACTCCTCTATAATCTTTTTCAAGTGTTCATCTTCACATTGTTTCTGTTTAATCTCATCAAGAATCGCGGGTTGGGCAGAGATAGCAGATATCAGTCCATCTGGTTCACGGTCGGTTGACAAGTCTTTTCGGCTGGATAACAGACACGACACAGTTGCACCAGATTTTCGGCTCAAGGCATCCGCCACAGTATTAGCCTTTCCCGGATGGTATAAGATTTGCAAGTCGTAATCCTTGATTAGTTCCATCCAACGTCTCTGTCTCATATTCAATTCCTTTTGGGTAAAGAAATATTTCAAGCTTTTATGGTCGGTGTACACTTCGCAAGTTACCCCATACAAGTAATGACGCGATATTTTCAAAGCAAACACCACGGCTGCCAATTCAAGGTCATGCGTTGGATAATTCTTTTCATGAGGTCTCAGTTGTCTGGAGGCATAGGCAATCACATTTCCATTTTGCATCAGTACACACCCTATACCTTTATATGAAGCATCACTGTACACTTGAAACCCATCAGTACCATTTGGCAAAGTTAAGATTGGTGCAGTCACTAACCTGGTTTTCAATTCTTGGAAGGCTGCCTCTCTTTGATCATTCCAGTCGAATGGCATGTTTTTCTGAGTTAACTGTGTTAACGGCAAGGCAAGCTTTGAGAAGTCTTTCACAAATCTCCTGTAGTAGCCTGCAAGTCCCAGAAAACTTCGTACTTCTGTCACATTTGTAGGCCTTGGCCAATCCACAACAGCCTCAATTTTCTGAGGGTCCACAGAAACACCATTTTTGTCAATCACATGGCCCAGAAATGCCACACTGTCAAGCCAGAATTCGCACTTGGACAATTTAGCATACAACTTCTTTTTTCTCAATATCTGCAAGGCGGTTCTCAAATGCTTTTCATGCTCTTCCCTGTCTTTAGAATATATCAGAATATCATTAATAAATACAACAATAAACTCATCCAAATATGATCTAAACACCCTATTCATAAGGTCTATGAAAGCAGCAGGTGCATTTGTCATCCCAAACGACATTACCAAAAATTCATAATGTCCATATCTAGTTCGGAATGTAGTTTTCTCAATGTCTTCGACTCTAACCTTTAACTGATGATACCCAGACCTGAGGTCAATTTTAGAAAACACTTGGGCACCCTGAAGTTGGTCAAATAAGTCATCTATTCGGGGCAAGGGATATTTGTTTTTAATAGTCACTTTGTTCAATTCCCGATAGTCTATACACAATCTCAAAGACCCATCCTTCTTTTTAACAAATAACACTGGAGCACCCCAAGGTGAAGTACTCGGACGGATAAAGTTCTTGTCTAACAGTTCCTGAAGTTGGGTTTTCAGTTCTTTCAATTCAGAAATGGACATTCTATAAGGAGTCTTGGATATAGGTTGTGTCCCCGGAATCACCTCAACAGTAAATTCAATTTCTCTGTCAACTAAATCCCCCGGTAAATCAGTTGGAAACACATCAGGAAAGTCACAAACAACAGGGATTGTTTCTACAGCAGGACTGTCAGATGATGTAGTCAATATGCAACACAAATAACCCCTACATCCTTTCCTAAGTAGTTTTACGGCTTTCATAGCCGAAATTAAGTATGGGGGAGGAACTGCCCCATTCCCTCTAAAGGTAAATTCAGGCATACCCGACGGTCTAAACACAACAGTTTTGTTTGCACAATCAATGGTAGCACAGTATTTAGTCAGCCAGTCCATCCCCAAAATACAATCAAAGTGATGAATGTCCAAAGGCAATAAATCCACATACAATATCATATCACCAACCACAACATCACAAGCCGGATACACATGAGTACACATCATAGAATCCCCAGAAGGTGTAGATACAAATAATACACATGTCATATGTTCTAGTGGCCTAGTCAATTTTTGAGAAAAGGCATGCGACACGAAGGAATGCGTAGAACCAGAATCTGTCAACACATATGCATATTGAGAACATACAGAAAGTGTACCAGACACCACGGTGTAGGTGTTCAGTACGTCACCAGGCAGTAAAGCAAACACTCGGCCTTGTCTTAACGGTTCCTTCCCTGCATTGGCTTTGACGTTGGCTTTGGCCACAGAAGCGGACCCCGCTGAACTTGCCGCAGGTCGGTTAGTAGTCTCAACTCTAAGCGGACAATTTCTCACCATATGGCCTTTCTTGCCGCAATGGAAACATGCACCTGATGTTCGGTGACAAATACCTCCGTGCTTATAGCCACAATCGGGACAATTTGGTGTACAGTCATTACCTTGGCTTGGGTTACTGTAAGACCCTGTGTTACGCTTCTTACTCCCAGAAAATGAACGCCCCTTTTTAAAGCTATTCCTAGTTCTTTTCCCTGTCCACTCAGTCCGTGGGGCGGAAGTTTGTTTCTTTGCTGCTAGAATAGATTCTGCCATCAACGCCCTGTCCAAAACGCCCACATATGTGGGTAGATTCAAAACTCCTACTCTATCCAGTATGTCCAGATCCAACCCATCCTCAAACTTGCGGGCCTTCTTGTCTTCTGTGTCCACCATATGGGGAGCAAACCTAGCTAGCTCAGTGAATTTGGCCTCATACTGAGCCACAGACATCTTGCCCTGTTTAAGTTCCTGAAATTCTGAGACTTTCCGGTTGCGAAAGCACTGAAGGAAGTACTTGTCATAAAAGATTGCGTTGAACTGGGTCCATGTCATATTTCCGTGACCATTTCTAATTAATAACCACCACCTGCGAGCTTCATCCTTCAGGGTGTAGGTAGCCAACAAGACTTTCTGAGTTTCAGAACAAGGGAACACCTCATATAACTTCTCCATCTCAAGCAACCATGTTTCAGCTTTCAAGGGCTCAATCCCACCGTAGAACATTGGCAATTTCATTTTCAGGAATTTCTGTGTCAGGTTAATGATTTCACTGTTATCGGCTTCAGCCTGTACTTGCGGAGGTGGAGGGGGTATGGGTTGTTGTCTCTGCTGTTGCATTACCACTTTAGTCAAGGTTGCTAGCATTTGTTCCATTCGGCTCATACGAGCCTCAGATGTTTCACTTTCACCACTTCCCCCTGGGTTCTCCATTTTACTATACAGACATTAAAAGATATTAAGCATAGGTATATTCGGGTGTACATTCAGTTTTAATGTTCAGTTGTATTACCACACACTCACACATGCAAATGGAATGCCCCTAATTCTTACTAGGACATCCTAAGCTCATATGGACCTGTGTGTGCGGTACAACTCGTGCTCTGATACCACTCTGTCACGACCCAAACCCGCCCCTATAGGTTTAGCGACGTAACCGGCCAGTAACCCGTGGATTACCTACGGCCTCTGAAGTCATTAACAAATACTAAGGGCTGCGGAAGCAAATACAGAAAATAAATAGGGTCCAATGAGCTGTGATGACGTACATGGGACAGAAAATTCAAAACTTATTTATATACATAACATGCTAGTCATAGTACACCAATATGGACAAAATATTTACATAAGTATGTTCCCAAGATCCGGCTTAACAAGACAAGTACAAAAGACTAGCATGAGCTGCAAGACTGCCACAGCTTCGGGTTTCAAACGGAACCTCCTCGGGAGGCGCAACAGGTGGCTGACCAAAACAAAAACAGAGGGCCATCAACTCTGGCCAGGGTCTTATGCCGTCTCACCTACATATATATAATAAACCGTGAGCGAGAGCCCAGTTAATAATAACAGAGTAAATATTTTAATGAATGATGTCCATCACAGAGTTCGAAATCAAAGTTCATATCAAAAACACAATCTTATCGTAAATAGAGTCTTATGCAATTTCGGATTTCAAATCAGAAACAGATTCAGATACATATTCATATTCATATTCATATTCATATTCATATTCATATTCATATTTTGCATAAGATCATATGTGGTACACCCATTAGCTAACAGATCAGATAGGTCCAGAGACCACTGACAGAGTTGGTACCAACAACCATAAAGGTCCATATCTTGCGCGCAAGTAGCCACGGTATTATATCCCCCGGGCAAGGGCCTTATGCCACGGTATTGTATCCCCCGGGCGAGGGCCTTATGAACTAAGGGTGCCACAATACATTTCAGAAAATTGGACATTCATTCATAACTCATAAAGTAGCATTTCAGAAAAACAGTTCATATCATATCAGTCAGGAAATACTTAAAGCTGAACATAACTTTACAAAGTTATTACTCACAGTGGGCGTTGAAACCGATAGGTGAAGCCAAACAATCAAACAGACTACGACACACGACCTACATAACACATAATGGCTACACACTTGAAATACACACTTCTAATTGTATCAAAACTTACGTTAACAATTCTAAGTGTGAACTTAACCGTTTAACCTTAGTATGGAGTCTTAATCATGGCTTAGGAATGCCTAGGATGGAATGAGGGTGCAAGAATGCCTTAGAAAATGTTTTTCAAAAGTTGCTGAAAATAGGGGCCTCGCTCGAGCGAGCCTTCCTTCGTTCGAGCGAGATTCCAAAATCAAAGGCTTCGCTCGAGCGAGACCTCCTTCGCCGGCGGTCGATGAACAAGAAAAATATCGATGCGAAATTTTTTACAGCGATGGTCGCTCGATTCTCGCTCGAGCGAGCTTCCAAAATCAAAGGGCTCGCTCGAGCGAGGAAGCCAAATCTGGAATTTCCAGATTTGTCTCCCAAGTTCGAACCAAGTATTCAACAAGCCAAAACTCAATCTCTTGGGCCCAAAACCTGGAGAAACACTTGAAACACATATTACATCAAGTTTCAAAAGCCAATTTGTAAAATCATTGCCCAAGAGTGAGTCCATTTGAGCACCATTTACAAACCCATTTCAAGAATAAAGTGTAATCCAACATTCTTGAATTCAAATGCATTATAAAGCTTCAAAACATGATTAAATGGTAAATTTTCAGGAAAAACATGATGAATACATGGATAATTCTTAGGAAATGAACATGCATGCAAATCTTCATGAAGAACAACCTCAAAATCTAAGAACAAGTGCATGCATGCATGTTATGGACTTCAATTCCACATCCTAAACCCATTTCCAACTTCAAACTCCAATCTAACCAAGAATCATGCAAGAACAATCTGAATTCTAGTTCAAGAAAATGAAATTCCTACCTTAAGTTCTCAACCTCAAGTATATGAGCTCAACCTTGCAATTCTCTCTTCAATCTTCCAATTCCAAGCAAATCTCCAAGTTTGAACTCAATTCTCTCACTCACTCTCACCCTATGGTCGGCTAGAATAAGGATGGAGGCTGAGGAAATGTTTTTCAATAAGTGTAATGAGGCTCCCATGTGTTGTCTACAAGGCCCACTACAAATGGCAAAATGGTAATTATGGCCACTTATGTGTTTAGCTTATTTTAATCTAACTTAATCATTCCTAACCGTATTTTGGGGAAAAAAAAATATACCATTAAATCACATAAAATCTAGTGAGTCTGGAACACCAATCAGTTCCGAAATTGGGCGCCGATAAGGCCTCCAATTTACAAATTAAAGTTCCAAACTCGAACAGGTATTCCGACTCCGAACAAATAAAAACACCAAATTCATGCAATACACATGCAAATAATTCCCAAATTTCCTCTTAATGATTATTAGGCATAATTAAGTCCCAATTAGCGTTAATCAGGGTCGGGGTTATTACACCTATGAACATTAATAGTTTGATGAGAATATATGCTTGAAAGTAATAAAGAGTAAATAGGATGAGGTTGGAAATGGTAGGACCTATCCTGATAACGTGCGCACAGACGGTTGGCCTTACTCGACTGTGGTTGTGGCAACAGGAGGAGTTGTTTTGGGTACTAATGAAATGGCAGCATCAACGCCTTCAGGCTCTTTTTCTGGTTCAGCTAACAGGGGAAAGTCATGAGGACCTTCAAGTTCTTTCTCAGACATTGGTCGTGGAGATGAGTCATGTATTATGTCCATCCCTGTAAATTGGAGAAAAATACCAGTTACTTAAAGAGAAGTTTTTTTTTTTTTTTTTTTCAAATGAACAGTCACATTTGTATTTTTATTTACCTTGGTTGTTGTGAAGTTCTGGTTGAGGGGATTTTATATTGTCATCTGTTGGAGAGGATTGGTTGTTGATCGAAATGTCAAAATCAATCCTCTCTGATTCTTTGTTTGAAGTTTGGGAATTTGAGGGGTTGGATGGTGATGGTTGAGGGCTAAAGATAGAAGGGACAATAATAGGCTCAGTGCCTCCTGGGTAATCAACCTCTATCAGGACAGCCCCAACTGTGACATCCCTGAGAGCAATAGGAGGAGGTTCTAGCTGTGAAGGATTGTGTGATGCAGATTGTGTAGATTATTATGGCGAAGACTCTGAAGGAGGTTGTAACGAAGTTTGTTAAGATGCTTTCGGTAGTGGTGGAGTTGGTTCTACAGTGGGTTCTCTGGGTACATTGGTGATGGGACTAGGAATTGGATCAATGTGTTAAGGAGAAATGGAAGGATGTTGTGATGCAGATTGTGTAGATTGCTGTGGCGAAGACTGTGAAGCAGGTTGTAAAGAATTTTGTTGAGATGCTTCAGGTAGTGGTGGAGTTGGTTGTAGAGTGGGTTCTCCGGGTATATTGCTAATGGGACTGGGAATTGGATGAATGTGTTGAGGAGAAGTGGAAGGATCCTCATCATTAGCAGCAGTAAGGAGTAATCTCCTTCTTTTTCTCTGCGTAAAAGTAAGTGATTAGTTAGGCGTGAATAGAAATTGAGATGATGTAAATATGTAAAGTGAAGGCATACTTGGTCCAGCTGCCTTGAAGGATTTGATGTTGTTTGGTCAACCATTTGGCTGAGAGGGATATCCCAATCACTTAGGTCTGTACTTAAAGCAGGAGTAGTGGAAGGCTCTTCTCTTTTCTTCACCGTGACCTCTGTCTTGAGAGGGGTACGGGTGGTAGTTCCTCTCTGTGCTTGTGTCTGTGAGGCTGCAAAAGAGTCTGCCATTAATTTCGGAACTGAGGGGGTGTTTGTCTGAGTAGTTGAATCCATTGGAGCCTTGCCTTTATGTTGGTCCCTAACCAATGGTTCAGCAACAGGCCCAATTTTGGCTGTCAAAGGTCAAACAAGTTAGTGTTGTAGAGAAAAAGAAAAAAAATGCCTGACACAATCAGGGATATGAAGTATATGAAGGACAGATACCTGTAGCCTTAAGCTTGGAAGGCGAGGATATGGGACCCTGATTATGAATACAAGTATCGTGAAGGCAGCTTTCAAGTGGCTTGCAGATAATAATGGCAGTCATAAGTCCCTACCAATGGTCAAAAGCAGTGGAGCAGTCCGATGCAGGTTTGAAAAAGAAGGGCCCAAAATCTTGGAAAAGTTTGGTGTTCTTTGTCAAAATGGATTCAGCTTGCCTAGGATCTTTGAAGTGGATTCTGGACCCAATCTTCTCATGGATGGTTGGGTGGAAATAAGGATAAGGGATACCCTGGGAAAGACCTAATTGCCTGGACCATTGATTGGGATAGTATGTCTCAAAACTGCAGTTGGACAACTTGGTGGAGGATATGGAACAACCAACCAAGACATGTCTAGAGGTGAGAATGTGTCTCAAAGTCTCATTTTGTTCTTGGACTTGCTCATTGTGTAAATCAGAAGGGTCTATGAAGAGGAGGTGAAGCCTACTAGAGGAGAATTGAAAGTTTTGAAATGGCATGTACAAGTTGGAAGGTCTCTTCGAAAGAAGGTTATAAAACATGGTAAGATGATTTCTGAAAGTGAGGATGGATTGGTTGTTATAAGTAAGCAATTGCTCAGCATAGGAGTGGAAAACTGGTTTCAAGGTGTTAGCTGGTGGGGGTCATGCCTCAGGGAAATAGGCATACAACCAGGCCTGGAAGAGCCAGAAGGGGCCACCACAGTTGCCAGAAATCTTCTTTTGGACAAAGGAAAATAGGGCCTTGTAAAGGGTGGTAAAAAGATAAGGGGCTAAAGCCATAAGTTGGCCATCTTGCATACACAAGGCAAGGAGGAGGTATTCCTTTGTGATCTTGTACCCAGGGACACAAAAAACAAACTCACAAAGCCAAAGTAAGTAAAGAGTAGTTCTTTTTTTGCCCTGGACAGGGGAAGAAGGCTCGCCTTTGTATTTTTTTGGCGAAATCTGTATAGCACATGTTAGTATTTAAAGTAAAGGTCACTTTTGGAGGCTCAAGGAGAGCATGAATTGGATTGCCCAAGATTGGGAGACCAGTCAAGTGACCTACATCTAAGATGGTAGGGGAAATCATACCAAAATTGAGGAGTAGGGAGTTTCAAGATTGCGACCAAAAGCATGCAGTAGCAGCAGCAATCAGCCCTTTGTCCATATCATAATTTTTAGTCAACAGTCTAATTGGTTCACTAATGCTCTGGTGCTTCCATACTTCAGCGTCGTGACCTTCAATTCTCCTGGCCCAGCTTCACCAAACAGAGTCTGGTGACCTCCACGATCTGAGTGGGTTTTTGCTGACATTCCAGTTAGTCCACTTAAGTCCAGGTTGGTTGAGAAGAAGGTTCTCACCATTACGAAGGAGATAGTATGGAGCTAGCTCATCTGGGAAGTAAGACGCAAAGTAAGGTCTAGAGTAGCCTTAGCGACAGAGCTTGTGCTGGGCAATAGGGTTGCACCAAATTTTAGAGGAGCGATACATGCTCTGATAGGGTCTGGGAAGCGGAGTAGGTCTTCATTGTTCTCCTTAGATGGAGATGGTTGAGATTTTTTCGGCGCCATGGCTTAGGGTTTTGTGGTGCTGTGGTTTTGACTGGCGATGCTTGAGAAGAAAGAGTACAGTCTGAGGAGTTCGAATTAGAGGGAAATGAAGTGGTTTGAAGTTGAAAAGGTGGGTATTTTATAGCTTATGATGGGGCCAGTATATTTAAATGCTCTTATATTAGGCTGTAGTTTTTGTTTGTTTTGGGCCCGTATTAACAAATTTGCTATTCGGCCCAAACAATGGCCCCTTTATTGAAGTTAAATATCATATGACTTGGACCCCCAAAAAGGGGGCACCCCCATGACCCCTTCTCTCTCTGATTGGCCTATTTTTTACATTTTTTTTCCCTTCACCTCCAAACACTAGCCCCCATGTCTGTGTATGTGTGTGTGGGGGAGAGGAGGTGGAGTGGTGGTGCAGGTGGTGATTGGAGGGGGTCACCTAGAAGTGATGGGGAAAGTTTTTGGCACCAGTCATGGAGTTAGTGGCCACATTTTCAGGAGGAAGCATGAGACAAAGCAGGAGCCTTGCTCTGTCGCCAGAAGTTTCAAACAGTTGGTGGCCATGAAATAAACACAAGAAAAGGGAGATTGACAGATAGAAGTGGAGGTTTAGTATACTTGGAAAGCCTAGAAGGGAGATCGTTGGTTTCGATATCCGAATACTGTTTTTGTGGCCCATCATTGCATGATCCCACATGTCTATACCATAACTGCCATTGTAACTGCCCCCTGACTTCAAATCTTCAAGTCCCCTCTGCCAAATATTGACTCTTCCCTGTCGACCTTTCTTTTCACCATTGTGGGGCATGTTGTCATCATTATGAGACAAAAATCGACAGAATATTGTCCACTAAACACAACCAAAATCCTTGCAAACTGGGCCACTGTACCACAACACTTGGCCACTCGCTGTCACCGCCCCTGACTTCGAATCATCAAACTCTGACAAATATTGAATTTTCCCTATAATTTAATCAAAATATATTTAATGTCGATAAACTTGTTAATATTTGAAATAACCTTTTTCTGGATTGTAATGACTTAAACACAATTGTTGTCCTACATTTTACGTAACCAAAATACACAACTTATTTATATCGAAAACAAAATATACATCTTGGGTTTATAATCATAAAAAAGGAAACTACTTTTTTTTTAAAAAAGGTTCATTCATATTTTCAGCTAAATTATGATTGGTTATCTTTAAAAAATTCCTCTTTGCACCTATTTTTCCAACATCCTGCCAACAGTTGATCCATTCAATTGAGGACACATGGCAAGTCCACTTGAAGACAAGGGTTATCAACTAACATTAAATCTTGCATGCCACCTGACTTACACGGTGAAGCAATTACTGGCAGTGCTCATGGATTTAGTGGCCAACCTCCAAGAGGAAACATGAACGAATTGGAAGTCCGTGTATCTGTCGAGGAAAGGCTAAAAGGACTTGGGCACAAGTGGCAACTTCCATTATCTGCACTTCGACAGGTACAAGTGAAGGTTTTATGTGGTTTCAAGACACGAAAATGACTGTGCAGTTACAGAAGTTACACAGAAGCAGTTGTAGAATCAGTAGATCATGGGGTCATGGGAAATAATAGCTATAAAGGGCAGAATATTTACAGAGAGAGAGGACATGAACAACAACACAACAACCTACTTTCTACATTGTAACTTTTGAGTAGTTTCTTCCCTTCTACTTTCTACTTTGTTACAAACAACACAACAACATAACAACTTACTTTCTACTTTCTACTTTATACTTTGTTACTTTCTACTTTGTTACCATCAATTCATCGAAAGAAGTCTTCATCCTTTTCAGGCATTCGAACCAATACCACAATTGCTTGATTTTCTTCTTTAACTTGTCAACTTTAAATTACTACTTTGTTGCTGTCGATATAGGCCCACCATAATTTTACTAACAATAAACCCATCACTTTCATAGTTAATATGAAATAATTTCACAACTCCTGTTTATAACTCGTAATTCATATACCAATCGGTATGGAGATAAAGTAACGAGTTCGTTGGGTTACTTTCTCCAAGTAACACCCAAAATTAACTGCCACTTGGATTATATATAAAATGCATGGGCTGGGATGTAATTTTGCAAACCCACATGGACAACATTCGTATTTTACTAGAAATATAATACTAAATTTACCAAAACAAGTCATAACAAATCAATATGAATCCAAACACATCGTTAGTTGATTAACCACACCGCAAAAAATCCTTCAGTTAGATCCAACCAAATATGGAACAGAAACAAGCAACCCGCAATAGGAATCTTGGAATACAGACATAAGCCAATTTCCAACCCAAAACAATACACAGACAACCCATATATATCTCACCTTCAATTAGTTTTCAAAATGACAAGAATCCCTGCAAAATCAAAACTACATACATTATTTACATGTGTTTTAAGGGAATAAGTAGTACTGTCTACCTAATAAATTAAGGGAATAAGTAAATCATACAAATTATAAAATTACCTGATTCACCTCATCAATTGTGGTCGAATCATTTTTGCACACTGCTACTTCAACACTACCATATTGGCCCACAGGCTGCTTGGAATCAGGAGAAGCATCGAAAAATAGTCATCGTTGCTTAATATGCGGTGTACTCGGATCCACCAACCCAGTTTTGCAGCGAACGGGTAATGACTCCGCATTGTACTCACGGTCAGTTATGTGGCTTGTATCTACATCTGAGTTACTACCCACTGTTCGGATAAACTGAACATTAGGACACGTTCGCTTTGTGCGCCAAATGCATTTGCAATTCCCACATTTTCTTGGTCTTTGACAGTTGGACAAGGTCCGTCCCGGGTTTCCTTTTGTCTTCACAACATCAGGATCTTCTACTCCAAATTGTCGAGGGAATGAATGTTTCCCTTTGTCTCCATTCCCATTATTCAGATTCCTCTCATATAACTCCTTCATCCGGCTCGTCATCGGAAGACATGCATCCCTAGCCTCTTTGAAACCTTCCGTTGATTGCGAGGCATAGAAACACATTTCATTGTAGGAAGAACTCAATATCCCATACGGGGCCGTCTGTGTTGTAGTGCTATCAATTGAGGGTTGAGGCCATTGCTGGCCATCCTTGCTTGCAGCTCTTGTCCATCTATGCAGCACACAAGTTGGGG
The DNA here is from genome assembly GCA_025200525.1 of Camellia lanceoleosa. NCBI lineage: Eukaryota > Viridiplantae > Streptophyta > Magnoliopsida > Ericales > Theaceae > Camellia > Camellia lanceoleosa. The sequence goes on along the minus strand of CM045766.1, from coordinate 154,898,001 downwards.
GAATTTGCGTTAAATTTTCGACTTTCATAACACATATCATGTGACAGCAAGGTAGCCCTAACGACTCAAACTTCATGCAAGAGCATCTCATTGCAGCATCCACTGGACTGTGTGTTACTATCCATGATCTATCCTTCACTTTGTACTTATGAATATAGTAGCATTTCTGACCATCTGGCAAAGGGAACACATCCTTGACATTCAACTTTCCCTCTTCTAAGATTTCATCACGGAACATTCTAAATATATTTCAGGTGAATAGCTCAGCTCCATGTCTCTCTATATCTCGCAATGGAGTAATCAATACCGAAAAAGTGTTATTTGTTTCGGCATCATCTCCAGCCTCGTTATACCTTATCCTTGCAAGAGCCCGATCATAGTGCGTAACAAATTCATATAGCTTCAATTTGTGTTGGAGGAAGGGATTGAAATAAGCAATCATACTCTCCAAGCGCTGAGTGCTCTTCATCCCAGCAAAGAAATGTCCACACATATATGCCTCAGCCCACATATGACGCTTCTCATATGTCTCCAACACCCAGTTGTTGGTTTGAAGTCCAAATTTTTCGACCATTGTCGTCCAACCATGCTCAAACTTTGTCTCATCCGTTTCCATGTCCATGCACTGCTTGAAAGCATGTGCAAAGCCACTTTTGTGAACATTTGAAGAAACATTTTTCCCAAGATGCCAATTACATAATCGATGTCTTGCGTCTGGAAATACTCTTCTGATTGCCTCTCGCATTGCCTTATCCCCATCTGTCAGTACAGACACAAGTGCTTTATTGCCCATCGCCTCCATAAATGTTTCCAAAACCCATGTGTATGTATCAATTATCTCATTAGCTAGCAAAACACATGCAAATATCGTGGTCCTAAAGTGGCTAGTCACACCAGCCAACATGACAAAAGGTTTCTTGTATGCATTGGTTCTGTAAGTTGAGTCAAATATCAACACATCACCAAACTTTGAGTAGTCGGCCCGCGATTTTGAATCTTCCCAGAACAGATTTTGTAACTTGTTATCATTACACACATCATACTTGTAAAAAAATCGTGCATCAACGTCAAGTTTTGCACATAGGTAAACCAACGCACCCTGCACATTACCATCCTCAACTTCTGCTCTACGTTCGGCTTGAATATGGTTGTGTAGATCCGTACGGATGAAACCAACATTCTCATAAGAACCGGATTGATTTACCATATAGTCCATGATTTGGCTAGGCTTCACACTGACGTTACGCATTGCCATTGCTTGAGCTTTGTCAGCGTTGTTTAAACTACGATGTGATCTCAGATACATCACACAGTGTTGTTTTGCCAATACATGGTTGTGGTCTACGACGAATTGAGTCACAACATACTTTCCCCCTTCACCAGCATCTGCATCGTACTGTATACAAAATTGGGCTTTGCAACCTACTCTTGTTAGTGCCTTGGGAGCTCTACTCTTCTCAGCAACACGATCCAAGTATTTTGGTAATCTCTGACCTTCCCTTGAACACAACCACAGCCTACTAACAAACCTTTCCCTCTTTATTTGTGTTAAATCTGGATTTTCGTATACTAAATCCCTTGGCTTTAGTATACGGATTGTAGAAAGCTTCTCCATCTTCGACCGAATCAAATTTTTATTCCAGAATAGCACGTTCAACATTACCAACCATGTCATTGCGATGAGCATCGTCAACCATTTCTTTTTTCACATCGGCTCCGCCATCTTTAACGTTCATGTTGGTTGCTTCTTCATTGCTCGGACCAGCTTCGTAACCATGATAAGGTTCCGCCCAACCTTCATTCATCAAACGAATGTCATCTGCTTCATTTGGAATGTCATAATCATCACCTTCCCTTTTAACTTCCTCTGGGGCCATACTGCACATGACATTAGTACAAACAATTGCTAGATGACTGAAAAATGTTAACCCAAACACAAACATGACATTTTCACACGGTTTAGTTGTTTGTGCAAACACAAACACTTGCTTGAGAGAGAGAAAGTTTAGTTGCCAATGGAGGGGTTTCCGTTTGAGCGAAGTGTAGAGCAGTTGAAGTTAGGATGGGGGTTTAGTTGAGGGAAAATAGCTGAAGTGAAGAGGCCAACGAGAAAGAAAGGGAGACAGAGAGAGGGAGACAGCTCCATACCTCATATCTAGTTGGAGAGAACTGCTTCACTTCAGCAATGGAACCAACACAGCCTTGTAGTTCCGTTGTTGTTGGAAATCGCCCGTTATACTGTTCCCTACAGAGCTTCGTCAATGGAACCAATCCAGCACAGGCTTCTCGCTGTTAATGGAAATCAAGGGTTACACTGACTCAACCTTACACAGAGAGGAGAACAAAGAGAGATAGAGATGAAATACAGAGAGTGAGTGGGATGCAATCATGCAAATACAAGCATTAACCAGTTGCCCCGGTTTCAATTTTTTCACGATTAAACAATTCAATGGTTTTGATCAATTATTGTAATCTAACGGCTAACAATTGGGTTGCATATGGTGTGCAACCTTAAGGGGGTTGCACACTTAAATAGCTCCCTAATTCAAATAGACAAAAATTTGATCATGTTGCTTTATAGGATATTATAGGATATCAAAATTCAATTTACAAGTAGAGTAGAAAAATATAAAATAAAAACAAATAACAAAATGTAAAGCTACAATACCAAAAAAAATAATTCACAATCCATTGAAATACAACCCACATAAATCTTCATCAAAACTGAACCAAAACCTAAAATAGAAATCACTCAGTTTGGTTTTGATTTCCAAAATTCACTTTTACGAAAATTTACTTTTTTTATTTTTGTATTCTTTTTAAATTTTTTATCATCACTAAATTTTTTTAATATTTGTAAATATTAGACAAACCTAACATAAATATATTTAAAAAATATAATAATTATGAATTTTAACACATTATTCTATTTGGGTCGCAATTATCTTATTAAAAACATTTCATTTTTTTATAATTTTATATTTTGATAGGGAAGAAATAATTTTTTATATTTATTTTCATTATTTTTTCAAAAGTCAAATATGGCAACAATTTTAATGTCATCATTAAACCAATCTATTAAATCAAAAAATCCAAAGCTAAAAACATTTAATATATTAAACATATTAATTACACATTGAAAATCTAATAATCATTTATTCTATAATAATTATCCAAAAATATCTATTAATAAAAATTCGGTGATGCTACATGCATCAATTAATGTATACACTAGTGTATCAACTAGTGTTATATTGTTAATGATTCCACCTATTATACAAATTACAATTACCAAAATCTTCTAAAATTATGCTACATCATCTGTTAGTATACTAATTGGTACATATGGCATTTTTCATTAAAATTTAACCATCTATTATATGATAATCATCCAAAAATATCAACAAAAATAACCATACATTACATGAACATCATCCAAATACATACTAAAAAATGATTTGGTAAACAAATAAAATATAAAAATATAAAAGATTTATCATTTTATGTATAATTTTATATTTGGTGGATAGAAATAATTTTTAAAAATTTAAAAACATTTTTTTTAAATTTTAATTTTTTTTTTGACGTTTATTTTTGTCAAACTATTTATATTTTATCAAATTGATGATTTTGCCCTTCAAATGGAGTAACAATATCTTCAATTATTTTTATTTGAAATGAGATTCGAAATATAGGGTCAAATGTATCACAATCAAAAGGTCAACAATCAAAGTAACATAAGTCCTAAACTATAAGGACCATTAGTGTAATTCGCCCAAATTACAAATGTACCATCTTTTAAGTTAGCTTAAAATAGGATCTCCCTTTATAATTTTAGAAATTATATCCCACCTTTTGAAATTTCTAATTTTGTAATAAATGGTCATTTTTGTTAATAAATTATCAAATCAACTAACAATTTTTAATGATATTAGCAATTTATTTTAATTAATAATTCAATTGAGCAATTTATTTTAATTAATAATTCAAGTAATTTTATCATTGTATAAGAGAATAGTTAAAATTTTATTTTTTTAATTAATTCTATTAAATAAAAAATTCCGAGCATGGGATATTTGTGATTTTTTAAACCAGAGAAAACAATTCATATTTAAGTAAATTTCAAATGATGTATTTTGTAATTTAGTCAGAAAAAAAAAAGTGGGGGCGCGGGGGGGGGGGGGGGGAGGAAATTTTTGGAAGCCAATTTTAGTGTGAATGTCGTCTAATTTAAAGAGGGGAAATTAATCGTAATTTTAATTTAATTAATGTAGACATTATGTTACGACACTATTGCAGTTAAATAATTTTATGTAAGAATTTAGTAATAATTGTATTTTAACAAATATTGGATGAAGTTAATTCGGTTTGATTTTCAAAATTTGTTTTCGGTAGATTTTGAAAAAAAAAATTAAACAAAATTAAAAAAAATAAATAAATAATTCGCCACTTCAAATTTTTTTTTTTTTAAATAAAATTTTATTTTTGAACTACTATTACAAAATTTTGACAAAAGAGTTTAGTCCCCAAAACCGTATGTTGTAATGTGTTTGTTTGTTTGTTTTGTTTTGTTTTGTTTTTTTTTTTTTTTCCTATTTTTTTAAACTTTTAAATATTTTAATCATTTTTTATATTTTAGATGTACTTAAAAAGTAAAATATTTGTAATTTTTTTCAAATTCACTAAATACTAGGGGTGAGCAGCGAATATACCGATCTGCCAAAACCGACTGAACCAAACTAATCCGCCGCATTTTGGACAGATGCGTGATGGCGAGCGGATGGTTGCGGATTGATTTTATCTAATCCACCAATTTGGCAAACGGATGGCGGATTTGAGGTTCATTTGGCCGCAACCGAACCGCCAAACCGCAAGCACCCTTAATAATTTATAAGACTTTGTGTTTTCAATTTGTTTAAATATTTTGTTTGCGTTTTCAATTGAAAAAGAGTTCAAATATTCTGTTAAAAAAAAGTTTTCAACTTGAATATCTTTTTTTGAGTTGAAAAAAACAAACATATTATTTATCTATATTTTTTGGTTTTTAAATGTAACTCTAAAAGTAATAAATAGAAAATATGATATATGTTGGTTGGTTTTTATTTTCAAAAACACATATAAATGTAACAGTACAGAGGCATATAATCTCTACTATTGCTCTGTTCATGGTTTTAGTGGTTTAAATTGTTTTTATATTTTAAGAACCACAGATTGTAATATTTTATATAAATGTGGCATGCTATGATTGTAATATATAGATGAGCCATGCAGTGATTGTGATATTCTAACGTTTCAAAATTTCTTTTTTTGGATGAGGCATGCAGCAATTGTAATATTTTTTTTTTTTTGGCAGTTTTTTTGGGCCCATTTAAGGCCCATTTGATATCCGAACCGTTCATATTTTACGGTACATCGAATATACCTGTAAAAATCCAAGTTGATCGGATATCGTTAGCACTTTCATCAAATCACATTTGTATTCAGTTTTACATTAAAAATTATTAATTTTTTCAGATACAAATGTGTCTTGATGAAAAGGCTAACGATATCCGATCAACTTGATTTTTTACAGGCATATTCTACTCGATGTATCCTAAAATGTGAACGGTTCGGATTATCGAAATGGGCCGCGAAATGGGCCCAAAAGAGGGCATTAATATAGGACCCCATATCCTATTTTTTTAGATCATTGACTCTAATACTTTTTTTTTTTTTTTTTTTTTTGAGGAAGTGGACAAGTTGAACTATGTTAAAAATTTATAAAATTTCAAACTGCTAAACTGATTCGCATCTATTCGCCAAACTGCCAATCCGCTCAATCCACATCCGCCGGATTGGCGGACGGATACGGGTTGATTTTTTCCAATCCGCCAATCTGGCGGACGGATGGCGGATTAGAAGTTCCATGGCCACAACCGACCCGCACCTACTCCTACTAAATACAAAAATTTAATACATTTTTTTTTAATTAATTTATTTTTAAAGATTTTCCCACACATATTTTACCGTTTAGGTTCGTCTAAGTTATTTGATCTAAAAAAATTGACTAAAATATAAAATAAAAAAAAAATGCTAAAGCCAACAACAGAACAAGCAAGAAATTCAAATTCAAAAATTAAAGTCACAATAATTCATAATAAAAAATCACAAATGTGATAATTAAAGCATACGGTACCCAATCCATTCCCAAAATGAAGTGTGTACTATAGAATTTGCTTTCTAACAAACAGGGCCGGCTGGACCATAAAGAGAACCAAGCCTAGGCTTTAGGACTCTCAATTTGGGAAGGTCTAATTTTTTTGATATAATATAATAGACTCATGTGATTCATTATTTATTTATTTATTGAATAAAAAGGCCTAAAACAAAACAAAACAAAAGGTCCAAATTTTATCTTACCCAAAAATATAATAATAATAATAAAAGGGCCCAAGCTCTTTATCTTACCCACAGTGGGAAGGCCCATATTTTTTATATAACCTAATAGGCTCATGTGATTCATTAGTTATTTTGGGGGAGTTACGAGCCAATCATGCTTAGGAAACTTATTATCTGCTAGGTCCAGCCCAATTTAATAAAGTCATTTTTACAATTTTACCCATAGCCTCAACCACGGTCCTCCTTTGTCATCGTCGACATCATGGGCCTCAACCATCATTCTCGTCTTCTTCCTTCGCCATCGCTCGCCTCACACTACCATCCTCATCCTTCATTGCCATCATCGCCACTCCTCCATCATCCATCTACTATCTTCAACACCATCGTTGTCACCATCATCATCCTCCATTACCGATATATTCTCTTTTATACCAATCTTCACTAGCAACTTTAGATCTGGCCAACTTCAACTCCAATCTATAATCTTCAACCTTAGAACTCGATATATTGTGTATAAAATTGGAAAGAATCGGCCTAAATAAATTCATCAGTGATAAATTTATCAATAAATTTGTTGAATTCTCTGCTATTAATTCATCAGTGTTTTGGTTGTACAGTGTTAGTGATTGTTGAATGATAATTGAATCACAAATTAATTTGATTGTTGACATAGAATGATAAAAATAATTAATTGACCATCTTGCATATTTATCTCTTTACATTGACAAAAATAATAAATTTATCACTATATTAGTATTAAAATTCCATCACAGCAATAGCTACATATCGAACAAAATCAGTGATAAATTTATCACTATATTAATATCAAAATTTTAGTATAGTGATAGTCCACAACATATTGAACAAATGAGCTTTCAATGATAAATTTATCACTGAAACTATAACTAAAAATATATAATGCTGTAAATCTATACACAACAATCTCCAACAAACACACAACAATCTCCACATTCATTCAGAACAATACATAAACTCAACGTTGAATATAACAGATCAATGATGGAAGAGAATGATAGTGACAGTGTTGGAGGACGGTGGTGGTTAAGGCGAGCGACGTTGAAGGTGATAGAGAACAATGGTGGTTGAAGTGAGCGGCGTTAAAGGCAAAACAAGAGATCGTGTGCCGATTGGAGAAATCCTTAGAAGAAGAGAGAGAGAGAGAGAGAGAGAGAGAGAGAGAGAGAGCAACGAACAAGGACAAAATAGAGCAGCTGTAAAATGATAAGGAAAAAAGAGCCTCAGGACTTATTCAGTGTGTTTGGTTTGAGTTTTCTGGATTAAATTTTTTGAAAACTGAGTTTTTTGGTTTTCGTGTTTTTTTTAGTGAATATTTTAAAATTTTAAACTTTTTTTTTTTTTTTTTACCTTCTTAGATGCACCTTACTTAAATGTATCTAAAAAGTAAAAAATTTGTGAAAAAATATTATAAAAAATTAATAAATACATAAAAATACAAAAAAATATACTAAATTCTTGTATTTTTTTATTTTTTTTATTGTATTTTTGGTATTTATTGAATTTTTAAAAGATTTTTTTTACATTTTTTTTACTTTTTAGGTGTATTTATGTTAGGTGTGTCTAAAAAGTAAAAAAAAAAAATTGCTTAAAATATTAAAAAAAATTCAGTAAAAACAAAAAACACGAAAAATAAGAAAGTAGAATTTTCTAAAAAATGTTTTTGGAAAAATAGAACCAAGCAAGCTGATTGGTGCATAAAATCAAACTTCATGACTAAAATAGGAATAGCTCTTCAAAGCAAGACCAACCAGTAAAAAAGCCATTTATTTTTTGAATAAAAAGGTTCAAAACAAAACAAAAAGGCTCAAAACAAAATAAAATAAAACAAAAGGTCCAAACTTTATCTTACCCAAATCAGGTTCTATTGTTCTACCCTTTCAATATTTTTTGTATTTTTATTATTTCTAATGTTGTGCCTTCTTTTTTTTTTTCCGATTATTTTTGGAGAAACAAAAATGTCTAACAGAAAATATTGATAAGTTCATTACAATTAATAAAAATATAACAAAAAATTTAGACAAATTCTATAAATGAACAAGTAATTGATCCAAAAAATTAGAACATATTGAAAGTATAAAAAAGAGATGATAAAACAAAAAATTTAGGCACAAACTCCGTAAATGAACGAGTGATTGATATAAAAGGGTTTGAACATAATAAAATTACTCAACAAAAAGATGGCAGTACAAACAAATTTAAATAAAAATTTTATTATATAAAGAATCTATTTTTAATTATTGCTTTAGGCTGGAATCCTTAGGTACATGAGCCACAATATAGGGAAAGCAGTGGACGAAAAACAAGTTGAATACAACGTTTTTTATTGTTATTTTTATCAACGTTTTTTATGGTTTGTTTGATTGTTATTAGATTAAACATTTATAGAGTTAGTCGCCTTACTCATTGCAAAGAATTAAGTACTTGTTATTTCTTTATAGAGAGTTGAACCCATAACATTCCCTTAAGAATTAAACTCTTAGAAAAGTTATGGTGGCCAATGACGGAGTCGGTAAACTAAATCAGAAATGACACTTATTAATTATAATTTTAATTTTTTTTCCATAACTAACAATAAGAAGATAATAATAATTTTTGAATTAATATTAAGTACAAAAACTTAAATAAATTATTACAAAAGTATTTCACATAAAATTTTACAATTAACTTCGAGTAAAAAAAAAAAAAACAAAGCATTGCCTGCAACTAGTGTATCATGGACAATGTAAAAATATATATATATTTAAGTCTTAAAATAAATTATATAATGGTAAGATAAATCAATTTTTTACAAAATTTGAGTAAAAATTTCATATAATAGTTATATCACGTTATCATTGACATATGATATCACAAACCAATAGTAAAATAACATATGAATGATAAATTTCACATCCAAATATAACTAATAATCTACTAATTTTTACATATATATAGTGAGATTAATTATATTTGCATATCAATAGTGATGCATATTTTTTTTTATCTTGAGATTTTTTCACAAAATTTTCATACATAAAAATATAATTTGTTGTTGTCAGTTCATTTTCAATAAAACAATCACTATTGTTTTCATAAATTTAAAAATGCCCTTGACATTTTATTCTAAATATTATTTTTATTTATATACATATGTAAAAAAATAAAAATAAAAAAAAAATTCAAGGGGGCACGTGACCCCCTAGTCACCATGTGGCTCCGCCATTGATGGTGACCAATGGTGATACTACATCATCGATACTTTCATTTAATAAAATTTTATCATTTATCTTTCCATATATATGTGACAATATAATTATATTTTGAAAATAGAGTTCATCCTCCACATGTTACCAGGGAGTGGTAATTGGGAATTGGGAATACTGTTGTGTGAGCTACACAGTAGCAATTGCCATGCAACAAAATGGACCCATTTTGGGGCTCATTTCGATAATCCGAATCGTTCATATTTTAGAATACATCAAGTAGAATATGCTTGTAAAATATCAAGTTAATCGGATATCGTTTACCGATTCATCCACTCATATTTTTATTCATTTTAATAGTTTAAATCATAATTATTTTTTGTTTTTGTAAATACAAATGTGAGTGGATGAATGGATAAACGATATCCCATTAACTTGATTTTTTACACACATGTTCTACTTGATGTATTCTAAAATATGAACAGTTCAGATAATTGAAATGGGCCTTGAAACGAACCCATTTCACTGCGTAGCAGTTGCTGCTGTGTAGCCCACGCAGCGGCATCCCTGGTCCTGGTTATTGTTACATTATATTAATATTTTCACTAACCAAATTATAGGAAAATTTGAAGGCCCATTTTGACAATGTGAACTGTTTATTCTGCATTACTTTTGATGTATACGATTTATGAAAAATATTAAATCAATTCAATAATCGGTATTTTTTTTAATTACATTTGTCTCGAAAAACATTGACAATAATTATATTTTTTAAAATAGACCATTATTATTATTATTATTATTATTTTTTTAAAGACAAACCGGAAAAGACTACAATCATCAAATTTACTTAATGCTTTTTATGGATGATATATGTTAAAGATTTTACAAAATAAATAATTTAAATTATTAAAATGGAAATTGTGCTGAGCCCGTCATGCCGCTCAAATTCTCTCATATTGATAAAGCCCAACCCATTCGTTTTTCACAGTACACATTAGTACAATAAACACTACAAAAATGTTAGAGCACTTAAAAATTTTATCAAAAGTTCAACGAAATATCTCACATAGGTGTGAGACTCATATGAGACCTATATTATGTGGGTTCTACACCTATGTAAGACATTTGATAAAAATGTTGATAAAATTTTTGAGGCCCCTAGCATTACTCTAAACACCACTCTAAACACCGTAAACAACATTTGTACAATCCAAGTGATAATACAATGAGCAAGTTCTTCCTTCTCTTACTCATCTTGGCATTTCATTTTGTTGGTACAACGTTGTGTGAGAAACAAATTATCAGTCACCACCAACTCATCCAACAAGTCGAACTAGCCGAGGTTCATGTCATCAGCAATGTTCCAAACCCACCACGAGTTCGTTGCCAATCCAAAGACAATGTTTTTGGAATGCACACACTCAACAATGGTCAAGATTTCTTTTCGAGATTCAGACCCAGGCATACTCTCTTCTTCCGCCATTTTTATTGGGGTTCAAAGGATAAAATGTTTGATGTTTTACAATGCAGAGGTAATAGCTGATTGTGGGCTTGTTTGGTTTGTATCCTAAGATACAATTTTTGAAAAAAAATTTCAAAATCATTTTATCTTTAGTACACATTAACCAATCACTTTTCCTCTCTACTAGCTCTTTTTTAATTATTTTTTCTATCACACATATTTACTCAACTATAATAAAATATCAAATCACGTCAAACTCCTAAATTTTAAAACTATTTTCAAGATATACAATCAAACAAACCAAAAAAAAATTCTAAACTATCTTCTCAAATTTCTTTTTTGAAAATTTATCTCTGCAAGTTTAATCTATCCATACTGCTATTGGGTTGTAAGACCTGACAATTTCTACATCAGCAAATAATAAAACTTGGAAGAAAAGAGCTGACTGGGCAAAACAAGCCTGAAAAAAAAATATTATTTCATCCTTGAAGTATTCAAAAATTAATTTAAATTTTATTTTTTTTAATAATATAAATTTTATGCTTAAATTATTTAATTTTAAATCAATTTTACTGTTAGATGCCGTTAATAATAAAACAAAAGTAGTTGATGTGACATTAAAATTTCATTTTAAATTTTATTTTACCTTTTAAACTATTTCTAAAATATCAATTAAACTTTCAAATTTCATTTTATCCAAGTGTCTAATTGATATGTTGGGAATAGTTCTGGGGATAAAATGAAATTTCAAGTAAAGTTTGGGTACTATATCAACAACTTCTGTTTAATTGTAGATGGCAATTGACAATGAGAGTAAAATTGATATAAATCGAATAATTTAAATATAAAATTGATATTATAAAAAAAATATATTTTGAATTGATTTTTGAGTGATAATTTGAGGAAAAAAATGATATTTTCTCTAATAGCCCATGCATCAACTTTCACCTTATATTGGATTTATCACAAAATTATAAAGAAAAAAGGTAATATATATCTTTTTTAACTTACGATTTTCTCTCAACTATATATTGTGGGGACATAAATTTTGAATGATGACACGTGGTTGAGGTGTCATCGAAGTGCCAGCCGGGGTGTCACGTGTCCTAGCCATGATGTTGAGATGATCTGGGCTACGCCGAGGTTATCTACGAGAATATCGGAATCCGGGATAAGCGAATATGAGACAAAAGTCCTAGAATGGGAGATGACTTCAGTTTGGGTAAAGATAAGACTTTTAGAGAGTTTATCCTAATCCTACTGAGAGTCTAAGATTAGTAGTAATCCTAAGTCCATTGGAGCTAGGCTTCTAGTACGACTAGGTTTATGTTGGCTATAAAATAGGCACCCCCATGGGTCTAAGGTATGTCTTTTATGCTCTGTCTAGTGAGTTAAGTACTATTGGTTATCTTTGAGAGATATTTTATTGATTTGATCGTCGGAGTGCCCCCGGATGGATGAACCACCGCGGGATTCTTATCTTTCTATGACAGGTTGTTCGGGCTTAATCTATTTTACCAGTGTTCTACAGCTGAGTACTAGTTTGGCAGTGTGGTCGGAAATTGGCACACACAATTTGGCGCCGCCTGTGGGAAAGAAAGGAGAATAGATGGCCAACGACGGACATAAAGAGAAGGTTGGGGACGACACTCCTACTGGGAGTGGAAAACATACTGACCTTGACGTCGAAGAAGACAACTGTAACGAAGAGACTCGTCATAAGAATCACGCAGAAAATGACGTCGGCCAGGAGGGCAGCGTATCGAAGAAATTGGACTGGAGCGGGTATTATAATGAGGACGACCTCCAGGTACGGAAAGATAGATGCTTGCGGAGGGATGACGAGATGAAGGAAATAACGGACAAATTGGCGGACTTGCAAACGGTCGTCAATTTCATGATGCAAAACAACGTCATACAGCCACCATTCCCATTACAAGATACGCCGATTTCAACGGCCAAGAATGGTGCCCAGAAAGGGGGGCAGAAAACGGTTCATATAGTTCCTCAACACGTCGGGGATGAAGGTGACAAAACAAGAGAAGGGAAACGGCTCGCCGAAGTGAGGCCGAGGTAACAATGGATCCAACAAACAAAAGACCAAGGTCATGTTTAACACTTGTTGAAATTTTAAAAATTTACAAGTTGAAGTTAAACCGAGGTTATGTTTAACACTTGTTTAAATTTTAAAAATTTACAAGTTGAAGTTAAACCGAGGACATGTTTAACACTTGTTGAAATTTTAAAAATTGACAAGTTGAAGTTAAACCGAGGTCATGTTCAACACTTGTTGAAATTTTAAAAATTTACAAGTTGAAGTTAAACCGAGGTTATGTTTAACACTTGTTTAAATTTTAAAAATTTACAAGTTGAAGTTAAACCGATGACATATTTAACACTTGTTGAAATTTTAAAAATTGACAAGTTGAAGTTAAACCGAGGTCATGTTTAACACTTGTTGAAATTTTAAAAATTTACAACTTAGAGTTAAACCGATGACATGTTTAATACTTATTGAAATTTTAAAAATTTACAAGTTGAAGTTAAACCGAGGACTTGTTTAACACTTATTGAAATTTTTAAAAAAAATTTATAAGTTGAAGTTAAACCGATGTTATGTTTAACACTTGTTGAAATTTTAAAAATTTATAAGTTGAAGTTAAACTGAGATCATGTTTAACACTTGTTGAAATTTTAAGGAAAATTTACAAGTAGAAATTAAACCGAGGACATGTTGAACATTTGTTGAAATTTGAAAATTTTACAAGTTGAAGTTAAACCGAGGTCATGTTTAACACTTGTTGAAGTTTTAAGAAAAATTTACAAATTGAAGTTAAACCGGGGTCATGATTAAAAGAAGGAATGATATAGGTTCCATCACCTTAGGATGCCGAGGTAATAGAATCTAGGGGCAGTTGTGGGAACATAAATTTTGAATGACGACACGTGGCCGAGGTGTCACTGAAGTGCCAGCCGTGGTGCCACGTGTCCTGGTCATGACGCTGAGATGCTCTCGGCTAGGCTGGGGTAATCTGCGAGAATATCGGAATCTGGGATAAGCGGATAAGGGACAAAAGTCCTAGAATGGGAGAGGACTTCAGTTCGGGTAAAGATAAGACTCTTAGAGAGTTTATCCTAATCTTACTAGGAGTCCAAGATTAGCAGTAATCCTAAGTCCATGGAGCTAGGCTTCTAGTAGGACTAGGTTTATGTTGGCTATAAAAGAGAGGCACCCCCATGGGTCTAAGGTATGTCTTTTATGCTTTGTCTAGTGAGTTAAGTACTATTGGTTATCTTTGAGAGATATTTTACTGACTTGATCGTTGGAGTGCCCCCGGTTGGATGAACCACCGCGGGATTCTTATCTTTCTGTGACAGGTTGTTCGGGCTTAATCTATTCTGCCGGTGTTCTACAGCTGATGTCACGCCCTCAAATAATACATAAAACCCAACATTTTTAACATGCATAGATATAAGAGAATAAAACATATTTCTATTTATTAGAGTATTCATTACAGATGTATTACATGTTGACAATAAAAGTAAATGCCCTATGGGCTTACAACTTTCCAAGCCAACACTTGGTTACAAAAAAAAAAAAAAAAAAAAGAGTACTAAGTCATACACATTAAGCCCTCGGCTTGAATTTACATGTAATACAGCAAAAGATAACAAAATAACCAAAAAGAGTCTTCAACTCCCAGAACTTCCCAAGTTATGATCTTGGGGTGGCATCTCACCTGGACTTGAAAATGATGTCCCATAAAGGATGAGCCATAGCCCAGTAGAGATATACTAAACCAACTATAAGCAATGTCTAAAATAATAGCATTCGATAGATGGTTAACACTTAAAAACCGATTTGATTCACAATACAGTTCCATGACAATCATGTCCTTAATACAATCCATTTTCCTTTATTTATCATGCCATTTCATAAATATGGCTCAGGACCTGGCCAAACATTTCAAAGAGACTAAAATTCATACTAGAATAATTCCACATCTTCACAATTTATAAATGAGATTTCGTCTCATATTCAAACACTTCCATACTCCAAATAATACACGTATTCGCTATATTAACACTTCCATTTAATACACATTTGCTGTATTAACACTTTAATCCGATACACATATTTGCTGTATCATTAGAGTTCATCCCCTATCTCCTCCCAAATAACATCCGGTTTAGGAGTCCATCCCCTATCTCCTCCTAAATTGTGGAGTACATCCCCTATCTCCTCCCACACAACACAATGCATAAAAACGTTATCATATACATGTTCAATCAATACACAACTTTGATGTATTATTCTAACCGTCATATACAATGTGATTAGTTTTAGTTTTCCCTAATCAACATGCAGTGTCTACAACAATCAAGACTACCCTCCACCGATAGCCCAAAGCAGTTAGTTCTAAACAGATAATAAATGCATCAAACAGATATAATCTCAACATTTCCATAGGTGAGTGATAAATTAATCCAACTACACCATTCAATCCCATAATTTCTTAATTGCATGGATGTTAACACAATTCCACATTTTTCCCAAATTAATTATACCAATTAATCTATTTCAATAATTAGGGCATTTTCCCCAAATCCTCAATATCAACCCTAAGGTTTCATTTCACCAATAATACAACATTAATTCCAATTTCCCAATGTCTCACATACATATAGGTTTTAATATTTGAAAACCCCCTTCTTTTATAAATTACAAAACAACCCCAATTTTTCTCAAAATTACCCAATATCACCAACAAATCAAAATGACCAAAATTAAAGACAAAACTCATAAGATGGAGTAGGGTATCCCTACCTCGAAATTAGAAGTCCAAAGGAGAAGATGACCAAAATCCAAAGTGCTCCAAATTTGAGATTTTTCATATTAAAAGGAAACCCTCAACACCCTCTATCTTTCTTACAAAGAACTTAGACATGAAACCCTAGAGAGAAGGTGTGTAGAGAGAGAGGGAGCTCGAATCTAGGGTTTGTGCAAAGAAAAGAGATGAAAAAGTGAAGTGTTTCCCGCTGCTGTGTACTGATATAACACAGGCTCGCTCGAGCGAAGGATTGGTCGCTCGAGCGACCAGACACAAAGAACCCTTGCTCGAGCGTAGGAAGACTCGCTCGAGCCAACGAAACGAAGCTTCAGGTCTACAACCTAGAAGCACGCTCTAGCGACATAATGCTTGCTCGAGCTAGGAAACTCAAAACATACACCTCGCTCGCTCGAGCGAAGGAAATCTCGCTCGAGCCAAGAAACACAGCTCTCAGGTTTGAAATGAGATGCAGACGCACGCTCGAGCGTAAGACTTCTCGCTCGAGCCACCAGACACAAAACTCAACTCTCGCTCGAGCGAAGGAAACCTGGCTCAAGAGAAGGAACTAAAACACAGAGTTCGCTCGAGCGACAAAAGCCTCGCTCGAGCGAAGGACCAAAATTCTGGGCAGTAACCATTTGCTCCAAATCACACCAAACCTGTAACAATCCTGCCCAAAACATCGTATAACTCAAATACAAAGTATTAGAGGATGGAAACAAGATATATACCATAACCAACATCTACGAAACCAAGTCCGGATTACACTAATCAATGGAGAGAAAACCAGGATCGCTATAACCTCCCCCCTTAAAGAATTTCGTCCCCGAAATTAGATATAAGTTTCAAAAATAAGTTTTCTCAATTCACAGTAGTGTTACCATTCAACATTTCACAACTTGACCCATTACCGGTCATCCCATCTCTTATCAAGAGGCATTTCACAATATATATTACAACATGCATTATCAACATGCATTTCTTTCAAATCCAACAATTTCCAATATACAAGATTTAGAATTTCATATCATATTCAATGTTCATGATATATTTCCATTTCTACAACACATTCAACATATACAATGTTATAATAAACTTCCATTTTAAGGCAAGTTCTACAATACTTCCATAAACCAAAACATATACAATGTTTTTCATGTTCAACAATACGACAAAATTTCCAATACATGGTTAAACATTTACAAACAAGTCTGGGTATTTCTCACGGACCTCCAACTCACGTTCCCAAGTGGCTTCCTCCACTCCATGATGTTTACACAAAATGTTTACCAAAGAAATGGTCTTGCCTCGCAAGACTTGATCCCGTCTATCCAAGACCTGAACCGGTCTCTCATCATACGAGGCATCCCCATCAACCTCTAAGTCGGTCCAATCCAATACATGAGATGGATCCGGCTTATACTTCTGAAGCATACTAACATGAAGCACGTCATGCACTCTAGACAACTGCGGCGACAAAGCTAAACGATAGGCAACCTCACCAATCCTCTCAAGGATCTCAAAAGGGGCAATAAACCGAGGGGACAACTTCCCACTTTTACCAAATCTCATCAAATCCCGCCTAGGTGATATTTCAGAAAAACATGATCACCTACCACAAATACCAAAGGCCTCCTCCTGCGGTCGGCATAACATTTCTGACGACTCTGGGCTGTAACAAGCCTCCTACGGATAAGTTCAACTTTCTCCGTCGTTTCCCTCACCAACTTCGGGCCCAACAAAGGTGCATCACCCACCTCGGCCCAACAAACTGGAGACCTATAAGGTCGGCTATACAAGGCCTCAAATGGTGCGATACCGATGCTCGACTGGAAACTATTGTTGTAGGCAAACTCTACTAAGGACAAGTGCCTCTCCCACGACCTACTAAAGTCAAGGACACAACCTTGAAGCATATCCTTAAGGATCTGAATGGTACGCTCGGACTGCCCGTCAGTCTGAGGATGATAAGTCGTGCTACAGGTCAACCTAGTGCCCAAGGCACTCTGCAAACTCTGCTACAACCTCGCAGTAAAACGTGGATCTCTATCAGAGACGATCGACACTGGGACCCCGTGCAACCTCAAGTCGACAAGATGATCTACTGAATCTCTCACGCACATAAGGATGAAGTGCACTGACTTAGTCAACCGGTCTATAACCACCCAAATAGCATCACTACCCCGCTGAGTCCTCGGAAGACCTACAATGAAGTCCATAGTGACATGCTCCCACTTCCACTCGGCAATAGGCAAGGGTTGTAACAAACCCGCTGGCCTCTGATGTTTGGCTTTCACTTGCTGACAAGTAAGGCACTTAGACACAAAAACTGCCACATCCTTCTTCATTCCCCGCCACCAAAACTAGCGACCCAAATCACGATACATCTTAGTGCCTCCCGGATGCACCACAAGGTGTGAATGGTGAAACTCTCGGAGTACCTCCTCTCGGCAAGACTCCGGTACAAACAAACGGTCTCGGTATCTCACACTCAGGTCGGGATACACTGTCACACCCTTCTCAACCTTCCCATTGGAGATCTTTTCCCATAGGGATTCTACCTCCAAGTCATCTCTCTGTGCCTCTAACACTCGAGTCACAAGTGTAGGCTGCGCAACAACAGAAAAGAAGGCCGCAGCCTCAACGGATTCGCCGAGAAGCAAATCGAACTCGCCAAGTGCACCCAACATCTCCCACTCCCGGATGGCTATACAAGCTACATCACTAATGGATTTCTTACTAAGGGCATCAGCCACAACATTGGCCTTCCCCGAATGATAATGCAACTCGAAGTCGTAATCCTCAATAAACTGCATCCACCTCCTCTGCCTCAAGTTCAAGTCTTTTTGTGTAAAATAGATATTTTAACTCTTATGATCCGAGAATACCTCGAACCTCTCACCATAAAGGTAGTGCCTCCAAGTCTTCAATGCAAAAATCATGGCTGCCAATTCTAGGTCATGTGTAGGGTAATTTCTCTCATGTATTTTCAACAGACGTGAGCCATAGGCTATCACTTTTCCCTCTTGCATCAACACACATCCCAAACCCTCTCGCGAGTGTAGACACCCCATTTTTGACCGTCCTCAAGACTTGGTTGTGCTTGTAGGTACACACAGCAACTGGTTTGATTGCTCGCCCAGCATTCGACTGTCACGGCGGAACGACACCGGTTCGAGTTTCTCGGACCTTGTATCCTTTCTACCTTATTTTTGGACCCTAACTAGGTCCTGTTAGAGTGGCCCTCATAGTGCACTGCCGGCCATGGCTTTTCCCCTGCCGGCCACTGATGAAGCCCTGCCGGCCATCAGTGTGGCACTGCCGGCCATTACTGATGGCCGGCACCCCCCCTATCTTAGCTGGTTTCCAGGCAGATCTTTTGAGCCAGCTGGATTTTCATTTGCTCCCCTCCATACACGTGTATGGAGGGATGGAAGCCTTGAAAAGCTTGTTCAAGAAGCTTTGGCTTTGCATTGTTCTATATAAGGAAGAGCCTTCTTCCTTATGCAAGGGTTCAGAGTTTTGAAGAGGAAAAAATCTGTCTCTCTATATTGTGTGTATTTTGTGCCTTAGAGTTGGATTTCTTTGCACTTTTGCACTACAACACCTAGATATACACCTCCATCCTCCATTCCAGCGCTTTGGAAGCCATTTGAAGAGGTTGGAAGCTCAGAATCTTGGATCAAAACCTGCTGGAAAGCTGCTCTTCTAGGGTAAGTGCCTATTTCCCTTAAACTTGCACTTTCTTGCTTCATCTATAAGCCTTACTTGCAAGAATTTTTGGACTTTGTCATGAGCTAAAAAAGATCATATTTTGAGCTCCTCTACATGTTTGATCAAGGCCTCTTTGCTTTTTTGGGGTCATCTTCCCCCATGCATGCTTTATCTCTTCAAGTTTAGAGCCATACATGTGAGCATTTGCATTGGCCTTGTTTTGGCCTATTAGCCACTGAAATCCAATGGATTTTTAGTGGTCTTGTTGTGTTCTTGAAGGCCAAAATTAGAGGGGGGTGACCCCCTCTCTCCTTGTCATGTTTGGCGGTCTTTTTGGCCTTCCAAAGAGACCCCATTTTGCATGCTTCTAGGCCTTGTTCTAGGCCCTTTTCAGTGGGTTTTGGGACCCTCTTGAGCCATTTCCAGAGTTGGTTTGGCCTTATTGATTGTCCATCTTGCATGTGCCTAATAATCCCTTGTGTGGCCTTCCAAAGAAGCCCCTCATTTTGGCATGCATTGGCTACATTTCCATGATTATTTGGGGGTATTTTCACATGTTTAGTTCACTGATTTTTGCTGGTTTGGTGAGATTTCATATGCTTCATATACATGTCATACAACTTATGCCTACTAGCCAATCTTGCATGCTATGTTAGTCCATCATGCCAGCATCTTTTGGCCATGCTTTGAACTAGAAATGTTCATGTGTTGGGGTTGCCTTGCCTCTGTATTTATGCTTCCTAGTCAAATAATGCATGCTTTGTATAGCTGTAGTGTAATTGACCTTGCAAGCTTTGTGTTCCGGTGATTCACGCATGCTATCTTTGAGACATTTAGATGATTTGACATCATTTAATGCTTCATTTTAGAGCATGTACCATTGTTAAATTCCCACTTCATCCATGCTTCAAGTGTCTTGGAATGTCGTGCATCATTGCCTAGTTTAAGGTTTAGCTTGTGTGCTTGCATGCCTAGGTATTTGAGCCTTCGTTCCAGCATGTTTAAGTCTTTGTTTAGGCCTAATTAAGCTTTGTCCATGCTTAGTTCATGTGTTCATGCCATGTATTGCATGCCTTCTTTGTATTGCTCTTTGCTAGCTTTCATGACTTAGGACCTTCGCATGCTTTGCTTGTGCTATTTAAATGATTTGGCATCATTTATCATCTCATTTCAGTGCATATAGTGTTGTTACACTTGCACATTTGTCACTTCTTAGGCACTTTTGAGAGTTGCCCTTTTAGGCCCCTTTGATGAACCTTTCGCATTTTGCATGCTTGAGTGTTTTGTGTGGCTTAATTCATCGCTTTGGCTACTAATTTTGACCTAGTTGAGAGTTGTCCATCTTTGGTGTAAGCCCATTTTGCCATGTTGTCGCATGCTCGTTACATCTAGTATGTTGTTACATACTTGCTTAGCTTTACATGCCTTGCATGCTCATATGTTCATATTGCATTTTGTCATAGGTTGTTGCCTCACATTATGCTCATATTCTTGTTGCATGTTTGGTTTGATTGCATGTTTGCATACTTAGGTCATGTTGCATGTTTGCCATGCTTATGTGTTGCATTGCTTGGATTAAGTGTTAATCCGAGCACGAGGAACGAGGGGCGTTTCATACTTCAAGTGATGGAGCGCGTCTTAATCCTCGGTCGTCGAAGCTCTTGATGATCCATGATAGAGTTCTAGGCTTTACTTGCTCTATTTGTGCATTCATTTTCATATTGATTTGCACAAGTTGGATCTTTGGCCATCATGCATCGGGATGCGTGATAGATGGTCATGGATCCGACTTGGCCTCTCCCTTGATGTTTTGTGGTGATTTAGAGTGCCATGGTGCGTACATGTCCTAGGGAAACCCTCATTTTCGTCTATTTTGTGCTTTATTGCAGTTTGGTGTCACAGCACGCCAGTGGCCGGTAGCCTGCCATTGATGGCTGGCAGTGTGCCACCCTTGGCCGGCAGTGGGCCATCTTTGGCCGGCAGCTCTCCTTTCCTGGCCGACAGGCCACTGGTAGCTCCCCCAGCAGTGTTTTGGTAAGTCTCAGTACCCAGAACTGGAGGACACCCTGCAAACAGAGCCTCCAAAGAGCAAATGGAAGGCATTCCAAGGCGAGTAACTGAAGCGAGCATGTGTATCCCTCGTGTCCCGAGGTTTCTAATTATGTAATAACGTAGATTAATTAGCTTCAGTAGCTAGCTAGATGCATGCTCAGTTGAAGTTAGTTAATTTGTTAATTGGCTCGTTTGTTTTGTAATTATTTAATTAGCTTAGATAGTTGATTAAATTAGTTTGTGATGTAATAAGTAATTAGCTTAGATTAGCTAATTGTTTATTTTGCTTTGGACTGTACCTATTTTGGACATTCGGACTCTTTTATTCGGACCCTCCAAGTGAGGGCATAATGTTGTAATAAGGGTGTGTGCATGTGTGCATGTCTTCTAATCCCCTTTCTTTCTCTCTTTTATTTAACCGCTTACAATGGTTAGATTTAGGGCATATCTCAATTAGCATTCTTATGCTTCGCATGTTTGCATTCATTCATTTGTATTGCATGCACCGGGCTCGGTGCATCATACTAACTACATAAGTATTCCAAATCTAACTTGAAATATGTGTTACTTGTCACATTTCATATGCCATCTTAGATTAGCCGAGCCTTCTCTAGATTGCATTTTGTATGCTATGCATTAGCCACTTAACATGGACTAGGGTCATGCATGTTTTGCTAACTAGCTTCATTGTTTTGGCACGGAGTACACTGTAAGTACTTTATACTTTAGCATCTCACATGAGTGTAAATGTTAACATGACAGCATGCTTACCATGTGGCTATATGCTTATTTGATTAACTGTCTGAATACCTGTGGATGAATGTTGGATTACTTGAATTGGGATAATTCATTGAAATCCGTATTTTAGCCTACTTGCGAGTTGCAAATTTCAAAACATTTCCAAACAAACGGATATGCAATGCTTCATTTCAAATTAGGCGATCTAGTCTATACTTTTTTGCTGTGCGCATAACATAGTAATTCCAGCTAATTAATCGGAATAAGAACACATAACGTTTTCAAAATCGGATATCATGCACTACAACAAAACTGACTTTTTACGGCACCATATCAACGACATACAATAAATGCACGTCGTAGTTTCTCACTTTTACGACTTGCTTTTTTTGCACGTCGTAAATACTTTTCCAACCACGACGTGTCTATTGTGTAGGCCGTGAATGGTAATAACGATGATTTTTTTACGGCTTGCAATGCACGTCGTAAATAATAAAAGTTTCAACAACGTGCATATGGCATGCCGTTAATATATCAACTATACATGACACACATACGTCAGCCGTGAAAAGTATTGCACTTTTCACAGCGCACACAATTCCCGCCGTTAAAAGTATTATACTTTTTACGACGCACACATCACTTGTCGTTAAAAGTATTACTTTTTTACGACGCACAATGCATGTCGTGAATTATATGTTAAAAAACAGACGCCAAAATGAAATTATCTGGGCGCCAATTCATCCCAAAAAAATATACATTGGAAAAAATAACATATACGTCCATGAGAAGAGGGCAACCAAGTTTTTAATTTTTTTAATTGCTAAACCAAAAAAAAAGTAAATTTTTCTTTTGGAAAAAATCATTACATTTTATTCTCTTTGTTGAATCGAAGAGGCAGAAGCAAAACCCTAAAGAGACACTTGAATCTGGTTCATTCTAGAGACAGTTCAAAGTCGAGAAGAGAGGGAGAAGGGAGTGGGTTCGAAGACAGATTTTGGGCACTTCAATCTGGTTCATTCTAGAGACACTCTCCTCCTCCTTTCGGCAGGATCGAATCTCTCTCTCTCTCTCTCTCTCTCTCTCTCTCACATTGCGATTGAAGGTAAAGCTTCAATACGTATTTCATTAGATTGGAGTTTATCAATTTTTATTTTTTTTTGGGTTTTCTCCACATAGTTTACTTTAGATTCTTTGAGGGTTTTGCTTGAATGATTCATACACTTCATTTTCTCTCTTGAATAAGCCATTCTCGTTCTCTGTTTCCTCTGTGGTTTAGTCAAAATGTCTTTTTGATTGATTCTTTCTCAAATTACTGAATATTTAGGCCAACAGGTTCTATAAATCATTCCGTCATCTATCCTCCAAAAAAAACCAAACTACAAAAAAAAAATAAAAATGCTGAGATTAGCCTCGAAGAGACTCCTAGGGTTAGGGTTTGGGGAGGCCCTATCATTATCTTCAGCAGCGAAGCTCCTCCTTCCGCGACTCTACCATGAAAGGGTCGTCGATCACTACAACAACCCTCGCAACGTTGGATCATTTGACAAGAACGATCCCACGGTCGAAACCGGCCTTGTTGGTGCACCGGCTTGTGGCGATGTGATGAAGCTTCAGATCAAGGTCGATGACCAGACTGGGAAGATTGTTGATGCTTGCTTCAAGACCTTCGGTTGTGGATCTGCTATGCTTCTTCTTCCGTAGGTTAGTTTTCCTTGGAAAAATTTGGGGATTACTGCTCATATCAATTGCTTTTTGGGAAACAAGTTGGGTTTTTTGTGTTGTTTATTTTTACTTGATTTGGCTGCTTAATTTGATTGAGAAAGGTGATGGATTGTGGGGGGTTTCAATAAATTTTCGTCAATTTGATGAAACTTTTCTTATTTTTATTAATTTATTTTTCTTTTTTCGAGTTTCTTTTCTTATTTTTGGGCATGTGTTCTAGTATCATTTGATTAAGTCCGATGGTTGGTAATTTTAGGGCTAAAGTTGGGGAATCTTCTATGTCTTGAAACAATTGTGGGGATTTTTGAATTGTAGAATGGGTTGTTTTAATTTTATGTTATCGTTTTCAAGGAAGGTTGATTGGGCTCGAATTTGACTACTAAAGGTGATGGAATTTGGGGTTGTAGAAAATTTTTGAGTGAATTTTATGGGAAACTTCACTTCTTTGGAGTTTCTATTCTTACTTTTGGGAATGTGTAATATTATTGTTTGATTATGTTTGGATGGTTGGTAATCTTGTTTGGATATTGGACCAAGATTGGTTTGCATAGGCAACATTATTAAATTCAAGTACTTTAGGATAAATATAGTTTGAATTGAAACTGATCTCAAGTTGCAATAATGGAGGAATTTAGTAAATCTGAATGGGTTATATTATGGTGCTGTTATGTTGGCTTCTGCTCATAGATTTATTTATTTAATAAGTGCTTCTTGCTACAGATTATGTATGTTGTAGAAATAGCTTAAATAAGCTGGGGAAAATTTGATAATTGTGAAGCTATTTGAAATTCTGCTTATAGATTATCATATTTCAGCTTAGAATAGGCCCAATGAATTGTTGGATGCTGCCATTATCTTGATCACCTATTTTGCCCTTAGATTTGCTAACTCAAGTTGGAGAGTTGAATAGTCTCCAAGTTTTGATCAGTTCGACCAATATATATATATATCATATATGTATATTCTGGGTTTTAACTTCTTATAACTGATTTTTGTTCCTTTCTCCATACTTTTTTTCTTCTACCTTTTATAGTTTGTTTTTCATGAGTGAATTACTAGATGTCATAGGGTGTGCTTGAATATCTCAGATGAGAACCTTGAAACTTCTGCTAACTATGAGGTTGTCCGTAGTTGTCCTTCAAATCATATAATGCTTATGTGTTTCCATATTTCATATAATTTTTGTATGTTTATTTTTATATGGTGTTAAAATTAACTGCCATGGAGTTCCAAACTACCATATGGTTGCTGGAAAATAGACGTGATGCATACATTGCTTTTCCAAAAACTGTCTCATTGAAGGAAATACTTAAAAGGCTGCCTTGTCTCTTGATAACAAAATAGTGTAATCCAGATTTTTTATGCAAATACATTTGATTTCTACTGAATGAGATGTAATTTATCTTGGTCGTTGAATACACTCAATATATCTCATCTCCATTATTCCTGGAAACTGTACAAGCCATTCTGTTTAATCTAAGAATACCCATAGCGAGATTAATGCAAAACAACCTATAATTTTGTTTAATCTAAGAATACCCATAATATTGAAGACTTAGAATAAGAAACTCTCCCTGAAATTTTAATAATCCAAATTACACTGATTTGCCTTGAGGCTTACAACTAATTTATAGTACTCATGTCCTAACCTAACTAGGAAATAATAAATTAGGCTAATTCGTCATAATACTTGGAATTAATGCAGAAAAACATAAAATTACCAAAAATATTAATTCTGAGTTAGAAACATGCCAAAACAAACAACACATAAAAATGTAAACTCGTAGACAAAGTAATTGGTAAAACAAAATTTAAAAAATAGTTAATTTGTAGAATCGAAAGCCTAAAAGATGGAATTTGGCCAAAAAGAAAGTGTTTTTGATCATTGGGTCGTATTCAATAAAAACATGGGCCTTTCGGATTAATTCATGACAGCATCGGCCCAAGCTCACAATCACTGGTATGCCATTTCACTGGTCCAATTCCTACAATTATGCTGCACAATCACCTGGTCTGCATCACTCATGTATTTATAAATTTCAAGCTCAAATTCTTTCATTTAAAATATATCTATCCAAATGTAGCCTTAATAGCATCTCTTCTACTCCTAGGTATAGAATGTTGTTGGCTGTTAGCTCACAAATGAGGTTATCTTTGGGAGGTTAATGGATGGCTTTCTTAATATGCTTGCTCAAATAATCATATTACTTCCACAACGCTCTCTCTATCTGTTAGTTCACTTCTGCTCATGTTGCAGGAAACTTCCATTGGACTTTGGAAGATGTTGCCAAATCAATTGTTTGCATAATGTCTTGCCCATGCCAAGCTGGCTATACACAGGTACATTTCTCATGAATGGAAATTAGTGTGTGTTCCTGATAGAATGACTAAATTTGTGTCCTCTCCACCTTTCTAGATGCTCAATGATTGGTATGATAGAGAGATTGATGCTATTAATGAACCTTATCGTCCTATTCCTTCAGGGGCAATATCTGAGAATGAGGTATGGAATGTGATTAATTATTTTTTTTATACGCGAATGAGCACCAGAATTCATGTATTTTTGGAATTTTTTTTTTTGGAAAAAGGAAACAAGTCTTTTAAAATTCTTTCCCTTGGGTGATTACCCAAATCTGGGTACTGCTTTTGGGAGGCCTTGGGTTGGCTGGTTTATTGGATGCGTGGGTAAGTCTTATTTATTAATAGGTGGCCAGTGATCTATTTTTCTTCTCATAAAGTATTTAAAATGAATGTCAGTCCCTGAATGCTTGTCATGTATAGGCAGGGCAGGGCATTGCTTTTGGCAAATCCTTTCCATCTTACATTTACTCAGCTCAACCTTTGAAGGTAATACCCAATATCCCTGTCATTTTAATGCATTGTCGTACTATATTATTCATTATAATCTTCAATTGGCAATGGGCTGTGAATATTCCCAGAAAATAATTAGTCAAATATCAGCTATGTCATGTCTTCTTTTGCCTAATATCCTCATTTATCTATCAGACCTCACTGGGGATTTTTTACTGGTTCTAATCTGTAATTTCAGGCTAGTACCTAACCATTTCTTATATTGGTGACTGCTCTAGCAACTAGCCATTGGATGAACAACTGCTGCCTAATAGTTCTAGATTTTACCAAAGCTTTATCCATTTCATGTTTTGTTTTTTTATTTTTAAAATCCATTTCATGTTGCCTAGCATAAGTTCAGGCTACAATCTTGTTTTTTGTTTTTCTTTTCTTGAATATTTATCTAGAGAACAACAGGGGTTAGACGTAGTCTTAGGCTCTATTTTTAGATCATGAATTTAGATTGAGAGAGAGTTAGAAAGCCCTTGCAAGAAAGATACATTAAACTTGAATATGGGCAGCCATGGATGTGAGTGTACATTTAAGTATATGGGTGTGTTATTTTGCAGGAGATGATGTGCAACTAATGACAAGGAGGCAAATGCAATAGTCTTTATAATATAAATTAGAGTGCTTTTGAACTGCAATATGGGTTGATTGGCTATAATAGAAACAATTACCAACTTCAATGAATATTTATGCACATCATCATTAAAAGTGATTTTCTCTTCAGAATTAGATTACTGTTTTTTAAATAAATTTATACCCATAAACATCTCGGGTTTTAAGAAACTGTGCATTTCTGCATTGTCCTCTGATAATTGAATAAACATGCTTATGAAAGTGTATAGGACCCTACAGATCTGCATTTCTTATTGATAGCATTTTTGTGGTCAAAATTGTAGTCTCTGTTTTGACCATGGATTGAAACCTTATTCTCTTCATTTCTTTTATTTTCTCACTACCCAATGGAGTGAGCATACACAAATCTGCACTTGTGTATGATTCCCATCTGCATATTTTCTCTCAGATCACAAATTTGCAATTTGATAAGATGATGCATTCTTCTACAGATGGATTAGGCACTCTGGCAATTTATAAACACTAATGAACCTAAGAAGATGCTATTAATTTGGTATTGACTTTATAGACACCTTAAAATACACTGGAAATGTATGAAAATGATAGCTTCCATATAGCAACAACTAGCAGCAACAAGATTTTGTCTCCTTAGTCTATCATTGGTTTGAATTGTCCTTGGGCCCTATTTGTATAATTACTGCCTCTATTTGAAAAAAATGTTGCCCCTCCCAAAGCTCGATTAGATGGTGGGGTTTAGTTTGGGCATTACCAGGCTCTGTTAATGACTTACTCCAATGGTGGGCCAGTGTAAATTTGTCAAAACTGGGGAGGAAACTTTGGAATTCCATTCTATTTGCTGTTTTATGGTCAGTTTGGAAGCTTAGGAATTGACTTATTTCTTTGTGTTGTCATTGATTTATTTCTTTGTGTTGTGATTAGTTGGAGGAATCAAAGTTTGTGTTTGAAGCTACGATAATCCAGAGAATGAAGCTTCTGGTGCTATCTACTCTTCAATGGAAGATGAATTCTCTGACCCCATTTTCATTTGTTGATCACATTGCGAGGAGGTTTGGATTGAAAACAGATTTGCATTTGGAGTTTTTGTGGAGGTGTATGTTCGCACAATCACTAGATTTATTTGATAAATCTTGAAAGCTGTCGATATGTTTAAAAAGTTAGATATACATAGTTTTGGATGGTTTACACTTTTTGTACAGTTTAGAACTTGAGGATATAATTTTTGAATGTTTGGAATGTATAGATAATTGTTGAATGTTTATAATTTATGAATATAGTTTCTTTTTGATGTTTCAAACAATGTTTTGGTGGTTGATTAATGTTTTGTGATGTTTGTTTGTAATATTTGTTAGATTGTACAAAATTGGTCAAATAGAACCTACTGAATTTAAAAAAAAAAAAATTGTATATTCTACGACAGACATAATAAGTCGTTGTATTACATATTTTACGGCGCGCAATTAGTGTCATTATTTGTCTCACCAATTAACGGCGTGCAAAAGTAGTCGTAGAAAAAGTAACGACGACGTACAAAATTTGTCGTTAAATAGTTTTTAACGGCGTACAATAGCATGTCGTAGAAAAAGTAACAACGACACACAAAATCTGTCATTAAATAGTTTTTAACGGCGTATGAAACATGTCGTTAAAAGTGAATGACTTTTCATGACTGGCCATAATATGACGTGCGCTTGCACGTCGTAAAATGGTTTTTACGGCGTGCATTGCACATCGTAAAAACCCTTTTTTGTTGTAGTGATGGTTAGTAGAGGCCGATCTTCGGATCGGACGAGAGGGGGTGCTCATAGCTAACCTTCCCCAATCGTACCCAAGTTCCCGAGCCGAGGCAACTTTGGTGATGACGGACACGTGGCCTTTGGCACCGAGTCAGGGTTTTCTAAATTTCCCAAAAATAAAATATTTAGGTGGCGACTCTGTATCTGGCAAAGTAGTCCATGTTTGGTACTTCTTTTCTAAAAAGCTGTTTTTTCTCAAAACGATTTGCCGGATTTGGACTCTTTGGTTCTGATTTAGAATCGTAACAATTTGAGTCCGAACTATAGTAAACCCCACAAAATGAACAGAACGGGATTCATCCTCCCGGGGCGTTCGGGGACGTCTACAGTGAGGCATCACAATAAACGGCATAACCCAAACCCCTCTCCAGAATAATCAAGACCGAAGCGGTGGTCAATCTAACTTTCAATTCCTGGAACGACTTTTCACAAGTCTCACTCAATACAAATTTGACCCCTTTCCTTGTCAATCTAGTCAATGGTGAAGCTAGCCTGGAGAAATCCTTTACAAACTGACGGTAATACCTAGCTAATCTCAGAAAACTGCAGATCTCAAAAACGCTCTTAGGCTGTGCCCAATCTTGCACTACCTCAATCTTGGATGTATCAACAGACACCCCTTCCCCGGAGACCACATGGCCTAAGAACTTGACTTCTTCTAGCCAGAACTCACACTTCCCAAACTTGGCATACAGCCTATAGGCTCTAAGCAACTCAAGCACCACTCTCAAGTGTTCCTCGTGCTCCTCCTCAGAAGGCGAATAAATCTGGATGTCATCCATGAAAATGACCACAAAACGATCTAAGAATTCCCGGAATATCCGGTTCATCAAATCCATAAATACTGCCGGTGCATTGGTGAGCCCAAAAGGCATCACCAGAAACTCATAATGGCCATACCATGTACAGAATGCCGTCTTCGGAATATCCTCCTCCCTGACCCTCAACTGATGGTAACCCGATCTCAAGTCTATCTTAGAGAAACAACGGGACCCCTTCAACTGGTCAAACAAATCATCTATACGGGGCATAGGGTACTTATTCTTGACCGTAGCCCGATTCAACTTCTGGTAATCAATGCAAAGCCTCAAGGCACCATCTTTCTTTTCAGCAAAGAGGGCCGGTGCTCCCCATGATGAAACACTAGGGCGAATAAAGCCCTTATCTAGCACCTCGTGGAGCTGAATCTTCAACTCACTCAACTCGGCTGGGGCAAAACGATATGGTGCCATAGAAATCGGCGCCGTCCTGTAGACACCCAATTTTTGACCATCCTCAAGACTTAGACGTCACCATTTGAACACTCGGTGATCATCCGTGTTTGTGTTCGTCTTGAGTTCCCAGAGGTCTCAGCCACGCGTCTTGCCTCAAGATCTCTCAACTCAACTATTTTGTGTTTGGTTTTGCACCAAACACTTGTGTTTTGCTTTTGAGGGGTAGGGAATGGCTTGTTGGCTATCCCCACACCTCACTGGCCATGGCTTGAGGCCACCAGCCACTGTTTTGTTTTCATCGGCCAAATGTTTGGTCGGCCGGCACTCGTTGTGGCCGGCTGGCCATTATTTTGGACAATTTGTCATTTTTGGCTGGCCGACCACTGTGCATCTGCTTTTGCAGATATTTTGTGCCAGCTGTGATAGCTGGCACCCACTTTGCACGCCCTCCATACACGTGTATGGAGGGATTTCACTCTTGCTTAGCTTGTTTTGCAAGCTTTGCAAGAGTGAATCTCTATAAAGGGGGGCCTCTCCTCCCTCCTCCAAGGTTACAAAAAAGCTCCAGCGAGGGTATGAGATTAGGGTTAGCATATTATATCTATCTATCTCTATATCTTCCTCTCTTTGTGTCTAAGTGTGTGTTTGTTCATAGTTTTGCATACAAACACTTCGTGTTACACTTTTCTTTAGCCACTGAGGTACTAAGGAGTGATTTTCAGAGTTTTGAGCTAGTTTTGAGCTAAGGAAAGCAGCTGGAGTGCTATACTTGAAGGAGTCAACTTTACCTTTAAATACCCCATTTTTGCATAGTCCTTTTTCCTACCTTGCATCTGTTTTTGAGCTTAGTGTATAACATATAAAAGTCTTGTTTTTACTTTCTTAAAATAGTTGTTTAAGGTTGTTTTGGTGTTTGGGGCTGTTTGGCCCCTCTTAGGCCTTGTTTGGCCCCCATTTTGTGCTATTTTGGTGAGCTCCGGGACCACCTTGTTTGGGCTTTCTCATCACTGAAATCTTGAGGGATTTCAGAGGTGAGGATGGTGGTTTGAGGTCCTAAGAAGGAGAGGGCCATCCCCTCTCCTTGTTGCCTTCAAAAAGTGCCATTTTAGCCTCATGTGTGAGCACCATTTTTAAGTTTATGTTGGCCATGTCTTAAGTGTTATTTGTGCTTATTTTGCCATGATATAGCACTATTTTTACTTGTTTTAGACACACCATGCATGCTTAGCATACTTGTCTTGTAATGCCATGAATTTGCCTTAACATGCTTTGTGCTTTGAGCCATGTTATAGCATGATTTTGGCCAAGCTTTGTGAAGCTTTTATGCGTGTTTTAGTATGCTTTAGCTCTGTTTTTAATTGCTTCAGCCATGCTTGACATGTTTTGTATAGCCACCTTGCATTTTGGCTTGCTAGCCTCGGGTGTGTGAGTGTTGAGAATGCATTGCTTAGCTTGTTTTAGTGGTTTGGCACCACTTATAGCATCGTTTCAGTCCCCATGGTATGCTTGTATGCTTGCATTTGATGCTCCTCTAATGCTTTGAAAGGTTATAATCTTGTGCTCCATGTTTAGCCTCTTTTGTATGCTTCCATGAGCGCTATCTAGGTGTGTCCTTAGCTTTGTTTAGGTCTGCCTGGGGACTATTCTAAGTCCTCTTAGCCTTGTGAGGCTTGGTTGGCATGGCCATGGTTTAAGCTCCTTGGCTTGCCTTGAGTTTTGGACATCGTTGCATGCTTAGCTTGTCTTGTTTACTTGGTTTGGCACCTTTTATAACATGATTTTAGAGCTTAGTATGCATGCCATTAGTCCATGATTGTCCTCTTTTAAGTGTGCTTAAAAGTTGCTCTTTGGTGCCAAAGTGTTGGACCATGTGTGCATGCATGTTTGTATGTGTTTTGGCGTTACTTTCCTTGGCATTTAGCCACTGTTTTGGGCTCATTTGAGAGTTGCCCAAATTGGTATAAGTCCATTATTTGCATGTTGTCGCATGCTCGCCCCGTGTGTTGTTGCATGCTTAGCCCATCGCATGTGTTGCATGCTTGAAACACTTTGCATTTGGCATGCATTTCCTTTGCTAAGTTGCTTTGCATGTCTCCATGTTAGTTCCCACACATGTTGTTGCATGTTTGCCATTAGCATTGTTATTGAATGCCTTGCATGCTTGTTTGCTTAGGTTGAATGCCTAGTGCACATTGCTTGCTTGTATGCTCATGTTGCATACTTAGCTAACATGTTTAGGTTGCATTTGGCATGCATGTCTTGCCTCTTGATCAAGTGATAGAGGTTGGGCCTTATGTGTTTATTTGGTTTGCATTACATTTGAAATCAAAATGCACAACTTGACTTCTTGGACCATCACGCATCGAAATGCGAGATTGGTGGTCCGAGAATCAAGGAACATCCTCCTTTGAGTCATAAACATGATAAGGGATGTATTGGTGCACACACTTGCTTGAAATGCATTGCCATACCTTGCTCGTCCTCTGTTGCTATCAAAGTAGGATTCTGCAAGCATAGATCGCCGACCGACCTCATTCAGTGCTGACCGGCCATCCATTTATAGCCGATGGCTTCATTTGTGGTCGACGGCCACTTACCTTTGGCTGGTGGTGTTCCCCCTTGGCCGGTGACCGTCCACAGTGTTCAGAGAGTGTTCCTTGGGAATTTTGAAATTTTTAGAGGAGTAGAGCAGGGTAAACATAGGCAGCGTGTGCATGGCGTTGGATTTTCGAGCGGAGTCGAGCATGCGTGCATTGGGCCCTCTTCTTGCGGCTGTTTTACCGCTTTATTAGCTTAGTTAATTTGCTTAACTAATTAATTGGTCTGTAATTATTTAATTAGCTTGTTAGTTGATTAATTTGTATATTCTTTTGGTCCCTCCAGGCGAGGGCGAACTTATAATAAGTGTGGGTGCGTGTGTGCATGTCTTCCAATCCCCACTTCTTTCTCCCTTTTACTTACCTGCTTTTGATGGTTAGTATTAGGGCATGTTTTAATTTAGCATACCTTATGCTATGCATGCGTGCATCCATCATTTGTATTGCATGCACCGGGCTCGGCGCATCATGCTAACTGCATATTATTTCAAATCTAACTTGAATATGTGCTATTTGTTGCATTCCACATGCCATCCTAGGATTAGTCGGGCCTATTCTAGTTGCATTTTGCATGTGTTGCATTAGCCATCTTAACATGAACTAGGATCATACATTGATTGCTAACAAGTTCTTTGTTTTGGCTTGGAATACTAGGTAAGCTTTTTGTGCTTTAGCATCTCGCATGAGTGTGAATGTTAACACAATAGCATGCTTACCATGTGGCTATATGCTTATGTGATATAAACTGGCTGAATGCCTGTGGGTGAAGGTTGGATTGTTTGAGTTGGAACAACTCATTGAAATCCGTGTTTTAGCCTACTCGCGAGTAGCATATTCCCAATCATTTTCCAAACGAACGGATATGCGATGCTTTGTTCCAAATTAGGCGATCTAGTCTATACTTTTGTGTTGTGCGCATCATATAGTAAGATTAGCTAATTAATTGGAATAAGAACACATAACGTTTTCAAAACAAGATATCATGGTTAGTAGAGGCCGATCTTTGGATCGGGCGAGCGGGGGTGCTCATAGCTGACCTTCCCCAATCGTACCCAAGTTCCCGAGCCGAGGCAACTTTGGTGATGACGGACACGTGGCCTTAGGCAATGAGTCAGGGTTTCCTAAATTTCCCCAAAATAAAAATTTAGGTGGCAACTTTGTATCTGGCAAAGCAGTCCATGTTTGGCACTTCTTTCAAAAAAAAAATCTCTGTTTTCCAAAACAATTTGTCGAATTTGGACTCCTTGGTGATTTATCAGTCTTGCATTGTATATTTCGAGATCAGATTAAGAACCGACACAAATCGAGTCTGAACTGTAGCATGAGGCCCGGGGGTGCGTCTACAGTTTCTGGCGACTCTGCTGGGGAGTTTTGAGAACTTGACTCGAGCTCATGATATCTGGTTTTGACTAAACTTATGTGTTTCTTTGCATTACATGTGCATTGGTGCGCCCAAGTCACAGTGTTTGCCGTCTGCTATTCCTGAACGGTTTGCCGGAAGCTTGCTTCAAGGAGCGTACCATAAGGTTGACCGGTTACGGGCTCTGCTACGATGGGAATACAAACCCCGGTTGTCACCGGGGCACCCTTTTGACCATTCGACCTAGTGCATATTCGGAATCCATAGTGACCATTCCAAAATAGGACAAGTTGCTTAACCCGATTATAGGTTGTTTGAAACCGCTGCGTGCGTAGTGAAACCCTAGTTCCTGACAAAATACGACAGGGGAACCCTACCCCAACATAGGGGTGTTTTGGCCCTTACTTGCTTGTTATGTGTTTTTTTAGAGTGTATCTCTACAGGGGAATGTATATATCAGTTTGCAAGTCTGAGTATCAGGCCTGAGGGCATCAGTACCAGAATTCGAGAATCCGTTATATCTGCAGGTATCAGATTCAATTTTATGGCAGTGATTTTGGGGAACAGTGATTAGTAGTAGAGTACAGCTATTCAGCTATGCTTGTGTCTGTTCTGATTGGGCCGAAATGCTGCACGTTTTCTCTTTCAGTTCAGAGATCTAGTACAGAATAGCCAGTGGTCTCCTTTGCTGAGGCAAGACAGACATCTGATCCATCGTCTCCGTTCAGTTCAAGAGGACTTATGATGACCCAAAGTTCAAAGGAAATAGTGGTTATGGTAGCCGCATTGGATCAAGGAATCATCTTACAGAATGAAACCAATGTTGATGTACCGCATCCGCCCAGGTCGTCTGCCGCGCGCCCGATTTGGGAACCACAGTTGTTTCAGGCTCGTGAGCCCACCACGTTCGAGTTAATGGGAATGATCGGCGATCTTCAGTGATCTGTGGGTGATCTCGCCTACGGAATGTCGGCTTCGCCACCAACCCCATCCTACACCGGGAATTTTGTACCGCAGGAGCCCCCGCTACTGGGGCGAATTGTGATCGAGCTCAGCCAACCTGAGGCTGCCTTAAACTACGGCCATGACATGGCAACAACAACCGGGTTTTGCTCTGATATAGCAACCCAAAACCTAGATCAAGCTGAGGCCAGAGGCAAGAACAAAGTGGGAACAGATGCTGATCCCGTTGAACAACTGTTGTGGGTAGTCGAGGCTTTGAAAGCCAGGGGCATGAATAAACAACCAATATTCGTAGTGGTGGCCAAAATTATGGATGATGCTTTCCCTACTCCAGCCGAGAGGAGTTCTAGCCAAATAGAAAATCAGGATAGGCCCCGTCATGCCAGAACAGTTCCCTCAAATCCCAACCCTGCATCGGGAAAGGATCAGAAAGTCAAGGCGGCACCTGCCGATCCTTTTGCCAGTGCATCCGGCAAAAGTCAGCAAACTCTGAAGTATCTGCCCCGAGGGCGCAAGGTCTTCCATGCACTCTACATGCCTTTGCCTAGGGCGCTCCAGATCCTTGCCGAAAGGGGGCACCTTACACCCCTCGAGCCTCGGCCTCTCCCGAAGAATCTCCCTCCCTCACACGATGTTACCTTGTACTGCGCGTACCACCAGCAAACCGGTCATTGCACCGATAACTGTTTTCGTCTTCGTCATGAAGTAAAGGATTTGATCGACAAAGAGGTCATCCTCCCGCCTACCTCAGCGAAGTCTGTCACTGCTGAGTTGTTAGATTTAGATGATACTGCGAGTATGTGATCAGAAGTTAGACCACCTGCGGGCGGTGCTGAGTGTATTTCAGATGTGGCGTCTGGCACACACTGTTTTGAGCGTTTGCAGATGCTGTTTTTTTTTTTAATTTATGGCTTGGGCATTGAGCCATTTCTTGGATTTTGTTTTGAGTCTGTCTCATTGTCTTGAGTTAGTCTTTTTGCTTAAGGGTCTGTCTTGTTGTACTAAGTCAGTCCCATTGTATAGAATGTCAGGTGATTCCAGGGTTGTTGCCTTGGATATCATGTTTTTGTAATTATTCTTCTACTTTCTTTTGAGTCTGTCTCTACTGCGGAGCCAGTTGAAACCGGAGGTTTTGAATGAAACAGCTGCGGCTATCATGTTTCCGTGCCTATTGCTACTTTAAGCCTGTTGTGCCAGCAAGTTTAGAATGAAACGACAGCACATTTTACCTACTCTTTTGTGCCTATAAGTCATTGTATTGACCTAAGTTTTTTTAAAACTTTTCGAACAATGTGATGAAAACGAAGAGGAAGAATTCCTCGGGTTTTGCAAAGTTTGATCAACTGAGAGAAAGAGAGGCATGCTAAGCCCTTAATGAATGAAATCATGCTTGTTAGTGTGGGTACTGAGAAGGACCCTGGCTTGATCCAGATTGGTTCCACATTGTCTTCCGCGCGAGCGATTTGTTACTTTCTTAAAAACTTTCAAAAATGTTTTGCGCGGTCCTAGGAAGTCCTGTATGGAATCGTTCTTGAGATTGTGCAGCTTAGGATTGCTCTTAGCCTCGAGACTCGACCCCTCACTCTCAAAGCCTTGAACGTACATTCAGAATGATCAACGGCCACCCATCATGTGAAGCCTGTATGGCCAGATTTGAAGCAGCCCTCGAACAAGAGGCACCAAAGTCAGATCAAGAAGATCAGACCTCATCAGAAGAAACTTGCGAAGCTAAATCAGAAGTACCCCTCGAACTAGAGGAAAAAATGTCTGATGTGCTCGAAGAGTTGAAGATGGATCCTTCTATAAATCAATACAACAGTCACTCTCCTGGTTACGAATGGCTTCAAAACCCTAAAAACATTTGGCATGGACACAGCTACACTTTTACCCTTGAGAGGCTCGCTGGGCCGAAAACTCGGAAGGGTGACCCAGGCAAAAGTTAGAGAAAAAAAAAAAAAAAAGAAGAAAGATACAAAAAAGAGAAAAATGCAAAAAAAAAAAAAAATGATAAAAAAAGAAGAAGAAAAGAAATGAAAAAAGAAAAGAAAAACATAGCTCGCAAGGTTCAAAACCCGGAAGGGCGACCTTGGCAAAAGTTAGAGTGTGGTGAAGGTTAATACACGAGTGTACCTTAATCGGAACTACGTACGGCTTGATTCCCATGTTTGGGATACGTAGGCAACTTCATCCTGAAGTCCAGCCACACGCACTTTCAAGTGACTCTATCCATATATTGGTTTTGACCATCTTCGTCTTCTCTGTATTCGAGAGTTCGGTCGTGATCATCGCTAATGAGGATTGACTACAATATGTTACGACGTTATTCAAACAAGGGGCAACTTTCCGTTGCCATGAGTCACCATTCAAACCAGGGGCAACTTTTTCGCTGTCGCGGCAAGGTTATCCGCATAAGGGCAATTTTCCATTGCCTCCGATCCGAGGTTGTGCATCTCGAGAGTAAGTTCTGCGCTCATTGAGCATTGACCATTTGCAAAAATAGTTTTTGAGAATTTTTACTAAGGTTGACTAATTTCTTGAAAATTATTCCATATTTTCCAAAACTGGACCATTTTCTTGGACCCAAAAAAGGAAAAAAAATTTCAGTGCTCATAGCCTGACTTGCATGATTTCAAATCAAAAATCGAACATGTTAATCTAACTCTCATATTGGTCAAAATTGTTTTAGTAGAAAGCCAAAAAAAAAAAAAAGGTCAAAATGATGAAATAGGGACACAGTTGAGTCAGGCTTCCTGCCTTTTCCCCCATCGTCAACATACTTGCCAGAAGGGCACTTTACCTGTCAACGAGGGCACAACCGAGTCATCAGAAGGGTCAAAGCTCTCAACATCCTCCAAGCAACGAGGTATCAAGTCATATGCAAAGCACGAATTGGGGTGGATCAAGACACTCCACTCCCTCGTCCAGGGCATCGACTAAATATCACCAGAAGAAATATCCGTGAGCTAATAGTGTTGGGCATAAGCCCACGACCTTCAATTTATCCATCAACCATCCAGGAGAGGGATACAAAATGAGAGATTAAAGAATAGAGAGATGTAAGTTGAGAGAAAAGTGAGCAAAAAAGGTTTTGAGTGAAAAAACCGAGCTTGAGGGCCGAGTGATGTGAGAATCACAAATCAAAAAAGGTGGGAAACAATACCCGGAGAAACTAGCTCCTCGTGATCTGAGGTCTCTCGTCTTGATAACACGTCTCTGTGTCGTGTCTTTTTCTTTGTTTGTCTCGATTCTTGTTTGGAGTTGTATCCGAGCGTGTCTCATTGTGTTTAGGTTGTTTACCTTTTGTTTTTCTGTTGTTGAGTCTTTTTGTTCGCTGTGTTCAGTCATAGGCTCAACACCCGGTTGAAAACCCTTTTCTCAAATCATTTTGTGTGCTCGGAGTGCTGTGCCATTCTCTACATTTGTACAAAACATGATTTGGTTCTTCTGTAAAACCACAGGGGTTTAACCCCGGGTCACTTGGAAATAGTGAACATATGGGTTCCAGATTGCATCCTAGTGTGTTTCAGCTTCAGCAGATTCCACCTTTGTACCCCGTCTTTTCAAGATTGAATTGTTTGTTCATCATGGGCCATGTGCAAATGAACAGAATACTGTGTTACGGGCTTTGAGTTCAGAATGAGCAGTGTTCAGAATGAGCTGTGTGTATGAGCTATGTGTCGGGTAAACCAAGCGCTGTGTTATGGGCTATGCGTTCAAAATGAGCAGTGGGTTGTTTGAGTTGTTTTGCTGTTGGCCGGTTCATTATCTGGTTATTACAATACGAGTGTTTGATTTTTAGACAGAAGATCAATCTCATTTACATTGAGGTGTAATATGATACAATGCAATGCGAAATATGAAATGTACAAATGTAACACTTTTTCAGATAAAAAGCTTGTTTCATTTCATCATTTTTAAGTACATAGCTTTGGAGAAAACAAAATCCTGCCAGCAGCAGTACAAAGTACTCAAACTACTAGCTAAAAAAGGAAAATGTCTAAAACGAAACAAAAAGAAGAAAAGCAGCAAAAGTCTGGATCAATGCTAACTGGTCTCAGGCCCGTGAGTCTGTCCTCGTCCTCTTCCTGGACGAAGGTCCAGGAGCATCATCATCATCGGCACCATCGTCTGAGCCCGAGCCCGAGTCGTCTCCGGTCTCCTCCTCGGACGTAGAATCCGACTAGCTCGTGATTAGTTGGAGGGGGAGCGATGGGGATCTGGTAAGTCTCCCCACCCTGCCCTCGGCATGTCATCATCGTAGGCAGTACTGGCCAACTAGCCCCCCGTCCTCTCCGAGTCCCACTCCTGCCACGGACCCGAGCCATCCTCGATGCTCTTGCTCCCGCTCCTGCCCTAGCCGCCAGTGCCGCGGGCCTCTCTCGCTCAACTCGACGGCCACTGCTCAAAGGCCGCATAATGTAGGTCCGGACGTACTCACGAGTCGCCTCGCCTCAAGCCCTCGGCATCCCAAATTGATCATGTAATTAGCCATCTCCTCAAGAGTGTACCTCTCGGTATGCCTCATATGAGTAGGAGGTGGTCATGGCTACCGCTCGCACGCCTAGCGTCTGCCGCGAGAAGTGCTCCCCCAAGTACTAGGCGTGGCAGACGAGGCCCTCCAGTAAAACTCTGAATCGGGCCGTCTCTCGGGCACCAACATATCGATCCCGTACCGCGATGGGCAAGGAGGCCCAAGGCTGCCAGGTAATCTGCAAACAAAATACATTTCGTTATCTACTGCTATTGAAAATGCAATGCAAAGTGAAGCTTAAATGAACTGCAAGTTCTAAAATACCTCTGCGGTGGTGATTGTATCGAAATAGCAACGGAAGAATATGAAAGACTCCTGAGGCCTCCGCTCGCACCTCACGTCGAAGTGGTGAGAGAATGGGATCGTAGGGGGCATCTCCTCCTCTGGCACTGGGGCAAGCCTAGGGAAGTAGGCATACACCCACAACTACAATAAGGCAAAATAGATATCAGTATACTTATCAGATAAAGCAGAAATTGGTATGTGTAGTGTATTGTGTAGTGTGTGCGGTGTACAGAATACATAGAATGTAAAGCAGAAATGAAAAAAATAGAAGAAGAAGACATACCTCCCAAGCCTGCCAGTAGCCTCCGAGCAGCTGTCCGCTGAGGCGAGAGGATGAGCTCATATAGCCATAGAGTGTTGCCAAGCCTGCGCCACCCCAGTCGTAGCCACGAATCCTGGTCACGTTAACCAGTGTGCTCAGCAGGTAAAGGGGCACGGTGTTCGCCCGGTCGGCGAAGAGAGTGGTCCCTAGCAGGAACATCAAGAAGCTGCGAGCATACTGCTCCTCCTCCTCCTGAGTAGTCGGTGCCTGGATCCGAAAATGAGCCTCGAACCAAGAATATCGCACAAATCCTGGACGAGCAAGAGGCAGTAAGATGCCAAGTGTACATCCGGCCGCCTTCCACCATCCATGTCTATGTCGGCGATTGATCACCCCTACCCGGCGCCGTAAGCATCGAGAAGTCGAAGGGAGTCATTGTCATGTCTCCCGTGGCAGAGAAGTGGAAGGAGTCGGTGGTGTCCCACCACCTCTCCGCCAATGCAGCAAGGAGTGGCCTACTCGCAGTAAGGCGCGAGAGCCCCATGTAGAAGGTCTCGAAACCAGCTCGGTCGATGATGCGACGAACCGCGTCAGGTAACTCCATGTACCAACCTCATGCGGCGACGTTCCCATACCCCCGAAGGGTGTGGGAATCTCCCTGTGGTCAAAACAAATCGTCGCGAAGTGACATTATGAATACAGTGTTGAATGTGCT
This sequence comes from Camellia lanceoleosa, assembly GCA_025200525.1. Classification (NCBI taxonomy): domain Eukaryota; kingdom Viridiplantae; phylum Streptophyta; class Magnoliopsida; order Ericales; family Theaceae; genus Camellia; species Camellia lanceoleosa. The sequence continues at coordinate 154,856,703 of CM045766.1, read as the reverse complement.
CAGAATCAATACAAATATAGCATGTGTGCACGTTTTCAGATTCAAACAGATATCGGGTGCTGGTGTGCTCGCAGTGAACTACGACATATGATGTGTCAGTGTTTTCAAGATGTTCAGTATAGATATAGCGTGTGTGCACGTGTTCGGCTTCAAACACATATATCGTCCGGTGTGCGCGATGAACTACGACATATGATGTGTCGGTGTTTTCGAGTGGTTTAGTGAAAATATAGCGTCAGTACACTGGTTTAGATTCAAACAGATATCAGGTGCAAGCATGTTCATAGTCAATTACAGCATGCGGTATATCGGTGTATTCAAGTTAAACAGTTAAAAGGCAGAATCGACTATTGCAGTTATACATTCTACTTTGCAAAAAATAAAACGAAGAAGAGTGTACCTCGGAGGCGCCGAAGAACAGATGTGACTTTGGCTTGCGTAGTAAGAGCTCCGGCACCACACCCCTCGTGAAACTGTTGAAGTGGCGACCGCCGAGGCAAGATGAATCGCCACCAGAGGCCGAATCAAATGGTCGAACGCCAAGGGCAAGAGCTCGACCTCGGGTCCATCTCCGCCTGGGGAGTCCCGCCGTGGAATATCATCCGCCATGCCGAAAAGGGTGAAAATGGCCTAAGAGTGAAAAAGGGGGCAAGAATATGAAAAGTCAACCCCAGGAGGGTGAAAAATGGCCAGAAAGGTCGGGGTACGAAAAAGGCACAAAGATCAAGGAAAACTCGAGGGCAACAAGCCCCGAGTAGTGGAAATGGAGAAAGAGGCACAGAAACGGAAAATTGTTCGGTTCAAAGTATTTGAAACGCGAAGGAGTTCGCGAATTGAGCGACGAAACGGGCCCGAAAACCAAGGAAAAACGAGGATCGAAGATAAAAAAATAACCTAGAGAGGAGGGGGATTGATTTTCGAGCTAGGGCAAAGTGAGAAATGAGGGCTAGAAGCCCTATATTTAAAAACCCATGCCGAAATGTCAAAACTGCCCCGAACAAGCACTTTTGGCTGGTCGACATATTGGTGGCCGGTCGGCCAAATAGATGGCTGGTGGCCTTATTTTGTGGCTGATGGATGGCCGGTGACCTCCCCCGATGGCCGCTGAACCTCCTACACCTTTGTTTGGGTCTTTGATATGGTTTGGGGCCTTCATTGCTCAAGATAGTGCCTTCATTGCTCAAGATAGTGCCTCCATTGCTCAAAACAGTGCAAGAAAATGCATTTCCAAATCTTAACCGGTCTCTATGCCGTGTCTTCTGTGCGTAGCACTCGAATACGTGCGAGGTGTATCCTTTTTGTATCCTTTTTGCTTCTTGCAAGATTCGACAGTTGCCCCACATGCATACGTTACAACGTTTTTTCGTGAAACGTGCATTGGTTATACGTCATTTCACTCGCATCATTATGCACACATCTCGCATTGTCATGCGCATGTCATACTTGTATTAGTGTGCACATTCTTAGGTCGCATCGTCATCGACCTCACATGCATTGTCATGCATATCAAGCGACGCGCATTCTTGCGCATTCGAGTTCACATGCATGGTCATGCATTTCGAAGACATGCGTTGTCACGCATTCAACCTCACATGCATTGTCATGCATTTCGAAAGACATGCGTTGTCACGCATTCAACCTCATGTGCATTGTCATGCATCTCAAAAACATGCATCATTTGCATTTGCATGCATTCCAAAAAAAAAAAAAAAAATGCATCATTTGCACTTTGCATGCATTCCAAACAAAAACAAAACATACATCATCATGCACTTTTCATGCATTTTTCTTCCTTTCGCATTGTCATGCATTTCAAAAAAAAAAAAAAAAAAAACAAAAACAAAAACAACATGCATATGCCATGCATTCCATTGTACATATATTGCGTATGTCATGCATACATTGTAAATAGTGCATATGTCATGCGTCACTGTAAATATGGCATTTACATACATTCATAGTACATAGCATTGTACATATCCATTGCACATTGTATATATTGCATTGTAGCTTGCATGCATTAACATCACCTCCATCTATGGCTTGCGCATTTCCATGTTGAGCTTGGTCTGGTATGTGCCCATACTTTTCGCTTTGAAGCACAGTTATGATATTATGTGTACGCACCTAGTGTTGTGGGTGACGGCACCGTTTCTGTGTTAAACTTGGCTTGTTTGTGTCCATGCTTTTCCTAGGCAAGATATGTTTTGGTCGCGCGCCATATCCACTGTATATACTGCATTGTAGTGTAGTTCGATTGCATCCAGCATTTAGGATCACGAGCTTTTCTGAGCAGAGCATGCCTCACTTATGTCATTCCACCCAATTACTTGTTCTTGTGTTCCGTTTACATCACTCATAGTTCTGCATGTGTACGCGCCTATTCCACTGCTGGTATTGTGGTTTGAGGGTTGCGGCACCTTTTCTATGGTAGATGGACTTTGCATCTCCATCATCCTTATGACATTTGTGTGGTTTTTGAACCACTCATGATTTGATCATGATTCAATTACATTACATATCATTTGCATCGTTTATATGTAGATTTGTAAATGTTGCATATCATTTTGCATCCATTCCGCGTTGTTCTGCGTTGTCATGCAGTCTTAACTTGCATTGTCATGCATGTTGCTAACAATATTGTACCTGTTAAGTTTCTTGCTTTTCTAGGCACGGTATTGTATGGAAGGTTCATTTGAAGTCGCACGCACTGCATTTAACCGCAGGTATTGTATTCTTCGCGTGAAACGTAGCGAGAATTACATAATTCTCTTACATCCTTTCTGCATTGTAGTGTAGTTGGATTTGTGTTTGCTTGCTTAAAACTGTCGCAGGTTATGCTTCGTTACAGCATTCTTTGCATGATCATAAGTTATGTTCAGCTTCTTGCATTGTTAGTTGCATTTTGCCCCCGCCTTCAGGCACACATCTTTATTGTCTTGTATGCTTTGTCTAAGTCTTCGGCCTTGTCAAAAATGGGTCGTCTCTGGGCTTTGACAATCACTCACGTCATTGTTATGACTTTCGAGTTCACAAAGAGGGCAAATCAGAGACACCCCATTTTTGACTGTCCTCAAGACTTAGACGTCACCGTTTGAACACTCGGTGATCATCCGTGTTTGTGTTCATCTTGAGTTCCCGGGGGTCTCGGCTACGCGCCTTGCCTCCGGATCTCTTGACTCGACTGTTTTGTGTTTGGTTTTGCACCAAACACTTGTGTTTTCCTTTTAAGGGGCAGGGAATGGCTTGTTGGCCATCCCCACACCTCACTGGCCATGGCTTGAGGCCACCGGCCACTGTTTTGTTTCCATCGGCCAAATGTTTGGCCAGTCGGCACTCTTTGTGGCCAGCCGACCATTGTTTTGGCCAATTTGTCATTTTTTTGGGCCGACCACTGCATCTCAAGATTTGGCAGATATTTTGTGCCACCGTGATAGTCGGCACCATTTTGCACCCCCTCCATACACGTGTATGGAGGGATTTCACTCTTGCTTAGCTTGTTTTGTAAGCTTTGCAAGAGTGAATCTCTATAAAGGGAGGGCCTCTCCTCCCTCCTCTAAGGTTACAAAAAAGCTCTAAAGAGGGTATGAGATTAGGGTTAGCATATTATATCTATCTATCTCTATATCTTCCTCTCTTTGTGTCTAAGTGTGTGTTTGTTCATAGTTTTGCATACAAACACCTATTGTTACACTTTCCTTTAGCCACTGAGGTACTAAGGAGTGATTTTTAGAGTTTTGAGCTGGTTTTGAGCTAAGGAAAGCAGCTGGAGTGCTGTTCTTGAAGGAGTCTACAAGGCTAAGAACTTTACCTTTAAATACCCCATTTTTGCATAGTCCTTTTGCCTACCTTGCACGTGTTTTTGAGCTTAGTGTATAACATATAAATGTATTTTTTTTACTTGCTTAAAATAGTTGTTTAAGGTTGTTTTGGTGTTTGGGGTTGTTTGGCCCCTCTTACGCCTTGTTTGGCCCCCATTTTGTGCTATTTTTGTGAGCTCCGGGACCACCTTGTTTGGGCCTCCTTACCACTAAAATCTTGAGGGATTTCAGTGGTGAGGATGGTGGTTTGAGGTCCTAAGAAGGAAAGGGCCATCCCCTCTCCTTGTTGCCTTCAAAAAGTGCCATTTTAGCCTCATGTGTGAGCACCATTTTTAAGTTCATGTTGGCCATGTCTTAAGTGTTATTTGTGCTTATTTTGCCATGATATAGCACTGTTTTTACTTGGTTTAGACACACCATGCATGCTTAGCATACTTGTCTTGTAATGCCATGAATTTGCCTTAACATGCTTTGTGCTTTGAGCCTTGTTCTAGCATGATTTTGGCCAAGCTTTGTGAAGCTTTTATGCGTGTTTTAGTATGCTTTAGCTCTGTTTTTAATTGCTTTGGCCATGCTTGACATGTTTTATATAGCCACCTTGCATTTTTGGCTTGCTAGCCTCGGGTGTGTGAGTGTTGAGCATGCATTGCTTAGCTTGTTTCAGTGGTTTGTCACCACTTATAGCATCATTTCAGTCCCCATGGTATGCTTGTATGCTTGCATTTGATGCTCCTTTAATGCTTTGAAAGGTTATAATCTTGTGCTCCATGTTTGGCCTCTTTTGTATGCTTCCATTTGTAGGCCACTTAGATGCTATCTAGGTGTGTCCTTAGCTTTGTTTAGGTCTGCCTTGGGACTATTCTAAGTCCTTTTAGCCTTGTGAGGCTTGGTTGGCATAGCCATGGTTTAAGCTCCTTAGCTTGCCTTGAGTTTTGGACATCGTTGCATGCTTAGCTTGTCTTGTTTACTTGGTTTGGCACCTTTTATAACATGATTTCAGAGCTTAGTATGCATGCCATTATTCCGTGATTGTCCTCTTTTAAGTGTGCTTAAAAGTTGCTCTTTGGTGCCTAAGTGTTGGACCATGTGTGCATGCATGTTTGTATGTGTTTTGGCTTTCATTTCCTTGGCATTTAGCCATTGTTTAGGGCTCATTTGAGAGTTGCCCAAATTGGTATAAGTCCATTGTTTGCATGTTGTCGCATGCTCGCCCCGTGTGTTGTTGCATGCTTAGCCCATCGCATGTGTTGCATGCTTGAAACACTTTGCATTTGGCATGCATTTCCTTTGCTAAGTTGCTTTGCATGTCCCCATGTTAGTTCCCTCACATGTTGTTGCATGTTTTCCATTCGCATTGTTATTGAATGCCTTGCATCCTTGTTTGCTTAGGTTGAATGCCTAGTGCACATTGCTTGCTTGTATGCTCACATTGCATACTTAGCTAACATGTTTAGGTTGCATTTGGCATGCATGTCTTGCCTCTTGATCAAGTGGTAGAGGTTGGGCCTTATGTGTTTATTTGGTTTGCATTACATTTGAAATCAAAATGCACAACTTGACTTCTTGGGCCATCACGCATCGAAATGCGCGATTGGTGGTCCGAGAATCAAGGAACATCCTCCTTGAGTCATAAACATGATAAGGGGTGTGTTGGTGCACACACTTGCTTGAAATGCATTGCCATTGCCATACGTTGCTTGTCCTCTGTCACAAAGTAGGATTCTGCAGCATAGATGGCCGACTGACCGACAAAGGCCGACCGCCATCCATTTATAGCCGATGGCTTCATTTGTTGTCGACGACCACTTACCTTTGGCAGTGGTGTTCTCTGGCCGGTGACCGTCCACGTTGTTCGAGAGAGTGTTCCTTGGGAATTTTGCAATTTTCAAGAGCAGAAAGGTAAACAGAGGCTTTGTGCATGGCGTTGATTTCCGAGTGGAGTCGAGCATGCGTGCATTGGGCCCTCTTCCCAAGGTCGTTTTACCGCTTTATTAGCTTAGTTAATTTGCTTAACTAATTAATTGGTCTGTAATTATTTAATTAGCTTGTTAGTTGATTAATCAGATATTCTTTTGGTCCTCCCAAGTAGGGCGAACTTGTAATAAGTGTGGCTGCGTGTGTGCATGTCTTCCAATCCCCACTTCTTTCTCCCTTTTACTTACCTGCTTTTGATGGTTAGGATTAGGGCATGTTTTAATTTAGCATACCTTATGCTATGCATGCGTGCATCCATTCATTTGTATTGCATGCACCGGGCTCGGCGCATCATGTTAACTGCATATTATTTCAAATCTAACTTGAATATGTGCTATTTGTTGCATTCCACATGCCATCCTAGGATTAGCCGAGCCTATTTTAGTTGCATTTTGCATGTGTTGCATTAGCCATCTTAACATGAACTAGGATCATACATTGATTGCTAACAAGTTCTTTGTTTTGGCTCAGAATACTAGGTAAGCTTTTTATGCTTTTGCATCTCGCATGAGTGTGAATGTTAACATAATAGCATGCTTACCATGTGGCTATATGCTTATGTGATATAAACTACCTGAATGCCTGTGGGTGAAGGTTGGATTGTTTGAGTTGGAACAACTCATTGAAATCTGTGTTTTAGCCTACTTGCGAGTAGCAAATTCCAAACCATTTTCCAAACGAACGGATATGCGATGCTTTATTCCAAATCAGGCGATCTAGTCTATACTTTTGTGCTGTGCGCATCATATAGTAAGATTAGCTAAATAACCGGAATAAGAGCACATAATGTTTTCAAAACTAGATATCATGGTTAGTAGAGGCCGATCTTTGATCGAGCGAACGGGGGTGCTCATAGCTGACCTTTCCCAATCGTACCCAAGTTCTCGAGCCGAGGCAACTTTGGTGATGACGGACACATGGCCTTAGGCAACGAGTCAGGGTTTCCTAAATTTCCCCAAAACAAAATATTTAGGTAGCGACTCTATATCTGGCAAAGCAATCTATGTTTGGCACTTCTTTCTAAAAATCTGTTTTTCAAAACGATTTGCCGGATTTGGTCTCTTTGGTGATTTATCAATCTTGCATTGCATATTGCGAGATCAGATTAAGAACCGACACAAATCGAGTCCGAACTGTAGCATGAGGCCCGGAGGCGCATCTACACATGCCGGGCACTAGATCAATAGAGAACTCAATCTCTCGATGAGGTGGTAAGCTAACAAGGTCCTCGAGAAAAACATCTGAATACTCACAAACCACTCTCGGCAATACAGTCTGGGTCTCATCACACTCACTACTCATAAAGCTAGCAAGAAGACCACTATGCTCACTCCACCCTCGTGTATCATACACTGGTGGCAAAACACTACCAACCAAATCCCCCAAGAAATGGAAACAATCCCCGCTCGGGGTACATACTGTGACCCTCTGGCGATAACAATCGATAATAGCCCGGTATGACGATAGCCAGTCCATACCCAAAATAACATCAAAACCCGACATAGCCATAACTACAAAAGGAAATGGAAACCGGTGGTCGGTGACCTCTATATCACAGCCTCGACACCCTTGTTTCAAAATTAGTTCACCCCTAACAGGCAATATAACACATATAGGAGATGCTAACTGCGCCAACTCCAACCCCAAAACAGATTCAAATGCAGCAGATATAAAGGAGTGGGATGCACCTGTATCAATCAACACATTAGCAACCGAGTTACAAAACAAAAAGGTACCTCTCACAACAGATGGAGCAGGTACAAGATCCTGTGATAAAGATACACATACGAAGGTCTCTGCTCTACCTGCTCACCCCTAAGAGCAAAAGACTGTTGCATAGACTTGGACGATGAAGCTCCCTGATTAGCCCTCGAGGCCTGAACAGACTGTGCTGGCTGAAAACTCTGCGTCTGCCTAGAACTAGACGCATCCGATGTGGCACTCAACTGCAGGTAAAATCTCTTCAGGTGTCCTACCTGACCACACTGATAACAAGAGAGCGGCTGGTCTTTGCCCTGACTATGGCTCTAAGGTCGAGCTGAAGATAAAGCAGCTCTCTAACCTCCTCCTCTCTGCGGGCAAGCTGGAGATTTGTGACCTAGCTGGCCACATTTGTAACAAGTAATGTCTCCCTGACCGCCTCTCCCAGAACCTGCACTCAGTACTGAAAAGGTGGACCTAGCAAAACCACCCTGAGACTGCTGAGGGTTAGAACGCCTCTGTCTCCTGCCATCACCCTGACCATCCTGACTCCTCTTAGAGCCCCTCAACCTCTCATCCTCCTCATGCATCATAATCTCCATATGGGCTGCAACATCCACAAGACGCCCATACCCTCGGGTTATAGACCTCCAACCCTCATCTTGAGCCCGTGCCTCAACTTATTATCAAATTCTAGACAATGCATTCCTTAGACACCACAAGCTCAGTGCAAACCCGATAAATTAGAAAATGCGGCCTCAAACCCAGCCACTGATGAACTCAGTTGCTTAAGCTGGCAGAACTGATCTTTCAACTTCTCCCTGACAGCAGGAGACAGGAACTTCTCCTGGAAAGCATCCACAAAGGCCTCCCAAGTACCACCAATACGACCCCTCATGAACTTCCACCACTGACCCGTATCCCCTTTTAGCTGGAAAGATGCCAAGGTCACCATTAGTGCCCCGTCTTCGATGCCAAGCATCTCAAACGTCTTATTCAACTGCTCCAACCACTCATCAGCCTTAAGTGGCTCTTTCGGATCCCCCAAAAACTCATCCGGATTAGACTGGAAAAACTCCCTCTTTAGAAAGGAAGGCCTTGCATCAACAACCTAGGCCTGAACTTGGTTCTCAGCTCTGAGAATGCCCATAGATTCCCTCAAAGCTCCTACTAACTCGCGGGCTAAGGCACCCATGGCCTGCTGACCCAGTGGCTCGGCCACATTGGCCTGACCAACTCCCTCCTCGCACGGAATGTCATCCGATATAGGCATTTCCTACCTCCTAGGCCTACCATGCCTACCTCCACGTAACGCCTCAAAATAATACATAAAACCCAACAATCTTGACATATATTGACATGAGAGAAATAAACATCTTTCCATTGATCAGAATATTCATTACAAAAGTATTACATGTTAACAACAAAAGTAAATGCCCTACGGGCTTACAACTTTTGAAGCCAACACTTGGTTACAAGAATAGAGTACTAACTCAAATACATATTAAGCCCTTGGCTTGAATTTACATGTAATACATCAAAAGATAACAAAACAACAAAAGATTCTTCAACTCCTAGAACCTCTCAAGTTATGTCCTTGGAGGTGGCATGTCACCTGGACCTGAAAATGATGTCTCATAAAGGGTGAGCCACAGCCTAGTAGAGATATACTAAACCAACTATAAGCAATGACTAAAATAATAGCATTTGATAGATGGTTAACACTTAAAAACTAGTTTGAATCACAATATAGTTCCATGACAATCATGTCCTTGATACACTCTATTTTCCTTTACTTATCATGTCATTTCATAAATATGGCTCAGGACCTGGCCAAACATTTCAAAGAGACTAGAATTCATACTAGAATAATTCCACATCTTCACAATTTATAAATGAGATTTCATCTCACATCCAAACACTTCCATATTCCAAATAATACACATATTCGATGTATTAACACTTCCATTTAATACACATATTTGCTGTATTAACACTTCAATCCGATACACATATTTGCTGTATCATTGGAGTTCAACCCCTATCTCCTCCCAAATAACATCCGGTTTAGGAGTTCATCCCCTATCTCCTCCTAAACGGTGGAGTACATCCCCTATCTCCTTCCACACAACACAATGCATATAAACATTATCATATACATGTTCAATCAATACACAACTTTGATGTATTATTCCAACCGTCATATACAATGTGATTAGTTTTAGTTTTCCCTAATCAACATGCAATGTCTACAACAATCAAGACTATCCTCCACCGATAGCCCAAAGCAATTATTTCTAAATAGATAATAAATGCATCAAACAGATATAATCTCAACATTTCCATAGGTGGGTGATAAATTAATCCACCTACACCATTCAATCCCTTAATTTCTTAATTTCATGGATTTCAACACGATTCCATATTTTTCCCAAATTAATTATACCAATTAATCCATTTTAATAATTACGGCATTTTCCAAAATCCTCAATATCAACCCTAAGGTTTGATTTCACCAATAATACAACATTAATTCTAATTTCCCAATGTCTCACATACATATGGGTTTTAATATTTGAAAACTCCTTTCTTTTATAAATTACAAAACAACCCTAATTTTTCTCAAAATTACCCAATATCACCAACAAATCAAAATGACCAAAATTAAAGACAAAACTCATAAGATGGAGTAGGGTATCCCTACCTTGAAATTAGAAGTCCAAAGGAGAAGATGACCAAAATCCAAAGTGCTCCACATCCAAGATTTTTTTAGATTAAAAGGAAGCCCTCAACACCCTCTATCTTTCTTACAAAGAACTTAGGGTAGAAACACACTAAAGGTTGATGAAACCCTAGAGAGAAGGTGTGTAGAGAGAGAGGGAGCTCGAATCTAGGGTTTGTGCCAAGAAAAGAGATGAAAAAGTGAAGTGTTTCCCACTGCTGTGTACTGATATAACACAGGCTCGCTCAAGCGAAGGATTGGTCGCTCGAGCGACCAGACATAAGGAACTCTTGCTTGAGCGTAGAAGGCCTCGCTCGGGCGAGGAAACTCAAAACATACACCTCGCTCACTCGAGCGAAGGAAATCTCGCTCGAGCCAAGAAACACAACTCTTAGGTCAAAATGAGACGCAGACGCACGCTCGAGCGTAGTACTTCTCGCTCGAGCCACAAGACACAAAACTCAACTCTCGCTCAAGTGAAGGAAACCTGGCTCGAGCGAAGGAACTAAAACACAGAGCTCGCTTGAGTGACAAAAGTCTCGCTCGAGTGAAGAACCAAAATTCTGGGCAGCAAGCATTGGTTTCAACTCGCTACCAACCTGTAATAAACCTGCCCATAACATCCTATAACTCAAATACAAGGTATTGAAGGATGGAAACAAGATATATATAACAACCAACATCCACGGAACTAAGTCCGGATTACACTAATCAATGGAGGAAAAACTAGGGTCGCTATACCACGTCATCGTCCTGACATCCTAATAAAGGTAACGAAGAACATTAGCACATTCACAAATGTGCCAAAGCTATAACACTCGCGTCCTAATGCAATGGACAACAGTAATTCACTCCACGTAAGCACATAATCACATAAGCACTTACGAATTTCCTTTCCGGATAATGATAGTCGCATATGTTACTAGAGTTCGATTAGAAACAAAGATTGATCAAGTGCTTTTCCAACAAGACTCGAAACCCAAGGATCCAATCAACATCCTGGAAATTAAATCCCATACCCATATAATCACATAAACATGTTATCATATAAGTACATACCATTACATCTAAGTCTCTAGCAAATGAGACGAACCCATTGTGGTATTAATCACTTCCCATGTACCCAAAGTATTCAAACCCGATACGCTCTGATACCAAGTTGTCACGCCCTCAAATAATACATAAAACCCAACATTCTTAACATGCATAGATATAAGAGAATCAAACATATTTCTATTTATTAGAGTATTCATTACAGATGTATTATATGTTGACAACAAAAGTAAATGCCCTATGGGCTTAAACTTTCCAAGCTAACACTTGGTTACAAAAAAAAAAAAAAAAAAAGAGTACTAACTCATACACATTAAGTCCTTGGCTTGAATTTACATGTAATACAACAAAAGATAACAAAATAACCAAAAAGAGTCTTCAACACCCAGAACTTCCCAAGTTATGATCTCGGGGGTGGCATATCACGACACGAAAATGATGTCCCACAAAGGGTGAGCCACAGCCCAGTAGAGATATACTAAACCAACTATAAGCAATGTCTAAAATAATAGCACTCGATAGATGGTTAACACTTAAAAACCAATTTGATTCACAATACAGTTCCATGACAATCATGTCCTTAATACAATCCATTTTCCTTTACTTATCATGCCATTTCATAAATATGGCTCAAGACCTAGCCAAACATTTCAAAGAGACTAGAATTCATACTCGAATAATTCCACATCTTCACAATTTATAAATGAGATTTCGTCTCATCTTCAAACACTTCCATACTCCAAATAATACACGTATTCGCTGTATTAACACTTCCATTTAATACACATATTTGCTGTATTAACACTTCAATCCGATACACATATTTGCTGTATCATTGGAGTTCATCCCCTATCTCCTCCCAAATAACATCCGGTTTAGGAGTCCATCCCCTATCTCCTCCTAAACCGTGGAGTACATCCCCTATCTCCTTCCACACAACACAATGCATATAAACATTATCATATACATGTTCAATCAATACACAACTTTGATGTATTATTCCAACCTTCATATACAATGTGATTAGTTTTAGTTTTTCCTAATCAACATGCAGTGGCTACAACAATCAAGACTATCCTCCACCGTAGCCCAAAGCAGTTATTTCTAAACAGATAATAAATGCATCAAACAGATATAATCTCAACATTTCCATAGGTGAGTGATAAATTAATCCAACTACACCATTCAATCCCTTAATTTCTTAATTTCATGGATTTCAACACAATTCCACATTTTTCCCAAATTAATTATACCAATTAATCTATTTCAATGATTAGGGCATTTTTCCCAAATCCTCAATATCAACCCTAAGGTTTGATTTCACCAATAATACAACATTAATTCCAATTTCCCAATGTCTCACATACATGTGGGTTTTAATATTTGAAAACCCCATTCTTTTATTACAAAACAACCCCAACTTTTCTCAAAATTACCCAATATCACAACAAATCAAAATGACCGAATTTAAAGAAAAAATTCATAAGATGTAGTAGGGTATCCCAACCTCGAAATTAGAAGTCCAAAGGAGAAGATGACCAAAATCCAAAGTACTCCAAATCCGAGATTTTTCAAATTAAAAGAAAGCCTTCAATACCCTCAATCTTTCTTACAAAGAACTTAGGGTAGAAACACACTAAAGGTAGATGAAACCCTAGAGAGAAGGTGTGTAGAGAGAGAGGAAGCTCGAATCTAGGGTTTGTGCAAAGAAAAGAGATGAAAAAGTGAAGCGTTTCCCGCTACTGTCTACTGATATAACACAGGCTCGCTCGAGTGAAGGATTGGTCGCCCGAGGGACCAGACACAAAGAACCCTCGCTCAAGCGTAGGAAGACTCGCTCGAGCCAACAAAATGTAGCTTCAGATCTGCAACCCAGAAGCACGCTCGAGCGATAGAATGCTCGCTCGAGCTAGGAAACTCAAAACATACACCTCGCTCGCTCGTGCGAAGGAAATCTCGCTTGAGCCAAGAAACATAACTCTCATGTTTGAAATGAGATGCAGACGTACGCTTGAACGCAAGACTTCTTTCTCAAGCCACCAAACACAAAACTCAACTCTCACTCAAGCGAAGGAAACCTGGCTCAAGCGAAGGAACTAAAACACAGAGTTCGCTCGAGCGGCAAAAGCCTCGCTCGAGCGAAGGACCAAAATTCTGGGCAGCAACCATTTGCTCCCAATCACACGAAACCTATAACAATCCTGCCCAAAACATCCTATAACTCAATTACAAAGTATTGGAGGAGGGAAACAAGGTATATACCACAACCAACATCCACAGAACCATGTCCGGATTACACTAATCAGTGGAGGGAATACCGGGATCGCTATAGCTGAGTACTAGTTTGGTAGTGTGGTCGGAAATTGACACACACACATATATAAATATATATATATATATATATATATTTATGGAAGCAAAAACAAAAGTCTCTCATTTGGTAAAGGAAAAAGTATGCCACACACAAGCCAATAATTCCTATTTTTAACTTTTGGCTGATGGTCATTTACTTATAAAAATTAATTCCTTAAATGTCAAGTACTATAATAAGTTTGTGCAATTTTAAAATTATTTATTATGTTTGGTTTTGATTTCCAAAATTCAGTTTTCAAAAAATTTTGCTTTTTGCCTTTTTTTTTTCATTGATTTTTTTAATATTTTAAGCATTTTTTTAAAAAAATTTTAGACACGCTTAACATAAAAATATTTAAAAAGTATAATATTTGTGAAAACAATCCTTAAAAAATTCACTAAATACAAAAAATGCAAAAAAAAAAAAAAATGAAAATTTAATACATTTTTCGTATTTTTGTGTACTTATTAATTTTTTAAAATATTTTTTTTACAAATATTTTACTTTTTAGACACATCTAAGTAAGGTGTATCTAAAAAATATTTTAAATTGCTTAAAATTTTAAAAATATTCATTAAAAACACACACAAAAAAAAAACTCAATTTCTAAAAAATTGAATTCAGAAAATTGAAACTAAATATACTGATTTGAAGTGCCCGGTATAACTTTACCTACAAAACTTTTTACTCGCTTTTTTATTTTATTTTTAAATAGGACTTCAAAATTGGCTTTTATTATTATTTTTTTATTCACTTTGAATTGTATTTATGTTTTATATTTTCGTTTTCAGTGGTACTATGATCCTAGAAAGGGAACCATAAAAAAACTGAGAATATCAAATCTATGATTGACATTTAAAGTTGATATTGTGAGCTTATACCTAAAATAAATTTAAACTATTATTGTGAAATTCTAGATATATTTTGAGTTTTTATATCTGGAAGTGTAGTATTGCTCTTTCATTTTAAGGACTAGATAATTCATCTTTTAGAAGTTTGAGAGAACAAAATTAATAACATATAAAACACCAAATTGTGATGCTCTCCATTCTATCATCCAACAGTAAGTGTAATATTATTTTCGAATTTAAAATAATTATAAATTTGTATTCTTCTTTCATAACTGTTAGTTATGCAATGGAAATCCTCCATTACATATATGAAATGGAGAGGATCAAAGTTACATTAACGTAAAAACAATGAGACACTACCCAATCAATCCTAATAATTAGACTTATTTATCTACATGTCCTAACTGATAAATTTATCAGCATAAATTTATATATAAAAACAAGAGAGAGAGAGATAAATTTATCAATATGACTTAATGAGTAATAAGTCCCAAAAGTAAGACTTATTGATAATTTATTCTATTTTTTAAACAATTAATATTTTTCTAAATACATAGCACTTTTTAAAAATTCAATCACGAGTCATCTATTTTAGATTTAGGTGTATTAGGGTTACCATTTCTGAGATAAAAACCATTAGGTATTACAACACAGATACATCTCCACGGTTCCTTTGGTTCCTCACAATAGGGTTTCAAAGTTCTGTAGAAAACAATGAAGCTTTTGTCCTTGGAATTTCACCGAAATTGACAAATGAAAAGAGTGGGTGGAATTATATTTTCCCGGAAACTGCAAGCAAAGTTCTGACCATTGTTGAGAAAATGCACCCCAAGATCGTTGTCTTTTGATTGGCAATGAAGCTTGAGTGGGCCGGGAGTTTCTAGGAGTCTACTGGTTATATAAACCACAAATCTTGTGGTGATACCATCTTCTACACGAATATGGTCTGGATTGGCATACAACACTGTAGAGGCAAAGTGAAGTGCTAGGATGAGGATGGGAAGAGAGAAGAGGCTAATCATGTACCCCATTGTTCTACAATTCAAGAGATTACTTTTCTTAGGATGATCCAAGTGGTATTTTTTGTTGTGTATATATATTGATCAGTGGTGCTATACATACCAATTGGTATATTAATTAGTGTTCCAACATATGTTATGACATTGTCACTTTTGTAATGACCCAAAAAAAATTTTTTTACGTAGCCAGCGCACAATTTAATTGAGCAAATTTTCGAATTTGATTGTCATGTAAATTCTATGCCAAAATAGTTCGGTTTTGTATTTTTCAAAACAAGTTCCCCATCTCAAAAAATTATGAAATTTTTATATGTTGTTCCCATATGAGTCTAGCACGTTGGTTAAAAATTTCAGAATGTAATGATGAGTATTTATTTTATGAAAATTCACAAACTGATTGGTATTCAATTTAATTTACAGCAAAATTTAAAATTGGGTTTTGGGTGTTCAGACCATGATTTGAGATAAATTTGTTGGGTCTATTTTGGTATATAATTGGATCATATTTGACTTATGGGTGAAACTCATGACTTAGATTTAATTTAAATTGAGTTTGTTTAGTGACTCACGTTTAACTGTTTGGTCCTTTTAAAATGTAATTGGTAATAACCACCTTCGGAGTTGTTATTATTTATTATATAGGATTATAATAAATATTTTATAGTTGATTTTGTGGTGTATACCATTAAACGAAATATATTTTGTAGTGATAAAATATTATATTATTTTATCATTTATGTTACAAAATATTATAATGATGTGAAAATATACTTTAATGGATATATATATATATAATAAAATAATAATAATGATGAGAGAGCCCACGTGGGGCTACCCCCATTCCCCTTTGCTTTTATTTGTTTTCTTTTGTTCTTGGCAGAGAACATCTCTCTCTCTCTCTCTCTTTTTACTCTCTTATTTCTCTCATCTTTCTCTAAACACTACCATAAACCCTTAATTTTTTTTATTGATCTAGCAAGATCCATTGAGTTTTTAACCATAATTCTTAAGGTCAAATTGAAGAACACTTCAAGAATTTCGTTTTGATCAGTGGAGATCGAATTTCAAAAACATCAAATTTTGGAGTTTTCATTCATTTTCTCTCCTAAGCTTGAGGTAGAGATTTTTTCTACACTTTTTTATGCACTTTCACTTGATTATATGGAGCTTAGAGTTGTATATAATTTAATTAAAATTTTTGAAAATTTTGTGATTTATTTGCTTAGAAGGGAAATTTTGAGAAAAATAAAAAGTTGATGCTCAAATTGTGAAAGTGTAAACTTGGAATATGTTTGTAAGGTTATGAAAAAGCTATGTTTTTATTTTGAACAAAAATGG
Organism: Camellia lanceoleosa; assembly: GCA_025200525.1. Lineage (NCBI taxonomy): Eukaryota > Viridiplantae > Streptophyta > Magnoliopsida > Ericales > Theaceae > Camellia > Camellia lanceoleosa. The sequence continues at coordinate 154,839,871 of CM045766.1, read as the reverse complement.
ACTTCGATTTGATCGGTTTTAAAAATTTTCCGGTTTGCGACCAAAAGAGCATTTTTAAAGAAAACAAAGGAATTATGTTTAACTTTTGGGGCTTTTGATTAAAATAGTATGTCATAGTTGAATAATTCTTGGAGAATGAGTTTGGAAAGAAAATGATGTTTTCTTGGGCATTAACGGTATTATTTTGTTTAATGTATCTGTTGGAATAAAACTGACACGGTTCGAAATGGACCTTGAGAGGTTAACGGACGTGATTATGATATGAAAACTAGTGCAGTTGTTCATATTTGATGACATGTGGAATAGATTGTATATATCAGAATTTTTTTTGGAATTTAATTGTTTAAATATCCGTTTAGAAATATTTATTTTGGACTATCGGTAGAGGATAGCCATGATTGTTGTAGAAATGCATGAGACTTAGGTAAATTGAACCACATTCCTCATTTGTTGCATTAGACATTGCATTAAATTCATTTCATTAGAAATGTATCTGTTTTTGAGAAATGTTTAGAAATATATTTGTTTGCGAAAAGATGAATACTTGGTGAATCTGGGTAGGGGGTGTAGCACCCCGTGGTTAGGTGTCGAGTCTTCCAGTTTACAGGTAAAAATGATAGTGGTAGTGCATTAGGGCCTACTTGCAGACACTCACCTAGAGATTCACAGAGCCTGTATTCATGTAACAGATGTGGTTTAAAATGGAAATGGTTTTATATCTATTGTTGCATCTCAGCATTGCATGCTTTATAAGAAGAGAGATAAATTGTTTTATCATGGGCATGGTGTAGACACCTCCATTTTTGACCGACCTTAAGACTCAGACGTCATCGATTGAGCGCTCGGTGATTGCGCATGTTGTGCTCGTCCTGAGGTTACGGAGTCTCGGCTTAAAGCCTTGCCTTCGAACTTCGAGACTCTTTTGTGCTTTGCTTCGGTTTGCGAACCAAGTTCTGTTTTCTCTTTCTGAAGGGAGGGAGAGGTCTTGTAGACCATCTCTTAGTGACCGTAGGCTACTTTTCGTGGTCGTAGACCACTGTTCCTGTTTGGAGACCAGTTTATGGTTTTCGGAGCCGTCGGCCGCGCGACGCCTCGATTCGGGACCGCTTAACTTTCTTCGTTTCCTTGGTTTTTGGCACACACCTTGTTTCCTCTATCTAGAGGGACACTGTGGCCCGGGAGACCACCTTCGTGGTCGCACGCCACTTTTAATGCTTAACAGTCAGTTTTTAGGGCACCCGATTGTGCGTTTTGGCCCCCGAACCCTCGTTTTGCATCCGTCTTGGTTCATTTTTGGCATGGACCCTATTTTCATTGTTAGGAAGGTGGTACAAGGGTGGGAGACCACCTTCTCTCCTTGGAAACCACTTTTCTCCCGCCGGCCGGTTTCTTTGACAGGTAAGTGGTCTCCCTCACTTTTGGGCCACAATTACTGGTCTCCCACCACACCACTAGCTTGCTTTCAGTTGGAAGACCACCAAATGGGGCTGTCGACCACCTTTCATGGAGTTGACCCTTTTGACCTGGCTGGCCGACCACAGGCCCGTGGCCGACCACTAGTCGGCCGACCACTTGAACTGGTCAGCTCCTTTCTTCCCGTCTTATCTTAGTGAGTTGATTCCAGCTGTGCCAGCTGGGAGGCACAGACTGGATCCTCCATACACATGCATGGAGGATCTTCTACTTTGGTTTGAAGCTTCTTGGAGAAGCTTTGGACCCTTAGCTCTATAAACGAAGAGCTCCCTTTCCTTGTAGAGGGTTCAGATTTTTGTTTTGAGGCATACAAGTTATATCTCTCTCTTTCTCTCCATTTTAGTTTCAAAAGACCATTGTTCTTGCACATTTACACTACACCTCTTAGCCTAACACCTCCCAACACCAACCTAAGCTTCTTGGAAGGTCTTGAGAGGTCCTAAGGTCTGAGTTTTAGGCCTCAAAGCTGCTAGAGTTGCTGAGCTTCAAGGGTAATACTTATTTTCCTCTTTTTGGCATCTTTTTGTTCCATCTTTTAACCTAGTTTGAAAGCATATTTGAGCTTTGTCATAAACTGAAAAAAGTCTTATTTTGATCTTCTTAACATGTTTGTTTAAGGCCATTTTTCTGTTGGAGGTCATCTACCCCTTTGCATGCTTCATTTCATCTTATTTTGAGCCATGCCTTAAAGCCTTTGCATTGGCCATTGTTTGGCCTTCTAGCCACTAAAATCCAGTGGATTTTTAGTGACTAGCATGTGTTTTTGAGCACCAAAATCAGAGAGGGGTGACCCTCACACCCCTTGTCTTGTTTACTAGCATTCTTGGCCTTACAAGGGAGCCCATGTGTGCATGCTTCCAAGCCTCATTTCAGGCCCTCTTCAGTGAGTTTTAGAGCCTGAATAACCTCTGTCCAGAGGTGGTTTTGTCATATTAGGTGTCACGCCCCGAACCTGCCCCCTAAAAGTCCGCGCGTGACCTTAACAAAAACAGACAGAATAACCTATTTGGTATAACATTTGAGGGCCTGTACGGAAGCATTGAAATTTTAATTAATAAAGAACAGACGCATCCATTGAGCAACTACCAAAAACCAGGATCAACTTAACAATAGAGTACCATGCACACAAAAGGAGGTTACAAAACATTTACAAATTAGCCTAGGTCTTAGGCATACAAAACAATAGATCTGGCATACCCGACGAATGTGACTACCAAAATTACATATATAAAACCAACTGGTCTAATATGCAAGGGGTTTCTTCCAGTGCCTGGTTAAGCTTAAGCTGGCAAAAATGCATGAAGCATGCTAGATCGGCTCCCAAGTGGTTCCTCTGTCGAGACAATTTTCGAATGAGACAAGCTCGATGAATAATAGTACGCAGAATAAAATCACAATGTGCAATAGCATATGTACCAAAATCAAATATCGAGATAACAGATTGACCCATTGGTCCGTGTAGCCTTCGGCACGCAGATAGCCTTCGGCTCGTAGCCTTCGGCACAGATAGCCTTTCGGCTCGGTAGCCTTCGGCACAACAGTAGCCTTCGCACAGATAGCCTTCGGCTCGGGTAGCCTTGCGGCACAGTAGCCTTTAAGCCAGATAGCCTTTCGGCTCAGTAGCCTTGCGGCACAACAGTAGCCTTCGGCACAGATAGCCTTCGGCTCGGGTAGCCTTAGCGGCAACAGTAGCCTTTCTAAGCGCAGATAGCCTTTTCGGCTCGGGTAGCAATGTAGCCTTTCTAAACAATGTCGCCTTATGCATAACAGTAGATATCTGAATATAGTTCTCACTTTCATTTTCGATCAAGACATAATTACAAACATGTCTTCTGAGCAGATACATAAATGTATGTGTAATGCACTATTACTCACAGTGTTGTGGTGGCGTATGAGTTCTTCCAGGTGTGCCTGCGCACACAACATAGCTAATAAATTAGTATTCTTTTCTTTAGAAATCGTTTCATATGCCTCCACACTTTTATAAAGTTATAATCTCTTAAGACTCATCGAAAAGAATATTCTAATAACACCAAAGAGTCCGGCATGAAGAATGAACAAAACATATTTTCTGGTTGAACAGGCCCTACGCTCGGCGTATCTTTGTCGCTCGGCGACGGTGCAATCTTGCCAAAAATACTGGATGGTTGATTTCTCGCTCGGCGCACCTTCCACGCCGGCGATGCGGTAATTTTTTCGAAACTTACGGAGGTGCATTTCTCGCTCGGCGGCCGACCCGCCGGCGGACGATCAAGCGATTTAGAGCAGCTCGATTTCAAGACAAAGTTTCATCATTCAAGCTCAATTTTTGTGAATTCAAGGGTCAATTTCATGCAATACATTCACTTAACAACCCCCAAACATGAATCTAAGCTTAATTATACCAATGGAAACCAAGTTAGGAGTTTTGTCACGTCAACACTTCCACAAATTCAATCTAACTTCACATTCTTCAAACATATTGCATGATTTCAACATATATACATGGATTGTTGCTATAATTCAAGGATTTAGGTATATCTTTATTCAATACTCCAATTATTGCCAACATGTTCAAATGGTAAGAAACCCTAGTGAATCAAACATGGATTATCCATCAATCATACAACCATGAGCTAAGATTCTTGGAGATTAAGCTAGAATTCAATTACCTTTGAATAAATCACCCAAATCAACAAGTTGAGTAGCCTCCTTAATGGTCCACGAATTTTCCCCCAATTTCTCTCCTCCTTTCTCTCTTTTTTCCTTCTCTCAAAAGTGACCCACGTTTTTATCAAAGTTGCACAACTTAGACAAACATATAACTATATATATAAGTGCATAAAAGACAAAAAGCGATAATCTTTATGGTGCGAAATGAAAATTCTCTGAGAAAATCCCATTATAGCTTAAAAATCATGTAGATTCCAAATACCAAATCAATTTCTGCAAATTAAATCTCTAAGGTGTTCAATTTCGGATTAAAGTAATTCAAATGTGACAGATAGAGTTTTAATTCAACAGATGGAAATTCATTTTGCTAAGTCTCATGCACTTTTACTATATTTTCACATAGGTTTCCACAATAAACATTCAAAAACATCAAACTGGTGATTGAAAAGATATGTAATCGGAATCACGAGGGTCAGGCGTTACACTCTCCCCTTATTTAAGTTTGGTCCTCCAAACTTGTTTTTACTATAGGGCCAACAGAATACGGATATTGATTTCGCATTTCCTCCTCTTTTTCCCAAGTTGCCTCAGTTCCATAGTGCTCTTGCCACTCCACTTTCACCATTGGGATTTCGGTTCATGCTATTTTCACTGACGGTCGAGAATTGAGCGGTTTTCTTCGTATGTTAACTTATCGGTTAACTCAATCTGATGATAGTCAATGATATGGGATGGATCCGGAAGGTACTCTCGGAGCATAGAAACATGAAATACATTGTGAACCTGACTCAGGTGTGGCGGGAGGGCGACTCGGTAGGCTACTGACCCAACTTTCTGCAAAATCTGAAAGGGGCCGACATATCGGGGTGTTAGCTTACCCTTCTTTCCAAATCTTGGGTGGCCTTTCATTGGTGTGACTTTCACAAAGACATGACTGCTCTCATCAAATTCTAAATTTAAATACTTTGTTATCGGTGTAACTCTTACTGCTTTGAGCGATTTTCCTTTCTAGAATAATCTTCACCTTTTGGAGTTAATTGAACAAGTTAGGCCCTAACAAAGGCCTATCTCCCACCTCGCCCAAAGACACAGTGGCGACACGGTCTCCGTCTGAGGGCTTCATAAGGTGCCATTTGAATACTCGAATGGTAGCTATTATTATACGCAAATTCAATCAGCGATAAATGAGTTTCCCAACTTTCACGAAAATCCAAAGACACACATTGAGCATATCTTCTAGAGTCTCAGACGTTCTTTCGGATTGACCGTCGATGCAGGGTGGAAAGTCATCGAACTTTAGTTCGGTACCCATTGCTTCTTGCAAACTTTGCCAAAATCTGAGACAAACTTGGATCCCTATCGATACAATGGAGACCTAATACCATGAAGTCTCACAATTTCATCTATATAAAGCACCGCCAATTTATCTGCATTATCTTGAGTCTTTCTTGGCGGAAGTGAGCAGACTTGGTTAATCGGTCCCACAATGACCCAAATTGAATTCATACCTCGGGGAGTTCGTGGTAACCCCACAACAAAATCCATTGTCAAATGTTCCCATTTCCACTCCGATGCAGAAGAGGCGCAATAAACGGCGGTTTTGATGCTCGCTTTTACTTGTTGGCATTGTAAGCACTTAGAAACAAATTCATGATCTCCTTTTCATTCCCGGCCACCAAAAGTTGCACTTCAAATCTCGGTACATCTTGGTACTCCTGGATGTCTTGTGAACCTTGAGGTATGTGCATCCTCCATTAATTTCGCTAAGGTTTAACACGTTGGGGACACATATTCGATCTTGGAACTTAAGCCGAATCTACTAAATTGAATCCCACCTTGGATTTGTTCCCGGTTCATCACAAATCTTCTTTAGAGCTTCATCTTCGCTTGATGCGATTTAATTTCTTCGAGTAAGGTCGGTTGGACCATCCTTGTTGCCATTAAAGCTTCTTGTCCTTGTAGTACTAAGTCTACTCCCATTTTATCCAATTCAATCATCAATTCCTTTTCCTCAGAACTAAACTTGCCAAACTCCACACTTTTCCGACTAAGCGCATACTGCAAGCTATTGGCTTTACCAGATGATAATGAATTTGTAGATCATAATCTTTAAGCAACTCTAGCCACCTTCATTGTCGCATATTCACTCTTTTTGGGTGAAAAGATACTTGAGACTCTTGTGGTCGTATAGACTTCACAGGTTGTACCATAAAGATAGTGTCGCCATATTTTTAAAGCAAACACTCTTTTGCCCGGCAAATCAAGGTCGTGTGTAGGATAGTTTTTCTCATGGGGTTTCAATTCGAGAAGCATAAGCAATAACTCTTCCGTTTTGCATCAATACACAACCAAGCCCTTTGTGTGAAGCATCAGAATTCTGAATCCCTCTGTCCGGGATGGTAAGGCCAAAGCGGGTCTTGTTGTCAACTTTGTCTTTAATTCCTGAAAAGCAGACTCTCGTTCCTCTGACCAGTCAAATGCAATTCCCTTTCGGGTCAATTGTGTAAGAGGCACAACAATTTTGGAAAAATCTTGAACGAATCTCCGGTAATAACCAGCCAGTCCCATAAAACTGCGCACTTCAGTTACATTGGTCGGGGTTGGCCAGTTTACGATGGCCTCAATCTTGCTCGGATCAACGGAAACTCCCTCTTTAGTGATAACATGTCCCAAAAATGTCACCTCTGATAGCCAAAATTCACATTTCTTCAGTTTTCCATACAATTTCTTTTCCCGGAGGGTTTGGAGGATTAAACGAAGATGATTCTCATGAGCTTCCATATTTTTGAATAAATGAGGATATCATCAATGAAAACCACCACAAACTCATCCAAATAAGGCTTGAAAATACGGTTCATCAAATCCATGAAAAGCCGGTGCGTTAGTGACTCCAAATGGCATAACCAAAAATTCATAGTGGCGTCTTAGGGTCCGAAAAACGCTTTCTCAACATCTTCACCTTGACCTTTAGTTGATGGTATCCGCATCGTAGGTCAATTTTGGAGAAGACTTGAGCCCCTGGTGGTCAAATAAATCATCAATTCTCGTGGCGGTACTTATTCTTAATTGTGACTTTATTAAGCTCTCATTAATCAATGCAAAGCCGAGGCGTTCCATCTTTCTTCTTTACAAATAACACCGTGCACCCACGGAGATACACTCGGACGGATGAATCCCTTGTCTAATAAATCCTGAATCGCATTTTCAGTTCTTTCATTTCAACCGCGACATTCTATAGGAGTTTTTGAAATGGGTTGAGTGCCTAGTACCACCTCAACAAGAACTCAATTTCACGGTCTATTAACTGCCCTGGCAGTTCTTCAGGAAAGACGTCCGGAAAATCACAAACAGCTGGAATTGCATCAATAGTTTTATTCTCTGCTGGCCTTCCCAGAACACTACATAAATACCCCTGACATCCTTTCTGAATCAATTTGCAAGCCTTAGCTGCAGAGATTACATATGGTGGTGATGTCACTTCTTGACCTTGGAAAATAGTCTCTGTCTGACCCGGAGGTTGAAATGTAATTTGTTTTGCTAAAGGTCTATAGTAGCCCGTATTCACCCAACCAATCCATCCCCAAAATAATATCAAATGAAGTCATATCAAGGGAGCTAAGTTAGCAGATACACAGACATCTCCAATGAGAATTTCACATGTAGGATAAACAGAAGTACAAATCAAAGAAGTCCCCATAGGTGATGTAACACACAACACATAGGCTAATTCTACTTCAGGTTGTTCTAAGTTCTTTGCAAATTGTTTTGACACAAAAGAACAGGTAGAGCCAGAATCAAACAAAACATAAGCAGAATGGCCATAAACCATAAATGTACCGACACCACGGTTGTTGCATTCTCAGACATTTCACGGAACCAACGCAAATACCCTACCCGCCTCATGGCATCCTTACCATTGGTCGGTTTAACGATTGATTTGGCACTTGGAGTCGGTGTAGACCCAATCGAACTTGTGGCGATCTTACTACCGGTTGTTGATTCCTTTGTGGATCCCTAATCGATGTCCTGCTTTACCAAGACCGAAAACATGCTCCAATCAACCGATGACAAACCCCACGATGTCAGAACCCACATTCTAGACACACAGAGTTGAATTCGAGAAGTCAGATTGGAAAAGTTTCTGAATCGCTTTTGTTTGGTGAAGTGGTTGATCCCTTAGACCACCGAGTATTTTGCCTCTTCCTCCATTCAATCCGAGTCCGAGTAGCCAAATTTCCTTCGCGATAACCGGCTCCAAAACATCAACATACGCCGGTAACTTCAACACATTGATCCGATCTTGAATGGCATTCCTCAATCCTCCTCGAATTTCCGCGCCTTTTTGTAATTCGTGTCTACCATGTGAGGTGCGAACGGCCGATTCGCAAACCGGGCTTCATACTCACTACGCTTTATTTCCTTGTCTCAATGTTTCAAACTCATACTTTCTTGTCTCGCATACTGGGAAAATATTTGTCATAGAATAACACTAAGAACTCCGTCCCAAGTCAACTCAGGTGCATTGTTCTCGTAAGCATCCACCACCTCCGGCTTCTTCAAGCGTGAAAGCGCAAGTCAGACTTTCAACTCCGTACAAGGAAAGACTTGAATAGTTTCTCTATCCCTAACACCCATGCCTCCGCCTTCATTGGTTCAATCCCTTTAAACGAAGGTGGTTTCATCTTTTAAACTCCCTTGTCAACAGAATCGTGCGGTCCTCGGCATGAATGTCTTGCATTGCGGTGGAGGTACCGTGGGTGGTGGTCGAGGTCGTGGTCGTTGTTGTTGCCGTAAAGTTGCGTACCATCTCTCTCATCATTCTTTCCATTCTATCCAACCGCACTGAGGTAGCATCCTCTGGCTCGTCAGCCCTTGTTCTCACCATAGTCTACAAAACAAATCATGCCAACATACACAAAGGTATACAAAATGCAATCATCAGCATTAGTGTTAGCAAAATCATATCACGTTGCTATCAATTCTTTTTTTTTTTGATGCCTACAACCTTCTAGACACCCTAACACTCAATGGATCAGTGTGTGAGATAGCAACTCGTGCTCTGATACCACTTGTCACGCCCCGAACCTGCCCCCTAAAAGTCCGCGCGTGACCTTAACAAAATGCATGAATAACCTATTTGGTATAACATTTGAGGGCCTGTACGGAAGCATTGAAATTTTAATTAATAAAGAACAGACGCATCCATTGAGCAACTACCAAAAACCAGGATCAACTTAACAATAGAGTACCATGCACACAAAAGGAGGTTACAAAACATTTACAAATTAGCCTAGGTCTTAGGCATACAAAACAATAGATACAGCGCCCCTGACCAGAATGTGACTACCAAAATTACATATATAAAACCAACTGGTCTAATATGCAAGGGGTTTCTTCCAGTGCCTGGTTAAGCTTAAGCTGGCAAAAATGCATGAAGCATGCTAGATCGGCTCCGCAAGTCGTTCCTCTGAATCGACAATTTTCGAATGAGACAAGCTCGATTGAATAATAGTACGCGATAATAAAATCACAATGTGCAATAGCATATGTACCAAAATCAAATATCGAGATAACAGATTGACCCATTGGTCCGTAGCCTTGCGGCACGATAGCTCGATAGGTAGCCTTCGGACAGATAGCCTTCGGCTCAGGTAGCCTTTCGGCACAACAGGTAGCCTTTCGGGACAGATAGCCTTTCGGCTCAGTAGCCTTTGCGGCACAACAGTAGCCTTTTCTAAGACAGATAGCCTTCGGCTCGGGTAGCCTTGCGGCACATGTAGCCTTCGAACAGATAGCCTTTTCATAGCTCGGGTAGCCTTTGCGGCACAACAGTAGCCTTTCTAACAAATGTCAAGGCATAACAGTATATACGAGATATAGTTCTCACTTTCATTTTCAGATCAAGACATAATTACAAACATGTCTTCTGTAGCGTATACATAAATGTATGTGTAATGCACTATTACTCACAAGGTTGTGGTGGCGTATGAGTTCTTCCGAGTGTGCCTCGCACACAACATAGCTAATAAATTAGTATTCTTTTCTTTAGAAATCGTTTCATATGCCTCCACACTTTTATAAAGTTATAATCTCTTAAGACTCATCGTAAAAGAATATTCTAATAACACCAAAGAGTCCAAAGATGAAGAATGTAACAAAACATATTTTCCTCGTTGAATGTGCCTACGCTGGCGTATCTTTGTCCGGGCCGAGCGACAAAGGTAATGTCGCCAAAAATATCGATGGTTGATTTCTCCGCCGACCTTTCCCACGCCGAGCGACAAGGTAATTTTTCGAAACTTCGAGGTGCATTTCTCGCTCGAAGCCTCCGCTCGAGCGGACGACTGGGCAGATTTAGAGCAGCTCGATTTCAAGACAAAGTTTCATCATTCAAGCTCAATTTTTGTGAATTCAAGGGTCAATTTCATGCAATACATTCACTTAACAACCCCCAAACATGAATCTAAGCTTAATTATACCAATGGAAACCAAGTTAGGAGTTTTGTCACGTCAACACTTCCACAAATTCAATCTAACTTCACATTCTTCAAACATATTGCATGATTTCAACATATATACATGGATTGTTGCTATAATTCAAGGATTTAGGTATATCTTTATTCAATACTCCAATTATTGCCAACATGTTCAAATGGTAAGAAACCCTAGTGAATCAAACATGGATTATCCATCAATCATACAACCATGAGCTAAGATTCTTGGAGATTAAGCTAGAATTCAATTACCTTTGAATAAATCACCCAAATCAACAAGTTGAGTAGCCTCCTTAATGGTCCAATTTAATTTTCCCCAATTTCTCTCCTCCTTTCTCTCTTTTTTCCTTCTCTCAAAAGTGACCCACGTTTTTATCAAAGTTGCACAACTTAGACAAACATATAACTATATATATATAAGTGCATAAAAGACAAAAACGAATCGCTTTATGGTGCCGAAATGAAAATTCTACAGAAAATCCCATTATAGCTTAAAAATCATGTAGATTCCAAATACCAAATCAATTTCTGCAAATTAAATCTCTAAGGTGTTCAATTTCGGATTAAAGTAATTCAAATGTGACAGATAGAGTTTTAATTCAACAGATGGAAATTCATTTTGCTAAGTCTCATGCACTTTTACTATATTTTCACATAGGTTTCCACAATAAACATTCAAAAACATCAAACAGGTGATTGAAAAGATAACAGAATCAGATACGAGGGTCGGGGCGTTACATTAGGTGTCCCTCTTGCATGTGTAGAACAACCCTCGTTATAGCCTATCAAAGGAGCCTATCATTCTTGCATGCATGGACCATGTTTCATTGAGTTTTTGGGGGTTTATTTAGCATTTAATACCCCTAAATTTGGCTGGTTTTGTGAACTCTTGAATGCTTCATATACATGTAGTGTAAACCATGCTTACTAGCCTATGTTGCATGTTGTTTTGGCCCTTCATGTGAGCACTTTTTTGGCCATGCCTTGAACTGATTTTGTGCATGTTTTGGACTGCCTTAGCTCTGTTTTTGGGCCTCATGGTCGAATGATGCTCGTTATGCATACTTGTAGTTCAATATCCATGCCTAGCTTTGAGTTTTGGAGCCTATTGCATGTCTATGTTGAGGTATTTTCATCTTTTAGCATCACTTTGAATGGTATTTTAGAGCTTATATGTATGCCATACTTCCACATTTTCCATGTTTTAAATGCTCCTTAGAGTTGTGCATTTATGCCATGTTTACGAGCCATTGCATGAGCTTCATTTGAATGCATTCTGGGCCACCATCCCAACACATTTTGCCTCTGATTTTGGTTTGCATAGGGACTTGTTTGGGTTGGTTTCATCATTTGAGCATTGTTTTTCATACCTATAGTGTAATCCGCTTCACTAGTTTCGGTATTCGGGCCATCTAGCATGCATTGTGTAAGGTGTTTGCATGATTCAGGACCATCTTGCATGTCATTTCAAAGCTGAAAAATATGTAATTGTATGCCATATTTCATCCTTTCCATGCTTTGGTAGAGTTGCATTTTGTGCCTTAGGTTCAGTCCCTTGCATTGGGCATGTTTGCATGAGTGTTCTTGTCTTAATTTTATCATGTATGGCCACTGATTTGAGTGTGGCTGAGGTCCACTCATTTTAGTTTAAGTCCATCTTGCATTGTGTACGCCATATAGTCTATGTTGTTGCATGATTGGCCATTGCGGTGTGTATGCCTTGTTCATCTCATCGTTTGTCTCCGTAAGTGCATTGCGTATGCCATATAGTTCATGTGCATTGAGTATGCCATTCTAGGTTCATAGCATTGCGTACGCTAGTTGCATGTTTTCATATCATCCCTCGCATGCCAGCATGATTAGGATTGCATGCATTGCATTAGGATTGCATGCTAGAAGTCGCATTGTGCATGCCTTACTTGTTGCATTGTGTTTGGAGTAGGAGTTAGTCCAAACACGGGAAACGAGGGACATTTCATAGTCCAAGTGATGAAACGTGCCTCGATTCCCGGTTGTCGACACTCTGGATTACCCATGATGGAGTTTAGGCCTTGTGGTGTTTATATGTGCATTCATTTCATATCGAGTTGTGCAATTCGACTCCTCGGCCATCATGCATTGAGATGCATGATTGGTGGCACGAGGATCGAGAGCCACATTCTCTAGAGCTTGTGCAATGATAGGGAGAGTGGTCGTGCACATATGTGTCGCAAATACTTTGCTATGCCCCTTTCTTGCTCTCTATTTTCTTGCTCTCTATTGCAGCAAACAAGAAACCAGCAGCCTTTTGGAGCTTTGTACAGTATTCCAGGATCAATTGCAAACAGAGGCAAATCGGGCATCTCAAGGAATTTCTCGACGAGGCGATTCGAGCATGCATGCATCTTTCATCATTCGGAACAGAGCTGAGGCGGTCCATTTAGCTTGCATGCTAATCTATTTGCTTTCCTAGTTAATTTGTTAATTAATTAGGGTTTTTTAATATTTCATTAGCTAGAGTAGTTAATTATTTATTCGGACTGTATTATTTATTCGGACCCTCCGAGAGAGGGCCAATTGTTGTAATAAGTGTGCGTGTGTGTGATGTATGTCTTCTAACCCCACGTCTTTCTCCCTTTTATTTACCAGCTTATGATGGTTAGTTTAGGGCATGTTTCAATTAGCATACTCATAATAGCATGTTTGCATTCATTCATCTGTTTTGCATGCAGCGGGCTCGGCGCATCATACTAACTGCACTGTATTTAAATTCCAAGTTGAATATGTGTTAGCCGTAGCATCATCATATGCCATCTTAGAATAGCCGAGCCTATTGTAGTTGCATTCCTACATGTGTTGCATTAGGCATTTCTGTATAGTTAGGACCATGCATGGATTTCTAGCATAGCTTTTGTTTTGGCTTGGAGTACTCGATAAGTGTTTATGCTTTAGCATCCTTCCATGTGTGTGACTGACTGCCATGATAGCATGCTTACCATGAGGCTATTTGCTTATTTGATATAACTGCCTGAATGCCTGTGGGTGAAGGTTGGATTATCGGAATCGGAATGATGCATTGACTGTGAGTTTTAAGCCCACTAGATAGTGGCAAAACCATGTTTTCTAAGCCCACCAAAGGATGGCAAAATCTGCATTTTAAGCCTACTTGCGAGTAGCAAACCATTTTCAAAACAAACATGAGATGTTTTGTTCCAATTCAGGCGACCCAGTCTATACTTGTATACTGTGCGCATCACATAGTAAATCTAGGCTAATAAACCGGAATAAGAGCACATATGTTTTCAAAACAAGATATCATGGTTAGTAGAGGCCAATCTTTGATCGGGCGAGCAGGGGTGCTCACGAAGTGACCTTCCCCAATCGTACCCAAGTTCTTGAGCCGAGGCAACTTTGGTAATGACGGACACGTGGCCTTAGGCACGAGTCAGGGTTTCCTAAATTTCCCAAAAAATAAAATATTTAGGTGGCGACTCTGTATCTGGCAAAGCAGACCATGTTTGGCACTTCTTTGAAAAAAAAATGTTTTCAAAAACGATTTGCCGGATTTGGACTCTTTGATGATTCATCGGTCTTGCATTGCACTCTGCGAGATTAGATACAAGACTGTGACATTGAGTCCTGAACTGTAGTGAGCCCATATGAACAAAACGGGGGATTTCCCCCGGGACGTTCGGGGACGTCTACCCATGGTATGAGCATACTCCTCTTTAGTCTTGTCATGGTTCATATGTTGTGTAGTATATCTCTACTGGGTTGTGGCTCACCCTATAAGGGAAACCATTTCAAGTACAGGTGCTATGCCTTCGCCAAGGCATTGACTTGGGAGGACTCGGAGCTGAGGCTTCATTTTTGTTTTATGGTTATTTGTTAAATGTAAGCCCAGGGCTATATTGCGTTGAGTTGAAACTCTATTTTGTGTAACCAAGAATGTTCTTGGATAAATTTGTAAGCCTATAGGGCACTTATTATCTATTTGGCTTCCATTTCATACTTCTTGTAAAATGCATGCTTGGGATTGGAAATGGGGCATTGAGATATGAACAACATGTATTTAGCATTTAGGATTACATGGAAATGGATATATGGAATAGTTAGCTAGATATATGTGTTTGTCTATCAGGTAGATTTGTTGTGTAAATAGATATACCCTGCCTATTTTTTCGGGGCTTTACAACTTCAAAACTATAACCCCACCCATTATACAAATTACAAAGACTTATTACTTCTAAAATTATGTCATATCATCCGTTAATACACTAATTAGTATGCCAATTGGTACATATAACATTATTCATATATATTCATAGTAAATCATTATGTAGTCAATGCAAATAATTAATATAGGGTCTTATTAGAGTAATTCTATTCAAGGATTTCAAAAATCTCTGTTATTTTATTATAATAGTATTAATTATAATTATTTCTAAATTATAGAGGTTCACCCCCTCTAAATATTTTTTACAAATGTTAAGTGGTTATCCTCTCTTGATTTAAGCAGATGCTTTTCTATACCTATAAAACATTGGATTACAGTATAAAATATATATATATATATAATAAAACTAATAATTTATAATAATTTGTTATAACTACCATTGATAACAAACCCTATTTCCAGATATTTAAAAAAATGGCTATTTACATATATTTTCATCTTATTTTTGCTTTTTATATGTCGATAGAAAATTTGTCACGCCCCAATTTTAATTACTAGGAAACATTACCGAAAGCTTGTAAATTAGGTCTTTTTTTTTCCAAATGTCTATTACCCTTGAGTAATAGAAACATAATAGTATATGTTCTCTCTCATGATGAGTACAACAATAATGATAATACATGCCAAGCTCCCGCTACGAGATTACAAATAAATGATTACAAACATCACAGCACAATGAGATTACACATAAGAGATACATGAACTTCCTAAACCTTTAACCAATCAATCTGAAATCTCTTCCTGTAAAAAAAATGAAACAACAAGGGTGAGCACAATTGCACAGTAGGAATCTCATAATTCTAAAACAATAACCATCTTATGGATAGAAATGATCATGCATGCAGGGTGAGACCATATAGTAGGTGACGTTTGGAAAAGAGTACCTTTTTCTCAAAATTTATTTGAACATTTAAGGAAAACCTTTAACCATCAAAAACTATCATTTTTATCAAAAAACCAAAAATCCTTTTTGAAAACAAACATATTTAAGGAACCACATCATTTTATATTTATTAGCACATTCCAAAATATTCCTCTTTTTATTCCCATTCTCCCATTTTCTAGTTACATTTATTATAACGTCATAACTTCAAGTTGAAGTTCCCTTAATACTTCAAAACATCCCACATACGTGCTATTCCCACCAATCTATTCATATTTGCTATAACTCCTCAATACAAAAATCCAAATCTCTTTTATAGTCAATAATTGTTATCCTATACTCAACTCCTACATCATATCCACACTTGCATTATCAACTATAATTCAACATATCACAACTACATCATATCCACATGTGCGTTATCAATCATAATTCAACATATCCCAAGGATAATAAATCCTTTTAATTCAATTTCTCAATTAATCATAAAACAAAACTTTTAATTTTTCCTTATAGATACAAACAACCCGATGAGTTCTTTATCACTAATCCCTTATCCAATTACCATTTCATTATCCATTCTTTTCAAATAATTTATATATACATTTCCATTCCCTACCAATTTACACATCAAATGGTAATTTTACAAGTTCATCACAAGTCGCATAAATCGTCACTGACCTCAACACACTTCACAACACATTCCACCTTTTGCCGGCTTGATACGTCAGGATAGCAGGCACCCAATTCATAGTACATTCCACCTTTTGCCGGCTATTATACGGCGGGAAGTGAACTCCCAAAAATTGTTTTGTCAAAAACCATATCTTTTTCCGAAGCCATTTTTAACTTTAAAAAAAAAAAAAAAAAAAAAAACCATCCCCCACATTTGCCGGCTATTATATGGCAGGACGTGGGCACCCCAAACATTTTCGAAAAACCATCAGTTCTTCCACTTTTGCCGGCTACAATACGACAGGACTGTGTGGACACCCAAAAATTATTTTTCCACTTTTGCCGGCTACAATACGGCAAGATTGTGTGGACACCCAAAAACACCTTTTCCACATTCATCCAACGATAAGCCTAGACAGGGCAATTGAGCACCTTGAATTCAAACCACCCCCACATTTATCGGCTATTATATGGACGGTTGTAGGCACCAAAAAATCATTTTTCAATTTTTAAAACAATCCCCCACATTTACCGGCTATGATATGGACGGTCGTGGTCACCAAAAAACTATTTTTCAACTCTTCGTGTGGTACCAACCACAACACAACCCAACACAACTCAACTGCACACAACCCAACTCAACTCAACACAACTCAACTCCACGCAACCCAACTCAACACTACCCAACTCAACTCAACACAACATAACCCAACTCAACTCAACACAACATAATCCAATACAATTCACATAACACATAACAAAATTCAACACAACCATTTCAACACAAAGCTCATATCATCCATACCATTAGTAATTTATTTTCCCCCAAGTTTGGTTTCATATTATAACGTAATTTAAAACATCAACATTGAGGGTTCAATCACAGCTTTTACATAAATTTGCAAACTCTTTAAAATTTCAATTAAACTTGTACATGTGTAATTTAACACCTCAATTTCATGATTCTACTATCAATTGAAGGAAAACAATCAACCATGTTCATGAGCCAAACTAGGGTTTTTAAGAGAAATTAAGGCTTTTCACAAAAACACATTTTATTCCAACCCTTTTATTGCTTTTACACCCAAACTCACGACCCAAGATCATAACCCAACAAATAAACCCAACTCTTTTCAAACCCTAACCCCTAATCTCATGATTCATCACAATATGCATAAAAATGTAAAATTTTGTATTAATATAAAGAAAATACCACAAATCTATCCATATACGAGGGTATTGAAAGAGAACTAGAAACCCCTACCTCTTGAAGCCAAGAGATGATGACCCAAAAATCAATGGCGACGAAACCACGAACCAATCGGACCAAAAGGAAGCCCTTGACGAGATCTACACTCTTTGTCAAAGTACCATGGTGAAAAGATCACTCCATGTGAGTAGATCTAGAGATTTAAGTGAAAAAGTTTGAGTTTAAGAGAGAGAAGAGAACTCACGGTTTGAGAGAGAGGAAAGAGGAGAAAAAAGTGAAATGAAATATATTTGGAGCCTATTTATAGTAGTAGAGAAGTGGCCTAAGGTCAATAAAATAATAGGCCCAAAACGCCTCAAAAGTAGGGCCCAAACTAGCCCAAAAAGCTGAAAATTACACACAGGGGTCGACCGTTCAGGCAGAGGTGTTGACCCTCCAAGAAGAAAAGCAATCTGTGCAACATGCAAGGTGTCGACCCTTAGATAGGAAGGGTCAACCCTATTTTCTAGCAACCAACACATAGATTTTGCAATATACAAGGGTCGACCCTTCCCAGACTGGTGTCGATCCACATGGGTCGACCCTTGTGGACAGCAACAAGAGGCAGGTACCGATACCACCAAGGTCGGTGTGTCGAATTCTATATTCCAAAGAACACTTCCAGAAACTTCACCAATAGATAAGGGTCGACCCTTAGGAAGGCTAGTGTCGACCTCAGAATAGAATTTCTAAGTTCCCAAGGAACTTTTTGATGAGAACAAGCGCAAAGAAACAAACCTAACGAGTTTAAATCGGATCATACTCCTCCAAGACCAACATTCAAAAACTCCAAAGACTCCCAAAAATGGAAATAAGGGGATTAAATACACTCTCCAATGGATTAAAGAATGAAGGTGTTACAAAATTAATATTGCAATCCATACTTTTCATTTTAAATTTTGTTAGTATGCATATTTTCACCCCTATGCAAAAATTCTCAGGTCATTCATGATTCTATTAACACAGAATATGGAACGCATAACTGTTCACAGAGGCATTTTGTTGTGTTTTCACTTTTTTTTTTTTTTTTCACTTACCTGATGAAAGAAGCCGCATCAACTTTCGTGGATCATTCTATGTTCCTTTTCCGTGTAGTAGAACTACCCGTCTTATTAACGTGTAATTTGAAATCAAAAGTATTGCACATTATTTATTTGCACTCACTTTTATATAATATATGACATTTTAAAGTTTCTTTTAACATATATCTTAAAGGCATACAATAACAAAATTTTTCTTTTAATCTTGTTTTGATTGTTGATGATAATTGGTGCTCATTAAATTAAGGTGTTTTAAGAACATTTTTCAATTACTGTCAGCATTGACAAATTATTCAATACTTCTGAAACAATACTCTATTCCATTTGGGATAAGTGCCCCTCCATATCTCGTTTCTCCATACCCTTTCATATTCTTTTTATAGGTTTCAATTTGGACCCTCATTGATAATCTGAATAGTCTATCTGGTACGCCCCGCAATAAAGATCATCCATACAAAAATTTAACTTTATCAGAAAATTATAAATAAAAAAATAAATTACATTTTGTTTTATAAAATAAATCTTAAATATAATTAAATTTAAACCATTTATTTTATGAAACAAAATGCGATTTGTTCCGAAGTTTATAGTTGTTTGATGAAGTTAATTTTTCGCATAGATAACCTTCATAACGAGACTTACAAGATAGATGATTCGGATCATTAATGTGAGTCTGAATTAAAACCCATAAAAGGAGTATAAAGAGATGAAGTATGGAGGGAAGCTTAACCCATTCCATTTATAAGTTGACACTTGATGCTTTATTTCCTAAAATTCTAACACAAAAATGGTGGGACTTATAATTTATGCCAATAGCTTATTGAATAATTTATGGTCACTTTTAGAAGATTTTCATTTATTGTCACCATCCAATAAATTAAAGGCTCTCTTTGAGATTATTACTTTATTCTATTGTGATTTGAGTCAAAAAAAAAATTTATTTGATTCATATATGGTATTATTATAATGAAACATAATAAACTATAATTATAATAATGAAGATTAAATATAAATTTTATAGAAAATTTCAAACTAAGGGGAAAAAATATCAATTAATAAGTAGATAGGGAGATTTAAACGACAAACGTCCTAATGAGGTGCAAAGTAATTGGTATTTCATTTCTTGTACTTCAATAATAGCCCCAAAGAGCTTCTTGTGATTTTCAGTAAAATATAATATTAATGCCGTTAACGATAAACATTAAATTACCAAATTAAAATTATATTACTATTATCTACGCAACTATAATAAATCAAAATTTTAGAAATAAAAATTTAGGAATGAAATAACTTTTTTATAGATAATATGTTAATTACCAAAAGTATTATGGTTATATTTTTAGTAACGAAATTGAACATTTAGTATTGAATTATATCCTTTTGAGATCAAAATTTAAGCTAGTGTACTTTGAATTCCACTGGAATTGGCAGACGAAGCTTGTAGTTTGAAAGAAATGTTGTGCTTTAAGGCAACCCACTTGAACTACCAGAAATTAAACACGCAATAATGGACACAAGATTTACGTGGTTCGGCCTCAATGCCTACATCCACGGAGAGAACCGAAGATTTCCACTAAAATAAATAGAGATTACACAGAGGAGGAGATACTCTCACTCAACTCACACACTCTCTATTGCCTTACACTCTCTAGTTCTTTTCTCTCACTCTCACAGAGATATACACTCTTGTCTATCACTTGTGTTCTTCCTTTTTTTTTTTGTATTGCTCTCTTGTCTAAACTCTCTCCTCAGCCTCTCTATTTGTACATTGAAGAGAATGGTGGAGAGCTTGACTGGCACAGCACATGGCCAGCTGTTCCTTCATTTTCGATGCCGTCCATCTTTACTACTTGCTGGTTAGGTGGTGGTAACATTAACTGCCCTCCTCCCTTTTGTGGGCATAAGAAGGATTTGTGACCCGGTTGGCCACACTTCAAACAGGAGAAGTTATTCGATGCACTTTTTCCGGGACCCGCATTAGGCAAAGAAAAAGTGATTCTAGACTGCTATCGTTGGGACTGGGATGGATAGGTGTTCCTACTCTTCTTGTTTTGCCTATAGTCTCCTTGAGACTCTTGGCCCCTAGACCTTGAACTCCGAAGCCTCTCCTCATTAGCTTGTATGAAAATTTCTACGTATGTCGCCGTCACCACAAGACGGTCATATTCCCAAATCATATTTCCGACAAGCTTGAACATAATTTGTGTTTTCAATTTCTTTTCAAATTCAATGCAACGACGCTCTTCCATTGCCACCAACTCTGGTGCAAATCTACACAAACTAGAGAAGACCACCTCAAACTTGGCCACGAGCATGTCGAGTTGTTTGAGGTCTTTAAACTATTGCCTCATTTCTCCCTAGCAGTGGGAGTTATGCACTTATCTTGGAAAGCAACCTCAAAGGCTTCCTATGTCGGCTCCACTCTACCCTTGGCATATTTCTACCATTGACATGTGTCTCCCTTAAGGTAGTTACACGCTAGAGTCACTCTTAGTTCACTATCTTCGATGTAAAGCATCTCAAATGTTTTCATAGTTTGTTCGAGCTACTCATCCGCTTTCTTGGGCTCGAGACCACCATGGAACTCATCCGGTTTGGCCCGCAAGAACTCTCTAGTAAGGAAATTCGCCCTTGACTCCACGGTGTTCTCTCGGGCTTGATTCGCCACCCTCAACAAGTTCATAGACTCTCTTAAAGCCCCTTCCATTTCTTGAGCTAGGGCCCCCATTGCAGTTTGACCCGCTTATCCCACCTGCTCGGCCATGTTAGTTTGGCCGGCTTGCTCGGCCATATTAGCTTGGCCAAACTCTTCTTCTTGCACCGAAACCCTATGGACCGGTACCACATGCACACCTCGATGAGCCCTACTGTAGACGCGTCCTTGGGCTTTGCTACTACAGTTCAGACTCAAATGTCACGGTTCTGAATCTAATCCCGCAAGGTGCAATGTGAGACTGATAAATCACCAAAGAGTCCAAATCCGGCAAATCGTTTTGGAAAACTGATTTTTAAGAAAGAAGTACCAAACATGGACTGCTTTTCCAGATACAAAGTCGCCACCTAAATATTTTATTTTGGAGGAATTTAGGAAACCCTGACTCTAAATTCTAAGTGTGTTTGTGTCTTACTTGGTTAGAAAAGTGTGGGAGAGGCTCTGGTTTTAGGGTTTGAGTTCCATACACATCCTATCTCTATATCTCTCTAGTGTGTGTTCTAAGTGTGTTTGTGTCTTACTATTGCACACAAACAACTAGTCTTTCACATTCTCTTGGCTACTGAGGTTCTAAGGGCTTGTTCTTGCTGTTCTTGGCTGGATTGGAGCTCAAGGAGGCAATAAGATCATCTTTTGTGAAGAGGTCTACAAGGGTGAGACACTAGTCCCTTTTATCCCCATTTTTGCATAGCTTGTTAGCCTATCTTAGAGCTATTTTTTTGCTTAGTGTATAATACAAAAAAGTTCTATTTTTGGGCCCTCTAAATTGTTTGTTTAGACTGTTTTGTGGTTTGGAGGTGTTTGACCACCCTTAGGCCTTGAGAGCCCTCATTTTGTGCCATTTTTGGTGAGCTCCGAGACTTTGGTGCTTGGGCCTCCTCACCACTAAAATCTTGAGGGATTTCAGTGGTGAGGATGGTGCCTTGAAGTCTCAAGAAGGAGAGGGCCAGCCCCTCTCCTTGTTGTCCTTGAAAAGGGCACTTTTTGGCCTCTTGAGGGAGCATCATGTTTGAGTGTTTGTTGATGATGCCATGGCTGTGTTTTATGCTTATTATTCCATGATCTAACATCTTTGTAAGTTGGTTTTGGTACACCATGCATGCTTAGCATACCTACCTTGTAATGCCATGTTTATGCCTTAATATGCTTTAGGTTGTAAACCATCATTTTAGCATGTTTTAGGCTTAGCTTTGTGAAGCTTCCATGCTTGTTTTGCCATGTTTAAGGTCTGTCCCTAGTTGTTTGGGTCGATTTTGGCATGCTTAGTATAGCTCCTTTGCATTCGGGCTTGTTAGCCTTAAGTATATAAATGTGTAGCATGTGTTGCTTGCATCATTTCAAAGGGTTTGGAACCACTTAGCACATCATTTCAGTCCCAAAGACATGCTTGTATGCTTGCCTTGGTTGTCTCTTTGTTGCCTTATGAGCTTGTGTTGTATGCCTTTTGAAAGTACATTTGTGCATGCCTTCATATTTGAACCACTTAGATGCCATCTAAGTAGTCTTTTGGCCTTGTTTTAACATACTAAAATTTTGTTTTTAGTTGTTTAATGCATGCCATGTTTGCCTTGCTAAGTGTAGTTCAATGCTTCATTACCTTGCCTTGAATACTTGGACCATTTTGCATGATATGCTTGCTTTGTTTAATTGGTTTGGCACCATGTTCTAACATGATTTCAGAGCTTATGTTGCATGCCATATGTCCATACTTAGCCTCTTTAAAGTGTGCTTTAGGGTTGCTTACTTAGTGCTTAAGTTTAGGTCTTAACATGTGCATGTGTGTATGTGTGTTTAGCCCTCATATTTGAGCACTTTGGCCACTATTTTAGGCCTATTTAGAGTTGCCTAAATCATGTTTAAGTCCACCCCTTTATTGGTTGCATATGCTCCTTGTATGTTGTAGCATATTGGTGAGTTGTTGCATGCCTTGAACTTACATGATTGAATGAAGTCACATGCTTGTTTGCATTGCTTGAACATCCACATTGCATCTTGCATGCTTGTTAGTTAACATTGATGTTCCATGCCTTGCATGCTTGGTAGCTTGTATGCTTGTTTGCATTGCTATGTTGCATGCCTAGTTAACATGCTTAAGATTGCATTGCATTGGCATGCATGCTTCACCTCTTGACCAAGTCATGATGGAGGTAGAAGCCCCTTTGGTTTGATTGTGTGCATTGCATTTCATTTAACATGAAAGTGCATGCTTGATTCTTTGGGCCATCATGCATGGAAATGCGTGATTGGTGGTCCGAGAATCGAGGCACATGCCCCTTTGAGTCACAAACATGATAGGGGGTCTGATCGATGCATACATTGCTTGAATTATATTGCCATGCTATGCCTTGCCCTCTGTTGCTGTCAATTGCAGGTTCTACAGGCATTATTGGCCGGCCGGCAAAATTTAGTGCCGACCGACAATGTATTGGTGGCCGATAGCCTCATTTCCAGCCGATGATCACATGCTGCAGCCAGTGGCTATTCTACTCAGCTGGTGGTGTCCCTCAATGTCCAGAGAGGCATTCATG
Organism: Camellia lanceoleosa; assembly: GCA_025200525.1. Taxonomy (NCBI): domain Eukaryota; kingdom Viridiplantae; phylum Streptophyta; class Magnoliopsida; order Ericales; family Theaceae; genus Camellia; species Camellia lanceoleosa. The sequence goes on along the minus strand of CM045766.1, from coordinate 154,815,948 downwards.
AGACTTTGGCAGTCTTCAGAGGAGCAGAGCAGGGAAAACAGAGGCAGTCTATGCATGGCAGTGCGATTCCGAGCAGCACCCGAGCATACATTGCATCAGGCTCTCCTCCCGAAGCGGTTTACTGTTTTTCCTAGTTTAGTTAGTTGTTAACTAATTAGGCAATTTATAATATTTAATTAGCTTGCGTAGTTAATTAATTTGTATTATTATTTTGGTCCCTCCGGGCGAGGGCAAATCTGTAATAAGTGTGGGTGAGTGTGTGCATGTCTTCCAACTCCCACTTCTTTCTTCCCTTTTACTTACCTGCTTTTGACGGTTAGTGTTAGGGCATGTTTAAATTAGCATATCTCATGCAATGCATGCATGCATTCATGCATATGTCTTACATGCACCGGGCTCGGTACATCATGCTAACTGCATTGTACTTCAATTCCAAATTGAATACATGCTACTTATGCATTTCACATGCCATTTTATGATTAGCCGAGCCTATTCTAGTGACATTTTGTATGCGGTGCATTAGTCACTTTAACATGAACTAGGACATGCATGTTTGCTAACTAGTTTATTGTTTTGGCATGGAGTACGATGTAAGTATTTACGTTTTAGCATCTCGCATGCGTGTGAATGTTAACATGATAGTATGCTTACCATGCGGCTAAGTGCTTATATGAGATAAACTGTTTGATTGCCTGTGGGTGAAGGTTGGATTGTTTGAGTTGGAAAACTCATTGAAATCCGTGTTTTAGCCTACTTGCGAGTAGCAAATTCCAAAGCATTTTCAAAACAAACGGATATGCAATGCTTGTTTCCAAATTTGGCGATCTAGTCTATACTTGTTTGCTGTGCGCATAACATAGTAATTCTAGGCTAATAACTGGAATAAGAACATATAAGGTTTTCAAAACAAGATATCACGGTTTGTAGAGGCCGATCTTCGGATCGGGCGAGTGGGGGTGCTCATAGCTGACCTTTCCCATTCGTACCCAAGCTCCCGAGCCGAGGTAACTTTGGTGATGACGGACACGTGGCCTTTAGCACCGAGTCAGGGTTTCTTAAATTCCCCCATTAAAAAATATTTAGATGGCGACTCTATATCTGGCAAAGCAGTCCATGTTTGGCACTTCTTTCAAAAATTTGTTTTTCTTCAAAACGATTTGCCAGAGTTGGACTCTTTGGTTCAGATTAAGAACCGTAACAACAAAAAAGGGAGTCCGAACTGTAACCCAGCGAGTTCCGTCGTGGACCTGTTACAGTTTCTGGCGACTCTGCTGGGGAATTTAGAGAGCTTGATTCGAACTCGTGATATCCTATTTTGATTTCATTTATGTGTCTTTTTGCATTGCATGTGCATTGGTGCGCCTAGGACACCGTGTTTGCCATCTGCCATTCTTCAACGTTTTGCCGGAGGCTTGTCTTGTCAAGGCATGACCATAAGGCTGACCGGTTATGGGCTCTGACGATAGAACACAAACCCCGGTTTTTGCCGGGGCACCCTTTTTTTGACCATTCGACCTAGTGCATATTCGGAATCCATAGTGACCATTCCAAACTAGGACAGGTTGCTTACCCGATCATAGGTTGTTTGAAACCGCTGTGTGCGTAGTGAAACCCTAGCTCCTGACAAAATAGGACAGGGAAACCCTACCCCAACATAGGGGTGTTTTGGCTCTCCTTTACCTGCTATGTGCTTTTAGAGTGTATCTCTACAGGAACACACATGTCAGTTTGCAAGATTGGGTATCAGGCCCAAGGGCACCAGTATCAGTGTTGTCGAGAATCGGTTATATCTGCGGGTATCAGATTCAGTATTTTGGGGACGATGATTTACGGGGGCGATGACCCGATAGTAAATGCAGTTGTTCAGCTACACCCGTGTTTGATCTGTGTGGGCTGAAATGCTGCTTGTTTTTCCTTTCAGTACAAGGAGAGTCTGGTTCAGAATAGTTGGTGCTTCCTGTTGCTGAGGCAAGGTAGATATTCGAACTGGTAGTCGTCATTCAGCATAGCAGACCTAGCATGACGCAAAATTCAGAAGAGATCGTGGTCATGACGGCCGTGTTGGATCAAGGAATCACCCTACATAGTGAGACTACTGTTGATATGCCGCATCCACCCAGATCGCCGGTTGCGCACCCAGTCTGGGCCCCTCAGCTATATCAGGCTCGTGAGCCTACTACATTTGAACTAATGGGGATGATACGTGATCTCCAGAGGTTTGTGGCGGATCTCGCCTATGGAATGTCAGCTTCACCGCCAGCTGCACCGTACGCCGGGAGCTTTGTACCCCAGGAGCCCCCGCTGTTGGGCCGAATTGTTATTGAACTTAGTCAACCGGAGATGGACTCCAGTTATAACAATGACGTGTCAACATCAACCCAAACCCTCAATTAGGCTGAGGCCAGAGGTAAAGACAAGATGAAGGCAGATGCCTACCCTATCGAACAACTGCTGTGGGCAGTCGAGGCTTTGAAAGCCGGGGGGATGAACAAGCAACAGATATCTCTGATCGTGACAAAAAAGTGGAGGACGCTTTCCCCACTCTCGCCTGAGGCGATTCGATCAATCGAGAACGGATAGGCCGTCATGCCAAAACAATTCTTCCCGCTCCCAACCCTGCATCCGGGAAGGATCAGAAATCCAAGGCTTCACCCGCCGATCCATTCACTAGTGCATCTAGCAAGAGTGCTCAAGCTCCAAAGTAACTGCCTCGAGGGCGCCGAGTCTTCCATCCTCTCTACATGCCTTTGTCTAGGGCACTTTTGATTTTGGCCAAAAAGGGGCATCTTACACCTCTTGAGCCCCAACCCTATCGAAGAATCATCCTGCCACGCATGACGCCACTGTGTACTGCGCATATCACCAGCAGACTGGTCATGCTATCGATAACTGCTTCCGTCTCCGTCATGAGGTGCAGGATTTGATTGACAATGAGATTATCCTCCCGCCTACCTCGGCCAAGTCAGTCACTACAGAGTTCTTGGATTTTGAGGACACCGATAGTGCAAGTATGTAATCAGGAAGTGAACTGCCTGTGGGCGGTACTTGATATATTTTTGGATGTGGCGTCTGGCACACACTTTTGAGCATCTGCGGTTGCTAATTCTATAAGCTCTGGCTTGGGTATTAGGGCAGGTCTTTTCTTTTGTGTTGAGTCTGTCTCTTTGCATTGAGTCAGTCTTTTTGCTTACAGGGTCTATCTTGTTGTAATGAGTCAGTCCCTCTTGTATAGTATACCAGGTGATTTCGAGGTTGTTGCCTCAAACACTGTTTTATCGTGTAATTAGTTGTTTTCGCTTTTTGAGTCTGTTGCTGACGAGGAGCCAGTTATACCAACAAATTTGAATGAAACAGCTATGGCTATCACGTTCCGTACTTGTTGCTATTTGAGTCGGTAGTGCGGAAGGATGTGAATGGAGCAGACATTCATTACACTGCTCCTTTGTGCCCTAAAAATTATTGCATTGACCTAAGTTTTTCAAAACCTTTTTGAACACTGTGGTGATAAAAACGAAGAGGAAGGAATTCCTCGGGTTTTGCAAAATTTTGATCATTTTGAGAGAAAGAAAGGCATGCTAAGTTTTTAATGAATGAAATCATGCTTGTCGGCGTGAGTACTGAGAAGGACCCTGGGTTGATCTGGACTGGTTCCACACTATCTTCTGCGCGAGCGATTTGTTGCTTTCTTAAAAACTTTCAAAAACAAAATGTTTTGCGCGGTCTTGTGAAGACCTGTGTGGAATCGCTCTTAAGATTGTGCAGCCTAGGATCGCTCTTAGCCTCAAGATTCAACTTATCAGTTTCAACTTGGAATCCGTTCAAGACGTTCAGCTGTGCCATGAAAGGCCCGTGTGGCCTAATTTGAAGTAGCCCTCGAGCAAGAGGCACCAAAGTCGGATCAAGAATATCAGATCCCACCAGGCAAGGCTCATGAAGCAACCGTGATGGATTCTTCTGCAAATCAACCCGATACTCACTCTCGTGGATACAGAGAGGCTTCAATCTCAAAAACCATTTGGCATGGGCTTGCTACACTTTTACCCTTTGAGAGGCTCGCTGGGCCGAAAACCCGGAAGGGCAACCCAGGCAAAAGTTAGAGCAAAAATACAAAATATAAAAAAGAAATACAAAAATAAAAATAAAAATAAGTAAGAAAGCGAAAGAAAAAAGAAGAAGAAAAAAGAAAAGAGAAAAAAGAAAAAATACAAAAAAAAAGCAAGAAAGTGAGAAAAAAAAAATAAAAAAAAGTGGAAAGGAGAAAACATAGCTCCTAAGATCGAAAACACCTTGCGCCTTGGCAAAAGTTAGAGCCTAAACAGTGAAGGTTAAAATACCCGAGTGTATCTTAACCGGAACTACGTAAGGCTTGATTCCCATGTTTGGGATACGTAGGCAACTTCATCTTGAAGTCCAGCCCCCAACGCTTTCATAGCGTCTCAGTCCATATCATGGTTTTGATCACCTGTGCCTCCTCCGAATCCGATGTCTCGGTCACAGCGGCTGGAACTACGTAATCAACTTCCTCCTGAAGTCCAACCACGAACACCTTCCAGGTGATTGTGTCCATATATTGATTCAGACCGTCTTCGTCTCCTCCGTGTCCGAGGATCAGATCATCATCAACGAGGATTGGCTCACAGCATGCTGCGACATCATCCAAACAAGGGGCAACTTTCCGTTGCCATCTAGTGCCATAAATTGCCCTGAGTTGCCGTCCAAACCAGGGGCAACTTTCCGTTGCCTTATCCCCCTTTAAGCCAGGGGCAATTTCCCATTGCCTCCGACCTGAGGTTGTGCATCTCGAGGGTAGGTTCCATCCTCGTCAAGCATTGACCGTTTGCAAAAATGGTTTTTGAAAATTTTTACCGAAGTTGACTATTTTCTCAAAAACTATTTCATTTTCCAAAACTGGACCATGTTTGGACCCAAAAAGGAAAATTTTTAGTGCTCACGGCCTGACTTGCATGATTTTCAAATCAAAAAAACTGAACAAGTGTGTTAATCCGACTCGCATTTTTTATCAAAACTGTTTTAGAAAACAAAAAATGGTCGAAGTGATGAACTAGGGGCACAGTTGAGTCAAGTGTTCTGCCACCCCCTCATCGTCAACGCACTTGCCAGAAAGGCACTCTATCTACCAGGAGAAGTGGCTGCAAGCTAGCTGTATCGGGCGTGAATCCACAACCTCTCGTTTATCCATCAACCACTCTGGGGAGGAATGAAAAATGAGAGAATAAAGAATAGAGAGGAGTAAGTTGAGATAAAAGTAAGAAAGGGGTTTTTAAGAGAAAAACCGAGTCTGAGGGCCGAGTGATGTGAGTATCACAAATTAGAAAGGGTGGGAAGTACACCTGGAGAAATTGGCTCCCCGAGTTTTGAGGTCTCTCAGTTTGTAAACATGTTCGTGTGTCGTGTCTTTTGATTTGCCAGTCTCAACTTTAGCTTTGAGTCTTTTCTGAGTGTGTCTCGTTGTGTTCAGGTTGTGTGCCTTTTGTTTTCTTCAATTGAGTCTCTCCGCTGTGTTCTGTGGTAGGCTCGATACCCCGGTCGTGAAACCCTTTTCCAAAGTCAATTGTTTGTGCTCAGAATGCTATGTTGTTCTCTACATTTATGCGAGGCAGGAGAAGAAAAGGGAAAATTTGGGACATCCGAGTGTGTTTCAACTGCAACTGTTTCAGCTTTCGTAGTCCGTCTTGTCGATTAGATTTTGTTCGGGGTTTGCCGTGGGATGTAATGAACCGAAGTGTGTTATGGGTTGTATGAATCAATCCCCGATGAGTATGAAATTGTATTGATTTGAGCGATGATTTGTATGAGTTGTTTTGCTATTAGTTGGTTGGTTATCTGATTATTACAGTGCAAGTGTTCAATTTTCAGACAACAGATCAATATCATTTACATTTGAGGTGTAATATGATGCAATGTAGTGCAACGTATGAAATGTACAGATATAACATTCTTTTGGACAAAAAAAAAAAAAAAGTTTGTTTCATTTCATATCATCTTTTTCAAGTACATAGCTTTGGAAACAAAAATCACTTTCTTTGAGACAAGGTAATCTAACTACCAAAAGGGAAAAGTGCAAAAAAAAGAAAAAAGGAAGCAAAGAAAATCAGATCAAGTATCAAAATGGCTCCGGGGCTATCAGTCTGTCCTAGTCCTCTTCCAGGACGAAGGTCTAGGAGCATCATCAGCATCATCGTCAGAGCCCGAGTCAGTACCGCCTCTGGTCTCCTCGTCAGATGACTCCGACTCTGCCTCCGCCTCGGACTCCTCCTCCTCATCATCTGGGACTGGAGCCCACGAGCTACTCCCGACATGAGTGCACCCCCCCCTAGTGCGGGGATATGCCCTGCCATCCTGTAGAAATGAAGGCCCAAATGAGCACCACCCACCGGGGGAATCTGGAAGGGAGGCTGAAAAGCATAAAAGGCAAATGCATCAGTATATATGGAGCAGTTTATCAGTGCAGAATGCAGTGTATGAGTACAGTGTATGGATGCCGTGAGCAGTTTATCAGTGCAGAATGCAGTGTATGAGTACAGTGTATGGATGCCGTGAGCAGTTTGTCAGTGCAGAGTACAGTGTGTGAATACAGTGTATGAATGCTATGAACAGTTTATCAGGTGTTGTGTCGTGCATCAGATTATATGAAGCAGTTTGCGTATGGTTTGAGGCTGTGGTCAGAAAGAACATACCGGAATACTTTAAAGGGCCAGGAGGTCGAAGGTCCGCTGAAGCATCCCCATCATGGAGGCATTCAGCTCCAATGACTGCCGGGTGTACTCGGAGGACGCCTGCAAAAGTATCAAATGCATCAGTATTCTGCGGAATATCAAATGAACTGAAATGAAATAACAGTGCAAGAGGCGAAATGAAGTGATAAATACCGGAGGCAAGTCGGGGATACCGACTAACTCGTGGTCAGCCGGTGGAGGAGCGAAGGGGATCTGATAGGTCGCCCCACCCTGCCCTCTGCATGACAGTGAAGTAGGCAGAGCAGGCCAACCAGTCCCCCGCCCTCTCTGAACTCCGCCCCTGCCATGGACTCGAGCTCTCCTCGGCGCTCCCGCCCCAGCCTCTGCTCCTGCTCCGGTCACTGGCGCCGCACGCCTCTCTCTCTCAGCTCGGCGACCGCCACTCAGAGGCCGCATGATGAAGGTCCGGACGTACTCTGAATAGTCGCCCCCGCCCCTATAGTCGCTCGCATCCCAGCCAATGGTGTAGTCCGCCATCTGCTCGGCGGTGAATCTCTCGGTATCCCCATATGCTCAGGAGGGTACACCGGGACTATCTGCTCAGGTAAGCCTAGGTGCAGCGCAGAAACGCCGCCAGTACCAAGCCCGAGCATCGGGCCCTCGGCGAGAATCCGGAAACGCTAGGTCTCCTTAGCACCGGCAAACCGATCCCGAATCACCGCTGGCAGTGGAGCCCACAGCTGCCTGGTGATCTGAAATTGAAATACAGTTTGTTACCTACTGTTATTGCAAATATACAGTGGAAAGACGAAGCTTAAATGAACTGCAAGTAACACATACCTCGGCAGGGGTGATAGTGTTGAAGAAGCGGCGGAAGAAGCTAAATGTCTCTCGGGGCCTCCGCGTGCATCTCCCGTCAAAGCGACGCGAAAAAAGGGACGACCAGAGGAGTCTCCGTCTCTAGCATTGGCTCCAGTCTGGGAAAGTAGGCATAGACCCACAGCTGCAAAGCAAATACCAGTATGCTTATCAGATAAAGCAGAATGCAGAATAAAGCAGAAATAACAGAATCGTGTATTGTGCAGAGTGTACAATGTGGCGATGTATGCGGTCGATTAAAGTATGTATGTGTGTGCTGTGTGTACAATATCTGACAGTCTGAAAGTGTAGAACAAAAATGTAAAGCAGAGAAGAAGACGTACCTCCCAAGCTCGCCAGTAGCCTCCAAGCAACTGCCCGCTGCCACGGGAGACTGAACTCATGTATCCGTAAAGAGTGGCCAGAGCGGCGCCACCCCAGTCGTAATGCAAGATATGCCGGACATCCACCAGTGCGCTTAGCAGGCAGAGGGGCATAGTGTTCGCCCAGTCGGCGAAAAGAGTAGTCCCCAGCAGAAACATCAGAAAGCCACGCGCATATTGCTCCACGGCCTCCTCAGTCATCGGAGCCTCCTCCCCTAATGCGGGCTGCACCCTGAACTGCACCTTAAACTAGGAGTATCGGACGAAACCTGGACGGACGAGAGGCGGCGCCACGCCAAGTAGATAGATCTAAGCAGCAGTCCACTCGTCCATATCAATGTCAAAGGGGATCGGATCACCCCCTACCCTAATGCCTGTGAGCATCGAGAAATCGTAGGGAGTCATTGTCATGTCTCCCGTAGCAGAAAAATAGAACGAGTCGGTGGTGTCCCACCACCTCTCCGCTAGGGCAGCGAGAAGAGGCCTGCATGTAGTAAGGCGGGATAGTCCCCTGCAGAATGCACCAAAGCCGGCCTGGTCCACGATGTGACGAACCGCCTCAGGTAGCTCTGTGTACCAGTCCCGAGCGGCGACGTTCCCATACCCGCGGATGGTATGGGAATCCCCCTGTACTCAAGCAAGCAGTTGCGAAGCCATATGAATATACAGTTTTGAAAAACATTCAGAATTGAGATAAATGTGGCATGTGTGCATATTTTCAAGTTCAAGCAGATACCGGGTGCCGGTGTGTTTATAGTGGACTACAACGTGTGATGCGTCAGCGTGTTTGAGTGGTTCAGTATAAATGTAGCATGCGTGCAAGTTTTCTAGATTCAAGCAGATACCGGGTGCCGGTGAGTTTGTAGTGAGATACAGTGTGTGCCGTGTGTTTGGGTGATCAAGGCTAGTGCAGTGTGTGCGCATGTGCCGGTCTTAAACAGATATCAGTTGCAAGTTTGTTTGCGATCAACTACAATACACAGTGTATCAGAGCATCAGAACTAAAGCAATTAAAGAATGTAATCAGCTATGGCAGTTGATAGTTAGAAGTTCTACATTGCAGAAAGTAAAACAGAGGAAAAATGTTACCTCGGAAGCGCCAAAGGATAGGTGAGAGGCAGGCTCGCGCAGGAGAAGCTCCAGATCCAGCGCTCTGTCAAAACTCCGAAACTGGCGAAGACCATCAGGAGGTAGCACATGGATCGCCGGCCGGTAGGTCGCCGGGTCGAATGGGTGCTCGCTCAAAGGTAGGAGCTCGACCTCGGGATCCATCTCGTGATCTGGGGGAGTCCCACCACGTGGAATATCATCGGCCATATCAAGAATGATGAGAAAATAGCCGGAAGAAGGAAAACCGGGCTAGAATACGAAGGGTCAACCGAAACAACAACCCCGAGAGGGTGGAAAATGGCTGGAACAGCTGGGAAATGGAAAAGGCACGAAAATCGAGAGAAAATCGAGGGGAACAAGCCCCAAAAGGCAGAAATAGCAAAGGATGTACCGAAACGAAGTTTTAATCGGTTGAAAATGTCCGAAACGCGAAGGGAATCGCGAATCCGACGACGAAATGGGCTTAGAAGGCGAAGAAAACGCGGATCGAGGAAGGGAAATTGCTCTAGAGAGAGAGGGAAATGATTTTCGGCAAAGGGAAAGTGACAAAATAGGGTTTGGAACCCTATTTTAAAAGACCCAAGGTGAAATGCCAAATCTGCCCCCGATTCAGGCACTTTTGGCCGGTCGGCAATATTTTGTGCCGGCCGGTAGAATATTATGCCGATGGAACTTTTTATCAGCCGATGGACAGCCGGTGGCTTCCTAGCCCGGCCGGTGGTCTTCCTACAGCCTGGTTAAGGCCATATGAGTTTTTTTTGGTCTCCATAGCTCAAGGAAGTGCAAGAAAAGTGCATATCCAACGCTCAACTGGCCTCCGTTTCGACCTCGGACCGTGTCTTTTGCGCGTGGCACTTGAATGCATGCAATGTTTTATCCTTTGGTATCCTTTTGCCTTTTACAAGATTCAAAAGTTGCCCCGTATGCGTTGCATGCATTCATCATACTGTCTGGTGCGTCGCATCGCGCCATGATGCGCGTTACATTTGCATTGTCTTACATCCTTTGAGGCATGCGTGTCTCATTTCCATTGGCATGTGTGTCACATTTCCATTGGCATGCGTGCCCCATTTTCATTGCCATGCGTGGCCCATCTTCATCGGCATGCGTGTCACATTTTCATTGGCATGCGTGCCCATTTTCATTGGCATGCGTGCCCTATCTTCATAGGCATGCGTGTCACATTTCCATTGGCATGCGTGCCCCATTTTCATTGGCATGCGTGTCCCATCTCCATTGGCATGCGTGCCCCATTTTCAATGGCATGCGTGCCCCATTTTCATTGGCATACGTGCCCCATCTTCATAGGCATGCGTGTCTCGCCTTCATTGCCATGCGTACCTCATTTTCATTGGCATGCGTGCCCCATTTTCATTGGCATGCATGCCCCATCTTCATAGGCATGCGTGTCTCACCTTCATTGCCATGCGTACCTCATTTTCATTGGCATGCGTGCCCCATTTCCATTGGCATGCGTGCCTTATTTGCATTGGCATGCGTGCCCATTTTCATTGGCATGCGTGCCCCATCTTCATAGGCATGCGTGTCCCATCTCCATTGGCATGCGTGCCTCATTTTCATTGGCATGCGTGCCCATTTTCATTGGCATGCGTGCCCCATCTTCATTGGCATGCGTGTCTCATCTTCATAGGCATGCGTGTCTCATTTGCATTGGCATGCGTGCCTCATTTTCATTGGCATGCGTGCCCCATTTCCATTGGCATGCGTCCCTCATTTCCATTGGCATGCGTGCCTCATTTGCATCGGCATGTGTGCCTCATTTTTGTTGGCATGCGTGTCTCATATCCATTGACATGCGTGTCACATTTCCCTCATTTTCATTGGCATGCGTGCCACATTTGCATTGGCATGCATGCCTCATTTGCATTGGCACGCGTGTCTCATTTGCCTTGGCATGCATGTCTCATATCCATTGGCATCCGTGTCACATTTCCCCCATTTTCATTGGCATGCGTACCTCATTTGCATTGGCATGCGTGCCTCATTTTCATTGGCATGCGTGCCCCATTTCCATTGGCATGCGTGCCTTATTTCCATGGGCATGCACGCCTCATTTGCATCGGCATGCGTGCCTTATTTTCGTTGGCATGCGTGTCTCATATCCATTGGCATGCGTGTCACATTTCCCTCATTTTCATTGGCATGCGTGCCCCATTTGCATTGGCATGCGTGCCTCATCTTCATTAACATGCGTGCCTCATTTGCATCGGCATGCGTTCCTCATTTTCGTTGGCATGCGTGTCTCATATCCATTGGCATGCGTGTCACATTTCCCTCATCTCCATTGGCATGCGTGTCTCATATCCATTGGCATGCGTGTCACATTTCCCTCATTTGCATTGGCATGCGTGCCTCATTTGCATGGGCATGCATGCCTCATTTCCATTAGCATGCGTGCCTCATTTGCATCGGCATGCGTGCCTCATTTTCGTTGGCATGCGTGCCTCATATCCATTGGCATCCGTGTCTCATTTGCATTGGCATGCGTGTCTCACGTGCATTGTCTTGCACCCCCTTCGCGACTTGCTTTTCTCTCTCCTCTCCTGTGTACGGTACGCTGAGAGATGTTGTGTTTGAGACTCCAGGTATTCTCGGTAGTCGCTTTTAGCCTTCTCCGCATGAGACGCCATGAGGATTGCTCAATTCTCTTAATCCTTTCTTGATTACTTGCTTGCACAGCTTTCGTTTAAATGTTGCATTTATTTTGCATAATTGTTTCATCACAACATCCTTTGCATTGATCATAAGTTTTGCACTTGCATTACATGCACCCATTGCATCACCTCCATCTATGGCTTGCGCCTTTCCTTGTTGAGATTGGTCTGGTATGTGCTCATACTTTTCACGTCAAAACACAGGTCTGCATGTGTACGCGCCTATTCCACGTTGGTATGTTTGTTTGAGGGTTGCGGCACCTTTTCTGTGTTAGATATGGCTTGTACGTGTACATGCCTTTCCTAGGCAAGATTTGGTTTGGCCCGCGTGGCATATCCATTGTATCCATTTCCATTGCATTACATGCATCCACTGCATCACCCTCCATCTATGGCTTGCGCCTTTCCTTGTTGAGCTTGGTCTGGTATGTTCTCATACTTTTCACGTCAAAACACAGTTCTGCATGTGTACACGCCTATTCCACGTTGGTATGTTGGTTTGAGGGTTGCGGCACCTTTTCTGTGTTAGACATGGCTTGTACGTGTACATGCCTTTCCTAGGCAAGATACGGTTTTGGCTGCATGCCATATACATTGTAGATATTACATTGTAGTGTAATTGTTGCATCCGGCGTTAGGATCATTGTTCTTTCCCCAGCGGGTCGTCACCCCGGTTATGTCATTCCACCCAATACTCGTTCTTGTGTCTGTCTACATTACTCATAGTTCTGCATGTGTACGCGCCTATTCCACGCTGGTATGTTGGTTTGACGGTTGTGGCACCTTTTCTATGGTAGACAGACTTGTTATCTCCATCAATCTATTTGAGATTTGTGTGGTTTCAAACCGCTCATGATTGGATCGTGATTCGATTGCATTGCATATCATTTGCATTGTTTATACATAGTTTTGTATGTATTGCATATCATTTTGCATTCATCATTGAATTGTCATGCATGTTGCTAATAATATGGTATCTGTTAAAGTTGTTTTCTTTATAGGCACGATATTGTATGTACGGCTCATTTGAGGCCGGTGCAACCGGACGAACCGGACAGGTATTGTATCCTCCAAGTGAGACGTATCGAGAATTACATAATTCTCTTACATCCTTTCTGCATTGTAGTGTAGTTTGGTGTATGCTAGCTTAAAACTGTCGCATGCGTGCTTCGTTACGGCTTTCTTTGCATGATCATAAGTTATGCTCAGCTTCTTGCATTGTCTTGCATTTTGCCCCTGTCTTCGGGCACATACCTTGTTTGTCTTGCATGTTTGTCCAAGTCATCGGCCTTGTCAAAAATGGGTCGTCTCTGGGCTTTGACATTCACTCCCGTCATTGTTATGACTTTCGAGTTCTGTCAAAGAGGGGCAACTGTAGACACCCCATTTTTGATCGTCCTCGAGACTTGGACGTCACCGCTTGAACACTCGGTGATTATCCATGTTTGTGTTCGTTTGGAGTTCCCGGAGGTCTCGGCTACGCGCCTTGCCTCAGGATCTCCGAACTCGACCGTTTTGTGTCTGGTTTTGCACCAAACACTTGTGTTTTCCTTGGAGGGGCAGGGAATGCCTTGTGAGGTCTCCCCACACATCACCGGCCGTGGCTTGAGGCCACCGGCTACTGTTTGTGCCCATCGGCCATATATTTGGCCGACCGGCCATCAATTTTGTCAAAATGACAATTTTGAGCAGCCGACTACTGTTCATCTGCTTTTGCAGATATTTTAGGACAGCTGTGTGGCATTTTGTTCCCCTCCATACACGTGTATGGAGGGATGCTCCTCTTGTAAGCTTTTTGAACAAGCTTTACAAGATTGTTTGCCTATAAGAGGAGGGCTCTTCTCTTGGCATTAGGGTTAGAGATTTTGGTTAGAAAAGTGTGGGAGAGGCTCTGGTTTTAGAGTTTGAGTTCCATACACATCCTATCTCTAGATCTCTCTTGTGTGTGTTCTAAGTGTGTTTGTGTCTTACTATTGCACACAAACACCTAGTCTTTTACCTTCTCTTGGCTACTGAGGTTCTAAGGGCTTGTTCTTGCTGTTCTTGGCTGGATTGGAGCTCAAGGAGGCAACAAGATCATCTTTTGTGAAGAGGTCTACAAGGGTGAGACACTAGTCCCTTTTATCCCCATTTTTGCATAGCTTGTTAGCCTATCTTAGAGCTGTTTTTGTGCTTAGTGTATAATACAAAAAAGTTCTGTTTTTGGGCCCTCTAAATTGTTTGTTTAGAGTGTTTTGTGGTTTGGAGGTGTTTGACCACCCTTAGGCCTTGAGAGCCCCCATTTTGTGCCATTTTTGGTAAGCTCCGAGACTTTGGTGCTTGGGCCTCCGCACCACTGAAATCTTGAGGGATTTCAGTGGTGAGGATGGTGCCTTGAAGTCTCAAGAAGCAGAGGGCCACCCCCTCTCCTTGTTGTCCTTGAAAAGGGCACTTTTTGGCCTCTTGAGGGAGCATCATGTTTGAGTGTTTGTTGATCATGCCATGGCTGTGTTTTATGCTTATTATGCCATGATCTAACATCTTTGTAAGTTGGTTTTGGTACACCATGCATGCTTAGCATACCTACCTTGTAATGCCATGTTTATGCCTTAATATGCTTTAGGTTGTAAACCATCATTTTAGCATGTTTTAGGCTTAGCTTTGTGAAGCTTCCATGTTTGTTTTGCCATGTTTAAGGTCTGTCCATAGTTGTTTGGGTCGATTTTGGCATGCTTAGTATAGCTCCTTTGTATTCGGGCTTGTTAGCCTTAAGTATATAAATGTGTAGCATGTGTTGCTTGCATCATTTCAGTGGTTTGGAACCACTTAGCACATCATTTCAGTCCCAAAGACATGCTTGTATGCTTGCCCTGGTTGTCTCTTTGTTGCCTTATGAGCTTGTGTTGTATGCCTCTTGAAAGTACATTTGTGCATGCCTTCATATTTGAACCACTTAGATGCCATCTAAGTAGTCTTTTGGCCTTGTTTTAACATACTAAAATTCTGTTTTTAGCTGTTTAATGCATTCCATGTTTGCCTTGCTAAGTGTAGTTCAATGCTTCATTACCTTGCCTTGAATACTTGGACCATTTTGCATGATATGCTTGCTTTGTTTAATTGGTTTGGCACCATGTTTTAACATGATTTCAGAGCTTATGTTGCATGCCATATGTCCATACTTAGCCTCTTTAAAGTGTGCTTTAGGGTTGCTTGCTTAGTGCTTAAGTTTAGGTCTTAACATATGCATGTGTGTATGTGTGTTTAGCCCTCATATTTGAGCACTTTGGCCACTGTTTTAGGCCTATTTAGAGTTGCCTAAATCATGTTTAAGTCCACCCCTTTATTGGTTGCATATGCTCCTTGTATGTTGTAGCATATTGGTGAGTTGTTGCATGCCTTGAACTTACATGATTGAATGAATTCACATGCTTGTTTGCATGCTTGAACATCCACATTGCATCTTGCATGCTTGTTAGTTAACATTGATGTTCCACGCCTTGCATGCTTGGTAGCTTGTATGCTTGTTTGCATTGCCATGTTGCATGCCTAGTTAACATGCTTAAGATTGCATTGCATTGGCATGCATGCTTCACCTCTTGACCAAGTCATGATGGAGGTAGAAGCCCCTTTGGGTTCATTGTGTGCATTGAATTTCATTTAACATGAAAGTGCATGCTTGATTCTTTGGGCCATCATGCATGGAAATGCGTGATTGGTGGTCCGAGAATCGAGGCACATGCCCCTTTGAGTCACAAACATGATAGGGGGTGTGATCGATGCATATATTGCTTGAATTGTATTGCCATGCTATGCCTTGCCCTCTGCTGCTGTCAATTGCAGGTTCTGCAGGCATTTTGGCCGGCCGGCAAAATTTAGTGCCGACCGGCAATGTATTGGTGGCCGATAGCCTCATTTCCAGCCGATGATCACATGCTGTAGCTGGTGGCTATTCTACTCAGCCGGTGGTGTCCCCCAATGTCCAGAGAGGCATTCATGAGACTTTGGCAGTCTTGAGGAGCGAAGCGAGGGAAAGCAGGCGATCTATGCATGGCGGTCTCGATTAAGCAGGACCCGAGCACACATTGCATCAGGCTCTCCTCCCGAAGTGGTTTACTGTTTTTCCTAGTTTAGTTAGTTGTTAACTAATTAGGCAATTTATAATATTTAATTAGCTTGCGTAGTTAATTAATTTGTATTATTATTTTGGTCCCTCCGGGCGAGGGCAAATCTGTAATAAGTGTGGGTGAGTGTGTGCATGTTTTCCAACTCCCACTTCTTTCTTCCCTTTTACTTACCTGCTTTTGACGGTTAGTGTTAGGGCACGTTTAAATTAGCATATCTCATGCAATGCATGCGTGCATTCATGCATATGTCTTACATGCACCGGGCTCGGTACATCATGCTAACTGCATTGTACTTCAATTCCAAATTGAATACATGCTACCTATGCATTTCACATGCCATTTTAGGATTAGCCGAGCCTATTCTAGTGACATTTTGTATGCGGTGCATTAGTCACTTTAACATGAACTAGGACATGCATGTTTGCTAACTAGTTTATTGTTTTGGCACCGCGTACGATGTAAGTATTTACGTTTTAGCATCTCGCATGCATGTGAATGTTAACATGACAGTATGCTTACCATGCGGCTAAGTGCTTATATGAGATAAACTGTTTGATTGCCTGTGGGTGAAGGTTGGATTGTTTGAGTTGGAAAACTCATTGAAATCCGTGTTTTAGCCTACTTGCGAGTAGCAAATTCCAAAGCATTTTCAAAACAAACGGATATGCAATGCTTGTTTCCAAATTAGGCGATCTAGTCTATACTTGTTTGCTGTGCGCATAACATAGTAATTCTAGGCTAATAACCGGAATAAGAACATATAAGGTTTTCAAAACAAGATATCACAGTTAGTAGAGGCTGATCTTCGGATCGGGCGAGAGGGGGTGCTCATAGCTGACCTTCCCCAATCATACCCAAGCTCCCGAGCTGGGGTAACTTTGGTGATGACGGACACGTGGCCTTTGGCACCGAGTCAGGGTTTCCTAAATTCCCCCATTAAAAAATATTTAGGTGGCGACCCTGTATCTGGCAAAGCAGTCCATGTTTGGCACTTCTTTCAAAAATCTGTTTTTCTTCAAAACAATTTGCCAGAGTTGGACTCTTTGGTTCAGATTAAGAACCGCAACAACAAAAAAAGGAGTCCGAACTGTAACCCAGCGAGTTCCCTCGCGGACCTGTTACAGGATGCTAAATGAAATATGCCCTAGAACTAACCATCATAAGCGGTTAAGTAAAAGGGAGAAAGAAATGGGGGTTGGAAGACATGCATCACACACACATACACTTATTACACGATTGCGTCCTCTCGACGGAGGGACCGAAAGAATAATACAAATCATCTAATTAACTAACTAACCAGCTAATTAATTAATTACAAAACCAAATGAAAATAAATAACCATTCTAAGTTATTAAAACACTAAAATGGCCTCGAGACGAGGGATGAATGCATGCTCTGTCGGCTTCGCTCAGAAATCCGTCGCCATGCCACATGTTGCCTCTGTTTGCACTGCTCTACACCTCTGAAAACTGCACAAGTCTTAAGGATGCTTCTAAACCACTCCTTGAGTGTTGTGGTAGGTCACCGGCCAAAATATAGGACCATCGGCCAAGATAAATAGGTCATCGACCAAAACTATGGCTCTCGGCCAGATGTTTGTAGCCGACCGGCACTAAAGATGGCCGACCTGCTATATCTTCCTGCAGAATGCTGTTTTGCTGCAGCAGAGGACAAACAGAGCATGGCAATGTATTTTCAAAAAAATGTATGCACAACCACCCTCTCTATCATGTCATGAGCTCAAGAGAGTATGGTTCTCAACCCTCGGGCCACCAATCACGCATTTCAATGCATGATGGACAAAGGTGCCAAGTGTGCAATTTATATCAAATGAAATGCACACAACACATAAGGGGCCCCAACCTCTATCATGCTTGATCAAGAGGCAAGGGATGCATGCATAATGTCATGTAACCTAGGCATGCAAGCAAACTAATTCAACATGAGCATGCAAGCAAGCAATGTGCCATAGGCATACAACCTAAACAAGTAAACATGCAAGGCATGTAACAACAATGCCAATGACAAACATGCAACAACATGTAAGGCAAACATGTGACAACATGTAAAGGGAAAAGTATTTAGACCAATGTAATACATGCATGATGAACTTAACAAAGTTGCATAATCATGCAAGCATTACAATGTAATAGGCCTGCAACAACAATACCAATCATAAGCATGCAACAACATGCAATGAGACTAGCATGCATACATGCAAAGCAACTTAACAAAAAGAGCATGTCAAATGCAATATAACTCAAGCATGCAACAACATGCAATAGGCCAAGTATGCGACAACGTGCAAGGCAAGCATGCAACAACATGTGAAAATGGACTTAAACTAACATGGATAGCTCTCAAACATGCCCAAATCAGTGGCCAAAATGCTAGGAAATGAGGGACAAAAACATACACAAACATGCATGTTAATTGGCCTATTACCTAGGCATGAAGACACAACTCTTAAGCACACTTAAAAGAGTGAAAAGCATGCAAGTGTGACAACACTACATGCTCTGAAATGATGTTAGAAATGATGCCAAATCACACATATAATCATAATCATAGCATGCATAAGGCTTAAAGCCTAAGCCTAGTAAAGGGATTTGAACCAAAGCTACACAAAACAAAGAGCATATGGCAAGTATAACCCAAAACAGTCCTAAATCATGTCAAAATAAGCCTAAAACATGCAATGGCCAAGGCCAAAAACATGCTAGAAAGGTGGGTTCAAAACATGGAGCATGCAAGGCTACAAAAGGGGTGTTACACTACACCTAATACAACCAAACATGGCATGATTTAAGCAACCAAAATAAGAGTTATGGCATGTTAAAAGAAGACCAAAAACACATTAAAATGGCATCCTAGAGGCCCTAAAATGGAGGCATGCGCAATGGTCCATTCATGAGGCATAAAACATCAACTCTTTAAAACATTAAAGGAGTGACAAATCCAAGTATATGAGCATACTATATGGATTGAAATAACATAACAAGTGATGTCAAATCACTGAAGTGACCCAAGTAAAGCATGCTAGTGACTTGGACACTCAAAGCTAACAAGTTAGATTACATGGTGGCTATACAAAACAATGCAAGCATGACCAAGACAAGGCAAAATAGAGCTCTAGCATGGTAAAACAAGGCTAAAAGCTTCATGGAGTTGAGCCAAAATCATCCTAAAATGACATGTTACAACATGATGCATGTTGAGGCAAACAAGAGGATTGCAAGACAAGTATATGAAGCATTTAAGAGGCCATCAAACCAACTTGAAATAGAGGTATATTATAGAAAAACAAAGCCTAATACACACTGAAATAAAGCTCAAACAAGCTAAGCATACAAGGTACCAACATAAGCCATTTATGCAAGCATTCAAGACAACAAGGAGAGGGGATGACCCTCTCCTATTTAAGACCTCAAAACCACCTTTCCACCACCAAAAATTCTTTGGATTTCAGTGGTAAAAAGGTCATGCAAAGCTAAGAACAAAGGCCAAAAGGGATGGCCTAAAACAAGGCCTAACAAGGCCTAAGAGGGATGAAACAACCCCAACCCAAAAAATAATCTTAAACAAAGATCTAAAGCATCAAAAATCAAAACTTTTATCAGTTAATAGATAAGCTTAAAACAATTAGTAAGAAGGGCTAAAAGCTTAAGCAAGAATGGGGTATTAAAAGCAAGTTTGCTTGCCCTTGAAGAACACCTCCAAGAACACAACACCAACATGTTTCTCTGATCAAAACCATCTCAAGAACCCTAACACCAACTCCTTAGTACCTCAGCAACCAAGGATGGTGTTCTACTAGGTGCTGTAGTGCAAAAGTATGAACAAAACAACCTTTAAGGCACAAACACACACACACAAAATGTAAAGAGAGGGAGATATAGAGATAGATAGATACAACTCTTCTCTAACCCTAATTTTAGAACCTCTGAGAAGGGAGGAGGAGCTCCCTTTTTATAGAAGTCCAAATTCTAAGCTTCCTAAGCAAGTTAAGGCAAGGGACAAATCCCTCCATGTGTATGGAGGGGGTGAATTGTGGATGCCAGCTGTGTCAACTAGCATAAAATATCTGCATAAAGCAGATGAACAGGGTTCGGCCAGAAAATATGGCCGATCGACCAACACAAGGGCCAGCCGACCAAATATAGTGTCGACCGGCCAACACTTTTGGCCGATGGCAAGAAAACAAGGCTGATGGCTTCAAGCCTTGGCCGGTGGGTTGAGGGAATGGCAAAAAGCCACCCTGTTCCCTTAGAAGCAAAAACACAAGTGTTTGGTCCACAACCAAGCACAAAACAGACAAGTTGAGAGATCTTGAGGCAAGGCGCGCGGCCGAGACCTCTGAGAACTCAAAACGAACACGAACATGGATGATCACCGAGTGTTCAAACGATGATGTCCAAGTCTTGAGGATGGTCAAAAATGGGTTGTCTACACTTACCACGCCTCCTGCCTTACCACCACGGACTTGACCCCTTCATGACATCTTAATAAAGGACACGAGAGAAATAATTTAGCACATTAACTCATATGTGCTCGTAACTTGACTCACACGTTCGACTATAACAATTCCATATATTTCTCTACCATATACACAATTCAATTTCACTCCACATAAGCACTTAGTCATGTTAACACATATGGATTATAATCTTATAATGAGATTCGTCCCACGAAAAACTAAGAATTCTTAGTAGAATGAGTATTGATCAAGTACCCTTCTAATAAGACCTCAAGGAATTTAACAGGTACAAACAACATCCCAAAAGTCTAATCCTATACCCATTTAGTCATATAAACATGTTATCACATAGTCACAAAAATGCATAACACTTCCTAAGCATACTAAATGAACCCATTGTGGTTAAACAACTACTTCCCACGAGCTCCAAGTATTTAAACCGGGTAACTCTGATACCAAGTTGTAACGTCCCAAATTTCTAACCCAAATGATAATACAACAATCATGGCTCTTTTAAGGAAAAATGAATATAAATCTCCAAATTTACATTACATGATACAATAGTTCTTCATGCAACAATACATTAATCCAACAACAAGTAAATAAAGAAATAAATACCCCCAAGGGTTTACAAGTTTCCAAGGCTTGAGCCTGGTTACATAAAACGGTTATTTAGACCTACACACACACAACCCTTGGCTTACACACAAAGTCACAGTAAAATGAGAGTCTCGTACTCTCAACACACATTTCCTCACCTTTAGTTAGATGGCATCACCACATCTTTTCTTGGACAAAAATCCCGTAGGGTGAACATAAAGTCCAGTAGGAAATTCTTAACAAAGTATATATATTTAATACAAGTCTCAAGAGATGAAATGCACATGTCATGCTATGCTCCTTTTTGAAGATAAATCACATTTTCATATTTTGAAAACCATCATGCTCAATGATGTCATGAAATTTCAATTGTTCAAAACTTAACAATTTATTTCAAGGGCGGTAAATACTACTCGGGTTATTCTTAGGTTAGTGCCTGCAAGTAGACTATACAAGTACTACCAAATTGTCGTTTTTACTGGTATTAACCGGAAGGCTCGACACCTATATGTGCGGGTTTTCGGTCTTTCACCACGGACTCTCAAGACAACTTATTCAATATCATCTACACCACTTATCAAGACTTACCAACATATTTACGCCAAAATCATTTCATGAAAACTTGTTTCTCAACATTCTTTTCTCAATACAAGTTTTCAAATTAACTTTCAAAGTTTAATGTAATCAAATGAATTGTTATACCAATAACACAAGATGAATATAAATACTTTTATTCCAATTCATCATCCAAGGAATAACACAATTCCCTCTTCTCAAGTATCCTCAACAATTAGTCATTTCAAGACTATTTCAACGTTTTGAACAATAATTTCCAAAATGAACAACAATTCTTATATTCCCTGAAATTCATCATTTATATAAATATAAATAAACATCCATTTATTTTGACACACAAAATAAATACAACAATATCATTCATGAATTTTCAGTCTCTTTTAAAAAAATCACCAAATTCTAGGTTTTCTCACCAAAACTATACAACTCAAATCCTTTGAAAAAAAACTTTCCAAAATCATCTTTTCTTCAATTAACGAAAATGAAAACCCATAAGATCATTTTAAAAGAACAAGAGACAAATTCACTTTCAAAATCGCTCAACTTCTTGAATCAACAATCAATTTTCAAAGCTATCGAAAGATGATTTTGAAAATCATATAGATCTTGAAAAATATATATATATATATAACTCTAAGAAAATCCCTACCACAAGTTTTGAAGAAGAAATGAGATGAAACCCCCAAAATTAACGATGTCGAAACTTGATCTTCACCGCACACAACGAAGCCCTCAAGATGATAACCAACTTTGGTGAAGAAATTAGGTCTAAATCCCAATGGATTTGGAGAAATCAAAGAGAGAAGATGACTTTTAGAGAGAGAATCTCCCGATCTGGAATTCTGGAGAGTTTTACAGAGAGAGAGAGGACTGAAAAAGTGATATGAAATATCAGATTCATGAACTGATATAACATGGTCCGCTTGAGCGTGGAATGCCCCGCTCAAGCATCAAATACACCAACCTAGTACTTTTGCAGACAAGTCAAACTTCTGAAACCAAACATTCTCCGCTCGAGCACATAAACGGCCTCTCAAGCAGACAAGCAACTTCGAATGCATTTTGTATTTTTTACTTCGGGGGTGTTGCCCCTTGACCCGGCTAGGGCATTGCCCTCGCACCCGCCAAAGGGCGTTGCCCCCTAGATCTCCGCGAGCAGATCGGGCAGCTCGATGCCCGACCGATCCAGTCGAAGTGGCAAAACATGAAAGAAGGATCGAAACCGAGATCGCTACAATATTCAATGAAGTCAAATCTTGGGCAAAGTATTCTCAGAATATATATAAAAGATTTTGATTTGTACATTTTATTTGTGTAATACTTATATGTTTTAGTTTTTATTATTTATAATATTTTTGTATTTAAATGTGAATTAATGAATATTTTTACATTTTACATTTTATATTTGTGAATATATGTGGTTGTGGATGCTTTGGTTTGAGAAATATAATATACAATGCAAACTAGTACTGTCAACTTAATTTGAAAATAAAAATTAAAAAAAACTTTACATGCTGTCGAATATCAATTTTACAGTTTCCATACCCAACATCTATTGTGCAGCCTATATTTGTTTCAACAATTGTTGATTTGTCTGAAACATGAATTTTATTGTCATTATAAGTCAACATAGCAGATGGAATCGATCTCGGATAGAATCTATCAATGAAATGCTATGAACAATGATCTTCGTTTCATGATGTACCAAATAAACTAATCGTTGGAAGCTAAATATTTAGAAACAAAGAATTCCTAGAAACTATCCTATTGAGGGGGTTAATAGAACGAATCGCACTTTTACCACTAAACTATACGCGCTACAATGTAATTATTGTATACAAATGGATCTTTTGTCGAACAATGAATTGGGCGTAATCAAGATAGGATTATAAAAAAAAAATAAAAATCATGAAAATTAGAGTGTTTACTTTTTTTTGTGGGGGTTTAATTAGATTAGGAAGAAAAGGGTTCATTCAAATAACTAAAAATGAAGTTTTATCTTTTCTTTTACTGGAAGAATTTTGATAGATACGGGTAGATAAATACACCGAAATCATAACAAAAAATGCATTGTATAAGAATTCATAGTTTCTTTCTTTTTCTTTTTCTTTTTTAATTCCATTTTCCAATAAAGTAGTTTTTAAAAAAAAGAAGAAAAAAAAAAAGAAGAAAGGAATAATAAGAAAAGACACTTTCTTGTTGCTTTAATATCAAGTATTTTTTTTTTCAAGCAGATACTTTTTTTTCATTATCACTTAATCTTTTAATATTTTTAAATTTTATACAAACCTAGCAGAAATATATTTTAAAATATAATAATTGCGAAAAAAATACCAATTATACTGTTATAGAGAGAGAGAGAGAGAGAGAGAGAGAGGGAGGACTCACGGGTGATAGCAGACGGAAATGGCAGATGGAGGAGGGAGGTGGTGATGGATTGAACTCGAAGAAGAGAGAAACTTTCCCACGGTCTCTAGGTACAGAGAGATCGGTGTTAGTGGGAGAATTTTAAGAGGGAACGCGCAAGAGGGAGGGAATTATAAGAGGGAAAAAGCTTGGACCCTAATTTGGAGAGCCATGACTGTTAAATGTGTGTGATTGGTTCATGTGTGTTTTTATTTTATTTTTTTAATTTTTTTTCCTCTCTCTCTCATATAGAATGATATGGGGGTTGTGGGGGTGGAATTTTTGTGGGGGTTGTCAATCATCATTCTTATAAGATTAGAAAAATTAAATAAATAAATAGTAAATTACAAAGGCAAATAATTTGGAATTTATGTTATTTTGATCATCGATTTTTTAATTGTGATATATTTGATTTTGAATTTTAAATCTTAATCCAAACAAGAACAATCAAAGATGTTTCCTTTGTAAATGGTCCATGTTAAGGATAAAATCATCACATAATTTATTTTGTATTGGTTAATTGTATGTTATTTGGAATGTAATGGTCTTTTTTAATGAATAATGTTGAAACCATGGTTTTCAGAACCGGACCGGCCCGGCCGGTCGGACCGGTGGAACCGGGAACCGGTCCCCTCTCCGGTCCGGAAAACCCTCAAGACCCGGACTTAGCCAAAAACCGGTGTTTTTTGCAAAAACCGGAATTGTCACGACCCCATTCCGCCCCTAGTAGAATGGTGCCATGATGGCCAGTAATTCGGGATTACCAAAGGCCACTTACAAGAAATCACACACAAATCAGAGTAAACATATGGGGCTTACAAAATGCGGAAGCAATAAATTAACATACAAGTGGTCCATAAGAGCAGTGCTTAAGTTGAATGAAATGACTTACATCTTATAGTAGCTTTAGTACAAAATAATGTAGTACAAAAATTACATCCTGACCAAAAGGCTTCTCAGCCGTCGATACAAAATACAATAAAATAACCAAGAAGCATGATCTTCAAGATGTTGTAAACATAAGTTCAAATACATCAGCAGCATGCATGTACAAAACACGTCGACAAATGCAACCAGCAAAACACATCGGCAAGTATAACTAGGCGTCGTCGCCGACCTGCTCATCACCTACATATATATAGAGAGGGTGAGCTTGGATACTCAGTGAATGGCATAAACAATAAAGGGTTTACATGAATGATATCCGAGGTCTTTTAATAAAAATAATACAAGGAGCAAGTCAAGTTCATCTTTCAAATCCTTCAAGCTTCAAGGGATGTTTACTAACATCATTATAATACAAGTGATGACATCTCGGACAAACAAGCCCACGCGGTAAAACCGTCAATGGCAAGGCAAGACAAGACAAGAGATCTCTAACAAGGGTGTCATTGCATTATAGTCCCCGAACACTAAGGACTTGTGCTACAAGTGCTTATAGTCCCCGAGCACGTACGGACTAGTGCCACAAATGCTTAAAGTCCCCAACGCACGGACTCCCCAAACTTTGTGCTACAAATGCTTATAGTCCCCTAACGCACGGACTAGTGCCACAAATGCTTAAAGTCCCCGCACGCGTCACGGACTCCCAAACTTTGTGCTACAAATGCTTATAGTCCCCTAACGCGTCGGACTAGTGCCACAAATGCTTAAAGTCCCCTGGCACGTACGGACTCCCAAGAATGTCATCAAAACAAGGTAGTACTTATTGCAAATAGGAATAATCATTCATGCTTACAAATACTTTATCAAACAAGGTAAAACAAGGCTTTTATCAAAACGCTGTAACATAGCTTTATTAAAATGCCACTCACATAGTTCTTCGAACGTCGGCGTCAAGGCAAGTCCAAGCCCTACAATCACATGGTAAGTCTATTGAACACACTTTTGAACAAGGTTTTTATGCATGCAAATGATCTCGGCTAATGCCCAAAACTTAGTCAAGTCGCATCAAACACTGTTTCTTACTTTGGAAATCATGCTGGGCACCTAACCAGGTCTTGGCCGAGGTCCCACACTCCCTCGCCGAGGTGTGGTCCCGAGGGCCACATTCAAGAACAAATGAGGTCGGGGAAAATCTGGGTTCCCCTCTGCTCAAGAACATCAAGAACACAAACGTGAAGATTATGAAGGAATGAATGCAAGGATTATTACTCACGTTTATAAAATCTGAGATTTCATGCCATGAGTTTAAAAACATGGACCTGGGTACCCATACTAGAAGATCTTACAAAACCAAACACAAATGCATGTAACTTGTTGCAAACTTTCGGATCAAACCAAGCTTCTCTTCAAGAACTCATGAACAATAGCTTTCTCTCTCCAAAACCAACTTCAAATTGATGCATGGCATGCAAAACATAATCAATCATGCAATGTGGCTATGTAATCAATAAGGACAACAAGAGGAGGTGAAGATTCTAACCTCAGATTACGAGTTCAACGGATCAAACACCAAGGATCAAGCTTGCAATCTACTTTCTCACTCTAGAACTCTTCCTAGAGCTTCTCTCTCCTCAAGAACAAGGATGGAATACAAAATGAGACATTTCTAGGCTTGCCGGTTGATTTAACCTTCTGTTCGGACACGTGGCAATGGTTGGTTGGTTCTATTCAAAAAGGTGACTGATTGAAAAGACAAGACTCTGACAAATCGTGCTCAACAAGCTAGGCGGCAAGGGACTCCGGCGAGTAAGGGATAATGACCTCGGCTAAGAGTAAAACTTCGGCCAGTTAAGTAACAATGATCTCGGCTAGGAAGGACAACACTTGACTAAGCTGTGCCACACCTTGGCCTAGATGTGCCACACCTCGGTCTAGGTCATACCATTCCCGGTCAAGATCACCTCGGTGCAAAGATGACATCTCGGCCTAGACAATACACATCTCGGCCTCGGCGATACACACCTCGGCCCAGATGATAATCATCTCGGCCAATATGCCAGGACAAAGGTAGAGGTCAACAAGAAACCCCAAGGTAGTTCTAAGTGTAAGAGTGTTACAAGGACAACCTAGGCTTAGGGTAACCTCGGCTGAACACAAACACACACCAAAGGAACACGGCATTCAAGTAATACTTATGCAAGACGAGTCAAGAAATGTAATGCAACATATTGGGACAAAAATCAAGTAACACATATATATGCAAGCATGACTAGAGTGGAGTGGGGGTTGTTACATCCTTCCCCCCTTAAAGAAGTTTGGTCCCCAAACTTGAGTTACCTTGATCTGAGAACAACTCGGGGTATCGAACCTTCATCGCTTCTTCCATTTCCCATGTGGCATCCTTGCCGAAGTGTTCCTTCCACTCAATTTTCACCATCGCTATTGATTTGTTTCTTAGCTGTTTCACTTGTCTGTCAAGAATTTTCATCGGCTTCTCTTCGTAGCTCAAACCTTCATCAATTACAATCCCAAAATGACTTATCACATGCAAGGGATCTCGAATATACTTCCTCAACATCGAAATATGGAACACATTGTGCACTTGGCTTAATTCTGGTGGTAAAGCAAGTCTGTAGGCAGTCGTGTTAATTTTCTTAAGAATTTCAAACGGCCCGATGTAACGAGGTGCTAACTTACCCTTCTTTCCAAATCTAAAAACTCCTTTAGTTGGTGAAATCTTCAGGAACACATGGTCCCCAACTTCAAATTCCAATTCTCTTCTCCTCTGGTCGGCATAGCTCTTCTGCCGACTTTGGGCAGTTCTGATCCTTTGTCGAATAAGCTTAATCTTCTCGGTTGTCACTTGAATCAGTTCGGGGCCGATCAAAACTTTATCTCCTACTTCAGTCCAGCATATCGGCGATCTGCACTTCCTTCCATACAACGCCTCGTACGGTGCCATGCCAATGCTAGCTTGATAACTGTTGTTGTAAGCGAATTCTACTAATGGTAAATGTGCTTCCCAACTTCCCTTGAAGTCTAGTACACAAAGCCTAAGCATATCTTCAAGTGTCTGAATTGTTCTCTCTGTTTGCCCATCGGTTTGGGGGTGGAAAGCTGTGCTGAACTTCAACTCGGTTCCCAAGGCTCTTTGTAAACTCTGCCAAAATCTGCAAACAAACTTCGAATCTCGGTCTGAAACAATAGACATCGGCACCCCATGAAGTCTCACAATCTCGTTCATATACAATACAGCTAGTCGGTCGGCATTGAATGTAGTCAGAACAGGCAAGAAGTGTCTTGACTTAGTTAATCATCAATTATGATCCAAATCGAATCCATTCCCTTCTGTGTCCTCGGCAAACCTATCACGAAATCCATGGAGATATGTTCCCATTTCCACTCAGGAATTGACAAAGGTTGAAGAAGTCCTGCTGGTCTCTGATGTTCTGCCTTCACTTGTTGACAATGCAAACATTGGGATACAAACTCGGCTATGTCTTTCTTCATGTTCGGCCACCAAAAGGTCTGTTTTACATCGTGGTACATCTTAGTGTTTCCTGGATGGACAGCAATTCTGGAACCATGAGACTCTTGTAAAATCTTTCTTTTCAACTCAGGAACGTCGGCTACACATAACCTTCCTCCAAACTTAAGCACTCCATTCTCAAAGGTGTAACCTGACCTCGGCCTGGTGATGATCTCCTCGGCTACCTTCTTCAGGAATTGATCCTCCATTTGCTTTGCTTTTACTTCTTCGATGATAGTCGGCTCCACTGTGATCATAGTTAAGCACGCCAAATTCCCCATTGATTTCCTGCTTAGTGCATCGGCCACTGAGTTGGCTTTGCCTGGGTGGTACTGAATCTGCATATCGTAGTCCTTCAATAATTCCAGCCATCTTCTCTGCCTCAAATTTAGTTCCTTCTGAGTAAACAAGTACTTCAAACTCTTGTGATCCGTGAAAACTTGGCAAGAAGCTCCGTACAAGTAATGACGCCAAATCTTTAAAGCAAACACCACGGCTGCTAGCTCTAAATCATGGGTGGGATAATTCTTCTCGTGAGGTTTTAACTGTCGGGATGCATAAGCTATAACCTTACCCCCTTGCATTAATACACAACCTAAACCCTTGTGTGAAGCATCACTGAAAATCTGAAATTCTTCATTACCTGACGGGAGTACAAGAACTGGAGCTGTAACTAACCTCGTCTTCAACTCTTGAAAGGCTGATTCTCTATCCTCGGTCCATTCGTATGTCACTCCTTTTTGAGTTAACTGTGTCAATGGTACTGCAATCCTGGAGAAGTCCTTTACAAACTTTCTGTAATAACCTGCCAAACCCAGAAAACTACGAACCTCGGACACGTTGGTCGGCGTTGGCCAATTTACCACGGCTTCAATCTTGCTGGGATCAACAGAGATGCCTTCTTCATTAATCACATGCCCCAAAAATGAAATGCTGGAAAGCCAAAACTCACACTTGCTCAACTTAGCATCTGACTTCTTGTCCCTCAAGGTCTGTAGGGCAAGTCTCAGATGGTTCTCATGCTCGGTTGTACTCTGGGAGTAGATCAATATGTCATCAATAAAACAACCACAAATTCATCTAGGTACGGCTTGAAGACTCTGTTCATTAAGTCCATAAATCTTTCTTTGGCGCATTAGTCACTCCAAATGGCATTACTAGAAACTTCGTAGTGGCCATATCTTGTTCGAAAGGGTCTTCTCAATATCCTCGGCTTTAACCTTTAAGCGGTGGTAGCCCGACCTAAGGTCAATCTTAGAAAATACACGTGCTCCTTGTAATTGACCTAGCAAATCATCAATCCTAGGCATCGGATATTTGTTCTTAATGGTTACCTTGTTAAGTTCTCTGTAGTCAATGCAAAGGCGAAGTGTACCATCCTTTTTCTTAACAAACAAGACTGGTGCTCCCCATGGTGAGGTACACGGCCTCACAATACCTTTATCTAATAATTCCTGTAGTTGCACCTTCAATTCCTTAAGCTCGGTGGGGCCATTCTATAGGGTGTCTTGGAGATCGGTGTGTTCAGACATGATGTCCTGATAAACTCTATTTCTCTATCGACTAAGTGGCGGGCAATTCATTGGAAAGGCGTCAGAATTCACTAACAACAGGGCGTCGGCTAAACTAACATTCCCATTACGGTCACTCAAGATACTACACAAGTAGCCATGGCACCCTTTCTGAATTATCTTATAGGCCTTAATGCACGAAATCAATTAAGGTGGGGACACTACCCCTTTCCCCTGGAAGGTAACCTCGGCTTGGTTTGGGGGCCTCAACACAACATACTACGAAACACAATTAATAGATGCATAATTCCCAACTAACCAGTCCATTCCTAATATGGCGTCAAAGTGGGTCATGTTTAATGGCGACAAATCAATTAATAGTTCTACACCCTCAATCACAATAACACCGCCCTATAGATAGATGCAACAATCATAGTTCTCCCGGATGGAGCGGACACATATAACACATAATCAAGAGGTTCTTGTTGTCTATTCAATTTCTCGGCAAACTTAACAGATACGAATGAATGCGTAGAACTCGAATCTATCAATATGTATGCACCTTGAGAACAGATTGGGAGTATACGACACTCTTGTCTCGGATTACGAGTGTCTCCCGGCACTAGTCTGCGAAAACTCGCCTGCCTTTTGTCGTGTCCTTCCAACGTTGCTTCCTGTCAGAGCCGAGGTGCTCCACTTTTCTTACCATCACCCATCCTTGACTTGGACGATCTTTCACACGGTGACCCAATTCCCCACATTCAAAAGCAGGCACTGGCGTAACGGCAAACCCGAATCGGCTTCCCCAATCTGCACATCGGCCGTATTACTTTCTGGTTCGATTCTTTGAACTGCCGACATTCGCTTTCCTCTTAGCATTAAACGGAGCTCGGCGGTTATCATAACTCTGCCTCTTTCTCTGATTCTCTCCTGCACTGTGATATCGGTTCAAATTGGCTTCTGCAAGAATAGCCTTGTCTAAGACTCCAGCATAAGTCGGCATGTTCAACATGTTGACTCTATCTTGTATCGGTGCACGCAAACCACTTTCAAACTTCCTTGCTTTCTTGTATTCATCACTGACCATATGGGGCGCGTACCTCGCCAACTCGGTAAAAGCACGGTCGTACTCTGCTACTGTCTTGTTCCCTTGTGTTAGAGTCTGAAACTCCGTGATTTTGCGATCTCGAACACTAATGGGGAAATGCTTGTCATAAAATAGTTCCAAAAATTTAGCCCAAGTTAAGTCAGGGTTCCCTTCTCGTGTCATCATCCACCATCTTCGAGCATCATCATCTAACGTAAATGCGGCTAATGCCACCTTCTGAGCATCCGTGCTAGGAAAGATCTCGAACAACTTCTCCATCCCTAACACCCACGCTTCGGCTTTCATTGGTTCTACGCCCCCTTGGAATCTCGGCGGGTTCATCTTCTTGAACTCCTTAATCAAAGTCATAGTCCCATCCCCATACAAATTTGGTGTGAGGGTACTTAGAACCTTGGAGGAGGTGGAGGCGGGCTGCATGTCGGCCATTAGTCTGTTCGGCTTGGGTAGTCGTAGCACTAGCATTTTGTTGTCTTACTTGTCTCAATTCCCGAGTCAACCCTTCCACTAGTCTTTCTAATCGATCCAATCTATCTTCTGATTGATCTCGGCCAACTGGTGGTCTTCCTCTCCTCATAATGCTATGAGTATGCAAATGTAACTTTAAAACAAAATGCACAATAAAACATACATGCAAGCAACAAGCTGTTATGCCGAGATGATGCACACATTGTCAAGTAGCAGGCAACATGATGCAATCCTATCACCTTTCTAAGGGAAATCCTATGCTCTTTAGGACTCAAAGTGTGTGAGTAACGTACTATGAGGAACTTGTGCTCTGATACCAATCTGTCACGACCCCATTCCGCCCCTAGTAGAATGGTGCCATGATGGCCAGTAATTCGGGATTACCAAAGGCCACTTACAAGAAATCACACACAAATCAGAGTAAACATATGGGGCTTACAAAATGCGGAAGCAATAAATTAACATACAAGTGGTCCATAAGAGCAGTGCTTAAGTTGAATGAAATGACATACATCTTATAGTAGCTTTAGTACAAAATAATGTAGTACAAAAATTACATCCTGACCAAAAGGCTTCTCAGCCGTCGATACAAAATACAATAAAATAACCAAGAAGCATGATCTTCAAGATGTTGTAAACATAAGTTCAAATACATCAGCAGCATGCATGTACAAAACACGTCGACAAATGCAACCAGCAAAACACATCGGCAAGTATAACTAGGCGTCGTCGCCGACCTGCTCATCACCTACATATATATAGAGAGGGTGAGCTTGGATACTCAGTGAATGGCATAAACAATAAAGGGTTTACATGAATGATATCCGAGGTCTTTTAATAAAAATAATACAAGGAGCAAGTCAAGTTCATCTTTCAAATCCTTCAAGCTTCAAGGCATGTTTACTAACATCATTATAATACAAGTGATGACATCTCGGACAAACAAGCCCACGCGGTAAAACCGTCAATGGCAAGGCAAGACAAGACAAGAGAGATCTCTAACAAGGGTGTCGTTGCATTATAGTCCCCGAACACTAAGGACTTGTGCTACAAGTGCTTATAGTCCCCTAGCACGTACGGACTAGTGCCACAAATGCTTAAAGTCCCCTGGCACGTACGGACTCCCAAACTTTGTGCTACAAATGCTTATAGTCCCCTAGCACGTACGGACTAGTGCCACAAATGCTTAAAGTCCCCTGGCACGTACGGACTCCCAAACTTTGTGCTACAAATGCTTATAGTCCCCTAGCACATACGGACTAGTGCCACAAATGCTTAAAGTCCCCTGGCACGTACGGACTCCCAAGAATGTCATCAAAACAAGGTAGTACTTATTGCAAATAGGAATAATCATTCATGCTTACAAATACTTTATCAAACAAGGTAAAACAAGGCTTTTATCAAAACGCTGTAACATAGCTTTATTAAAATGCCACTCACATAGTTCTTCGAACGTCGGCGTCAAGGCAAGTCCAAGCCCTACAATCACATGGTAAGTCTATTGAACACACTTTTGAACAAGGTTTTTATGCATGCAAATGATCTCGGCTAATGCCCAAAACTTAGTCAAGTCGCATCAAACACTGTTTCTTACTTTGGAAATCATGCTGGGCACCTAACCAGGTCTTGGCCGAGGTCCCACACTCCCTCGCCGAGGTGTGGTCCCGAGGGCCACATTCAAGAACAAATGAGGTCGGGGAAAATCTGGGTTCCTCTCGCCAAGAACATCAAGAACACAGACGTGAAGATTATGAAGGAATGAATGCAAGGATTATTACTTACGTTTATAAAATCTGAGATTTCATGCCATGAGTTTAAAAACATGGACCTGGGTACCCATACTAGAAGATCTTACAAAACCAAACACAAATGCATGTAACTTGTTGCAAACTTTCGGATCAAACCAAGCTTCTCTTCAAGAACTCATGAACAATAGCTTTCTCTCTTCAAAACCAACTTCAAATTGATGCATGGCATGCAAAACATAATCAATCATGCAATGTGGCTATGTAATCAATAAGGACAACAAGAGGAGGTGAAGATTCTAACCTCAGATTACGAGTTCAACGGATCAAACACCAAGGATCAAGCTTGCAATCTACTTTCTCACTCTAGAACTCTTCCTAGAGCTTCTCTCTCCTCAAGAACAAGGATGGAATACAAAATGAGACATTTCTAGGCTTGCCGGTTGATTTAACCTTCGCTCGACACGTGGCAATGGTTGGTTGGTTCTATTCAAAAGGTGACTGATTGAAAAGACAAGACTCTGACAAATCGTGCTCAACAAGCTAGGCGGCAAGGGACTCCGGCGAGTAAGGGATAATGACCTCTGCTAAGAGTAAAACTTCGCCGCTATAACAATGATCTCGCTAGGAAGGACAACACTTGACTAAGCTGTGCCACACCTTGGCCTAGATGTGCCACACCTCGGTCTAGGTCATACCATTCCCGGTCAAGATCACCTCGGTGCAAAGATGACATCTCGGCCTAGACAATACACATCTCGGCCTCGGCGATACACACCTCGGCCCAGATGATAATCATCTCGGCCAATATGCCAGGACAAAGGTAGAGGTCAACAAGAGAAAACCCAAGGTAGTTCTAAGTGTAAGAGTGTTACAGGGACAACCTAGGCTTAAGGTAACCTCGGCTGAACACAAACACACACCAAAGGAACACGGCATTCAAGTAATACTTATGCAAGACGAGTCAAGAAATGTAATGCAACATATTGGGACAAAAATCAAGTAACACATATATATGCAAGCATGACTAGAGTGGAGTGGGGGTTGTTACAGGAATAACCGGTGGTCCAACCGGGAGAACCGGTGAACCGGTGACGGTTCGGTGGACCAACCCGGTTGGTTTTTTTATTTTCATTTTTCTTTCTTTCTTTTCTTTCTTTCTTATATTTATATATATATATATTATATATCAAAATTTTGACTAAAAATTCTTACTTTAAGAGTCTCCTCTCATGAGGAGGAGTCTCATTAGAAGCTTGAACAAATAATGAAAGTCTATTCCTATTTATAGGAAAACAATTGTTCAAAGAGAACCTAAAAATTGAATGTGGGATTCAATCAAATTGTTTGAATCATATTTGATTGGAGGGAGAGTTGAAAATTTTATTTCCCTCCAAAATTAAATCTAGTATTCAATCAATTTGTTTGGAGGGAATGTTAAATTTTTTTAATTTCTTTAAAACTAGTGACTTTTTTTTTTATCAATTATGACTTTATTAAATATTATTAGTAAATATTATGCAACATTTTTTTTTATTATTTTAGTAATTATATATATTTTTATTTATTTATATTTTTAATTATATAATATTAATTATGACGTCACGGTTCGACCGCTTCGACCCGACGGTTGAACCAGTGACCCGTCCACCCGGTCCCTTTTCCGGTTCGCTCACCGGTCCGGTTTTCAAAACAATGGTTGAAACTTTATTAATTATAAAGTTCTATTTGTTTTGGTTTTTAGAAACTATTTTGAATGTTTTTTTTTTCTAAGAAACTACAAATTAAATTGGTGAAAAAAATTAAAAACACTTATAAGTTTATCTTTTGATAGGGAAGAAATAATTTTTTATATTTATTTTCGTTAAATTAGTTTTTATTTTTTCAAAAATCAAACATGACGATAATTTTGATGTCATTATTAAACCAATCCATTAAATCAAAAAATTCAAAACTAAAAACATTTATAATATAGGGGAAATTATCAGAAAGTCCTATGTGCCAAACTGTTACTCTTTATGGTCCTAAATTGAATCTTTTGGTTTGGAAAGTCCTATTTTACACGTTTGGTAGACAATAAAGTCCCATTTCAAATTTTGTGGGATGTGGAGAGACTGATTTGCCCTTTTTTGTTATGGTAGGTACGTGTTTTATGGGATTCCCTCAATATTTTGTTGATACGGTGCTCTTTATCAATATTTTGTGGATACTTAGTGGTTGGTGATCCACGTTTTGCTGACCCACGTTTGATGCCCCACGCCATCGATCAACGTTTGCCTCTCTTTGATATACACACAGATTCGTTGTCGCCGGCGGTGTCGTCGTCGTAGAGGTTGGTGGTGCACCGTGGTGATCCACGTTTGCTGACCCACATCTGCTGACCCACGTTTCTGTTTGCTTATCCACGCTTCGCTTATCGATCCACGTTTACGCTTTCGACCCACGTTTCGCTTTGTCGATCCACGTTTCTGTTATTGCTGATCCATGTTTCGCTTTCGATCCACATTTACGTTTCTTGACCCACGTTCGCTATTGCTTATCCACGTTTCTGTTTGTTGACCCACGTTTCTGTTTACTGACCCACATTTCTGGAGGTTGGTGGTGCACCGTGGTGATCCACATTTGTTGGTAAGGTTCACGTCGAGTATTCACCCAAAAAATTATTCACACAAAAATGTTCAAGTCTAACAACGTAACACCCAATCAGATCCATCCCTCACACAGTTTACACTCAATGGCATTATTGTCATTCAATGTACATGAGGACTTAGTGGTGCATAAGAAAACATTTGGGACTATTCAGATCATAAGTTTAAAAAAGGGGATTTACCAGTCAATTACCCTTTAATATATTAAACATATCAATTACACATTAAAAGTCTAATAATCATTTATTACATAATAATTATCCAAAAATATCTATTAATAAAAATTTAACCATCTATTATATGATAATCATAAAAAAATATCAACAAAAATAACCAATATGATCATCATCTAAACACATATTAAAAATTGATTTGGTAACAAATGAAAAATAAAAATATAAAAGATTTATCATTTTATGTATAATTTTATATTTGGTGGGTAGAAATAATTTTTAAAAATTCAAAAATATTTTTTAAAAAATTTAAAAATAATTTTTTGACATTTATTTTTGTCAAATTATTTATATTTATCAAATTGACGACTTTTCCCTTCAAATGAAGTAACAATGTTTTCAATTGTCCTTATTTGAAATGATATTCAAAATTTAAGTTCAAATGTATCACAATTGAAAGGTTAATGGCCAAAGTAACACAAGCCCTAAACTACAGGACCGTTAGTGTAATTCGCCCAAATTATAAATATACCATCTTTTAAGTTAGCTTAAAATAGGATTTCCCTTTATAATTTTAGAAATTATATCCCACCTTTTGAATTTCTAATTTTATAATAAATAGTCATTTTTATTAATAAATTATCAAATCAACTAACAATTTTTAATGATATTAGCAATTTATTTTAACTAATAATTCAGATGATTTTATCATTGTATAAGACAATAGTTAAAATTTTATTTTTTTAATTAATTCTGTTAAATAAAAAATTCTGACAGTGGAATATTTGTGATTTTTTAAGCCGGAGAAAATAAATCATATTTTAAGCAAATTTCACATGATGTATTTATAATTTAGTCAAAAAAACAAAGGGAAAGAAATTTTCGGAACCCAATTTTAGTGTGAATGTCGTCTAATTTAAAGAGGGGAAATTAATCATAATTTTAATTTAATTAATGTAGATATTATGTTACGATACTATTAAAGTTAAATAATTTTTTTATAAGAATTTAGTGATAATTGTATTTTAACAAATATTGGACGAAGTTAATTCAGTTTGATTTCAAAATTTGTTTTCAACAGATTTTGAAAAATTTTATAAACGAAATTCAAAAAAACAAATAATTCGCCACTTCGGATTTTTTGTTTTTTGGGACAAAATTTTATTTTTGAACTACCATTAGAAAATTTTGACAAAAGAGTTTAGTCCCTAAAACCGTATGTTGTAATGTGATTGTTATTTTGTATTTTTTTATTTTTTCCTATTTTTGTGAACTTTTTAAATATTTTAATCATTTTTTTATATTTTAGATGCATTTAAAAAGTAAAATATTTATAATTTTTTTTTCAAATTCACTAAATACAAAAATTTAATACATTTTTTTGTATTTATTATTATTATTATTTATTATTATTTTTTTAATAGAATTTCCCACACATATTTTACCGTTTAGGTTCATCTAAGTTATGTGATCTAAGAAAATTGATTTTTGAACTACCATTAGAAAATTTTGACAAAAGAGTTTAGTCCCTAAAACCGTATGTTGTAATGTGTTTGTTATTTTTATTTATTTTTTTCCTATTTTTGTGAACTTTTAAATATTTTAATCATTTTTTTATATTTTAGATGCATTTAAAAAGTAAAATATTTATAATTTTTTTTAAAATCCACTAAATACAAAAATTTAATACATTTTTTTTTGAATTTATTATTATTTATTATTTTTTTAATAGAATTTCCCACGCATATTTTACCGTTTAGGTTCATCTAAGTTATGTGATCTAAGAAAATTGACTAAAATATAAAAAAAATTACTAAAGCCAACATCAGAAAATGGAAGAAATTCAAATTCAAAAATTAAAGTTACAACAAAAAATCATAAATCATAATAAAAAATCACAAATATGATAATTAAAGCATATGGTACCCAATCCATTCCCAAAATGAAGTGTGTATTATAGAATTTGCTTCTAACAAACCGGGCCGGCTAGACCATAAAGAGAACCAAGCCTGGGCTTTAGGCCTCTAAATTTGGAAAAGTCCAATTTTTTGATATAATATAATAGGTCCATGTGATTTATTATTTATAGGGGTCCAAATTTTATCCTACCCAAAAATATAATAATAATAAAAGGCCCAAACTCTTTATCTTACCCAAATTAGGAATGGCAACGGGGTGGGGCGGGACCAGGGATCACACTCCTTGTCCCTGATCCCCGATGGCAAAAATTTCCTCATCCATGGCCCCGATCCCCGACGGGAAAGCTATCACCACCCCTGTCCCCATCCCTGTCGCCTAACGGGGATCGGGTTTCCTCGACCCTAAAAACTCCCCTGTCCAAAAAAAAAAAAAAAATGGCGGATGATCAACAACATCATACATCAACAACAAATGATCTGTTATAGATCATGTATACTTACACAACAAGAGATCAACAAAATCATTATACACAATAGATCAAAAAAAGGAAAATCACAGAGATGGGAAAAGAAAGGTAACAAAATCGTGATGTTTTTGAGTAGGGAGATCGGCGATAGCGAGATAGAAAAGATCAGCGAGATCTGGGAGGAGGGAGAGGACAGTGGAGGAACTGCCGCCACTACCATCGGCGAGATCAAAGATCGGTAAGATGGGAGGAGGGAGAGGACGTCAAAGAAGCCACTACCACCACCATCGGTGAGATCGGAGATTGGCGAGATGAAAGGAGGGAGAGGACAGCGGAGGAGCCGCCATAACCACCGATGCCATGAGGAGCACCTGTACACAGAGAGAGAGAGAGAGAGAGAGAGAGAGAGAGAGAGAGAGAGAGAGCGGCGAAACAGTTTGTGTATGTGTGCAAGTGATTGTGTTTAGCCAAACCCTAACACATACACATATATTATATATATAAACAGGGGCAAAATAGTAATTTCACGTCAGGGGCCAACGGGGCGGGGATCGCGGCCGGGGTCGGGTCGGGTCCCGGACTGAAACATGTATCCTCGTCCCTAGCCCGAATATCATATGGGATTCAATTATTAATAGCATCCCCGGCCTGTTGGGGGTATTTTTTGAGGAATAACTGCTCAATTCGGGGTCAGGGGATCGGGTGCTCGTCAGGCCGGGTTCCAATTGCCATCTCTAAACCAAATTGGGGAATGCCTCTTTTTTATATATAACGTAATAGACTCATGTGATTCATTATTTATTTTTTTGAATAAAAACGCTCAAAACAAAACAAAAGGCCCAAAAAAAAATAAAATAAAACAAAAGGTCCAAACTTTATCTTACCAAATCAGGTTCTATTATTCTACCCTTTCAATATTTTTTTGTATTTTTATTATTTCTAATGTTATGCTTTTTTTTTTTTCTTTTGGATTATTTTTAGAGAAAACAAATATTTCTAATAGAAAATATGAATCTAAATATGAAAAACTTAAGGAAAAAAAAAAAGAAAAAAAAAATAGAAAATCATATTCAATCTCAAAAAGTGCTCTTGATAAATCCATTACAATTAATAAAAATATAACAAAAAATTTAGACAAAATCTATAAATGAACAAGTAATTGATCCAAAAAATCAGAACATATTGAAACTATAAAAAAGAGATGATAATACAAAAAATTTGGGCACAAGTTCTGTTAATAGACGAGTGATTGATCTAAAGGAGTTCGAACATAATGAAATTACTCAACAAAAAAAAAAAAAAATTGACACTATAAACAAATTTTAAATAAAAATTTTACTTTTTAATTATTGATTTAGGCCGGAATCATCAAGTACATGAGCCACAATATAGGGAAAGTAGTTGACGAAAAACAAGTTGAATACAATGTTTGTTATTTTTATTTTTATCAGTGAAATTTAGTGGTTAGTTATTAGATTAACATCTATGGAATTAGCCTCTTTACTCGTTGTAAAGAACTAAGTGCCTCCTATTCAACTCCTTATAGAGAATTGAACTCATAACATCCTCTTGAGGACCAAACTCTTAGAAAAGTTATGATGACCAACAGTGATACTAAATTATCACTACAAGAATTTGCACTTTTAGCAACCACTTTTCACGACCAATATAAAAGTTAGCAGCTAAAAGTTATCTTTTGGTGACCAAATATTAATTAGTCGCGAATGATCATTATTTTTGGTGACCAAATATGAGTTGGTCGCAGAAGGTCATATTTTGGCAACCAAAAAATGAGTTGGTCGTAGAAAGTCGTATGGTTTTGGCGACCAACTATAAATTTGGTCGCGGAAGGTCACATTTTGGCGACCAAAAAATAAGTTGGTCGCGGAAGATCAAAAATAAGTTGGTTGTGGAATTGGTGACCAAAAATTTGGTCGCCAAAAACTTTTTTTTAGTAACAAAAAATATTTTAGTCGCCGTATATTGAGTTTTGGCTATTAAAACAATGTAGTCGCCGAATGGAAAATAAAAAAAATTATTTTTTATCTTTTGGTGACTAAAATTTTGGTTGCCAAAAAACTTATTTTTAGCGACTAAAAATATTTTAGTCGCCAAATGGAAAATAAAAAATTATTTTTTATCTTTGGTGACCAAAATTTTGGTCAGCAAAAACTTATTTTTATGAGAATTTCCTCTTGCATGTTCATATTTTGGTAGAGGTCCATGAATTCACCATGTTCTTGAGCTAAATCTTACATTTGATCATGTTTTGGAACATTAGAGTTCTTGGGAACTCATGCATGTGTGATTTTTGCATTGTTCTTCATGTTACATTTATTTTGGTGTTCGATCGGCTTACTTTTGGGCTCGATTTCATAAATTGATCTTTGAAACATGTTGTAATATAAGTTTTCAAGTGTTTTCCAGAAAATTAGCCCAAAGGAATCGAGTTTGAAGCTTTAGAAGTCGAGTTTTGTGCTTGAGGATCAATCTAGAAATTCCAGATTTTGGATCCACGCTCGAGCGGAGGACTTCACGCTCGAGTGTACACTCTGAGTACATGCACTTCCACTCAAGCGTAGGAAGTCACGCTCAAGCGTGAAATGTATATGCCCAAAAGTTCATCTGTTTTGCAATCCGCTCGAGCGAGAGAATTCACGCTCGAGCGAGGACTTGAGTCTCACGC
Source organism: Camellia lanceoleosa (assembly GCA_025200525.1). Taxonomy (NCBI): domain Eukaryota; kingdom Viridiplantae; phylum Streptophyta; class Magnoliopsida; order Ericales; family Theaceae; genus Camellia; species Camellia lanceoleosa. The sequence continues at coordinate 154,774,926 of CM045766.1, read as the reverse complement.
TCGAGCGGAGGTCGAGCCTCCATCGAGCGTGAAAATCATGCATCCAGTACTTTTCGTGAGTTTGCAGTCCGTTCGAGCGAGGGAAGTCACGCTCGAGCGGAGCTCCTTTGTCTACATGTCCGCTCGAGCGTAGAAAGCCACATTCGAGCGAGACCCTTGTTTTCAGCAAATTTTGAAAAGTGTTTTAAAATACATCTTTGCATCCTCATCCCATCCTAGGCATTCTTAGGCCATGTTTAAGGCATCTTAATGAGGATAATGTTATAGAACCACACCAAGTCAGGTTAGGGGTTAAGTTATTATACCCAAGTGTGTAACTTAGTGTGTGTTCATTCTGCAACTGTGTAGGGTTGGCATTCGAGGACGCTCATTAACCTGTCTGTAGTCCAGAACTCTATGAGTAACAATGTTGTAAAGATACGTTCAATTATAACTATTTACGAGCGATTGGTACCGTATTTTCTAAAATGACAATGTTCTTGAATGAATGTTTGTCCTATTTTTACTTAACTGCATCGTGGTATCCATAGCAACTCATCATATCGCCATCTTTATACGAGATCTCTATCGGTTTCAATGTTTGGAACTACTACTGTTTATTGTTACGATGGCCATCAACTAACTGTTCGGTCTGTTAAGACCTATGGTACTGTTTTGCTATTGGATGCACTACATATGACTACTATGGTTTGTAAATAACTGTTATGGCATGAAAAATGAGCCACTGATCAAGTAACTGATTTACTGATACAATGGACTGTTTCAATTACTGAAAGGACATTCATTCTTAACCCCTTTACGAATTTGTTATTCACTAGCCTTTAGCTCACTGTTTATATTTATATGTAGGTGTTCGTGCAAATCGGGCTAGGAGTGTCGTTAAACTCCCGCTTTGTCAAGCCAAGCTGTTGTGCCTCACTTGAGGTTCCCAAATTGTCAAGCTAAGGCTATTTTTGGGGTGTTTCAGTTTCACCCGTTTGTCTCTGTTCTGTAATTCATGTTTAAGACTTGCCTGTACAGTTATAGTTAGGGATTTGGTCCCTAACCTGGATGTTTGTATATATGATGTTGTACATATGTTTTGGTTACGAATGTGGCTTGTTCATAAAAGTCTTTTTGCATTCAGAACTTCACAGCTCATTAGACATCTTTTATTTATTGTTTGGCTTCCGCCAAATTTCTTACTCAGATATCAAGCAAGCCTTTGGTAATCATGGATTACTGGTCGGTTACGATACTAAACCCATAGGGGCGGGTTTGGGTCGTGACATCAGTAAGAATGAAAAAGAACATTACCATCATCTTCAACAAGTATTTAAACTCTTTGTTAAACATGGTATTATTATAAGTCTAAAATAGAAATTGGTAAAAAAATATATCAAGTTTCTAGGAGTAGAAATTAGTGATGGACAAATAAAACTTCAACCCCATATCACACTACAACAAAATACACATTTGCCGACCACTTTTGCCTTCTGAACGTAGGACCTCACATCCCTGGTTAACTTTCTGAACAAGTGCATCAATTTAAGTTCACATTAATGACAATCAGAAATATTTGAGCCTTCAAATTGCCATAATATCCAAAGAGGTTACAGATAAATGACCATTCAGAACCAGCCTCCGAGTAGAGGACTTGCAAGGTCTAGTCTCTTATTTGCATAGTGATCCCTATCATCTTCTGGCCTTTGACCAAGGGCAGAAAGTAAAAGCCGATGAATAATATACCCAGTGAAATTAAGAACAATTAGTAACATTTTCTGGAATATGAGTCCTAATATGAGTCCTAAACTAAACATACCCAAAATAGTAAGCCTTCTTAGTTTCACAATACTCCTCGGTACCAACATGTGGAAGCATTTCTCTTTGAAGGATTTCTTTGGCATATCTACAAAATAGACAAGCAAGTTAGGTAAGAATCAAACATGACTATATGAACCGAGCAACAAGTTTGCTCACCTAATACTCCACAAGGACTAATGCAGTGTTGCCAACACTAATACCCCTTTAACAATGCTAGGGACATGTTTTTAAGTGTCCCTAAAATAATGCTTTGGTTACCCCTTTGGCACTTGTGGTAGAAAGCATCCTGACAAACATGCTACTAGGTGGCTTGTTTTGGGACTCTGCCATAGACCGAACCTCGGCCACAAATGCATACTTGTTAGGTTGACTTTTCTTAAACACATAGACATGGTTGGTGCTCATCTTCTCCTAAGCAATCAGAACCTTTTCATTCCCATTGATAATGAAATACCCATCTTGATCAAATGGACACTCTCCAAGTTCAGTCAAATCCTTCTCTGAGGTCTAATACAAACAACAATAGCTTGACTGGAGCATTATTGGGACCTAAAATGTAGCATAAATTAAGATAAAAAATTCCAGATTCATAATGTTACATATATGTGTGTGTGTGTGTGTGTGTGTGTGTGTGTGTGATTTAGAACTTAAATTTCAATACCTTCCCAAAAAAAACTTTAGTAAGCTCCTGTGTCTTAGTGACCTCTTCACAATCACGACCTTTCTTAACAACTCTCTTAAGTTTAGACTTCAGCCACTTGAGGGAAAACAATGTCTTCAAGTTTCAAAACACAAACCTTTCTTACTATTGTTGAGCTCTCTATTCAAACATATATGAATATAGATTTTGATTTACAGTACAAAAGAGGAAAATCACATTTCTTTGTCTGCCCTTACTCAGTGTCAGCTATGAAGAGCTAAAGTCTTCCATTTCAGTTGATTTGCTTTTCAATCAACTAAAACCAAGATATTAAGGCCTTTTCATTTTGGACCTGCATCAAAACCCAAAAGGTTGGTTTTGATTGTTGGAGGCCCAAAGTGTCTATTTCATCTTCAAACAGTGAAGATCACCATCCATTGTTGAGCTAATTAGTGAAAATGATTCACAAACACAAAAATTTCATACAAAAAATTCATTCAAATAATGTGACTGTGTCCGTGGTTATAAGAATATTATGATTCATAATTTAATTCATACAACTCCATATGAGTTTTAACCAAAATAATTTAATTCATGCTAATGAATCTTAAATTTTGTGAATTTAAAAACTATATAAATATAGAGAATTATAATACAACCCTTGAAAAGAAAAAAATAATGCAATTATTACATTCTAGAGATTACAACGTGGTATATTTCACTAATCACAAATGATTAACCCTTCAAGTAGTTTCTTAAATGAGAATGCTATATATATAATTATTATTTTTGTCACCATCTTGTACTTCTATTTATGTGAATATTCCTAATTAATTACTTTGTTTGGAAACAAACATTAATGAAACAATGAAAACAAATAATATAGCGTCATGTACAAATAAAATAAAATGGTAAAAATAAAAAATTGGCATCAAAAGAGACCAATGTATCACATACCATATACCTCAGGGCTTGGCACTGAAAAACTAGAGTACATTAATCAATCTTTAATAACAATTAGTTCTTTGCACTATTGACGTTTTTGTGAACAACATACACATGCATAATACACATGATACATAGTTCTCAATTCTGAGGGTTCTTTTTTGTGTTCACATGGGGTTTAGTTGTTGATTTTTATTGAGTTTATGTGCTATTAATATTATTGAAAATTCAATGTAGGTGCGCTTAATAGGTCACTATGTGGAGGGTTCGTTAGTTTTAGTCTATGAATTCATTGAGAATGGCAACTTAAGTCAACATATACGTGGTTTAGGTGAAAAATTCTTATGCATCCATGAAGTGTGAATTCTATCCCTTGGTATTTCAATCTGTTTTATGATTGTATAACTTATGTTGCTTTTAGATAGGGACCCATTGCCATGGTCTACTAGGGTGCAAATTGCCCTTAATTTAGCTATAGGAGTTGAATACATCCATGAGCATATTGTCTTTTAAAGTTAGTAATTGGTACCCAATTGATTGTCATTTTATTTTTCCTTTTTTTAGTGAGACCTGTTGAAAAATCAAGAAATCAGTTAGATATTGATTTGTGATTATGTATCAATTTAAAGCAATAAAACAATACCAATCAAACAATCAAGACAAATCGACACAACGATTTTAATGTGGAAAAATCACAATTGGAGCACCTCCAATTGTGATAAAAAAAAAACCACGGGCAATAGCCACAAAGCAATTTACTAAGAAGATATAAAGGAATTACACAGGTATACTCTCAATTACCTAGCGAATCCATGCCCAAATTGAACCAACCCCTATGTGTCTCTTCCAGCCCCGTCTTCACCTTAGAATTGTCTTGACGATGAGCCACTCCAGAATCCACCAAAGCTTCAGGCTCAAATTCTTCAGAATCCGCCAAAGAACAACCCTCTCTTTTGTATAGAATGAACAAACAAACATTTGATGTATTCTTCTTAACCCATGAGTTGAATACTCCATTAAACATCAAAGAAAACTAGCAAAATATCCCCAGATATAAACCTTAATAACCAAAAAGAAGATCTGAAAAAGTAATCCTAAAATTTGACAGAAACACGTACTTATAGAAATCTGGGACTACGAAGCTCGCTTGAGCGACGACTCTCTCGCTCGAGCGAGGAACCAAAAATGCGTGTTTTCCATAAGTGGCTTCGCTCAAGCCACACAACCTTTGCTCGAGCACACATTCATCCTTCTTAGGTTTTTTGCCAGACATAGCCTTCGCTCGAGTGAGAACTCCTTCGCTCAAGCGAGCAAGGGCAGATAGGCAACTTCGGAAGCAATTTTGCATTTTGCTTCAGGGGCGCTGCCCCTCGATCCCGCCTGGGCGCTACCTCGGACCCACCAAGGGATGCTACCCCCTGGACCTCCATGGTGACCCGACTTGATCCTCGTCACAATTAGTGAAGTGGCAATCTTGAAAGAATTAACATCACAAACTTCTCTACACAACATAATTTGGGTTGGATTCAGATCTAAAACTCATAACCTCACTAAAATAAAAAGTGCGAAAATAAGTACAACTGAAAGGAGTTTTGTCAAACAGGATTGCCAAGAATAAAAACCTAACACCTGTGATTGAGAGTTCATATTCTAGGGAAGAATTTGTGGTTGTGGATCTAATTAGTTGGACTTGCTATGTATCAAGGAATTTTGAGAAAAATAATATATTGGTCTGTTGTTTTATTTTATTTTTTTGTCTTGTCCATTGATTTGTTGTCTGTTTCAGGTTCTAAAAAACAGATCACCAAGGCATTCAAACATCTTATTCGATTATATTCTTCCTACTCCTTAGAAGTAGTGTCTGTTTTAGTACATCTTTTGTTAAACGGATCAGATTCAAAAAGTTATCAAGTCAGTCATAGTACAACTCATGTGCAGAGTCTATTTGATGATTGGAAGCCTATCGTTAAGAAATTGTCAAATAAAGAACCAGAGTTGCTTCTGAACCTTATTAAGGCAGTCCTTGAAAAGATTGAGACTTAAGAGGCCATGGAATATGAAAGTGGTAACTGCTATGTCTTATTTCTAACATGTTAGCTACATTTTTGTTTTTTGTTTGTTCAATTAATATTTCTGATTCTTTCATTAGACTTCTAAATATTGCATTACATTTAAGTTTTAAAATGAGAATATTGATATCACATGTTTTTGGTTGAAATACAGAGGGACTGCCTCAATAACAATTAAATTAACATATAACTATCATTTCTGAATATTGTCAAGAGTAGCATAATTTTTGCTGAGTTTTTATGAATAATTTTATCATCATCTTGGCGAACACCAGATTTTCTTTGTCGAGTCTGGTTGTTGCACTACTTTTGGCTTGGAAAAGTTATTTTGAGCTGTCTTTAGGTGATGGAAACCTTCGTCCATAATATGCAAATTAGTTTTGATGTTTGAAATCTTAATAATGCCTGGGATTTACGAATCACATGGATACTCCTTACTTAGTATTTATTTTTAATTTTTTGTATCTGTAGATATCATAGTTGTCAATCTCATTCTGTACCTATTGGAATGGCCCAGTACTTTATTGTACTGGCAACAAAATGATACGAAGTGAGTTGAATTCTCTTCGGGATAATTTTTAGGGTTGTGCTTGATTATTTTAGATTGCACTGGGCTATTTCACCAATTGGGGTAGTATGGGCCTCTTCTAGTACATACTGGGAGAATTAGTGTTTAGTCCATTATAAGATTTTATAAAGGGAAAATAGTTAAAGTTTAAAAAATAATAGAGTCCAATGGAAGTTTAAAAAGTAAAAAATGATCAAATATTTCAACAATTAATATGTGTTTAGAAAAGTGTACACATATCAAATATTTTACAGCAAAGATGAAACATGAGTAGGATTAGGAGTGGTTATGCCAATATCTTGCTTTTAAGATTTTGACTTGTTGATATGTTCACATCCTACTTTTTAACAGTTTAACTAGTTGACATGCCTTTATTATCTAATTTCTTAAACAAAACTTGGACAAACCATATAATCCCTCAGTTAATAGCTGCAGAAGAGACATTGTCATTAACTTTGGTTTTTGCTTGTTTTAGTTAATGCAGAGGACACTAGGCATCTTGATCGTCAATAAGTCCAAGCCTTTTTCTTGCAGAGGATGCATGGCATCATTGTGAATTCTATCCCTTTGTCCATTATTCAGGTAAGTTTAGCTTTACAAGTTTTACTTAAATTATATACCTTATTCAATTCTTGACATTCTTTTTCTTTTTTGTTTGGTAGAGATGGATGAACTTGTGCACGAAGCTAAATTCAATTCTTTTTGTTTACTTAAACGGCTTGGTGATGTTTTTCCTAGCATAGGCTGAATTATTCCCCAGTTTTCATTGAAGCTTGAAGCTAATTTATTGTAATCTTTGAGGCTGCCCATGGATTGACTGTCACAATGACATTTGGTTTGGACTGAAGGTCGAAACTAATGATTGCAACTTAGATTGTGATTTTTCAAGCATTTTCCATGAGTTATATATATATATATCTAGGTTTTGAATTTAAAAAGAGTTTACTATATCTCATTCAAGATCTAGATTTATATTTTTCCTAGCTTGGTCAGAGTCTTGTATACACCTTATTGACAAATAGATTCCAGCCTGTGATTTCCATAGATTTTGTTGAAGAGGTCAAAATGTTGATTAATATAATTTGTTTTTCTTCATATTTCACATTTGGGCATGGGGATTGTTATTGCCGTTTGGAGGTGGAGCGGAATTATTGTTATCACTGAAATCTTATCTCGCTATAATATTCGAGCAAAAGTGAATCGGTATCACTAAAATCTCATTTTGCTATAATATTTTTTGGCTTTGCTGGGTGTATCATTGTATTGTTTGCTCTCTTTCTTATTTATTTATTTTTTATTATTATTTTGCTAATTTACATATCAGTGCACATTTATTCTTGTACTGACTTAAAGGGTGACTGGACACTGTACAGAAATGGAACTCCTCTATTTTATTTTTATTTTTTTTTGTTACATTTTAAATGAAATCTATATCTGTTTCATTTTAAATATGCTGAATGTTTGATTTTAATTTATTTTTTACAGTATTTTGGAGTGATGCTTTTGTCTAATATAAACACATTTACGCATGTCACTCACATTATATATATACACGTTTAAACACAAGCTTGTAATGTGTAATATCATATTCTGTTATGTAATACAGAAAGTGAGGACATTTCAAGACCCTTCGAGACATGACCCCATAGGAGCGTGCTAAATTGCTAACTGAAGTTGCCAATTTCTTAAGTGCCAAGGTTTCAACGGACAATTTAGGGGAGGGGCATCCCTAGATTGCCTTTTTGGTAAGTCTATCTTGCTTTATCTTTTCATTTTTCTCATGTTGGTTAGTATATATTGATTAAAACACAACTGTTTAAGAAAGTTACACTTGCAACATTGTTAAATTGCTATTACAAACTTTGAAACATTGAAAATAATCATAACATACTAAAATGCTTAGTTTTATATTGTTTATGTCAATCCATCTTAGTTCAAATTTTGTGAAATTGAAAACCCATTAAAAACGATCAACCCATATAAGTATTCTCATTTCTTTCTAAGCAAAGTTGAGTGAGATAGTAAAGTTGTATCAAATGGACATCCACTGGTAGATAGTGAAATTTGTGGAGATAATTAGAGTTAGTAGAACAAAGATCCAAGTTTCATTGAACCATTCTATATGACAAGAAAACTCATCATGTTGCTTGATTGTTTTCAATATTAGCAGGTTCGTAGTTGTTCATATAACTTGCAAGAGCTTGCCCCCAATTAGATTAGCTGTTGTTTTGTGATTTAGTACAGATGAAAGTCAAATTTTGATAGAAAATTCATTTTTGCTAAATTGGTAATTGATAATGTATTAATGTTTTCCTTTTTTATTTTCTTCACAAATTGATTTTTGATGACATTTGGAAGCATACTTGCAAATCAAGATCAAGTGTCATTTTTTTTTTTTTTTTGGTGTGGATTGATACTTAGTTCATTTTGGGCTTTCGATCTCCCATTAACTGATCGGGGGGAATTAGCCACAAGTCATCCGCTGGAAAGAATCAGAATGTTAATCTTGATCGATCTCCTCCAGTTGATCATGGCTTCAAATTTAAAGATTGTAATATTGGGCCTAATCCCCCTGCTTGTGATATTCCTTGAAACTAGTTGTTACGTTTTTTTTAGAGAGTGAAGGAATGAGCTTAACCATACTGAACGATGCATTTAGTTTTCTTTGCTTTTTAAGAACATGGATTCTGTAACATGAGTAACTTTTAAACAAAATCTATTGTATTTCACGTATAGTTTATTCCATTCTTTTGATTGTATAGAATTTGGTTTTAGCCTCAGCTAGTAGGGATAAGAACATGGAGGAATGCCAAATTCTTGTAACATGGGTGCTTTCTTATTTTATTTTAAATGATCATTTTGATTCATTGATCTTAACTTGTGTTTTTGTTTGTTGTGGTACTAATAGGTTTTCGAACAAGTTGAAGTTGAGTATGTACCAGAAAAGGCTGAATTTGATGGTCATTTGGATGAGGAGTTTAGGAAGGTCTTTGAGAAATTCAATTTTAAGGAAATTGTGGGGTCTAAGGTAATTGGAATTTTGCCCAAATATTAAGTATCTTTTGTTTGCTATATTTTTTTTTCTATAAGTTTTTCTCATTTCTTTCATTGTACTCATTCAGGAGAAAGATAAAAGGGATAAGATTGCCGCAAATTCTACCTCAAAGAAGGTTGACTCAGATTTTGAAGAGGAAGAGTATATACCAATCAAAAAGAAAAAGGTTTGATTTTTAGTATCCTGTTTTTTGATTGTTGTCGTTATTATTATGTCTACCTTGAACATATGGGCTAATTTTTTTGCACATGTTCTTTCAGCTGATATGTTAGTTTGGATCAGTTGCCAAGCAAGCTGATATTTTTTGCACTCGTTGGAATAATTTTTAGTCTTTGTTCTATACCATTACAAAACTAAAATATAACACGTGGGGTAGTATAGGGTTTACAATGATCTTTTTACAATTTTAGTGGGCTAGTTAAAGGAGATACATAAATCTCAAATACAATATGCTTTTAGGTAACCCAGTAAATGAATAAGGACAATGTGGTAGCTTAGGCAGGTGCACCAACATACCCAAACAGTGGGCTATCAAATTCTGCAATACTTTGTAAGACTAAATTCCAAAAGAACATAAACTGATGCAATGACTTTTTAATTGAGGTTCCACTTGGTGATCCACAACAAACATTTTATCATATTGTTTAAGTGAACGAAAATGAATTACTTACCCAAACAAAATTAAAAAAATATTAATGAAAAGACTCTATTAGTGTTGGCCCCAAGTCTTCAGAATTAGGAGGGGAACTTGATCGCTGGTTTCTATTAAGTATTAATTAGCTAGATGTAACTGCCTCTAAACAATGTGATAAAAAATGCAAACACCGGCCGTTTGAATTCCGTTTCAATTTCCCCTTCAGCATCGTTAGACACTCTCATATGCCAATATGTATAGTTTATATTTGCTAGTTGAGAAGTCCATTGTATATTATTGTGAATTGTTGTTTTACTTAATTATTTTTGACTTCTTCTTCTTTGAATTACATTTAAGTCCGTTCAAAAAACTAAACAATGAAATACCAAAGTGGTAATGCTATAGACATAAGAATGTTGTTGTTTTATTTACAATTTGATAATGATAGTCGTTTAATTTGCTAATGTGACCTTAACTTTTTATGGACATTTTTCATTATTTGTCCAATTTTACCTGACATTATTTTTCTTTTTCTTTGGTACAGATGGATGAACTCATGCACAAAGCTAAATTGTACATGACAAATTGGCACTTTTTGTATTTTTGGAAGGATTATATATTTTTGTATAGATGTATATGGAAAATATTAGGGTAGTCTAATAGTTATATTTTTGGATGGGTGTGTATGGAAAATATTTGGTATACTACTAGTTATATTTTTGGGTTGATGCACATGGATACAAATTTAAAACATAATAATAAGTACTTGTTATGTTTTAAATTTTTATGCTAGATGAAATATGTAGTTTGGAATTACTTGTGGATGAAAACTTATAATAGTTGCTGACTTTAATTAAACAGGTTCAAAAATGGTTGATATATATATATATTTTTTGTTGAATGTTCATGATTGAATTTATTTGTTGGTTTTAATGATTTTTGCAAATTATAGATTATATTGAATAAATTGGATGGATTATTATAAATTATAGGCTTATTTTGTTAGATGTTGGCGAATTTTGGTTTTGTTTTTCTACGTTGGCAACCAATTGATTAGTCGAAAAAGATATATAGCGATCCCGGGTTTACCCCTTGTTGTATAGTGATCCGGACATGTGTCCGTGGATGTTGGTAGTGGATTGTTGTCTTGTTTACGTCCTTTCATATATTGTATTTGAGTTATAGGATGTGTTGGGCAGGTTTATTACAGGTTGGTTGGATTTAGAAACCAAAACTAGTTGCCCAGATTTTGACCCTTCCGCTCGAGCGGGGAGTTTGACGCTCGAGCTGGGATCCTGTTGTTACTTGTACGCCGAAAGATTTTGGCGCCGGCGAAAGGAATACACCCATCCAAGATTTTTCTGGTGTTGTGTTGGACGGGTTTAAAGATCCGAGTTTTGACTTTTCCAATCACTTTTTCTTGTTCTTTCTCTCTCTTACTTTTCCAAAACACAACTTTGATAGCCTCTCTCTCTAAAACCGGCCCTTCTCTCTTAGATTTGATCTAGTAGGAGTGGTTTGCTCGTCTTGGGCCTTCACAAAAGTTGTGTTGATCGTCGAGGGGTTTGTTTTAATCTGAAAATTTCGGGATTTGGAGCACTTTGAGTTTTGTCACCTCATCCCTTGGAGCCCAAACTTTGAGGTAGGGATATCCTACTCCTCTTTATGGATTTTGTCTTTGAATTTTGACATTTTGATATGTTGGGGATAGTTGTGTAATTTTGGGAAAGTTTGGGGCTTTTGTGCAATTTTATAAAAGTTTGGGGATTTGTTTTAAATAAACCTATATGTACGGTTGGTACATAGAAATGAGATTAATGTGGAATCATTGATGAAAATGGAACCATAGGGGTTGAATGTTAATTATGGAAAATGCTATAATTATATTGTTTAATTAATTGGGATAATTAATTGTGGAATTGAGATGTTGAATATATATCCATTGCGCATTTATTTTCTGTTTAGAAATATCTGCTTTGGGCTATCGGTGGAGGATAGTCTTGATTGTTGTAGACAATGCATGATGATTAGGTAAATTAAAACCAATCATTGAAATGTGTCATTGAGTATGACAGTTGAAGAATACATTAACTTTATGTATTGATTTGTGATGTGTATAATTGTTGTTTATATGCATTGTGTTGTGTTGGAGAAGATAGGGGATGTACTCCGCGGTTTAGGGGAAGATAGGGGATGTACCTCTAAACCGGATGTTGTTTGGGAGAAGATATGGGATGGACTCCGTAGATAGAGCTCGTATGCTTGTCTTGGAAATGTGATATAGCTAGTATGCATATCTGTGAAAGTAATGAAGTTGTAAGTGGTTAATATGAGTTATTGTCTCATATGAGTTGTGTGGCCAGGTTCTGAGCCATGAGTTATAAATTGAGAATTTAATGAAAATGGAGAGTGAATTGAATATAGACATGAAGGTCTTGGAATTGAAATGTGTTATGAAAGAATGTAAAAGTGTTGACCATCTACCAACTGTTGATCTTTTAGTCATTATTCATAACTGGTTTAGTATATTTCTACTGGGCTGTGGCTCACCCTATATGGGAACATCATTTTCAGGTACAGGCAGCATGCCACCTCCGAGGACTTAGCTTGGGAGGCTAGTGGCGGATGGACTTTTTGACTTCTATTTACTTTTGATGTGTTACATGTAACCTCAAGCCAAGGGCTTTACGTGTATTGAGCTAGAGCTCTCTTGATTGTAACCAAGTGTTAACTTGGAAAGTTGTAAGCCTTTAAGGCACCCGCTTTTATTGTTTACATGTAATACTTTTGTACAGAACAGTTCAGTTAAATAGAAGAAGGTGAACTTTTATTATGTTGATGCATGTTCGATTGATGGGTTTATTGTCATTATTTTGAGGGCGGTACAAGATAAGTTATACTTTTGCCGACTAAATAAAGTAGTCGGTGTATCACCAAGCACATTTGGTGACTAAATAATTAGTTGTTAAAATTATTAATTTTGGCAACCAAAGGATTTTGTCACGAATAGATCTATTGCTAACTAAAGTTTTAGTTGTGCAAACATTTCTTTTGGCGACAAACATGTTTGGTCGTGGAATGTGACAATTGGCGACCAAACAATTTAGTTGCGGAATGTGACAATTGGCGACCAAAATTTTTGGTCGAGAAATAAATGAATGGGCTTACCAAAATTTTTTGGTCGTGGAATGTCACAATTAGTGACCAAACTTTTTGGTTGTTGAATGTGATAATTGGCGACCAAACTTTTTGGTCGTGGAATGTGACAATTGGCGACTAAGATATTTGGTTGGGAAAATATCACTTTTCACAACCAAAGTGTTTTAGCGACAAAATGGATTGGTCGCAGTAATGACATATTTAGCGACCAAAAATTTAGTCGGCAAATCCAACTTTTCCCGACCAACCAAAATTTTGGTCGCGAATTATTTTTGCCGACCCTCAATTGGCGACCAAAGTAGAGACCAAAAAAATTGGTTGCGGATAACTTTTGCCGACTAATGGGCTTTTAGCGACCAATTTTTTGGTCGGCAAAGGTGTTATTTCTTGTAGTATTGATACTTTCATTTAATAAGATTTTATCATTTATCTTTCCATACATATGTGATAATATAATTATATTTTGAAAGTAGAGTTCATCCTCCACATGTTACTATGGAGTTGTTATTGTTGCATTATCTAAATATTTTCACTAACCAAATTATAGGAAAATTTGAAGGCCCATTTTCATAATGTGAACCATTTATTCTGCAGTACTTTTGATGTATACGATTTATGAAAAATATTAAATCAATTCAATAATTGTAATTTTTTTTAATTTTATTACTTTTGTCTAAAAAAAATTGACAATAATTATATTTTTTAAAATAGATCATTAATTTTTATTTTTTTATTTATTTGTAGACAAACCCGAAAAGACTACAATCATCAAATTGACTTAATGTTTTTTATGAATGATATATATTAAGGATCTTACAAAATAAATAATTTAAATTATTAAAACGGAACTTGTGATGAGTCCAAGATATCACTCAAATTCTCTCAAATTGAGAAAGCCCAACCCATTTGTTTTTCACAACACACATTAGTACAATAAACACCATAAACAACATTAAAAATGTTAGAGACTCTAAAATTCTACTAAAAATTTTACCAAATGTCTCATATGGGTGTGAAGCTCACGTGGGACCCACATTGTGTTGGTCCCACATCATGTGAGACATGTGATAAAAACTTTGTAGAATTTTTAAGGTCTCTAAGTACAATCCAAGTGATAATACAATGAGCAAGTTCTTTCTTCTCTTACTCATCTTGGCATTTCATTCTAATGGTACAACGTTGTGTGAGAAACAAATTATCGTCACCACCAACTAATCCAACAAGTCGAACTAGCCGAGGTTCATGTCATTAGCAATGTTCCAAACCCACTACGAAGTTTTCTTTTGGAGATTCAGACCTGCATACTCTCTTCTTCGCCTTTCTTTTGGGGTTCAAAGGATAAAATGTTTGATGTTTTACAATACGGAGGTAATAGTGTGTGTCTGCAATTTTAATCTATCCATACAGCTATTGGGTTGTGAGACTTGACGATTTCTACATCGAATAATAATTTTATTATTCAAAAATCAATTTAAAATTTACTTTTTTAATAATATAAATTTCACATTTAAACAATTTGATTTTGAATCAATTTTAGCTCTACTGTTAGTTGCCGTTAATAATAAAACAAAAGTTATTGATGTGACACTAAAATTTCATTTGAAATTTTATTTTACCTTTTAAATTGCCTCTAAAATATCAATTAGACTTCCAAACTTTATTTTATCCAAATGTCTAATTGATATTTGATGAAATATTATTTTGCCCCCCAAACTTTTATGTATTTTTCAAATTTGACACCCAGACTAAGATTAATATCAAATTTACACCAAAACTATCAAAATTTTGATCAATTTGACCCCTACTATCACATTCCGTCTACAATTTGATAGAATGTGCTGACGTGGCACCAAGTTCATTTAGAATTTCATTTTACCCCCTAAACTATACCTTAAAAATCTATTTGCCCCCCAAATATAAAAAAATTAAATTTAAATATCTAATAAATATTTTTTTTATCTCAATAATGAAAAAATTAAAATTTAAATAATATATACTTTGCAAAAAATAAAAAATAAAAATTCTTATTTAGAATTATCTTGAAACTTTGAAGTATGGATAATTTGAGAAACATGTCGTATATATACTCAAATTTTTCTTTCTTAATTTTTGGCCTATCTCACAAAGAATGAATTCCACATGTGAGTCTGATCAGAATGCTACAACACAGTAAAAGATTTGTGTCAAAGTAGTGATTTAGAAAATGATGACCATCAAGTAACCATAAAAGGAATGACCTTCCTTCTATTTGCAAGGAACCATGAACTTCACTAATGCAATTCTTCAAAGCAATGTAAGCTAATAATCTAACAAACCCAAAAAGAGAAACTAGAAAATAATTAAAACCCAATTACATATATTATCACATACAGAAACCCACCACACCCCAGAAATTTTACAAATTTTGATCATTTTTTTGAATTATAATTCATTACTTTTACAATTTTCAATAACTTGTAATTTGAAAAAAAATATGTATTATTTGTCTATAATAGTCCATGGCACCATACATGCATATTTTTAAGGTATTATTTTTTATTTTTACAAAAATATATATTTTATTATTTGTATTCTATGTTGTTACTTTTTAGCAATTCCTTTTTATTTTTGTTTTGAGCTTCATCTACGGGCGAATCAGGTTTATGCAGATGCAAGATAGTTGATTTGCCATCCAAACTATATTAGCAAATTTTGAAATATTTCATCTTTATCTGTTCGCCAAGAGAGATGCATCCATCCAAAATCAGTCCGGTTGGATTGGATTGGTCGGGTTGGACGGATTATGATCACCCCTAACTAATTGGTATACTAATTTATACATGTAACACCAATGTGTTTTTATTTACACTGTAATAAATTAGTAAAGATATTTATGAGCATTTGAATAGATAATCAATAAGTTAACCCATTCATTATACATTTTTGTATGTATTTTTATGGAAAAAATTTAAAAATATATTTACAAAGTCAATTCCCAAAAGAAACTTTAGTTTACCAATTT
The DNA here is from genome assembly GCA_025200525.1 of Camellia lanceoleosa. Taxonomy (NCBI): domain Eukaryota; kingdom Viridiplantae; phylum Streptophyta; class Magnoliopsida; order Ericales; family Theaceae; genus Camellia; species Camellia lanceoleosa. The sequence continues at coordinate 154,759,052 of CM045766.1, read as the reverse complement.
TTTTATTTATTCAAATATGTCCAATTCATATACTGCATATATTTATTTTAATGTTGTGTTTGGTTGAGTAATTTGAGGAGGAATTTGGAAAGGGAAATGGAAAAAAGTAGGTGAAATGTGAATAAAATATATCTACATTTCACCTAGTTTTACGAACATTTTCCCTTTTCCTTTCCAAATCCCTCCCCAAATCTCTCAACCCAACACAATGTAAAGTAATACCAATAACACATACATGGAACATATACCTATTCACAGAAGGCATGCGGTTGTGTTTTTATTTATTTATTTATTTTAAGTTACATGTTGAAAGAAGCCACATCAGCTTTTGTAGATCATTCTATGTTCCTTTTCCGTGTCAGTAGAACTACTTCTCTTCTTATTGTGTAATTTTAAATCGAACTTACTGTACATTATTTATTTACACTCCCTTTCGTGCATAATATATAACATTTTGAAGTTTTTTAACATGTATCTTAAGGCCATACAATAACAATTGGTGAGGGTTGAGGTTGTCGGATGGGGGACTTGGGTCATCGAAAGGCTAGGTTGAGGAGCGAGGATGCGATAGTAGAGGATCTGGACTTTATTATTGTGAAGGTGGAGAGGTGGGATGGTGTCGAAAATGAAGAAGGGTGTGATTGACAAAGTTCATGATTCTTCGTTACTTTACAAAAAAGAAGATGGACAGGGGTGTAGACACCCCATTTTGACCGACCTTAAGACTCAGACGGCATTGATTGAGCCCTCGGTGATTGCGCATGTTGTGCTTGTTTTGAGGTTACGGAGTCTCGGCTGAGAGCCTTGCCCCCGGGCTTCGGGGTTCTTTTGTGCTTTGCCTCAGTTTGTGAATCAGGTTCTGTTTTCTCTTCTCAAAGGGAGCGAAAGGTCTCGTAGACCATCTCTTAGTAGCCGTAGGCTATGTTTCGTAGTCGTAGACCACTGTTCCTGTTTGGAGATCAGTTTACGATTTTTGGAGCCGTCGGCCGTGCGCCTCGGTTCGGGATAGCTTAACTTTCTCTATTTGCTCCGGTTTTTGGCACACACCTTGTTTCCTCTCTCTAGAGGGACATTGTGGCCCAGGAGACCACCTTCGTGGTCGCACCCCACATTTGATGCTTAACAGTCAGTTTTTAGGGCCTCCGGCCGTTTTTTGGCCCCCGAACCTTCGTTTTGCATCCGTCTTGGTCCATTTTTGGCATGGACCCTATTTTCATTGTTTAGAAGGTGATACAAGGGTGGGAGACCACATTTTCTCCTTGCAGACCACCTTTTCCCAGTCGGCCGATTTTCTTGACAGGTAAGTGGTCTCCCTCACTTTTGGGCCACAATTACTGGTCTCCCACCACACCACTGGCTTGCATTCACTTGGGAGACCACCCTAGGAGGAGGCCGACCACTTGGACCTTTTGAACCTGGTCAGTCGACTAGGGGGAGTGGTCGGCCGACCACCAACTGGGTCCAAACTGCTTCGTCTCACTGAAGTTGATTCGGTACTGCACCGAAGCTCAGATTGCATCCTCCATACACGTGTATGGAGGATGTTTAAAGTTGGTTTTAAGCTTCTAGGAGAAACTTTGAACCACTTGGTCTATAAAGGAAGAGCCCCTCTTCCTTTGCAAGGGTTGAGGAATTGTTTTAAGGTATACATACACTCCTCTCTCTTTGTCTCCATTTAAGCCTTAAAAGAGCCAAGTTCTTGCCCTTTTTGCACTACACCTCCTAGCACAACACCTCCATTATCAACCTAAGCTTCTTGTGGCTGGTTTTCAGAGGTTGATGGTTTTCTATTTTGGTCCAGAAGCTGTTGGAGGTCTTCTCTACAAGGGTAACACTTCTTTCCCTCTTTTAAGTATTATTTTGCTTCAAACATTAGCTCTATTTACAAACATATTTGGGCTTTTTCATAAACTAAAAAAAGTCTTATTTTAAGCTTCTTAACATGTTTGTTTAAGACCTTTTTTCTGTTGGGGGTCATCTACCCCCTTGCATGCTTCATTTCCCTTTGTTTTGAGCCATGCATTAGGGCCTTTGTGTTGAGCTTTATTGTCTCTTTTGACCACTGAAATCCAATGGATTTTCAGTGGTTATTATGTGTTTTTGAGCATCAAAATCAGAGAGGGGTGACGCTCTCACCCTGTTTCTTGTTTACTAGCATTTTTGGCCTTACAAAGGAGCCCTCATTTGCATGTTTCAAAGCCTCATTTCATGCCCTTTTTAGTGAGTTTTAGGGCCTGCATAACCTCTGTCTAGAGGTGGTTTTTCCATTTTAAGTGTCCATCATGCATGTGTAGAACAACCCTCTTTATAGCCCATCAAAGGAGCCTATCTTTCTTGCATGCATGGACCATGTTTCATTGGGTTTTGGGGGTTTATTTGGCATGTCATACCTCTTTCTTATGCTGGTTTGGTGACCATTTGATTGCCTCATATACTTGTAGTGCAAATCCTCTTTACTGGCTTTTGTTGCATGCCATTTTGACCATTGATTCTAGCACTTTTTGGCCATGCTTTAAACTGATTTTGTGCATGTTTCGGACTGCCTTATCTCTGTTTTTGTGCCTCATGGTCAAATAATGCTTTCTATGCATGGTTGTAGTTCAATACCCTTGCCTAGTTTTGAGTTTTGGAGCTTATTGCATGCCTATGTTGAGTTGTTTCCATGTTTTGGGGCCATTGTATATCATATTTTAGAGCTTACATGTATTCCATATTCACATGTTTTCCACTCTTTAAATGTGCTTGAGAGTTGTGCATAAATGCCTCGTTTTTGGACCATTGCATGAGCTTCATTTCTTCACATGTTGAGCCATCATTTTAGTCGATGTTTGCTACTATTTTGGTCTGCATAGGGACTGTTTCGGGGTGGTTTGGCCATTTGTGCATTGCTTTGTGTACCTCTAGTGTAACGCACTTCACTAGTTTCGTTATTTGGGCCATCTAGCAAGCATTGTGTGAGTTATTTGCATGATTCGGGGCCACTGTGCATCATGTTTCAGAGCTGGAAAATGTATGATTGCATGCTGTAGACACCCCATTTTTGACCGACCTTAAGACTAAGACGTCATCGATTGAGAGCTCGGTGATCGCGCATGTTCTGAGGTTTTAGAGTCTTAGCTGCGAGCCTTACCTCCGAGCCTCGGAATCTTTTGTGCTTTGCCTCGATTTGCGAACCAAGTCCTTTTTTCTCTTCCCGAAGGGAGGGAGAGGTCTCGTAGGCCATCTCTCAATGGCTGTAGGCTACGTTTCATGGTCGTAGACCACTGTTCTCGTTTGGAGACCAGTTTTTGATTTTTGGAGCCGTCGGCCGTGTGCCTCGGTTCGGGACCGCTTAACTTTCTCCGTTTGCTTCGGTTTTTGGTACACACCTTGTTTGCTCTCTCTAGAGGGACATTGTGGCCCAGGAGATAACCTTCGTGGTCACACGCCACTTTCAATGCTCAACAGTCAGTTTTCGGGGCCTCTGGCCGCGCGTTTTGGCCCCTGAACTTTCGTTTTGCATCCGTCTTGGTTCATTTTTGGCATGGACCCTAGTTTCATTGTTTGGAAGGTGGTACAAGGGTGGGAGACAACCTTTTCTCCTTGGAGACCACCCTTCCCCGGTCGGCCGCTTTTCTTGACAGGTAAGTGGTCTTCCTCACTTTTGGGCCACAATTACTAGTCTCCCACCACAACACTGGCTTGCATTCACTTGGGAGACCACCCTAGGAGGAGGCTGACCACCTGGACCTTTTGAACTTGGTCGGCCGACCACTTGAACTGGTCGGCCAGCTTTCTGCTTTTCTGTCTCACTGAGTTGATGCCAGCTGTGCCAGCTGGAAGCCTCAGATTACATCCTTCATACACGTGTATGGAGAATGTTTAAAGTTGGTTTTAAGCTTCTAGGAGAAGCTTTGAACCACTTGGTCTATAAAGGAAGAGCCCCTCTTCCTTTGCAAGGGTTGAGGAATTGTTTTAAGGCATACATACACTCCTCTCCCTTTGTCTCCATTTGAGCCTCAAAAAGAGCCAAGTTCTTGCCATTTTTGCACTATACCTCCTAGCACAACACCTCCATTATCAACCTAAGCTTCTTGGGGCTGGCTTTCAGAGGTTGAAGGTTATCTATTTTGGTCCATAAGCTGCTGGAGGTCTTCTCTACAAGTGTAACACTTCTTTCCCTCTTTTAAGCATTGTTTTGCTTCATACATTAGCTCTATTTGCAAGCATATTTGGGCTTTGTCATAAACTAAAAAAGGTCTTATTTTAAGCTTCTTAACATTTTTTTAAGACCCTTTTTTTTTTTTCTGTTAGGGGTCATCTACCCCCTTGCATGCTTCATTTCCCTTTGTTTTGAGCCATGCATTAGGGCCTTTGTGTTGAGCTTTGTTAGCCCATTTGACAACTGAAATCCAGCAGATTTTTAGTGATTATTATGTGTTTTTGAGCATCAAAATCAGAGAGGGGTGACCTTCTCACCCCTTGTCTTGTTTTCTAGCATTTGTTGCCTTACAAAGGGGCCCCTATTTGCATGTTTCAAAGCCATGTTTCAGGCCCTTTTTGGTGGGTTTTGTGACCTGCATAACCTCTGTCCAGAGGTGGTTTTGCAATTTTTGGTGTCCATCATGCATCTGTAGAACAACCCTCTTTATGGCCAGTCAAAGGAGCCTATTGTAATACCCCTGTTCCGTAAAATATTAAATGGTCCTTAATATGTGCATGATTATGTGTTTAATGCAATTTTGTGTGCCATTATGTGAAATATGTGGTTTTGAATTTCTATCTGTTCACCGTAGGAATATCTGTTTGATTATCTGCTTTAGAAATTCAATTGAGGACCTTATCGGCCATAGAACCCGAAATTGATTACGCCATTGTGATTAGCGTAATTTTTAGAGCCTACGGGGAAATTTAATTGAAAAATTGATTCGGGCCAGATTAAATTGATTTGATTAATGAATTAGTGCCCAAATAGTTATTATTATTAAATTAGGACCTAGTGGGATGTGTTGTATAGGAGCACTACACCCCAATTCCTCTCCTTTATTGTAGTTTGGCTGATCTTGGACTCAAGATTAGAGAGAGGGCCGGTTATAGAGAGAGAAAGGAAGAGACTTGTGTAATTTTGGCTCAAGGCTTGGGAATTTGAAGATTAAGCTCAAGAATTGGCTATAACATGGGTGTTTAAGGCTCCTAGGTGAGTAATCATCCCTTGAATCATGGGTTTTTGTTTGCAATTTGTAAATTCAGAGTTGAATGATGATAAAGAGCATGAATTGAGTGGATGTTGTGGTATTTGAAGTCAATAGAGGCATGCATGTAGGAAATTGCCATGAATTTCCATATTTGAGCACAATGTGTATAATCCATGTTGAATCTTGTTTGAAATCCATGTATTTGGCCACCTCTTCACCAATTAAGTTGGGAATGATGAGCATCTCCCACATGCATGTACAAATCATGGGAGTGTAAGTCTGGAATGTTTGAATTTGAGCACATTGGTGATGAGTTGAGTTAATTTGGGACTTGCATGTAGATAATTCAAGAAATTGAGCATCCTAATGTTGTAATTTGGTGTTGGTGTCATGTTAGAACATGTTTTTGTGAAATTTGAGACATGGCATGCAAGAAATGTCGGTTAGGATGTTGAATTTGAGCTCAAGAACCATTTTGGAAAACCCAGAATTTTTTATGTCCGCTTGAGCGTGGGAACCTCCGCTTGAGCCGGGATTTCGAGCTCCCAGTATTTTCTTGCAAGCATGGTGTCCGCTCGAGCGGGGAATTTCACACTCGAGCGGGGAGCCATGTAAGATGAACTTCTGCTCAAGCGTCCGAGTTCACGTTCGAGCATAAAAATGAGGCATCCAGTACTTTTTGTAGACATGACGTCCACTGGCAGGAAGTCCACGCCGAAAGGACCCCTGTTTCAAATTTTGTTTATGCATTCTGAGTTCTGTTTTCTGTTCTCTTTCACTTCTAAGTACTCTTAGGCATGCATTGAGCATTGTAATTGAATTAAAGAGATAAGAATGAAGCCTAAAGAGGAAAATGTGAATTTAAGAACGGATTGAATTGTTGGTGACCCTTTTGTGTTCATGGACTGTGTAAGGTCGAGCTCCAGGGCAAACCAACCAACCGATCACTGTGAGTAATATCGATATTTGAAACTTGTCATCTGTCCAATTGCTTATTTCCTTATAAGCCTTTTGAGTTTGCCAGTTTAAATTACGGACAAATGTTTGACATGACATGAATGAATGGGCCAGAGGCTGTTTTGTTAAGAATGAATGGGCCGAAGGCCGTTTTGACATGAATGAATGGGCCAAAGGCCGTTTTGTTAAGAATAAATGGGCCAAAGGTCGTTTTGACATAAGTGAATGGGCTGAAGGCTATTTTGAAATGAATGAATGGGCCAAAGGCCGTTTTGATAAGAAGAAATGGGCCGAAGACCGTTTTGATATAAGTGAATGGGCCGAAGGCCATTTCGACATGAATGAATGGGCCAAAGGCCGTTTTGAAAAGAATAAATGGGCCGAAGGCCGTTTTGACATAAGTGAATGGGCCGAAGGCCATTTCAGCATGAATGAATGGGCCCAAGGCCGTTTTGATAAGAGTAAATGGGTCGAAGCCCGTTTTGACATGAACGAATGGGTCGAAGGCCATTTTGATAAAGAACAAATGGGCCAGAGGCCATTTTGTTATGGAAAGATAAATGGGCCAAAGGCCAGTACGTTTGGAACCACAATCACTCAAATCGAATTGTGTATATATGTTAAAGAGAAATATGAATTGGGCTCGAGGCCATTTGAAGCATGTTGCTCTACATATTGTTTGTATAACTTCTGCATTTGATATTATTCACTGGGCTATCGTTCACGCTCATTCATGTGTTTGTAGGTGAGCCCAGAGAAGTCTAAACCCAGCCTTAGTGAAGTCTATGTGGAACAACAATGGTTTTGGGAGAGTCAACCCTTGTGTCTCACGCACGAGACCCGCCTTCGCCCTTTTGTTATGTATTTATATCCTGTCATGTTGGCGAAGACTTTGCATCTGTTGTATATAGTTTTGATGGGTTGACTAGACTTATATGATCCTGTATGTACAGAACATTATGCAGTACATATTTTGTTGTGAGTTATTATCATATCTATGTTTGGTTTATTTGATGTGCCATGTAAGCACAGCTCTATGGACAAAGTTTTAAATTGCTTCCATTAACTCTGTTAAAAATACATTTGCTTTGGTTCGAGGCCGTAGGTAATCTCATGATTACTGGCCGGTTATGTCCTTAACCCACGGGGGCGGGTTCGGGCCATGACAGAGTGGTATCAGAGCACGAGTTAATAACTCACACACTTGTCCAAATGAGAAATAAGCGTCTAGAAAAGATCTAGGATGCATTCATGTGATAAGTTTGAATTTGCAAGCATTATCAAGAATATGCTTAAATGTTTTGATGTGAGCAATTATGTGCTATAAGTTGTGATTTACTTGCATTGCAAACTATTTGGCTACATATGCTTTCTAGTCTATGCATATTTGTGGGATTTTGTATAAAGTATAATGCAAGTTTAATCAGATGGTGAGAACAAGAGGTGATGAGTTAGAAGAGTCCTCTACTGCCAGAATGGATAGAATGGAAAGACTGATATAGGAAATGGCAGAAACTTTGAGACAACAACAGGAGTGGCAACAATAGTGGCAAAGAACTACATCCGCCACCTCCACCTCCAAGACCACCGTGCGATAATCAGAATGATGACCGAATAATAGCTCTCACCAAAGAGTTCAAGAAAATGAAACCACAACAGTTCCATGGTGGATTAGATCCTTTGAAAGATGAAGCTTGGGTCCTCAACATCGAAAAACTGTTTGAAGTGTTTCCGTGTTCGGATACACGGAAAGTACTTCTAGCCACCTTTATGCTAGAAGATGAGGCAAGAAGATGGTGGATGTTAATGCATGAGAATTACAAGGATGCTGATTGGGCAAAATTTCTGGAAGTTTTCTATGACAAGTATTTCCCGCAGTGTGTTCGGGATAGGAAAGTAGCAGAGTTCATAGAACTTAAGCAAGACAAGATGATCAGAAAGTATGAGGCCAAATTCACTGAATTGGCCAGGTTTGCACCACACGTAATTGACACTGACTATAAGAAAGCGAGGCATTTTGAAGGTGGGCTTCGAAGTGACATCCTAGAGAGAGTGAATGTCCTGAAGCTGGAAACCTACATTGGGGTGTTAAACAGAGCATCATATCAGAGGCTAACATAGCTAGACAAGCTAAGCCAATAACAAAATGGAAAGGCAACAAAAGGCAAGGGTTCTTTTCAAAGAAGAAATTTTTGAAAAAGCAAAACACGGGATCCTCGAATACTTCAAATTCTTCCCGAGACACAACTCCCATGTGCAACATCTGTAGCAAAAGGCACCGTGGAGTTTGTTACCGTGCATCCGGAGCCTGTTTCAAATGTGGGAAACAAGGGCATATAGCCCGAGATTGTAATCAGAATGGTGGAAAGGTAGCTGCTAGTTCCATTGCATCGATCCCAAAGCCGGGAAACACTCTGAGAACCGCTACCACCGGGGATACTGTGAGACAGAGGAGAGTTTTTGCGCTTGTTCCGGGCGATACACAGAATGCCAATGCAATTGTCTCAGGTACTATTTCTATATGTAATAAGGATGCTTTTGTATTAATTGATTCCCGATCCACACACTCTTTTGTGACATATGCATTTGCATCTAGACTAAATAGACCATTAGAATTACTGCCATATCTGCTATATGTGTCTGCTCCATCTAGGGAATCTGTGTTGTGTGAATCTATAGACCGATTTTGTGAGATGCATGTTGAGGATGCTACCCTATATGTAGATTTATTGCCCTTGAATTTTAGACATTTTGATGTAATTTTGGGCATGGATTGGTTGACCAAATATTGTGCCACCATTGATTATGTGACAAAACGGGTCGTATTTAAACCACCAAAACAGAAAGAGATCGTATTTGTGGGTAATGGGGTAGTGCCTCCACCTTATTTGATATCCGCAATGAAAGCATGTAAACTGATCAAGAAAGGGTGCCAGGGTTATTTGTGTTATGTGTTGACTGAACAAACTGTGAATGTTGAATTGAATGATATCCCTATTGTTAGAGAATTTCCGGATGCGTTTCCAAATGAATTGTCAGGGGAATTGGTGGATAGGGAGATAGAGTTTACAATCGAGACTACGCCAGGCACCCAACCTATTTCTAAAGCTCTCTACAGAATGGCTACTGCCGAAATGAAAGAATTAAAAGAATAGTTGTAAGACCTACTTAACAAGGGGTTTATCCAACCTAGCACTTCACCATGGGTGCACCAAAGGTTGTTTGTGAAAAACAATGATGGAACCCTACCCCTGTGCATCAATTATTGGGAATTGAACAAGGTAACAATAAAGAACAAATATCCCCTACCTCGTATCGATGACTTATTTAACCAGTTGCAGGGATCACAGGTGTTCTCTAAGATTGATTTGAGATTCGGGTATCATCAGCTGAAAGTTAAGACAGGGGATGTTGAGAAAACCGCTCGTAACGAGGTATGGACATTTTGAGTTTCTTGTTATGCCATTTGGAGTGACTAATGCTCCGGCAGCATGTATGGACCTAATGAACCAAATTTTCAAAACTTACCTTGACGAATTTGTTGTAGTTTTCATTGATGACATTTTGATATATTCTAAAGGTAGATTTGAACATGAACATCATTTGAGAACTGTTCTACAAATACTTCGGGAAAGAAAATTATTTGCTAAACTAAAGAAATGTGAGTTTTGGTTGGATGAAGTTATCTTCTTAGGGCATGTAATCAACAAGGAAGGAATTTCAGTGGACCCATAGAAAATAGAGGCAATTGTGAATTGGCCTACACCGACAAATGTGACAGAAGTCTCAGAGCTTCATGGGCTTAGCCGAAAGTATTACAGAGTTTTGTGAAAAGCTTTTCAAGATAGTCAGACCTCTTACCCAGCTTGACACACAAGGGCAATCATTTGAATGGAATGACGACAAGAAGCTACCTTTCATGAGTCAAGACAAGATTGACCATCGCACCAATTTTGACACTACCTTCGTGCACGGAGAATTTTGTAATTTTCGTGATGCGCCTTATAAAGGTTTGGGTTGTGTGATAATGCAGAACGAACATGTTATTGCTTACGCCTCACGACAGTTAAGGCCACAAGAGAAGAACTATCCAACACATGACCTAGAATTGGCCTCACTTGTTTTTGCTTTGAAAATCTGGTGGGATTATCTCAGATGGACCAAAGTGTGAAGTCTACACGGATCACAAAAGTGTGAAATACTTCTTCACCCAGAAAGAGCTGAATATGCGACGAAGAAGGTGGCTTGAACTGATAAAAGACTATGATCTTGAGATTCAGTATCACCCCGGGAAAGCTAACACAGTTGCTGATGCCTTGAGCAGAAAATCTACGGGGAGTATGGCTTGGTTGCTTACTGAACATAAAGAGATCTTGCAAGATTTTGAGAAGTTTGAAATTGAAGTGGTGATGTGTGAACAGGGCGGATTGATAACCGCTATTATAGTTGAGCCGGCAATCATTGATGAAATCAAACAGAAATAGAAAGAGAATGAAGTCCTCAAGAAAGTGATTGATGAATTTGAGACAAGTCCGAAAGCAGAATTTCGTATTAAGAATGAAGTATTGAGATTTTGGCACAGAATGTGTGTCCCGGATATTCCGGAGCTAAAGAAGAGGGTTTTGGATAAAGCCCACAGATCCGTATTTGCTATGCATCCGAGTAATAATAAAATGTATCAGGATTTGAAACAAACCTATTGGTGGCCTAAAATGAAGAAAGAGATTACAAAATATGTGTCCAAGTGTCTTCAATGTCAGCAAGTCAAAGCTGAACATCAGAAACCAGGTGGTCTACTTCAAACTCTCCCTATTCCTGAATGGAAGTGGGAACATGTAACTATGGATTTCGTTGTTGGCCTACCTCGGACTTCTCGAGGTATGGATTCTATTTGGGTTATAGTTGATAGACTGACTAAATCAAGACACTTTCACTGGCCAAGACAACATTTAATGCTTATAGATTGGCTACTATATATGTTGTCGAGATTGTCCGTTTACACGGAGTCTCGGTATCTATTATGTCGGATAGAGATCCGAAATTTGAATATAGATTATGGAAGAGTTTGCAGGAAGCTATGAATGTAACTAAGGTTCAAGATCGCTCCACCCACGTATGTATGGGCAATCGTAATCTAACAATACAAACTTTGGAAGATATGCTTCGGATGTGTGCTTTGGATTTTCAAGGGAGTTGGGAAGATTATTTGCCACTTGCAGAATTCGCTTATAATAATAGTTTCCACTCCAGTATCGATATGGCACCATACGAGGCTTTGTATGGTAGATGGAGTAGATCACCGAGTTGTTGGACAGAGGTCGGGGATAGAGCTTTACTTGGGCCAGAAATTGTGCAAGACACTTCTGAGAAAATCAAGATTATTCGGCAAAGGCTCAAAATAGCACAGGACCAACAAAAGAATTATGCAGATGTTCGGAGAAGATCTCTTAAGTATGAGGTTGGTAACCATGTGTTCATCCGTGTATCTCCGATGAAAGGCCAAGTCAGGTTTGGAAAAAAGGGCAAGTGTTGCCCCGTTGCATTGGACCGGTTCAGATTTTGGAAAGGCTTGGTCCAGTTGCTTATAGAGTTGCTTTGCCACCAGGAGTCGAACAAATCCATAACACGTTTGTAGACACCCCATTTTTGACCGTCCTTAAGACTTGGACGTCACCATTTGAACACTCGGTGATCATCCATGTTTGTGTTCGTTCTGATTTCTCGGAGGTCTCGGTCACACACCTTGCTTCAAAACCTCTCGGCTTGTTTGTTTTGTGCTTGGTTGCAGACCAAACACTTGTGTTTTTGCTTCTGAGGGTAGGGAATGGCTTATTGACCATCCTCACACCTCACCGGCCTTGGCTTGAGGCCACCGCCCTGCTTTTTCCATCGCCAAAGGTTGTTGGCCGCCTTTTGTTTTTGGTCGGTCGGCCATGTATGTTGGTCAATCGGCCATTTCTTCTAGTCGACCCCTTTCCATCTACTTTTTGTAGATCTTTTATGCTAGCTGTGACAGCTGGCATCCACTTTACCTCCCCTCCATACACGTGTATGGAGGGATTTAATCCTTACACTTAGCTTCCTTTGGAAGCTTGGGATTGCCTTGCCTATAAAGGGAGGGCCTCTCCTCCCTTTCCAGAGGTTAAACAACCTGGTGATATATGATATATATCACTCTCTTTCCATATCTCCCTCTCTCTCTAGTTGTGTGTGTAATAGTACTCAAAAGTGTGCTTTTGTTCTTAGTTTTGCATTAAAACACCTAGTGTTACACTATACTTCGGTTATTGAGGTATTGAGGGGTTGGTTTCAGAGTTTTTGAGTTGGTTTTGATCAGAGGAAAGGGCTGAGGTTGGTGTTCTTGAAGTGTTCTTCAAGGGTGAGCACTATTGCTTTATATTCCCCATTTTTGTACAAACTTTTAACCCATCTTGCATGCTGTTTTGAGCTTTATGTATACCCGATAAAAGTTCTATATTTTCATGCTTAAGATGTTTCATTCAGGTCTCTTTTGTGTTGGGGGTCTTCTACCCCCTCCTAGGCCTTGTTTGGCCTCTTTTTGTGCCTTTCTATTTGAGCTTTGTAACTCTTTTGTTTTGACCTTCTCACCACTGAAATCTAGAGGATTTTCAGTGGTGGAGAAGTGGTTTTGAGGTCATGTATAGAGGAGGGACACCCCTCTCCCTTTGTGTCTCATTTACTTGCATTGAGCCAGGACACTTTGGTGATGACGGACTAATGGCCTTTGGCACGAGTCATGGATTTCCTAAATTTCACTAAAATATTTAGACTACGACAGAATCCGGAAAAATAGTGCATTTTTGACATTTTGATTCAAACGTTGATTTTCCAAAAAGAATTGCCAGATTTGGACTATTTTGTGTTTTCATCATTTCACATTGCACTTGTGAAATCAGATTCAGAACCATAGGTAGAGTCCGAATCAGGGCTATTCCTTCCGAAAAGTCGCATGAAAGCCGCTACAATATTTGTCTGCTGTAGAAATATCTATTTGTGTTTCTGTTTTATTCTGCGAATTGGAAGTCTCATCGGCATCCGATCACGAAATTGACTTGAATTATGTGTTATTTGGAATTTTTAGAACATTATGGTAGGTTTAATTGAAATTCGATTCAGAACGAAATAATTAGAACAATTATTGTTCAATTAAGCCTAATTAATGAATTTCTTAATCCAAGCCTAAATAAGGCACTAGTAGACCCTTGTATACATTTTACACTCTCATATCATCCTTCTTGAGCTACAAACGTATGAGAGAGAGAGAGAGAGAGAGAGAGAGAGAGAGACCAAGAGTGAGAGTGAGTTCAACAAGGGAGAATGTGTGAATTGCTAGGAATTGTGGAAGAGAGTTCAGAAATTTAAGCCTCTACAGTTGTGAATCCAAGGTATAAGGTAAGAATTCAAGCCTTTAATCTTGCTTTTGAGTTGGTGAGTTCATGAATACAAGAGAATTAAGTTGAAATTGAGCGAGAATGAAGGAGTATAGATCATACCATGCATGCATGTCTACTTTTTATCACAATTTGAGTTTAATTTCAAGAAGTCTCTCATGCATGTGTCTATCTTACCTTTGTTTTGAGAATTCATCAATCTTAATGCATATTTATCTTGTTCGATCATGTTTTGGAAGGTTAAATTTATAACAACTCATGCATGTTCTACATACATACAATTCAAGTTTGATTTTGAGCAAATGACATGCTTTTGGGCATTGATTTCATGAAATGATCTTGAATTCTTAATGTTTTCAAAGTTTAGACATGTTTGTTTAAGTTTTGGGGCCCAAAGGTTTCATTTTAAGCTTTGAATTAAAGTTTTAAACTTGAGAGTGCAATTTAGAAATTTCAAAATTTCGCTTCCACTCGCTTACGTAACCTCGCTAGAGCGACCACTCTTCAGAATAACTCGACACATGAATAACGATAATCCATGATTAATGAAATCGAAGTTAATTACATGAGCATTACATTATTTGAGTTTCTATCTGTCCCTCGTAGGAATATATGTTTGTATTTCTGTTTCGTTTTCTGAATTGAAGGCCTCATCGGCATCGACGCAAAATTGATTCGGTATATGTGTTATTGGGAATTTCTAGAACCTTCTGATAGGTTTAATTGAAATCTGATTAAGAGTGAATTAAATTAAATTAAATTAATTAATGCTCATTTACTTAGTTTAATTAATTACCACTCACCAAGCCTGTATAAAGCTCTTATATAAGACACCACTCACCTTTTCTCCTCCATAATCACACCTTTGAGCCCACACTTATACAACAAACGTGAGAGAGGGAGAAAAAGGAGAAAATTGAACTCAACTAAGGGATTTGCTAGGAAGAAGAAGAATTGAACTTCGAGATTCAAGAATTAAGTCTCTAGCTCTTATCTTGGGAAGTCTAGGTCATGCACCGTGAACTGTTGATCCATTGGCTGCTATCAAAGTTATCTGTGCAATAATATGTGAGTAATAACTCTGTAAAGTTATGTTTGACTTAAATTTTTTCTGATGATATGAACTGATCAGCTTTCTGAACTGCTATGTTTTATATGAATGAATGATTATCCAAGTCTCTGAAATGTATTCATGGTATCCTTAGCATCTTATGATATGTGTCCCTTGCCTTTATGGTCATCCATTTATGGGTCATCGGAACGCTCAGGCACATAAGTCATCGAAATGCCTTTATGGTCGCCCTTCATGGGTCATTGGAATGCCTTTATAGTCGCCCCTTTATAGGTCATCGAAAACGCCTCTATGCACATGAGTCATCTAATGCCTTATGGCTGTCCCTTTATGGGTTATCAGAATCTTTTCATGGTCTTCCCCTCATAGGTCATCGGATTTGTTAACGCTAATGGATGTGCCATGTCCTATAATGTGTAATGTACGAACTTTGAATACGAATGTGACTACGTATATGAATCTGCTTCTGCTTTATCATCTAATCATGTACACGACTCTGTTTCTGTATGGACATTATTCATTAAAATCTTTACTCTGTTATTATTCACTAGGTCTACTCTCACTATTTATATTATGTATGTAGGTGAGCAGACGTGTGAACAGGCCTAAGCTGTTGTCTGGAGAGTTTGGGTCAACTAGCCACCATGCCTCCCATGGAGGTTCCCTTTTGAGATCCGATCAAGTTTTTGAGAAACAAGTCTTTAGGTCTTTTGTACTTTGATATTTATGTTTTATCTGAACATGTTTAGGAAATTCTATATATGTGGCTTTGGTGACGTATGACTGCTGTAGTTATATAACGTCACTGTTATGTATCGAAGTTTTAAGCTTATGTTCCATGTATGTCTACATAACTATATGGACTTTGTATATTTCTATATTTGCTTCCGCAACCCCTTATTATGTGATATTCAGGTCAGAGGCCTTTGGTAATCCCTGGATTACTGGCCGGTTACAACGCTAAACCTATAGGGACGGGTTTGGGTGGTGACAGAGTGGTATCAGAGCATGAGTTATACCACACGCATTAGTGTATATGAGCTATAAGATGTCCTAGTAAGGAATTAGGGACATTTCATCTGCATGTGTGAGTGTGCTAATTTCTGTGAATACGAAAACTTAAACTGAATATGAACATATGACGTAGAAAAGCATGAACTGAAACTAAATACTCCAAGCATAGTGAAAATAATTATTGGCCTATGTTTATTATTGCTTTGTTTACCTATAGCAACATGGAGAATGCAAGGGGAATGATACAAGTGAATCTTCTGAGGCCCGAATGAACATAATGGAATAGATGGTTACAGCCCTGACTGAGGCAATGACGCAACAACAGAGGCAACAACCTTTACCTCCTCCACCTCCGCCGGTACAAGTTGAATCGGATAACAATGACATTATCAACTTGACCCAGAAGTTCATGAAAATGAAACCACCAACTTTCTTAGGTGGTATTGAGCCATTGAAGGCAAAAACATGGCTGCTTGAGATGGAAAAATTATTTAATGTCATTCCATGCTCTAAGACTCAAAAGGTTCTTTTGGCCACCTATACCTTAAAAGATGAAGCTCGTAGATAGTGGTTGTTAATCCGAAGTAGTAATGAGAATATGACTTGGGCTCGTTTCATTGAGATATTTTATGACAAGTACTTTTCCCAATGCTTCAGGAATCGAAAAGTGTCAGAATTTCAAAAACTCAAGCAAGGCAAGATGTCAGTGGCCGAATATGAGGCCAAGTTTTCAAAATTAGCTCATTTTGCCCCATACATGGTAGACACGGATTATAAGAAAGCTTGAAAGTTTGAAGGAGGACTAGATCTAGATGTGTTTGATCAGGTAGGTGTTTTGAAGCTACCCACATATGTGGATGTACTTGATAGAACCTCATGGTCAAGCCAACTTAGCCTCAAAGAAATAGACTAACGCTCCGACAACTGAATGAAGGGGTAAGAGATCGGGATCTAATTTTAAAAGGGGTTGGTCATTCTCAAAGAAGCAAAATACGAGATCTTACAGTAGCTCAAGCCAAAGTAGTGGATCTACACCGACTTGCCTAGGATGTGGTAGGAAACAGAAGGGGGTTTGTTATCGAGCATCGGGTGCCTATTTCAGGTGTGGTAAAACCAGCCATTTGATAAGAGATTGTCCTATCAGTTCAAAATACCAACCATCCAAAGAACAAATTCAAATTTGATCCGGTTTTATCCAAGAATGAATACAAAAGCTAACATCGAAGGAAACCTTAAGGCACAGTTGAGTGTTGAATGTGTTGGAAATATTTTCTTCGAAAATAATTAATTTACAGAATACTAAAAACAGATAACAATTAAACACAGAACTTACAAGTTTATGCAGAATCAAAATTAGGAGAAATTTAGATTGAGGCCGTTGTTTGGACACTGTCTTTAAGATGTAAATTGCCCTCCCTAGGTGCTTGAGAATAACGGATGTCCTACCTCCAGGATTCAACAATCACCCCAAACAGATGCAAAGATCAAGAACCTAATGTACTACTTAACCGTATTGTATTTTCGAACTCACAGAAGATGCAAAAATGAAGAAGAACTAAAGCAGACTGGTTACGGGTTAAACTCTATATCTCCTATTGGAATTGAGAGTTGATATATATAGGCTAAGAAGAGTCCATTCAAAACAGAAGACCGTTGAGAAGAACGGTTATCAGGTTGGAGACGCAACTGTCCAGAAATTAGAGAAGGATTATAACCAAAAATTTTGAATTCAAAATTTCGGTATTTGAATTTTCTTCCACAGAAATTATTTGAAAACATTTCAAATAATTTTGGAGCAAAAAGAACAAAGGACGGGTTAGACCCATATCCACACCCGCGCCCGCCCCGACCCGGCCGGACGGACGGCGGCGGCGCGCGCGTGTGGTGATGGTTTTGGGTTTGTCCATAACTCCTCCTCCTGCAAAACTTGGGTACCCCTTGGAGCCCAACCCAACGTCTCCAACTTAAAGCTTATAAACACATTGAAACTCTTCCATGTTTCCTATGTGGGACAAGGTTTTAGATACCAACTCATGGAACCACATCAAACACTTTCATGTTTATAAGGCTCACTTCGGTATCAAATTCTCATTCACTCAAAAATGGTTTCGACCACCCGAGTATATATCCTTGTTCACCACATGGCAAGGAACGTATTGCCACTCGGACCCACCCAAATCGAGGTGTGGGTCTTACATTAATGATAGCTCAAAATTTACCGAAAATTAACGGTGATAAACCATTTTCTCTAACAATCCCCCACATGAATGAAATTGAAAATGAATATGCAACAATATGTAGACACTGAGAGTACAAAACTGAAAATATCCTGCAAAGGATAGGTAGCTTTTGGCTTTGAACCTTCCCTTGTGAAAGACTATCACCGGCTGATTAGTGAACATGATGTCTTGAACTATTCTGCCATTGGTGTAAACCGAGACAACAGTCTGTCACACAGTTTTATTTCCATACACAATCTGGTTCTATCGGTTGTGCCCATTTTGGCCCTGGACAATTCCTGGTTTTCTTGAGTGCTCTAGAGAATTAGCCTTTTTTTTTTTTTTTTTTCCAATTCCCATAGAACCGGCCCAGTTCACACTCATATAGGTGATTCTCATTAAGAGTATTCTGCTATACCCCACTTGGATTTCCAAGATATGAATATCATTAAAAGCAAAGCTTAACCTGATTAGCGCTGCATACATCACTATGTCATCATAGGAAAGGGTAGGAAACTTTTTTCCTTAGTGATACTAACGAGTCACACATAATTCGGTTGTCCCTTTGAACCTAGATTTTGGGATCTACAGTCAACTAGGTTGGGTTGGCATTAAGGCGACTCTTTAGTTAAAAGGCTTTTAAACCCATTCCCCTCGATGATCTTAAAACTTGCTCTCTGGCCAAACCTTTGGTTTAACGGATTCGCGATATTATCTTTTGACCTTATGTACTCAATGGAGATAATTCCATTTGAGAGCAGTTGCCTAACAGTATTATGTCTACATCGAATATGACGAGACTTACCGTTATACATATTATTTTGTGCTCTTGCCATTGTCGCTGACAAATGTAATGAATGCAAATGGCTGGCACAGGTTTTGGCCACACTGGGATATCCTCTAGAAAGTGACGAAGCCACTCTCCTTCTTCACCTGC
This sequence comes from Camellia lanceoleosa, assembly GCA_025200525.1. Lineage (NCBI taxonomy): Eukaryota > Viridiplantae > Streptophyta > Magnoliopsida > Ericales > Theaceae > Camellia > Camellia lanceoleosa. The sequence continues at coordinate 154,740,267 of CM045766.1, read as the reverse complement.
TTTATCTAAAGCGATAAACTCGGACTCCATTGTGGACCTTGCAATGCACGTCTGTTTGGATGACTTCCATGAGACTGCTGCACCTCCCAAGGTAAAGACATAACCACTAGTAGACTTGGAGTCTTTAGTGTCTGAGATCTAATTAGCGTCACTATAACCCTCTAGTACTGCTGGATATCTCATATAGTTCAGCCCATAGTTTCGAGTATACTTTAGATATCTAAGTACCCTAACTATTGTTGTCCAGTGGTCTGTTCCTGGATTGCTTGTATACCTACTCAATCTGCTAACTGCATATGCTAAATCTGGACGTGTGCAGTTCATAAGGTACATTAAGCTTTCGATGATCCGGGAGTATTCTACTTGTGATACACCTTCACCCATATTCTTCATCAAATGAAGATTAGCATCTATAGGGGTTTTAGCGAGACGATCGTCATGCTTGTTAAACTTCTCAAGTATTTTATCAACATAATGTCCTTGAGACAAGGTATATCCTTCAGATGTCTTTGTAATTTTATTCCAAGTATAACATCTGCTATTTCCATATCTTTCTTGTCAAACTTAGAATTCAACATTTTCTTGGTAGCTTTGATCATTTCATTATTACTACCATGGATGAGCATATCATCTACATATAGGCAAACAATGACATATCCCTTTTCTGTGTTTCTCACATAAACACATTTATCACATTCATTAATTTTAAATCCATTTGACATGATTACATTGTCAAATTTTTCATGCCATTGTTTGGGTGCTTGTTTTAAACCGTAAAGAGACTTCACCAATTTGCACACTTTTTTCCCTTGCCCTGGAACCACGAACCCTTCTGGTTGTTCCATGTAAATTTCCTCATTCAAATTGCCATTCAAGAATGCAGTCTTAACATCCATTCGATGGATCTCAAGATTATACAAAGCTTCAAAAGCTATTAACATTCGAATAGACATTATTCTCAAGCATGTGAGTAAGTATCAAAATAATCTACTCCTTCGCTTTGCAGAACCTTTAACTACAAGTCTCACCTTGTATTTATCAATTGAACCATCCGCCTAATCTTTCTTTTAAAAATCCACTTGTTGCCAAGAGGTTTACAACCTGGTGGAAGTCCCACCAATTCCCAAGTATGATTTTGCAGTATAGATTCAAATTCACTATTGATAGCTTCTTTCCCGAAAGGTGCTTTAGAAGTGGACATTGCTTCTTTGAAAGTTCGAGGCTCCTCTTCCAGTAAGTACGTTAAGAAATCAGATCAAAGATTTTCCGTCTCTAGCTCTTTTACTACGCCCGGGTTCCTCCTCGACTTTTTCCTTAGGGTTTTCCTCAACTTGCCTTTGATCATTGTCAAAAGCAGCATCATATGTCCTTTTAGGCTCTTGTGTCAATTTACTAGGAAACACATTTTCAAAAAATGATGCATTCCTAGACTCGATAATTGTATTGACATGAATCTCTAAGTTCTCACTTTTATGTACTAAAAACCGATAGGCACTGCTGTTGTTTGCATATCCTATGAAAATACAATCAACAGTCATAGGTCCAATTTTAACCCTTTTCGGTTCTGGTATTGCCACCTTAGCCAAACACCCCCACACTTTCAAGTATTTGTAGGAAGGCTTTCGACCTTTCCACAGTTCATAGGGTGTTTTATGAGACTTCTTATGAGGAATTTTATTGAGAATATAATTAGCGGAAAGAATAGCTTCCCCCCACAAGTTCTGAAGTAACCCTGAACTTATTAACATGGCATTCATCATTTCTTTCAAAGTGCGATTTTTTCGCTCAGCAACTCCATTTTGCTGAGGTCTATATGGTGCAGTGGTTTGATGTATTATTCCTAATTGTGAACATAAGTCACCAAATGGTGCTTCATATTCACCACCTCTGTCACTCCTTATAGTCTTTATTTTCTTGCCAAGTTGATTCTCAACCTCAGCCTTAAATTCTATGAATTTTTCTAAGGCTTCATCTTTGCTTCGCAACAAGTATACATAGCAGTACCGAGTGCTATCACCAATAAAAGTTATGAAATATTTTTTCCCTCCTCGTGTTTGAACAAATTTCAAATCACATATATCACTATGGATTAGATCCAGAGGTTCAGTATTTCTTTCAATTGACTTAAAAGATGCCTTAGTCAATTTTGATTCAACACATACTTCACACTTATGATTTGCATCAAAATGAAATTTAGGTAGATATTCTAAGTTAATTAATCTACGCAAGGTACCATAATTAACATGTCCTAATCTACCATGCCACATATATAAAGACTCAACAAAGTAAGCAGAAGATGTGTTATTCTTATTAGAAATAGGAACCACTGTCATTACATTTAGTTTAAAGAGCCCATTGCTCAAGTACCCTTTCCCCACATACATCCCATTTTTAGTGAGTACAAATTTGTTAGATTTAAACACAAGGCGAAACCCGTTCTTGCTCAACAATGATCCAGATACTGTGTTCTTCCGACTTCGTACATGCAAAGACTTCTTTCAAAGTAAGCTCTTTGCCTGATGTCATCTTGAGTACTACTTGTCCTTTGCCTTCAACCTTGTAGGTAGAAGAATTGCCCATATAAATTTGTTCCTCATTATCTACCATTTGATATGTGGAGAACATCTTTTTCTCAGAGCAAATGTGACGTGTAACACCTGTGTCCACCCACCATGTTTTGGGGTTGTTTACCAAATTCACTTCAGACACCATTCCGGACATATGTAATCCCGAAATCATTGCACAAAGATTTTCCTCCTCTGTTATGTTGGCTTGAGCAGGTTTCTTTTTCATTGTTCGTTGAGTCTAACGCTTGTAACAATCTTTGGCACGATGTCCTTGCTTGTCACACACATAGCATTTGCCTGTGAAGTTTTGAATTTCACTTTTCTTTGAACCAGAGCTACGTTTCGAACTCTCACCCGGATAGTTCCTCTTCTTACTGTTGTGCTTAGGCTTTTGTTCCACCACATTAGCCTTAGCCTCTATGGGATGACGCCCATTTTTCTTTTTCGCACTAACGATTGTCTTCTCCAATCCTCAACCGAACAATCAAGTCCTCCAGTGACATCTCTTTGCGTTTGTGCTTTAAATAATTCTTTAAATCCTTCCAAGACAATGGTAATTTTTCAATCATAGTTGCTACCTTAAAAGACTTGCTCAGAGACATACCTTCTGCATGAACTTCATGCAAGATAAGTTGTAAATCTTGGACTTGACTGATCACCGTCTTGGAATCCACCATCTTAAAATCCAGGAAGCAGCCAACAACAAATTTCTTTGTTCCTGCATCTTCCGTCTTATATTTGCGATCCAAGGAATCCCACAACGTTTTTGCTGTCTTGATTGGACTATACACATTGTAAAGTGTGTTGTCCAATCCATTGAGGATATAGTTCCTGCAGAGAAAGTCTGCATGTTTCCATGCATCTACTACTGCGACAACTTGCGCATCACTCTCATCTTCTTTCAAAGTTAGCGCATCTTCTCGTAAAAACCTTGCCAAATTCAGGGTGGTTAAATAAAATAATATTTTTTGTTGCCACCTTTTAAAATCGGTACCACTGAATTTTTTAGGTTTTTCCCCATGGTTCACTGGAACATGTCCATGACCAGGGCCATGAGTCGAAAGCAGAGTAACAACCGAATAGAAACCACCAAAGGAGGCACAATGATTAGGAGTAATAACAAGATTCTCGGCTGCCATTTTTTTTTTCTGCTTAATAAAATAAATTTAAATAAATGTAAATTATTTTCCAATAGAATAAATAAACTAACAAAAATTTTGGAATAAAATACTCTATAGGAATACAAATAACAACATAAATATGAGTAGAACTAGATTTTAACTTTATTGGAATTAAAAATAGATTATATAGTATAAACCAAATTAAACAAATAATCTGTCAAAAGAATCAATTAAATTGACCAAACTAATTATCTTACCAAAATAATCTTAATAAAAAGACCAACAGTAATATGTCTAATTAAAACAAAAAATTATAAAGTCATACAATGTAAGAAAAAACAGAAAATCAACAAACAGAATTCAAAAGATATAACCAGTAAAACAAAAGATGTATATACTATGTATTAAATAACGATCAGAATTATACAGTTTTTTTTTAATCTAAATACACTATAATGTATCTTTTGTTAACAGAACATGACCAATTTAAAGTAATCAATCACAGAATCATTCTTGTGCAAGAACACTACAAGTTTATTAAAACTAGACTTCTAATGATACGTAATAAACACCAAACCAAAGAACAAAAATACTAAGTTTTGGAAAAGAATAACCAAATAATCTTGTATCCAAATAAATTTATTCAACATGCATGGCATGTGATTAAACTACTAGTACTCTAATAAAATAAAGAATAAACATTTTATCCAACAGGCAGTGCATGTGATAACTTGGAAGTTTATGCACTTATGAAATAAAGAAAAACAACAACCTATCAAAATATTATCATGCACTAGACGATCTCATAAACTAACAGGAATATAAACATACAGACTATTTTATTATTCTGTCTAGAACATAAACGCACAAACTACTGCAATATTCTGTAAATTAGTTTTTTAATCGAAGAATATCTATACTGGATTACAAAGGTAAAACAGTAACCAAAGAAGGGAATTTCTGTCTTAAAGTTGTTGGAAATATTTTCTTCGAAAATAATTAATTTGCAGAATACTAAAAACAGATAACAATTAAACACGTAACTTACAAGTTTATGCAAAATCAAACTTAGAAGAAATTTAGATTGAGGCGTTGTTTGGACACTGTGTCTTTAAGATAGAAATTCGTCCTCTCCTAGGTGCTTGAGAATAACGGATGTCCTGCCTCCAGGATTCAACAATCACCCCAAACAGATGCAGCACCGCAAACTGAATGTACTACGAACCATATTGTATTTTTGAACTCACAGAAGATGCAAAAATGAAGAAGAACTGAAGCAGACTGGTTACGGGTTAAACTCTATATCTCCTATTGGAATAGAGGATTGATATATATAGGCTAAGAAGAGTCCGTTCAGAACAGAAGACCGTTGAGAAGAACGGTTATCAGGTTGGAGACGCGACTGTCCGGAAATTAGAGAAGGATTATAACCGAAATTTTTGAATTCAAAATTTCAGTATTTGAATTTTCTCCCGCAGAAATTATTTGAAAACATTTCAAATAATTTTGAAGCAAAAAGAACAAAGGATGGGTTAGACCCATATCCACACCCGCGCCCCGGCAGGACGGACAGCGGCGGCGCGCACGTGTGGGGATAGTTTTGGGTTTGTCCATAACTCCTCCTCTTGCAAAACTTCGGTACCCCTTGGGGCCCAACCCAAGGTCTCCAACTTAGAGCTTATAAACACATTGAAACTCTTCCATGTTTCCTATGTGGGACAAGGTTTTAGATACCAACTCATGGAACCACATCAAACACTTTCATGTTTATAAGGCTCACTTCGGTATCAATTTCTCATTCACTCGAAAATGGTTTCGACCACCCGAGTATATATCTTTGTTCACCACATGGCAAGGAACGTATTGCCACTCGGACCCACCCAAATCGAGGTGAGGGCCTTACATTAATGATAGCTCAAAATTTACCAGAAATTAATGGTGATAAACCATTTTCTCTAACAGAATGGATTAGGAAAAATAAAATAAAATAATTGGCTAATGTGAAAATGATTTATTTATTTATTTTTATTTTTTTGAAATGAACTTGAAACACTCAAATACAATCCGCGCCGCCCAAGAAGATATAAGAAAGAACTTGATGCCTTAAAAAAATAAATAAATAATTTATACTAGAGGAAAAAGTGTCCATGCTTAAGATGTGTAGAAGTAAAAATATTAGAGCTATGTTACGAATTTAAACAAGTTATTAAAATTTTTATTAAATCTTTCACATAGGTATAGGATCTATACATATGTAATTTGTGTGGATCCCACACTCATCTGAAAAATTTGATAAAAAAATTTAATAATTTATTTGAGATGTATGACATTTTTCAAAATATTATTTTCTCCCCTATGGGCCTAATCTGCAATTGCTTGAATCAATGACATGTTAGTGGTGGATGAAGTTGAATCCTCTTATTGCCTCTTATTATTTAAGGTAAATTATAAATATATATTTTAAAATTTATTTAAAATATAAATTACTTTATGTAGTTTTAAAAATTAAATTTTATTTTTTGAAATTTTTAATTTCATAATTAATGGCTCTCTTTATTAATAAATCATCAATTTAATTAACAATTTTTAATAATGTCAAACTTTTTATTTCAATTAATAATTAAGGCAATTTTATTATTATATAGAAAAATAATTAGAATTTTTTTCAATTAATTCTATTCTAACAATAAGATATTTATAATTTTTTAAATTAATTTATATTTTAATCAAACTTTAAGGGCGTATTTATAATTTACCATATTAGCTAAGATAAGATAAGATGATTCAAATACGTTGGGGCTTTATGGACGTGGTCTATTTGGCGGACTTGGAAAGGCAACAAATAACTGGATTTAAATTTTAACTCTTTAGATAGAAAGTATTACTATAGTATGATAGAGCTTTTTTAATGAATTTACGGCAAATAGGGCAGACCGCTCTTGTAAATTATAATATGCTAGTAGTTGCAGTAGCTGATGATATTTATATCAGAACCTTGAAATGAAATGCAAATTTGAAATAAAAAAGAGTATAAGATGAAACTAGTTGCTATAGTATTGAATTATAGTATAAGCTCCACAAGAAAGATGTAACTAATATATGTTTACCTAGAATGATAAGAGCTTGACGTTCTTGATCTTTGAACCATCTCTGAATCCTCCTCATTCCATATTCTCTCTCAACTCTAATTCATCTCTCCCAAATATGAAGATATTTATAAAATAAAGAAACTCCTGGAACTTTCGTCTTATTATTTTTTGATTTACCGTGGTTTAGCGGTCACACGTGGACACAATTTCTATGTTTCATTGTTATTTTAAGAAGTTGGTTAAAAGTTAATTTTTGATTTTTATGAAAGTTTCCAATATGAGGTAAACTATCAAACTAAAAATTTGAGATTGATTCTATTTATACATCTTTAATACTTTTAGTATGTAACACCCTCAAAATAAACCCATAAATCATACAATCTTGACATGCTTAAACATAAGAGAGTAAAGCATAATTTCATTCATCAGAGTGTTCATTACAATAAAGATACATGTTGACATCAAAAGTAAGTGCCCTACGAGCTTACAACTTTCCAAGCCAACACTTGGTTACAAAAAGAGCGTACTAACTCTAAACACAAAATAAGCCCTTAGCTTGATTTACATGTAATACACAATTAATCACAAAAAGAGAAGCCTTCAACTCAGCATAACCTCCTGCAAGCGATCTTGGAGGTGGCTTATCACCTGCACCTGAAAATAATGTCCCATATAGGGTGAGTCAACGCCCAGTAGAGATATGCTAAACATAATATGGGTAATAACTAAAACATTCGCATTTGATAAATGTTTAACTGATAAAAGCCAACATGCAGTACAATCCAGTTCCATAATCTTTCACTTATCCAATTCTCAACTTATAAACATGGCTCAGAACCTAGCCAAACGACTTAAATGAGACTACATCTCAAGCCAACAATATTTCACACTACCATTTTATTTAAAATTACGCTCAATGATTCGCACCCATGTATAATTATTTTCTAGTTACCATTTTACGAAAATTCCATCCGCAGGATTCGGCACCCATGTATAGATATTTTCGAATTACCATTTTACGGAAATTCCATTTGCGGGATTCGGCACCCATGTATAGATATTTTCGAATTGCCATTTTACGAAAATTCCATCCGTGGGATTCGGCATCCATGTATTCAAATACTTATCTTATATAATAACCAATCAATACACATATTCACTGTATTAATCCAACCGTCATACTCAATGACATACTCAAATTGATTAGTTTTAATTCACCTAATCATCATGTAGTGTCTACAACAATCAAGACTATCCTCCACCGATAGCCCAAAGCAGTTATTTCTAAACAGATAATAAATGCATCAACAGATAAATTATCAATAATTCTCAAAGGTGAGTGATTATTAAATCCAACTCCACCATTCTACTACATAATGAGCCAATTTCATTATTCCCAAATCAATTTCATACTTCCATAATTTTCCAAATTAATTATATAAATTAATTAGAACAAAATTAGGGCTTTTCTCCATCTTTCTCAACATTGGGCAAAAGGCTCAAATATCAACAATAACCTCATTAGAGACCCAAAATACACATGTAATGGCCCAAAGAACAAAACCCCTTTTTAAACAATTAAAACCCTAACACCCAAAATTGCCAACTTCAACATTATATCAAAATGACTAAAAGTTTATGTCAAAAACCATAGAAGTGAGTAGTTATCCCTACCTCAAATTTCGGAGCTCAACGGAGAAGATGATGAAAACTCAAAGTGCTCCAAATCCCAAGATTTTCGGATAAAAAGGTAGCCCACAACAAGATCAACACTTTTTACAAAGGCCCAAGGGTAGGAGATCACTCAAACTAGATCAAACCCTAAAGAGAAAGAGAAGTTGAAGTTTTAGAGTGAGGTGCTCTCCAATGGAGGTTTTGAAAAGTTAGAGAGAAAACGGAAGTCAAAAAGTGACCCAAAAAGTGATTCCACAGATTGATATAAAAGTCACCCCGCTTAAGCGTGGAACTCCCAGCTCGAGCGTCAGACACAGACTCATGCTCAAGCGTGAAAAGCGCCGCTCGAGCGTCGATTGCACACTTTCAGAAGTTTTGTAGACATGGTCCCCGCTCGAGCGTCAAAGTCCCCTCTCGAGTGGAGGAACAAAATTAAAAGGCCTCGCTCGAGCGTCAAAACTTTTGCTTGAGCGTCCGATGACCTGCAGAGTAAAAATGCTGAGAGATGAAAAACTACGCTCAAGCATCAAAATGCTCGCTCGAGCGGAGAAGCAAAACGAAGGGCCTGCTCGAGCGTTAAAAGCCCCGCTTGAGCGTGAAGGCCAGAATCTGGGCATCGACTCTAGGTTTCCAAACACAACCAACCTATTTCAAACTTGCCAGATACAACCCAAGACTCAAATTCAAGATCAAAGGATGGGAAAGAGAATATGACAACAACACATTCACGGAGCCAAGTCCGGAATACAATAAATAAAGAAAGGAAAAACAGGGATCGCTATATAGTATATATCATTAATAGATTAAATTTATATTCTAATAATATCTTCTAATGAAATGACCATTAAGGACAACATGAGGTGTATTCTATTCATTCAAAAATTTCATATTTAAAATATGAAATACTCTTCACAAGCCATCATTCCTATAAGGTTTAGGGTTTTAACATATAAATATTATATTTGTTTATCATCTTCATCATTGACATACACTTATGATGTCATTCATTATCAATTAGCTCATTTCATTCTTTTCTCCATTATACTTATTTTTCAAACTTAAAACATTATTGCCTTTGAAAATTCAAGTTTTAAGAATAATGAAATCAATTAGTTTTGAATATTTGCATACCATGGATGACACTGAGCTGGCTGATTCCGATATAAACATTGAAAACGTTGATTTGAACATTGAAAATGTTAGTTTATGATAGTTTTTTATTTTTTATTTATCTCGTTCGTATGTTGGAAAGATGAGTTTGTTCATCGTGTTCGGATAATCAGAGTTGAACTTTTATACAATGTTCAATTATTTATATTTGAACAAAATAATTTTGTTCGAATTATTAAGATTGACCAAATATTAAATGTTCATACATAAAAAATTGAATATTCTAAATTAGTTCAGTTAAAATAAATTAAGCTTTTATTCAGTGTTTAGATATAAATTTTTAAACACATTAAGTTTGTTCAACTATGTATTTATGAATATGACTAATTAGATGAATTTGAAACGACGACGAGAGACTAGAGTTCAAGATCGACAACGAAGGGGGTGTTTGATAACATGATTCAGGACTTAAAATTGAATATAGTAAGTGACAATCAATTAAGTGTGTTTGAAAATCACAATTGATATCACTTAAAAATTTAGGTGTCTCTTAAAATGTAGGCCAAAATTTTAAAAAATTTTAAGTCATATGAAACTTACTTAATTTTGGCTGAATTTGTAAATACTAAACATAAGTATCAGTATACACTATTTTAAATTCACTACCAACACCGTTGCCGCTGCTACTACTACCACCCCCACCATCGTCACCCCTACCACCACTACCATGCCACCATCACTATCGTCGTCGTTGCCGTTGCCGTCGTCACCACTATTACCGCTACCACCATCATTATGCCACTACCACTACTACTACCAGCGCCATCACTACCGCTACTACCATTACCATGCTACCGCCACCACTACCCCCGCTACTGTTGCCGCCACTGTCACCACCACCATGATGCCACTACCACTGCTACCTTTACCACTATCACCACTACCATTGTTATTGTTGTCGCTACCACCACCACCATGCCCATTGCTGCCGCCACCACCGCCACTAGTATAATAGACTGGAAAAATTATTTCTTTTCTGAAATATAGTTTTTCATTATTTGCAAAATATGCTATTATATTGTGTTATAATGTTTAAAATTATGATAACTAAAAAGGAGAGTGTTGAGACTTGTCCTACCCTTGTTATTGTCCCAACAATTGTGATGCCAATAGTGACTCCGTTTGTATTGGTCAATCATGGAGAAAGGGGGGAAAAAAAAAAGAAAAATTTGAGAGAATTGATTTTAAATATGACAACAAAAATTTTTATTTTATCTTACTACTTTAATTCTGGTTCGAGATTCCCATGAAATTGTACTAGTATTGAGAGATGGAGAAACTGATCGACAAATTGTGGCTATAGTGGAAGCCTGGAAAGCATGTAGACTTCCTATAGCGATCCTGGTTCTTCCTCCTTTGGTTGTTGTATCCGGACTTGGTTCCGTGGATGTCGGTTGCAGTTTATATCTTGTTTCCGTCCTTCAATACTTTGTATTTGAGTTATAGGATGTTTTGGGTAGACTCAAGGTGTTGGGTGTGATTGGGAGCAAATGGTTGTTGCCTGATTTTGGTCCTTCGCTCGAACGAGCTCTGTGTTTTAGATCCTTTGCTCGAGCCAAGTTTCCTTCGCTCGAGCGAGAGCTGAGTTTTTTATCTGGTGGCTCGAGCGAGAAGTCCTTCACTCGAGCTTGTGTCTGCATCCAGTACTGGACCTGAGAGTTGCAATCCTTGGCTCGAGTGAGCTTTCCTTCACTCGAGCGAGTGAGGTCTATGTTTTGGGTTTCTTCACTCGAGCGAGCATTCTGTCGCTCGAGCGTGCATTCTGTCGCTCGAGCGTGCTTCTGGGTTGCAGACCTGAAGCTTCGAATTGTTGGCTCGAGCAAGACTTTCTACGCTCGAGTGAATATTCCTTGTGTTTGGTCGCTCAAGCGAGCCTGTGTTATATTAGTAGGTAGCAGTGGATAAACACTTCACTTTTTCATCCCTTTTGTTTTGCAAACCCTAGATCCGAGCTCTCTCTCTCTCTATACACCTTCTCTCTAGGGATTCATCTACTTCTAGTGAGTTTCTAGCCTAGTCTCTTTGCAAGAAAGATAGAGGGTCGCAAGAGCTTCCTTTTAATCTGAAAAATAGTGGACTTGGAGCACTTTGGCTTTTGGTCATCTTCTCCATTTGAGCTATTCATTTCTAGGTAGGGATACCCTACTCCATCTTATGAGTTTTGTCATAAATTTTGGATATTTTGATATGTTGGGGTTATTAGGTAATTTTTTGAAAAGTTAGGGTTTGATTTGTAATTTATAGAAAAGGGGGTTTTCAAAATGTTAAATCCTATGGGTGTTTGAGACCAACAAAAATGGAATTAATGTTGTTGTATTGTTGAATTTGAGCCTTTGGGTTGAGATGTGATAAAGGGGGGAGAATGCCCTAATTATGAAATAAATTAATTTGTATAATTAATTTTGGAAAAATGTGGAAATATGGAATTGATTTGAGAATAATGAAATTGGGAAGTTATGGGATTGAATGGTTTAGTTGAATAAATTAATCACCCACCTATGGAGTAAATTGATATTATATCTATTTAATGCATTTATTTTCAGTTTAGAAATAATTGCTTTGGGCTATCAGTGGAGGATAGTCTTGATTGTTGTAGACACTGCATGTTGATTAGGGAAAACTAAAACTAATCACATTAAATATGTCATTGAATATGACGGTTGGAATAATACATCAAATATGTGTATTGAGTGATCCTTGTATATGATAATTGTTTATATACTTAGAATATGTGTATTGTGTGGGAGGAGATAGGGGATGTACTCCATGGTTTGAGGGAAGATAGGGGATGGACTCCATTAATACAACAAATATGTGTATTAAATTGAAGCATTGATACAGCAAATATGTGTATCTATTATGAAGTGTGGAAGTGTTTTACTATGATATTGATACATCAAATATGTGTATCTAGTGTGAAATATGGAAGTGTTAGTATATGAGTTATAGTCTCATTGAATTGTTTGGCCAGGCTCTGAGCCATGTACATGAAATGATTCAAATAAGTAAAGGAAAATGGAATGTAACATGGACACAAGTGTCATGGAACTATATTGTGATATAACTGGTTTATAAGTGTTAACCATCTATCAAATGCTATTGTTTTAGTCATTGCTTATATTTGGTTTAGTATATCTCTACTAAGTTGTGGCTCACCCTATATGGGACATCATTTTCAGGTCCAGGTGATATGCCATCTCCAAGGACATAGCTTGGAAGTTTTTGGGAGTTGAAGGCCCTTTTTGTTGTTTTGCTATCTTTTGTTGTGTTACATGTAAATTCAAGCCAAGGGCTTAATATGTATTTGAGTTAGTACTCTCTTCTTGTAATCAAGTGTTGGCTTGGAAAGTTGTAAGCCCATAAGGCATTTACTTTTGTTGTCAACATGTAATACTTTTGTACTTAGCTACTCTGATGAATGGGAAAATGTTTATTTCTCTTATATCAATGCATGTCAAGAATGTGGGGTTTTATGTATTGTTTTGAGGGCGTTACACTTCCTATGTTGGAATTATATTCTCAATAGTCTCGCAAACACACTTTATAATGTATATTGCGTGCAAGAGACTACTAGAGAAGTGTGTGAATCTTTAGAACTAAAATATAAGATAGAAAATGTCGGCGCAAAGAAATTTGTTACCGGACATTTTTTAGATTATAAGATAGATGATTCCAAGACTGTTAGTAGTCAAGTGCAAGACTTTCAATTAATTCTCCATGAGATTCATGCTGAAGGAATGATTCTTAATGAATCCTTTCAAGTTGTGACAATTATTGAGAAGTTGTCGCCGACGTGGAAAGATTTTAAGAATTATCTTAAGCATAAGCGCAAGGAGATGAAACTTAAGGAATTGATAGTGCGTCTCTTTATTGAGAAAGATAACCGCAATTCCGACAAGAAGGCAGACAATTACATCATGCAAGCCAAAGCGAATGTTATGGAAGAAGGACAATGTTCTAAATCCAACAACAGAAAGAGGAAGTATATTGGAAAGAGTCCCAAGTAGGGCTTCCAAGAGTTGAACAACAAAAAGTTCAAAGGTAAGTGTTTTGCGTGCGGTAAAGATGGACATCGAGCGATGAATTTCCATCAGTGCAAGGACAACGGAGGTTCTAGCAAGAGACTTTCACAAGCACATGTGACTGAAGTTGACAACCTTTCGGATAGGTTGGTAAACATCAGTCTTTTTGCAATTGTCTGTAAGACAAAATTATTGGGACAAGTGTGAAGTTTGCGCTGAGGCAAAACTTACTAAGGCATCATTCACTATAGTAGAGAGAAGTACTGAACCTTTGAGTTTGATTCATAGAGATATTTGTGATCTAAAATATGTTCAAACAAGAGGAGGTAAAAAATATTTCATTACTTTTATTGATGATAGCAAGCGGTATTATCATGTTTACTTGCTGAAAAGTAAAAAATGAAGCCTTAGAGGCTTTCAAGCAATACAAAATTGAGATTGAGAACCAATTTTGCAAGAGAATTAAGGTTGTTAGAAGTGACGAATATAATGGTCCGTTTGAGAAAGTGTGTTTTCAATTCAAAATTATTCATCAAACCACTGCACCTTATTCTCCTCAATCAAATGGAGTGGTTATGAGAAAGAACTGAACTTTAAAATAGATGATGAATGCCATGTTGATAAGTTCGAGTTTACCCTAGAACTTGTGGGGGGAGGCAATTCTATGAGCAAATTTTATTTTAAATAGAATACCCCACAAGAAGACAAGTCAAATACCATATTGTAGACACCCCATTTTTTACCAATTCTTAAGACTTGGGCGCTACTGATCGTTTACTTGGTGATGAAAGTTGTGCAGTGCAAGGGTTCGATTTCTTCGACAAGGAGAGAGTCAAATCCCAACTTCATACCCCATTTTTGGACCAAAACTATTTTGACCAAATATTTTAGATCTTAAACCCTCTCTTTCAAAATATTTTTGAAAAGAAGTTTCTACAATGTTTCGAGGCTCGCATTTTGTTAAATGTTGCACTTTTCGGTAAACTGAGGAAGGGCAAAGTGGAAATGAATGAAAGAGAGATGAAATCTTTGAAAAATCTTTCAAAACACCTTGTTTAAGGGCTTGGGGTTGAAGAAAATAGGAGAGGAGAGAAGAAAACTAGTTTAGGAGAAGCTCGGCATGAATCTGGGAAGGATCGAAACTGAGCGGCTTCACTAAAACATGCATAATTTTTTTCAAAGTTGGAATTTTGATGTGAGGCTTCCACCATTGGAAAACTTACTTCCGGGGCTTCATTTTGCACACAAGAATGACCTGAAAAGGAGTCCATATGAAGGAGATATGCCCATTTGAAGTTTGACCTGCAAAGTAGATTTTTGCTGTCGGCCAGAAAAGTAGCCGACCGGCCAGTTGACGTAGCCAGCTGACCATTTGAAGTAGCCTACCAGCCACTTTTGTCAAAAACTCATTTTGTTTGCAGATCTTTCTTCTCCAGCTGTCCTACACTGCTCCAGATATTTCCAAACTCAAATATTTCGACCAAAGCTCCATTTTTGCTATATATGGAGCCATATCACTCATTTTGGAAAGAAGAACAAGTTTGGGAGCTTCTCACACTAAAAGCCCTCTCACTCCACAAATTTTCAAAGCTGAAAATTCTCTCCCTCTCTAGAATTCTCTCTCACTCTCTCTATATTGTGCTATATTGTGCTTGAAAGTGGTTTTTCTTCACATATTTGCATACATATCCTTCATCAAAGTTGTATATCTTTGGGCTGAGGTCCCTTGGAGCATATTTTGAGCTTCAAAAGGCTGGTTTTGGCTCAGATTTTGGCTGGTTTTGCTGCTATGCTTCAAGGGTAAGCACTTCCCCTTTTCAAGCTTGCTTTTGCACACTTGCTTTACCTTTCTTTTTCCATTGTCTTGGACTATTTTGGGGCTGGTTTTGAACAATAAAAAACTCTGATTTTGATGTTCTAAAATGGTGGTTTAAGCCTTGTTTGGCTAGGGGGTGTTTCCTCCCTTTTGTTCCTTGGCTTGTAAGGCCTTTTGAGCTATCTTTCAAGCTTTTGAAACCATATCTTTTTGGACCTTTAACCACTGAATTTTAGAGGAATTTCAGTGGTAGAAAACTTATTTTGAGGTCCCAAATAGGAGGGGGGAGTCCCCCCTCCTCTTGTCTTGTTAGCATGTGTTGTTGGCCTACCAAATGAGCATGTGTTTCTATCCTCTTGAGGCTTAGTTAGAGCATGTTTTTGTGACTTTTTGGACCTCCTATAACTCTGTTTTTGGCTGGTTTGATCACCTCTTGCATGCTTCATACACTTGTAGTGTAATCCTAATTACTAGCCTAACATGCTTCATATCTTAGCCTATAATTCTAGCATGTATTGGCTCCACTCCAGCATGTTTTTGGCCATTATTTAACATTCTCTAACTCTAATTTTGGTTGTTTGGGTCATTTCTTGCTTGGTTTTTGTACTTGTAGTGCAATCTCACTCATTAGCCTTGCATGCTTAGTGTTTTGATTTATCATTCTAGCTTATTTTGGCTACACTCCAACATGTTTTTGGCATTGTTTTGACATGCTTTAGGACTATTTTGAGTGGTCTTGGCCTCTTGGGGCTTGCTTTGTATAGCTATGGCATAGTTGGCTTTGTTAGTCTTGTGTTTTGAGACCCCTAGCATGCCTTATTTGTGATGTTTGTGTGATATGGAATCAGTTGGTATGTAATTTCAGAGCTTATATCTTTGCCATACTTCCACTTAAATCACTATTTCAATGCTTTTGAGAAGTTGATCATTATGCCTTGTTTGTGAGCCAATACTTGTGCATATTTTTCTTGCTATCTACGCTACAAGCCCAGCATGTTTTTGCTGCTATTTCGACCTGCCTTAGGTCTGTTTTCAATGGTTAAGGTCATTTGAGCATTGCTTAGTATGGTTGTAGTGTAAAGGGCCTTGACTAGCTTTGAGTTTTAGGGCCTTTAACATGTTGTGCATGCGATGTTTGCATGTTTTGGCATTATTTTATACATGATTTCAGAGCATATAGTGCAGTCAAACTCTCACATATTCCACTCCTTTATGGCTTTGAGAGTTGTGCCTTTATACCTTGTTTAGTATGCATTTCTTGCTATTTGAGCTTCAATTTTAGCATGTTGTAGCCTCTGATTTAGCATGATTAAGCTCTGTCCAGAGCTAGTTTGGTTGTTTGTGCTTGATATTGCATGCTTCTAGAGTGATCCTCTTCACTAGTCTTGAAGCTTATGGCTCCGAGTATGTCTTGCATGCATCATTTTCATGCTTTGATGTCATTTAGCATCCTATTTCAGTGCTGGAATATGTGCCATTGCATTCCATCTTTCATTGCCATATCACTTTCGAAAGTGGTCTTAGGCCCTTTGTTGGTTTGAGCACAAAATTGAGGCGTTCATACTTAATGGTTTTAGCCTTCTCTTGAGGGTTTCTACTAATCAACGGCATGATGCTTCTTTCATGCTCAAGAAGCTTGTGGCTTGGACCCTCTTTCCAATTAGAGGACTTCTCACTTTTGGACTTAACCGGTTAAAGGATTAATTGGTAATCTAAAATGAGTAAACAAAATGAATCAAAGTAAAACATGCCAAGATAACATGTTTGTGTTGCATTACATGTGTTTGGATCGGATGTTAATCCAAACACGAGAAACGAGGGATCTTTCATACTCAAAGTGATGAAACATGCCTCATTTCTTAGTCACCGACACCCTTGATCGTGTATGATAGGGTGAAGGCTTATCGAGTCTATTTGTGCATTCATTGACTTGTACAAACTTGGCTTCTTGGCCACCAAGCATTGAAAATGCTTGGTTGGTGACTTGAGAGCCGAGTGCTACGCTCCTTTGAGCTTAAGACATGATAAGGAGTGTGGTGGTACACACATTGTCTTAGAAATACATTGTTGTGCCTCTATTGTTCTCTGTTGCAGCAAAACCATCAGCCTGCAGAAAAAACTAGCCGACCAGCCAGTTTTACTAGCTGACCAGCCAGTTTTAGTGGCTGGCAACCACTTTTTCTGGCTGGCAGCCCACCAACAAATTCCTGTTTTAAAGTAAAGGTAGTCTGGAGGTTGGCACAATTTTCAGAGATCAAGGCAAGTGCAAACAGAGACAATTGACGGCATGGTAATGGATTTCCGAGTGAACGCCAACCGAGCATACATCTTCAACCTCTTGGAACAGAGCTGAAGCGGTGTACTTTGTAATTAGCTTTACTTGTTAGTTAGCTTAAATTTGTAATTTAATTAATTAGTTTGTTAAGTAATTAAGTGTTGTAATAATTAGTAAGTAGTTTACTAGTTATTTGTTTTGTTGTGCAATAATTAGACTAATTAGATTAATTAGATTAGTTAGCTTAGCTTAGCTTTTATTCGAACCCTCCGTCGAGAGCGCAAATGTTGTAATAAGTGTGCGTGTGTGTGTGTGTGTGAATGTCTTCCAACCCCATTTCTTTTTCCCATTTATTTATTTGCTTTCGATGGTTAGATTAGGGATCATTTTCAATTAGCATGCCTTATGCTTGCATGCGTGCATCATTCATTTGTTTTGCATGCACTGGGCTCGGCGCATCATTCAAACTGCATTGTATTTCAATACCTATTTGAATATATGTATCAAATGTCACATTCATATGCCATCTTAGATAGCTGAGCCTACTTAGTTGCATTTTGCATGTGTTGCATTAGGCATCTTAACATAGTTAGGATCATGCATTGATTTCTAACTAGTTTTCTGTTTTAGCTCGGAGTACACTGTAAGTGTTTTCGCTTTAGCATCCTTGCATGTGTGTAAGTGACTTCCATGATAGCATGCTAGCCATGAGGCTATTTGCTTAATTGATAAATTGCATGAATGCCTACGGATGAAGGCTTCATTGCTTGAATTGGGACAATTCATTGATTGTGAGTTTTAAGCCCACTTTGCGGAGTGGCAAATCATGTTTTCTTAAGCCCACTTGAGGGTGGCAAATCCGCTCTTTAGCCTACTTGTGAGTAGCACTCTTCAAACCATTTTCAAACAAACAAACATAAGATGTTTTGTTCCAATTTAGGCGATCTAGTCTATACTTGTATGTTGTGCGCATCACGTAGTAAGTTAGCTAAATAACCAAAATAAGAACACATGTGTTTATAAAAACAACATATCATGCTTAGTAGAGGCCGATCCTTTGATCGGGCAAGCGGGGATGCTCATTTTAGGACCTTCCCCTCTCGTACCCAAGTTCCCGAGCTGAGGCAACTTTGGTGTTAATAGGCACATGGCCTTTGGCACGAGTCAGGGTTTCCTAACTTTTCCAAAATAAAATATTTAGGTGGCGACTCTGTAATCTGGCAAAGCAGTCCATATTTGGCGCTTTTTGATTAAAATCGATTTTCCAAAACGATTGGCCGGCTTTGGACTCTTTGGTGATTTATCAGTCTCACATTGCACTTTATGAGATTAGATTCAAAACCATGACAAGAGTCCGAACTATAGTAGCTAGAACCCAAATCCGCGCCCTCTCCGAAAGGGGGGCGCGCGGAGGAAGTTCAAGCGATCTACACATGAGTTGTGGAAATGTTAGAAGCCTACCTACAAAATGTGGGGGGTTTGGCAAAAGTGGCGATCCCTAGTCCAAAGATGACTAAGATTGGATAAAAAACCGCTGATTGTGTATTCATCGGTTTTGTGAATAATAGTAGTGCATATCAATTTCGGATTTATAAATCTAAAAATCCTGATATGCATGAGAATACTATTATTGAGTCAAGGAATGTAATTTTCTTTGAACACATATTTCTTTTCAAGACAGTTGTAGAGTCTATGACTCCGAAAGCTGAAAACATAAGTTCTATCAAGAGGACTTATGATGTTGTTATGAGTAACAGTGAAGACCAAGAACAACAAGAGTAAAATGAACCTAGATAGAGTGAGAGGGCTAGAACTTCAAAATCCTTTGGTCTTGATTTTCTAATGTATTTACTAGAAAATGAGCCTTAAAGCTTTAAGGAAGCAATATCAGGTCCTGAAGTACCTTTGTAGAAAAATGCTGTTAATAGTGAAATTGAATCCATTATGCAAAATCATACTTGGGAATTGATTGGTCTCCTTCTGGGATGTAAACCACTTGGATATAAATAGACATTCAAGAGAAAAATGAAAACAGATGATTCAATTGACAAGTATAAAACGAGACTTGTAGTCAAGGGATATCGGCAAAAGATTATTTTGAGATATATTCCCTTGTTACAAGAATAACATCCATTCGCATGCTAATAGCAATTGCGACGTTGCATAATTCTGAGATACATCAAATGGTTGTTAAGACAATTTTCTTAGATGGCAACTTAGATGAAAAGATCTATATTGAACAACCCGAAGGGTTTGTAGTTCTAGGCCAAGAGAAGAAAGTCTGTAAGCATGTAAAATCTCTTTATAGGTTGAAACAAGCGCCAAAGCAATGGCATGAGAAATTTGATGAAGCCATGATTTCGGATGGGTTTAAGATCAACGAATGTGACAAGTGTGTCTATATGAAAAAATAGATAGAGACTATGCCATAGTTTACCTTTATGATGACATGTTTATTATTGGGAGTAATAATGACATGATAAAGTCCACAAAGAAGATGTTAAACAAAAGGTTTGACATGAAGAACTTAGGAGTTACAAATGTAATTCTTGGAATGAAGATTACAAAAAAATCCTGACAGATATGCTTTATCTCAGTCTCACTATATTGAGAAGATTTTGAAGAAATTTGGTAGGCATGACAATCGTCTTGCCAAAACACCTGTTGAGATTGGACTTCATTTATTGAAAAATACAGGTGAAAGTATATCACAATTAGAGTACTCTCATATTATTGAAAGCTTGATGCCATAAGCAAGTTGAGTAGGTATACAAGTAATCTAAGGAAAGAGCACTAGCAAGCTATAGTGAGGGAGCTTAGATATCTAAGACAAACCAAAAGATATGGCTTACAGTATACTTGAAATCTAGTAGCACTAGAAGGGTATAGTGATGCAAATAGGATACTGGATATGAAAGACTAAAAATCCATAAGTGGATATGTCTTTACCTTGGAAGGCGATGCAATCTCTTGGAAATTATCCAAACAAACATGCATAGAAAAGTCTACAGTAGAATTTGTGTTTATCGTGTTGAATAAAACTAGAGAAGAAGTAGAGTGGCTTCGAAATGTCTTAAAAGTGATTCTAAGGTGACCTAAAATTGTGCTAACTATATGCTTTCACTATAATAGTGAAGCAAAAATAGAATGGACACAAAGTGTGATGTATAACGGAAAGTCTAGATATATTCGTTGAAGACACAATACTGTTAGACAATTGCTTTCACATGGAATTATTTTCGTTGAGTGTATAAAGTTAGAGGATCCATTGACTAAAAGGTTAGCCATAAAGCAATTGTATTTTTTTATCATTTAAGCCTATTATTTAAAGTCACCATAATGACAACCCAACTTAGTTGACTGGAGATCTAAAGATCTAAGTTCAAAGGGACAACCGAATTATGGATGACTCCCATATCACTAAAGGAAATTATCTTTTACCTAGAGATTATCTCCTACCCATTTTTATGATGAGAAAAGTGAAACCTGCAACGTTTGTATGGTGAGCTTTGCTCTTAATGACTCTTATAACTTGAATCTTCAAGTTGGGGTATAACAAGATACTCTTTATAAGCGAGGTCACCTATATAAGTGTGAACTAGGTTAGTTCTATGAGAATTCATAAGGCTAAACTCCCTAGAACATTCATGAATACTAGGCATTGTTCAGGGCCATAATGAACACAACCGTGAGAACCAAGCTGTGTTGGTGATACACTGTGTGTAGTCTATTGTCTTGGCATACACAAATAGCTAAACAGTTCAAGGCATCACGTCTACTGGTTAGTTAGTATGTCTGATAGGCTTTTCATTAGGGAAGGTTCAAAGCCAAAAACTATCTATCTCGACGCGGTGTGTTACCTTTATGTATTCTATCTTAGTCTGTATGTTATTGCATGTTCGTCGTCATCAATTCCATTCATACGGGGGATCGTTGGAAAAATGGTTTGTGAAACCATGTGTTTTAGCTCACTTTGAGCCTAAATTGAGATGGGCTCTAGACACCGATTGAGGTGTGTCTGGGTGGAATCACACTCTTTGCTGTTCATTTTGTATATACGGTTGTTCAAATCATTTTCTGAGTGAATGCGAAATTAACTCCAAAAAAGGCTTTGGCAACACGGTAGTTGAACGAATTCAAATTTGAATTTGTCTTTGGTTTCGTCCAGAAACTCTGAAGTGTTCTAATTGAAATTCAATTTCAATTTTGATTTGGATTCTCTCTTCTTCTTGAGAATTCTAGATGGAGGTTTGATCTGGTATAGGCAAAATTCTGGTAACTTCATCGCCGAAATTTGTACAAGACACTGTGTTTCTCACCGCATTTCCAATGACTTCGAGAAGTCAGATCATCGATATTAGAATAGATTTGAGGCTATTCACACAACCATATCAAGTCTATAAATACCCCAGTCTTCCTAAGTTGCTGTAGAGAAGAAAATTCATATCAAATTACAATCTAAATTAGAGCCATGGTCGCGTCAATTTTTCTGAAATTTCTACTCTATTTTCTTCATCATTATTCATTTCAGAGTCTTTGAGTCAGAGAGAGTGCAACACAAGTTTGATTCGCTATATCTGAGATTGTTGTGTTGCGATCTTGGTTTTTAATCGTTGTTTCTTGGGAAGTTGGCTGAGCTCCTCGGTAGGGCAAATTAAACCTTAAGGAAATTGTGTCCAACACAAGCCTCGATGGTATTGTATTGTTTTGTGTTACAATTTCCAATTTATTATTAAGCAAAATCTTCTTGCATAATTGTTTGTTTGAAGTATCATTGTTTTGTTGCTTTCTTTCTCTCTGAAAAATAATTTTTCCTCACCCAGTCATCCGGGACGACCGCTTCTATGAAATTTTTGTTTTGCTTTGCCTAGTTGCAAGTCAATTCCAATAATCTTATTTATACTTATGCTCAATTTGTAATAACTTCCCAACATTCTCTAATTCATCTCTTCCAAACATAAAGATGTTCATAAAAAATATAAAAAGAACTTGTCAAACGCAGTCTATCTATTTATTTATTATTATTATTTTTTGATTCACCGCGGACAACGGTTTAGTGTAGTCACCTATGGTGACATAACCGTTTGATATACATATATTTAATATTTTCTTAATTTTTTAAGGATAAGAGTTTGTAAGAAAAAAGATTGGCTTCCTTTCAGTTTAATTTTTGAAATGAGTTTTAAGTTTTGAGTTATGTTTTAAAAGATAAATTTTTAAAATAAGTTTTGAAAAGAAAAACTTGTTTGGTTATAAGTTTTGAAAATAATTTTGAATTGCATTTTCAAATTTTTTAGGATTTTTTTTAAGGTCTCTAATATTACAATTTTAAAAGATAAAAGACATCCCAAACTTTCATACTACCTTAGGTCCCTCAAAAATATGCACCTCTTCCCTCCAAAATTATTGAACCAAAATATCCTTGTGTTTTATATTCAATTTAACGTCTTTCACTTTTTGAAAATTTTGAAAACTTAAAAATTCAGTAACTTTCGATTTACATGTTCATTTTTAGCAAAAATTATATTTTTAGAATGCCCTCATTGAGATCTATCAAACAAGATCAATGCTGAATATGAAATTCGAGAAAACAAAATTGACAAAATTTCACTGAGTTAGAAATCAACATGAAAGTAAATTTTTTTGACTACATTTGTAAAGAAATTTTAGAGAAAGTCAAATGTGTTAGAGAAAGTCAACATGAAAGTGAAAATCCACATGAAAATTTCTCTTACATTTGTAAAGAAATTCAAATGTGTTAGAGAATCAATATGAAAGTAAATTTCTCTTACATTTGCAGAGAAATTTCAGATAAAGTCAAATGTGTTAGAGAAGATCAGTATACAAGTAAATTTCTTCGACTACATTTGCAAAGAAATTTTAGAGAACGTCAAATATTTTAGAAAAAATTAATATGCAAGTAAATTTCTCTGACTACATTTGCATAGAAATTTTATATCCAAGTCAGATTGCAAGTGTATGATGGCCAAAAAAGATCAACATGATAGAGAAATTTTAGAAAAAAATCAAATGTGCTAGAGAAATAAACATGCAAGTGTATAATGTGTCTAGTGAAAATCAAATACACAAGAGAGTAAATTTATCTGACTACATTTGCAAAGAAATTTTATATGTAAGTCAGGGAAATTTCATATGCGCAATAGAGTAGTAGGTGTGTAAAGTGTACAGTGACTAGAGAAACATCTCAAAAAAATTTCAAACACAAATCTAGTTTGTATAATTCAATTGATACATACACCAATACTATTCCCAATCGAGAAAATAATAGTTATTTCATAAAAAATTAATTATTTAAATTGATTGATTGCGCACACAAAAAAAAATTAAATTATTTGAATCACAAACAATTCTAAATTTCATTAAAAAATTAATTAAATCAATCAATCAAAATAGTTTGATATTAAAAATTATTATTCAATCATATGAATCCTCAAAGATTTCTTGACGTTGTGTTTGGTTAAGGGATTTGAAGAGGGATTTAAAAAGGAAAAAGAGAAAAAGCGTGTGAACCCAGGTGAAATGTAAGTATATTTTATTCATATTTCAACTAATTTTTCCTTTTCCTTTTCCTTTTCCTTTTTTTTCTTCCAAATCCCTCCTCAAATCTTCCAACAAAACACAGCATGAGATTCCTAACATAAATCTTAAAATAAGGATTCATTTTGGAATGTGAGTTAGCTTTTTAGTTTTTAACTTTTTGACTATTTTATCATGGGGTTAAAATAGCCGCATTTGGAATAGGTATTTTGACTTTTTTTTTTTTATTTTTGTGAGAAAAAAATAAAATAATTATAATTTGAATGTGACAATTTTTAGCCGGAAAATAAAAAAAAATTATTTTATTTTTTAGGGACTATTTTAATCTCAACCTATCCTAACCCAAATGCCAAACCAAGACTATGAAACTCCCAAACCCAATTATTATTATTATATTAAAAAAGGAAACTATAAGGAAAATAGTTATTTTGGCCTGATGGCCAAGTAATTATTAATTAAATCAAAACTACGTTAGCTAGAAATGTTGGCATTACGCGCATCACCAACCCAAAGGCCCATTTTGGAACATTGGTTCAAAAGTTAAAAGTGAATAGTCAATTTTTAATTTATTTTTAACAGTAATTTTTTTTAAAAAAAAAAAAGTCACCCCAAAGGCCTGTTTCAAAATCTTTTTCTTAAAACTCATTTTATTTAATTTTCTCTTTTTTTAAGACAAATAATTTTTTGGTGTTTATATTTGTTAAATTAATTTGTAATTTTTTTAAAAAATTCAAAAACTTATTTTGACAATAGAAAATATTTGAAACTCCAAAAAGTTCCCACAATCATAAATGATAATAATAAATAAATAAATAAATAAAATCCCTCCAATTTTGCAAATTTTGTTGATGTTCAAGGAAACCCCAAACCCCCCCCCCCCCCCCCCCCCCCCACAAAAAAATAAAACAAAAAAAATAAAAAAAAAAAAAAAAGTGGAAAGTAGCTAATGAAGGTTTCAATGGTTTTAATTTTTTTTTCTTCCACTCCGTACTGTATTTTCTTTCAATTAAATGAAGATGCAAGATGCATCAAGTATCCGAATCCACACAAACTAATAAACAAAGAGAGTGATCGAGCTGCGTAGAGGACCGAGCTTCACAGGAGCTAGCAATACTGACTGAATTTCCAACCAAAAAAAAATTATATACAAAGCTTCATGGTGGGACCAAGTTCGGTAGCTTGGTGGAAAGCAAGGAGCAATTATAGCTTGGCTATGTGCACAGTTCCTGGCTCGGTCTCAAAATCGAAGAATTTTGAGTTGACACAAAATTGCAGCTCGGCAGTGGATATTTTTTAATTCGGTTTATTGAGAACACAACAGTCACCAATGGAATTCTACATCAAAGCATTAGATTGTTTCCAAAGCTTCATGGTGGGACCCTCCAAGCACAAACATATTAATAATTAATATGTTTGTTGTTGAATTCATGCACGAGCAAGATTTTTAAATGGGGCCCACCAAGCATTTTCATTACAAAATTTGTTTGGTTTTGGAAAAGTGAAGGCCTGGCCCGTATCCATTCCACCAAATGCAAAAATGAAATAAATTGCGTAATTGGAGCGCCATCTGGTGGGTCAAGCTGTGCACAGTAAGTGGTTGACACAAAGGTTAAAAAACATTTTGAGAAAATTGAAGATTTGTGCAGCCATGCAGTACGGCCTGGAAGCAAGTGATAAAACTTGACCGAGCTATCATGAAACTTGACGACAAATCGAGCTGAAATGAAGTTACACAAGAATGAAGTAATCCCAATCAGGTTGCAACTGATGGAATTAAGGGTCAATTGAGAGGGAAAAATCTAATGAGCAGAATGGCCGAGCTATGTAGGTACTCGGTCGAGAAGTATGGGTCGAGTTATGTGTGCAATTGAGAGGAATTCAAACCAAACAAAGGACCAGACTACATATGGAATGGGCCGACTTAAGTATAGTCCGAGCTAATGCATCCTCTGCATGAATCGATCAATATTTGGCTGAGCCGCGGTTGACATGTTGGCCAACTCGGAGTCGAGTTGATTGATAGAAGTTGGTAAACGGCCTTGTGCCGGGTTATAGGTAGCACGGCAATAGCCGTTACATGGCCTAATTGAAGTGCAAGAAGGAAAACCCACTAGTAGTACACATCAATACCGTTTGGCTGTTTTGGCCAATGTTGTTTAGCAGTATTGACGCGCACACGAGTAAAAAATAGAGAGGGCAGTACATCCATGCGTCCATAGAAAGACGAGCAGAGTGATGCGCGCAAAAGCTATATAAATGGTGCTGCGCCTAAATGCACAGGTCTGGAACTTCTGGTTATCAGAGCTACCTATCTTTTTGTCTCATCTCTCTCTTTCTTCCTCTTTGTGGGCTAACTTGATCGTCGGAGGGGTTTTCCGACTACACACAGCCGAGTAGCTCACCGTCTTTGTGTTCTCAAGTTATTCGGAAATAAGCAAAGCTTGGACACGAGGAGTACGGAAGGTGACAAATATTTCCTCCCCGTACACTATCCATGAAAATTGACTTTGCACAATTGGACAAACAATCTATACAAAAAACCCCCAAGTTCAAAATCTTGATAGACAACATTCTTTGCTTGAAAATGGTGATAGTTCGATTACTTATTTTCTTCACAGCGAACTACCCTCCTTGTGAATCACCATGACTACTTCCTCAATATCAAATGTGCACGCATGCATACACAAACAGAATGTTTCCTTCTTTACATTATCTAATACAGTAACAATGCAGTACCTATTCTCCACCAGATAAGTAATAATACCTATGGTTCTATTCCCCTTGCTGGGAATCGTGTTGATCAAGCCCTCCACGGGAAGTAATTCTAAACACCCACCTTCATAATAAAAAAAGGTCATCATATCCTTCATCTGGAATTACATACTTTTTCTTCACCGCTAAATCGTGTACATAAATATTTTTTGGGAACCTACATTGCAATGTGCACCGAAACAACTTACTATCAACAACATCAGCAGAATTAAACCAAGAACCCCAACAACAATATCTAAGATTATCAACAACAATCATACATTTCATGGGTGTTTGGAAGTTGACTATTTTAGTTTTTAGCTATTTTAATAGGCTAAAATAGTTGTGTCTGAGAAGATAATTATATTTTTTTTGTAATTGAATATGATATTTGCTAGGAAAAAAAATTATTATGGATTTAATGTGAAATTTTATTTTATTGACTATTTTAGATTATTTTGTTTTTTAGTGCAATCTTAGCCCCCTCCCCCCCCCCCCAAAAAAAAATAAATAAATAAATAAATAAATTTCTTCCCAATCCCTAAATTTGCTTTTATACTTAGCAATATCTAAGATTATCAACAACAATTATACATTCAATAAGTACTCAAAGCCCGGTTCTAGATCTCGATTCCCAAATTTGCTTTTATACTTTTCGAGATCAACAACCCCTACTAGGGCATATATCTTTCCATCTATGATTACCACTAGGGGATTAGGCTTTAGTGCCTTTAGCTTAGGACCACTGTGCCAGTCACCGCCGCTTCTGGTGGTGGTGCGGCGACGGAGAGTTAGGAGACTAGGACGGCTCTTGGCTCCTCTCTTGCGGTCTCACCGAATAGAAATAGTGAGGAGGCGATTAAGGCAAAACACAGTGAACGATTGGTTGGAGGATTGAAAACTGTTAGGTGATTGATTGTGATTGGTGAGCAATCTCGATATTGAACTCGACTAGTATCGATATCAATGGAAAAAAATTTGATACTTGATCGGGTCTAAGTTTCTTCATATACACGCACAAAGTATCATTGTCGTCAAATCTTCATCATCATCTTTATCATCGTCGTTATTGGCACTACAAGAAATTGCACTTTTGGCGACTAAATTTTTAGTCGCCAAAAGTAAGATTTTTAGTCGTCGAAATATTTTCCCAACTAAATATTTTGATCGGTTGATTTGTCGCGGGAAGATTGTTGGGAAAGGTATTGGTGACTAAAAAATATTTAGTCGCCAAAAGTCCTATAAATGGCTACTAATGTTTTAGTAGGTAAAAGTAAAAGGTATTGGCGACAAAATAACCTTTAGTCCCTAATGAGGCTAAATTGGCAACTAATCTGTTAGTCACCCAAAGCTACTAATTTAATTTAAATCACATTTTCAACTACTAAAATTTTTTGTCGCCAAAACTTCTAAGTATCTAAGGCGACCAAAGTTTTAGTCGCCAATAGTTTTTCTTGTGCATCTATATTGTTTTAGCTACTAAATGTTTAGTCGGCTAAAGTCCGATTTTTTGTTTAGCTACTACACAGGTTAGTCAGCTAAAATCTAAATTCTTTTAGCTACCAAAGGTTTTGTCACGTATAATATAATTGTTATGTTTTGGCGACTAAATATTTAGTCGCCAAAAGTATTTTTCTTTTTTTTGCTACTAAATAATTAGTCGCCTAAACTGTTTTTAATTCTTTTTTGGCTACTAAATTTTTAATCACTAAAAATATTTAACTCCATTTTTGGATACCAATTGTTTTGTCGCCAAAAACATCATTTTATGTTTTTATTTTTTTTTCATTTTAATTAATTTGTCCACAATCTGTATGTATCCACATAACTTTGTAATAGGTATACAAACAAAACAATATGTATATATTATCACCCATTCCATAATGCATATTTCACTTACAACAATCAAACAAAAAAGAATACAATTTAATGTAAACTTATATACAAACCAACTATATATATTCCAATTAGAAATAATAACACCATATATAACAAATAAGCTTACCAAAGCAATGTCCTCCGTACATAAAAATATTTTTACTACTATGCATTGTAATGACCATTTGGTATGGTACAAATTACCATGGTAATATGTACCACGACAAAAGGTAATCTATATGCCACGGCAATAAATATAAGTTCCATGTCAAAAGTATTATGTATCCCACTGAGAGGGAGATTTCATAATCTAGCTTTGGACTGTGGTAATGACCGGGCCAAATTGGACCCAGCATGTTTGGGCCGAGCTGGTTTGGGCTAATCCAGTGGAGTGCGCTCGATTAAAGCCCAGGTCCGATTTGGCCGGGATAATTTCAGACTGCCAGCCTGGTTCACGTTATTTGCTTGTTGAGTTAGGCAGGTAAGATCCTCCACGAACCAACTGAGCAAGAGCTTGGTTATAACGGAGGGCGGCTAAGCTCAGTTGTAACGGAGCTCGGTTTGGGGCATTGCATGTCTCGGAAGTAATGTGGTCATAGGAAGATAGGGCAGCGCCGTGTTGTCCGTTCGCGCCAATGTCGTTTGACAGTTTTGTTAGGTGGTGTTTAAATTTGTATTTACCGACACGTAGGAAATTGGGATAAAAGAGCAGGTGCACGCGTCAAAAGGTGAATGGACGCAGAGGCACGCGCAGAAGGTATATAAACATGACTACGCCCCCCATGCTGGGAATGGAACATCCTCTGGTGAGAGAAAAACTACTACATTGTCTCCCCTCTCTCTTCTCTCTCTCTCTAAGTGTGTGTTGACTTGACCGTCAAAAGGGTTTTCCGACAACGCACTGCCGAGTAGCTCACCTTTGTTGTGTTCTCAGGTTGATTGGAGGAAGGCGCAGCTTGGGCACGAGGAGTACGGATAACGTTAGATATTTAGCTCCAGTACAATTGGCGCCGTCTATGGGAACTCGAAACAGACACAACCTTGTCCTCCAAGCTCATCGGATCACCTTTCATGGCGAACAACGACGAAGTACCATTGTCTGCCGTCGACTGTATTACCCCAGAGTCAGTCCGACGGAGAGACAGACATCCCACCGTTTCGAGCATGGCGGGCCTGGAGACCTCACTAGGAGGACTCCCCAGAGATACACGAGATAAGTACGCCAGGAGCACTGATCACTCATGGAGTCTAGACAGGCACTAGCGGCGAAGAGAGTCACATGCTCAACGCCTGGAGCACAAGTTAAAGGACCAAGACACCGTCATCCGGAGAATGGCGGCGGAGATGGAAGCTCTCAAGCGACAAGTCAAAAGGAAGGGTGTTGCTGGAGTGGGTGACTACAGTGAGCGCACCCAACCCCACCGCTCAGGCAGCCAGAACCAACGACACACGCCTTCTCTTTCCATCACCAGAAGCTATGGGGTTGGAGACTCTGACCCGCCTGCAGAGAAGTCTTGCGCGCAAGATAGTAGTTACCATCCCTCACGTCTGCCGACAACGTCGCGATATTCCTACTCCGTTCATTCAAAGGACTTGAGGGCGTCTTGAAGGAATGAGCGTGCGATGGAAGGCTCAAAGTGCCGTGCTCCGGTTATCCTACTGAGGTCGCGCCCGATGAAGAAGTCATAATGACGTCATCCCGTTTCACCATACTTGTCCCTTTGGACAAAGATTTGTCAAGGCCGAAAAGTGCCACTTCTCCTTGAGATAGAGACCACACCGCTCCTGGCTTTCACCAAATTTACGCTTTATGACGGAAAAACTGATCCATACATACACGCAAGCCACTTCCGGCAAGTTATGGCTGGATACAGGCGTAATAATGCTCTCATGTACCTTATTTTCCTGTCGAATTTGAGCGAGTTGGGCTTGAAGTGGTTTGAGAGGCTTCCAGAGGAAAGCATCAAAAAGTGGCAGCAGTTGGCAAAAGCATTCGTGACTCGATTCAAAACCAACACTAAAACGCCAAAGGAAGTTGACCACCTCTTGAGCGTCAAGATGGAGTTAGGCAACTCCCTCAAAAGCATACAATGCCATATATTGGGAAACCTTCAACGAGATCCCTGATTGCCCGACTAACCCGGCAATCACCCAATATAAGTGCGGTCTTCTGGTCGGACATAGACTGAGGGACTCGTTCATGATGAACCAACCGACTTCCATGGAGCTGTTGATGGAGCGCATCAACGAGCACATCCAAGTAAAGGACGATGCGACTGCGTCCACCGCGAAGACAAATCCAGTGGCAACGGACAAAAGGGTGGCTAGAAAAATCCACGTGGTCGAACAGAAGACAAACCATCCAAATGACCGCGCAAGGGAATCATACCGTGGTCCAGATCGTAGAAACCAGGGTAAAGGTCGCCACAACGACCAAGCAGATTATCCTCGTGATGACGCAGCAGATGCAAACAGAAAGTTGAACGCTTGGCCGGGCATCACCATGGTTTTTAAGATCCCGATCTACCGTATACTTAGTGAAATCCACGACGAGGTTTATGTCCGATTTCCTGCTAAGTTAGGCGATGCGCAAAAGGGCTTCAATCTACGGTACCACTGCACATTTCATTGGGAGCGAGGGCACCGGATGGAGGACTGTTTGCCCTTGAAGTAACACTTGGAGGAGTTAGTCGCCGCCGGTCACTTGGATCGTTACATCGACAGGGGCATCAGGGCCGCACACCATGCACCGGCTGAGCCAAGTGGTTTGGACAACCTAGAAGCACCCCCCCAAGGAGTGCTCAATGTGATCCATGGTATAGTAGAGCCGGCGCGGGTATGCGAGCTCCGAGGGATGATCAAAAAAGCAGAACATATAAGGGAAGTTTTGTCAGTCCAGCCTGCGATCAAAAGAGGCAAGCTCGAGGAGAAAAATGTGCTTAATTTCTCAAGCAGGGATCTTAAGTGCATTCAAACACCGCACAATGACGCTCTAGTGGTCACCCTTCGCGTTAGGGACTTCGATGTTAAGTGCATTTTGATCGACCAAGGCAGCTCAGTCGAGATCATGTACTACAACGCCTTCAAGCAGCTCAAACTCAGAGATATAGACTTGGCTCCGGCAACTTCGCCACTGGTTGGTTTTAACTCACAACCAGAGTGGCCAATGGGAAAGATAATCCTACCGGTCAAAGCCAGGTCCGTCGTCAAGCAGGTGGAGTTCTGGGTGTTGAAGGTGTCGTCCACATACAAATTGATCCTAGGTAGGGGATGGCTTCACGCCATGCAAGCGGTGGCGTCGACCTACCACCAGGTTATGAGGTTTCCCTCGGCTACGGGGGGAAGTTGAGGAGATTTAGGGCGATCAAGTCATGGCTAAGCAGTGTTTCGTGGTAGTGAATGGGAGCCAATCAGCCAAAGGCTTTGTACAAATGATCGAAGGCCCGGAAGATCAAACTGTCTTGGATGATGTGGGCATTAGGGCCGAGGAAAAGGCTGTTGAAGATTTGGTGGAGGTGCAGATCGGCACAAAGAATCCTAACAAGTTCTTTTTTATGGGATCTAGCCTGGCCGCCCAAGAACGGACCGAGATGGTGGAGTTCTTGGTGGCAAAAATCAAAGTATTTTCATAGACGCCATACTTTGGAAACAAAGCTTTGGTCTCTCACTAATTTCTCCTCTGCAGTCTTGGCAACGTGGCAAATGTTGATGTAGAAGTCGATGGTGGCTGCTGCTTGAGATAAATGACTTGAGACAATCATGCTGAATTGCTTAACAATTTTGCAGAACTGAAGGAAGCCATTTCTTATTGTAGATCTCTTTACAGCCTCGAAAGGAATCCTCAAAAAAGATGTCAACAACTCCAGACAGCTGTCCAAGTCCATCAGAGGTGAAGAAGGCTTACTACTAGAGGAAGAGCTCTCAAAAATTTCTAGTAAGGAATCAGCCAAAACTAATGGCTCAGTCTCATCACTAGCCATTGGAAAGGTGGAAGGCATGTCGAAGAGACTAGCTAGTTTTGCTTCGAAGATGTCTACCTCGTCCGTGGACATGAAAGGTGCAAAAAGAGCTTTGGTGGAAGGCACAAAGGACTGCATAGGAATAGGAGAAATGGGTGGAGCATCTTCAACAGTCTCTATAGTACTAGCTACCAATAAGTCGAGGAAGAGGGCCGAACTAGGTAGAGGTGATAAACCATGAGTTGGACGACTACTGGTACCCTTTATAGAAGAATCAGCTACCATCAAAGAGAAAGTAGCAGCTGGAGTTTCTTTAGGAAGAGGAGGAAAAGTAAGGCTCGAAAGAGAATTAAATTGAGATGAATCAAAAGTCAAATGAAGGAGATATGGAATTAAGCCAGAAGGGAAAGGAGCAGGAATACCTGGCCTCAAGGAGGGTACAAAGAATGTAAGCCTAGGAAGTGGGAGTATTATCTGAATAGACTTCACATTTTGCAATTGATCAACTTCAACCGAAACTGAGGGAGTCCTTATTAAAAGAATGGGCTTAGTAGTTGTTGTTGCAAAAGAAGAAGTACAAAGTAATGTGAAGTCTCAATACCAAGAATTTGACAAGAAAAGAATAGAGGCATGGAAGAAATTACTTGTTTAAGAAGTGATAGCAATGATGGAAGAGCTACGAAGGGAATAGTGCTCAGCAATGTGTTGCCTTCTCGCAGTTTCCCTTTGGATTGCATCATCAGCAGTAGCTGCATCTCTTAATAGTTGCTGCTGCCGCCTCTTCTCAGCTCTTTGAAAAACAATTATTTCTCTGGAATGTTCCTCCTCTACTACTTTGGCAGCCGCCTCATAAATGGGGTCTTCAACCAAATCAGAAGGAGAGACAGTCATCTTCTTTCTCTTTCCTCTCGGTAATGGTATTTCCTGCTCTTTCTCAATCTCTCTCTCTTCAATCTGGGATTCAGGCTCTTCAGGAGTAAGTTCCTTTTTCACTGCTTTGGCAGTTGTCTCATGAGTAGGGTCTTCGACCGAATCAGATGGAGAGACAGCTACCTTTTTTCTCTTTGTTCTCTGTAATGGTATTTCTTGCTCTTTCTCAATCTCTCTCTCTTTAGTCTGAGATTTAGATTCTTCAGGAGTGAGTATTAGCTTCCTTTTCTTTTTCTACTGTTGTTTGTCTTTGAGAGCAGCTAGAGTTTCAGCTCTTTTAGGGGATTCTTCTTGTGGAGACTCTGTACCAAGAGGTATGAGTGTAAAGGAAACAAACAAAAGAGTCTAAAAGAAAAGGAACCTGAAAATACTTATCCTTTTTCGAAGCAGCCCTGGTAACTCTAGCTGGAGGGGTTAAGACTACAGGAACAGTTTGGGCAGCTGTGGAAAGAGAAGGTATGTGTTCAACTGTTATTGGTTTAGCCTTAGAAGGCACTCCTAGCCCTATTAGCAAATCATGAGGGTGTACTGATAGGCGCACTTCCATGTTGGCTGTCCACCAGTTTTGAAATCTTTTCAAAACCAAGCCAGATGGAAGGAAGGGGACAAACCTGAACTTACTCAATTCCTTCAACAGTTTAAATGTTGCCTTTTCTAGTTTTGATTTGGGTACTCTCAAGTCCCTGGCTATAAGTGTAACAACCCTCATCTTGATTTAGTCATGCTTACGTACATCTTTGTATGACCTTCTCTTGCCATGATTATAAACCTTGTTATTTTGCTCTGTCTTGCTTGTTAAGTATTGCTTGCTTGCTTGATCTTGTACCTTGCTTGATGTATAGCCGAGGTCAGCTTAGCTTAGCTCGCCTTTAAACCTTTGCACTTGGAATCGTTTCGGAACCTTGGTTGACCTCTATCTTCACCTCGGCATGTTTGCCGAGATGTCACTCTTTGGACCGATGTGCTTAGAGCCGAGGCCGAGATGTTTTGTGCTTTGTGATTTCTGTCCTTGGGTAGGTGTGGCCTAGACCGAGGTGTGGCACACCCAGGCCAAGGTGTGGCACCACTTAGTCAAGTGCCGACCTCCCTAGCCGATGTCCTTGTTATCCTTGCAGAAGCTTTGACTTTAGCCGATGTCCTTACTTGTCGATGTGTTTTGCCATCTAGCTTGTTGTATACGCTTTGTCAGAGACTCGTCTTGTCAATCGATTACCTTTTGAATTAAACCAACCCGGTGATGCCACGTGTCCGAAATTTGGAGGCTAAGTCGGCCGGCAGACCTATAACACATCATTTTGTATCCTTTTTGGCATCATTTGGTCTCAATCTTTGTTCCTTTAGAGAGAAGCTCTAGAACAAGGTGTGAGAGTTTTAGAGAGAAGTTGAGTTCGAGTTTGATCGTGGAAGATCGAACCGTTGGATTTGAGTTTTGAGGTTAGATTCTTGCTTTACTTTGATTGTTCGTATCAAACATCTAGCTGCATTGCTTGATCGAATCTGTTTTGCATGCCATGCATTGATTTGAAGTTGGTCTTGAAAGAGAAAGTTAGTATTCATGTGTTCTTGATGAAATTGCACTTTGATCTAGAAGTTTATGGCTAGAGCCATGTTATTGTGTTTGTTCTTGCATGTTCTTTTTGGTTGGGTGCCTAAGTCCACGTTCTTGAACTCTTAGCATGAAACCCCAGATTTTGAATAAACGAGTTATGGTTCTAACATGCATGTTCTCGATGTTCTTGATGTTCTTGTTCTTTGTATTTTCTGAGGGAAACCCAGGTTTCCCGACTTCGTTTGTATGTGGCCAGCAGGACCACACCTCGGCTAGGAGGTGCGGAACCTCGGCATGACCTGGGCAGTACCCAGCTTGACTTAGCATGTTTTGTCTCGTTATTGATTTGGATTCGGTGGTAGTACCGAGATCATTATGTGTGAGTAAAGCTTGTTTTGAGAATGTGATTTGCTATGTGATTTGTCAGGACTTTGATCTTGCTTTGAGCCTACACCTGAAGAGCCAGGTGAGTGGTGCTTCTAGTAAAGCTATGTTATACCGTTTTGCTAAATCTTGTTTTGCCTTGTTTTTGCTGAAAGTATTTCGTTAAGCATGAATGGTTAGCCTCCTTCGATGTATCAAGTATGAGCTTTGTTTTGATGTATCTTGAAAGTCCCTTGTACTGGAGGACTCTAAACTTTCGCAGTAATATGGATAAAAGGATACGGTCCTTTCTTGAAACCTAAGTCCCTTAGCTGGAGGACTCTAAACTTTCGCAGTGTTATGGATAAGAGGATACGGTCCTTTCTTGAAACATAAGTCCCTTGGGCTGGAGGACTCTAAACTTTCGCAGCACCACTTGTTAAAAAGGGCTACGGGCTTTGAGTGGCCTTGACTTTGTATTAAAAGGATACGGTCCCTTCCTGGAAAAGTTATTGGGTTAAAAAGGGCTACGGGCCTAAGTAACATAAGTCCCTTGGGCTGGAGGACTCTAAACTTTCGCAGCACCATCTTGTATAAAACGATTACGGATCGTACAATCTTGTTTTGCCACCAATGGGTTACTACACGTATTGTTTGTTCCGACAGCTTTTGATTATGTTTTGCGATGTCGTTGAGCATCCACGAAATTTGTAAGTCTTAACAGATGAATACGGTTCATTCCTTGATTCGGTACAGTTTTGATGTGCTTTGCTTGATAGAACCTCGGCTAATATTTTGATGGTTTTGATATGTTTTGTTTTGAGCAGACTCCGGCTATATTCATGCAAACCTTTATTACCAGTACCATTCACTGAGTTTCCATACTCACCCTCTATATATATATGTAGGTGATGAGCAGGACGGCGGTGACGCCTAGATGTGTTTGCAAGCTCATTTTGGATTCTTGATTTAAATCGGCCTTGTTTTGTATTCTTGTCGGCAATCTTTGTTCCTACTCGGCATTTTGTGTTTACGTCGAATTTGTATTTATCTCGGCGGATCTTGAAAATCATGCTTCTTGGCTTATATTCATTGTATTTTGTACTGCGGCTTAGAAGCCTTTTGGTCAAGATTTGACTTGTAATTTGATAACTTGGACTGGATGTAAGACTATATTGAATATGTCATTTCATTTGATTTATGCACAGCTCTTATGGACCACTTGTATTTTGATTTATTGCTTCCGCATTTTGTAAGCCCCCTATGTGTACTCTGTTGTGTGTGGATTTTTGGTAAGTTGGCCTTCGGTAATCACGGATTACTGGCCATCACGACACCATCCTACTAGGGGCGGGTTGGGGTCGTGACAGAATGGTATCAGAGCACAAGTTCCTTATTATACGTTATTCACACACTTTGAGTCCTAAAGAGCATAGGATTTCCCGTAGAAAGATGCTAGGGTTGCATCATATTGCTTGCTATTTGAACAAGGTGTGCATTGTCTTGACTGACTTATTTGTCACTTGCCTGCATGGTTATTTGTTATTTACTTAAAGAATCACACTTTGTATACTCATAGCATCATGAGGAGAGGTAGACCACCAGTTGCCCGGGGTCAGCCCGAAGACAGATTAGACAGATTGGAAAGATTAGTGGAAGGTTTGGCCCGCGAGTTGAGGCAAACCAGGCAGCAATACGCTAGTGCCACTTCGACCCAGGCCGAGCAGACGAACGGCCGAAATGTAGTTCCACCTCCCCCAGTGCCACAGGTTCCTCCACAACTAGCCTTATATGGAGATGGCACGATAGCTTTGATCAGGAAGTTCAAGAAGATGAAACCACCGAGGTTCTCTGGAGGTATTGAGCCAATGAAGGCCGAGGCGTGGGTATTAGAAATGGAGAAACTGTTTGAGATTTTCCCCAGCACCGATGTTCAGAAAGTGACTTTAGCTGCATTTACCTTGGGCGGCGATGCTCGGAGATGGTGGATGATGATCGGAGAAACTAACCTGGTTTAACTTGGGCAAAGTTTTTGGGCTGTTTTACAACAAGCATTTTCCTCGATGTCCGGAATCGCAAGGCTACCGAATTCGATTTTGACACAAAGGCGACGAACGATGGCGGAATATGATCGTGTTTTTCTTGAATTGGTAAGGTTTGTACCTCACATGATCAACGATGATTACATGAAGGCTAGAAAGTTTGAAAGTGGGCTTCATGGACGATTCAAGGCGGGTTAGCCTACTCAATATGCCGACCTACGCCAAGTCTTTGGACAAAATTTGTTTTGGCTGAAGCTAACTTGAACAGATACCAGAACTCATGAGAGAGTCAACGAAAGAGGCAGAACCATGATAGTCATCGAGCACAGTTGGGCGCCAAGAAGAGGATGAATAAGGGCAGTACTAGATATCCAAGGCAGGAGAGTAATACTAAGCCGATGTGTTCGGATTGTGGGAAGCAACATTTTGGGGTTTGTCGTCGGACGTCGGGAGCGTGCTATGAATGTGGAGAAATGGGTCATTTTGTGAGAGATTGTCCTAAGACAAAGGCCGAAACCAGCAAGAAAGGTGAGAACACCTCAGGTACCATCCAGAAGGGTAATGGGGGAAAAGGATGAGAGACAAGGCGAGTGTTTGCCTTTGGTACACGGAGACACTTTCGAATCGAGGCAGTGGTGTCAGGTACACTCTCTATTTGCTCTCAAGATGCCTATGTGTTGATTGATTCAGGTTCTACGCATTCGTTTGTATCTACTAAGTTTGCCGAGAAGATTAATAGGAAGCTAGAACCCCTTGAGCATATGTTATCTGTGTCTACTCCATCTGGGAAGTCTGTGACTGTTGCATCCATTTATAGGGCATGTGTTGTCATAATTGAAAATGTTGAATTGTTAGTTGACTTAATGCCATTGGATATAGCTCATTTTGATATTATACTGGGAATGGATTGGTTAGTAGCGAATTACGCATCTATAAATTGTGTTTCGAAGAGTGTCACACTGAAACCCCCAAATCTAGCCGAGATTATTTTTCAGGGTAAGGGAGTAGTGCCCCCACCTTATTTAATATCATCCATGAAGGCCTATAAGTTGATCCAAAAAGGGTGTAAGGGTTATCTGTGTAGTATACTGAGTAATCAGAATGGAAATGCTATTTTAGCCGACGTTCCAGTTGTTAATGAATTCGCCGATGTTTTCCCTGATGACCTGCCTGGCCAATTAGTTGATAGAGAAATAGAGTTTACTGTTAATGTCATATCGGGAGCACAGCCAATCTCCAAAACACCATATAGAATGGTCCCAGCCGAACTTAGAGAATTGAAACTACAGTTGCAAGAATTGTTGGACAAAGGATTTATTAGGCCGAGCACTTCACCATGGGGAGCACCCGTGTTATTTGTTAAGAAGAAGGATGGTTCACTCCGCCTTTGTATCGATTATAGGGAACTCAATAAGGTCACCATTAAGAATAAGTACCCATTACCTAGGATTGATGATTTGCTCGATCAGCTACAAAGAAGCGAGTCTTTTCCAAGATTGACCTTAGGTCGGGTTATCACCGACTTAAAGTTAAAAGCGAGGATGTTGAGAAGGCGCCTTAGGACTAGGTATGGCCACTACGAGTTTTTAGTGATGCCTTTTGGACTGACCAATGCCCCTGCTGCATTCATGGATTTAATGAATAGAGTCTTCAAGCCCCACCTAGATGAGTTTGTGGTCGTTTTCATCGATGATATTTTGATCTATTCCAAGAGTGAAGCTGAACATGAGAATCATTTGAGACTTGCTTTGCAGATTTTGAAGGATCGGAAACTGTATGCTAAGTTTAATAAGTGTGAGTTTTGGCTTTCTACTATCTCATTTTTGGGTCATGTGATAAATGAAGAGGGTATCTCAGTTGATCCTAGCAAAGTTGAAGCCGTAGTGAATTGGCCGAGGCCGACCAATGTGTCCGAGATTCGGAGTTTTCTGGGATTAGCAGGTTATTACAGGAAGTTTGTGAAAGATTTCTCCAGGATTGCAATCCCATTGACGCAATTGACTAAGAAAGGAGCACCGTATGAATGGACTGAAGATCAGGAGTCAGCTTTCCAAGAACTGAAGACGAGACTAGTCCTGACACCGATGCTTACTTCCCTCGGTAATGAAGAGTTTCACATCTATAGTGATGCGTCGCATAAGGGTTTGGGTTGTGTATTAATGCAAGGGGGTAAAGTCATAGCATATGCATCTCGTCAATTGAAGCCACATGAGAAGAACTATCCTACCCATGATTTGGAGCTAGCAGCCGTAGTATTCGCTTTAAAGATTTGGCGTCATTACTTGTATGGAGCTTCTTGCCAGGTTTTTTCAGATCATCAGAGCTTGAAGTACCTATTCACTCAGAAGGAATTGAACTTGAGACAAAGAAGATGGCTTGAGTTGTTGAAGGACTATGATATGCACATTCAATATCACCCAGGAAAAGCTAACAGCGTGGCCGCTCTGACGAAAAGTCGGTTGGAAATTTGGCATGTCTAACCTTGATTTCAGCAGAACCAACCATCGTTGAAGAAGTAAAGGCAAGGCAAATGGAGGATGAATTCTTCGAAGGTAGCCGATGAGATTA
This sequence comes from Camellia lanceoleosa, assembly GCA_025200525.1. NCBI lineage: Eukaryota > Viridiplantae > Streptophyta > Magnoliopsida > Ericales > Theaceae > Camellia > Camellia lanceoleosa. The sequence goes on along the minus strand of CM045766.1, from coordinate 154,699,935 downwards.
TTCTGGCGAGGTCAGGGTACACTTTTGAGAATCAAGTACTCAAGTTTGACGGGAGATTGTGTGTGGCCGATGTTCCAGAGTTAAAAAGGAAAATTTTGCTGGAAGCTCATAATTCCAAGTTTGCAGTTCATCCAGGGAACACTAAGATGTACCAAGACGTGAAACAGACATTTTGGTGGCCGAACATGAAAAAAGAAATAGCCGAATTCGTGTCTCAGTGTTTGCATTGTCAGCAAGTAAAAGCAGAGCATCAAAGACCAGGAGGACTCCTACAACCTTTGCCGATCCCTGAGTGGAAGTGGGAACACATCTCCATGGATTTTGTGATTGGGTTGCAGAAGACACAGAAAGGTATGGATTCGATTTGGGTTGTGGTAGATAGACTAACCAAGTCAGCACACTTTTTGCCTGTGAAGACTACCTTCAACGCCGATCAACTTGCCCTACTATATGTGAACGAGATTGTTAGACTCCATGGAGTGCCGATGTCAATAGTGTCAGACAGAGATCCTAAATTTGTTTCCAGATTTTGGCAGAGTCTACAGAAAGCGTTTGGAGCGGCGAGATTTAGTCTGACTTTTCATCCCCAGACAGATGGGCAAACAGAGAGAACGATTCAGACACTTGAAGATATGCTTAGACTTTGTGTATTGGACTTCCAGGGAAGTTGGGGAATGCATTTGCCATTAGTGGAATTCGCCTACAACAACAGTTATCAAGCGAGTATTAGTATGGCACCGTATGAGGCTCTGTATGGAAGAAAATGTAGATCACCGATATGTTGGACCGAGGTTGGAGACAAGGCTCTGCTTGGTCCTGAACTCATTCAAGTAACAACCGAGAAGATTAAACTTATCCAACAGAGGATTAAGACTGCCCAAAGCCGACAAAAGAACTACGCCGACCAGAGAAGGAATGAGTTGGAATTTGAAGTTGGGAATCATGTATTCCTGAAAGTTTTGCCAATGAAAGGAGTTACCAGATTTGGGAAGAAAGGTAAGTTAGCACCCCGTTATATTGGTCCATTTGAAGTTCTTGACAAGGTTAACCCCGTTGCCTACAGACTTGCTTTGCCACCAGAATTGAGCCAAGTCCATAATGTATTTCACATTTTGATGTTAAGGAAGTATATTCGGGATCCACTGCATGTAATTGAATATTCTGGAATCGAAGTGAACGAGAATTTGGGCTATGAAGAGAAGCCGACGTCTATTGTTGATAGACAAGTTAGGCAATTGAGAAACAAATCCATACCAATGGTAAAGGTAGAATGGAAGGAGCATTACGGCAAGGATGCCACATGGGAAATGGAAGAAGAAATGAGAATTCGACATCCAGAGTTGTTCTTGGAACAAGGTACCTTAAGTTTGGGGACCAAACTTCTTTAAGGGGGGAAGGATGTAACAACCCTCATCTTGATTTAGTCATGCTTACGTACATCTTTGTATGACCTTCTCTTGCCATGATTATAAACCTTGTTATTTTGCTCTGTCTGGCTTGTTAAGTATTGCTTGCTTACTTGATCTTGTACCTTGCTTGATGTATAGCCGAGGTCAGCTTAGCTTAGCTCGCCTTTAAACCTTTGCACTTGGAATCGTTTCGGAACCTTGGTTGACCTCTATCTTCACCTCGGCATGTTTGCCGAGATGTCACTCTTTGGACCGATGTGCTTAGAGCCGAGGCCGAGATGTTTTGTGCTTTGTGATTTCTGTCCTTGGGTAGGTGTGGCCTAGGCAGGGTGTGGCACACCAGGCCAAGGTGTGGCACCACTTAGTCAAGTGCCGACCTCCTAGCCGATGTCCTTGTTATCCTTCTTGCGAGGCTTTGACTTTAGCCGATGTCCTTACTTGTCGATGTGTTTTGCCATCTAGCTTGTTGTATCGCTTTGTCGAGACTCGTCTTGTCAATCGATTACCTTTTGAATTAAACCAACCCGGTGATGCCACGTGTCCGAAATTTGGAGGCTAAGTCGGCCACAGACCTATAACACATCATTTTGTATCCTTTTTGGCATCATTTGGTCTCAATCTTTGGTCCTTTAGAAGCTCTAGAACAAGGTGTGAGAGTTTTAGAGAGAAGTTGAGTTCGAGTTTGATCGTGGAAGATCGAACCGTTGGATTTGAGTTTTGAGGTTAGATTCTTGCTTTACTTTGATTGTTCGTATCAAACATCTAATTTGCATTGCTTGATCGAATCTTTTGCATGCCATGCATTGATTTGAAGTTGGTCTTGAAAGAGAAAGTTAGTATTCATGTGTTCTTGATGAAATTGCACTTTGATCTAGAAGTTTATGGCTAGAGCCATGTTATTGTGTTTGTTCTTGCATGTTCTTTTTGGTTGGGTGCCTAAGTCCACGTTCTTGAACTCTTAGCATGAAACCCCAGATTTTGAATAAACGAGTTATGGTTCTAACATGCATGTTCTCGATGTTCTTGATGTTCTTGTTCTTTGTATTTTCTGAGGGAAACCCAGGTTTCCCGACTTCGTTTGTATGTGGCCAGCAGGACCACACCTCGGCTAGGAGGTGCGGAACCTCGGCATGACCTGGGCAGTACCCAGCTTGACTTAGCATGTTTTGTCTCGTTATTGATTTGGATTCGGTGGTAGTACCGAGATCATTATGTGTGAGTAAAGCTTGTTTTGAGAATGTGATTTGCTATGTGATTTGTCAGGACTTTGATCTTGCTTTGAGCCTACACCTGAAGAGCCAGGTGAGTGGTGCTTCTAGTAAAGCTATGTTATACCGTTTTGCTAAATCTCGTTTTGTCTTGTTTTTGATGAAAGTATTTTGTTAAGCATGAATGGTTAGCCTCCTTCGATGTATCAAGTATGAGCTTTGTTTTGATGTTTCTTGAAACAAAAGTCCCTTAGCTGGAGGACTCTAAACTTTCGCAGTATTATGGATAAAAGGATACGGTCCTTTCTTGAAACAAAAGTCCCTTAGCTGGAGGACTCTAAACTTTCGCAGTGTTATGGATAAGAGGATACGGTCCTTTCTTGAAACATAAGTCCCTTGGAGGACTCTAAACTTCAGCACCACTTGTTAAAAAGGGCTACGAACTTTGAGTGGCCTTGACTTTGTATTAAAGGATACGGTCCCTTCTGGAAAAGTTATTGGGTTAAAAAGGGCTACGGGCCCAAGTAACATAAGTCCCTTGGGCTGGAGGACTTTAAACTTTCGCAGCACCATCTTGTATAAAACGATTACGGATCGTACAATCTTGTTTTGCCACCAATGGGTTACTACACGTATTGTTTGTTCGGACAGCTTTTGATTATGTTTTGCCGATGTCAGTGAGCATCCCCTGAAATTTGTAAGTCTTAACAGATGAATACGGTTCATCCCTTGATTCGGTACAGTTTTGATGTGCTTTGCTTGATAGAACCTCGGCTAATATTTTGATGGTTTTGATATGTTTTGTTTTGAGCAGACTCCGGCTATATTCATGCAAACCTTTATTACCAGTACCATTCACTGAGTTTCCATACTCACCCTCTATATATATATGTAGGTGATGAGCAGGACGGCGGTGACGCCTAGATGTGTTTGCAAGCTTATTTTGGATTCTTGATTTCGTCGGCCTTGTTTTGTATTCTTGTCGAATCTTTGTTCCTACTCCGGCATTTTGTGTTTACGTCGGCATTTTGTATTTATCTCGGCAGATCTTGAAAATCATGCTTCTTGGCTTATATTCATTGTATTTTGTACTCGTCGGCTTAGAAGCCTTTTGGTCAAGATTTGACTTGTAATTTGATAACTTGGACTGGATGTAAGACTATATTGAATATGTCATTTCATTTGATTTATGCACAGCTCTTATGGACCACTTGTATTTTGATTTATTACTTCCGCATTTTGTAAGCCCCCTATGTGTACTCTGTTGTGTGTGGATTTTTGGTAAGTTGGCCTTCGGTAATCACGGATTACTGGCCATCACGGCACCATCCTACTAGGGGCGGGTTGGGGTCGTGACAATAAGATGGACATTCGAGAGGCTGCAAAGTGGAATGGGAATCTCCTGAGTAAACCCAAATTGCCTAGCAAATTAAGAAGGGCAGTATACCTCAGATATGCACTTATAAGCTCGGGGGTTTAAAGTACCAATGAACAGCTCCCTAGGTAACAAAATAGAAGCCCACATATCCTTGTGTGGTGGGGTGGAGCACTCTTTATCAGCCAAGAATGTTTGCAGCCAAGCAGGTCCTTTGTTGGTATCAAAAAGGCAGAAAAATGTGGCAGATGGAGAAATAGGGAGTTGATGAAAAAAGCTGAGGTAGTAGGCAAAGAAAGCAGGATAAAGAACAATTCTAGCATATTTCTCCCCATAAGTGCTAGGATCCTGAACAAGGAATTTCAAGCATTTGGGATGCAAATCGGTGAAGTAAGCAAAGCGCTAGAGTTAGAGCACCCAAAGGAGACCTCCTTGGTTAATATCAAAAGGTTTCTCACAAAATTGAGAGCAGGCTCTGTAAACATGCCCTAAGAGATATGGGGCCAAGGCTATGCGTTTCTTCAAAACAAGGGCTTTCGTAAGTGGGGCGAATTCAGGCATAATCCATTGAGATGATGTACAAAAGAGAAACTTACACAGCCAGTATAAAATAAAGGAAAAAAGTTCTCTATCTCTCACAGGGCCTACCCTTTTGTTTTCAGCCTTTACAAAGTCACTATAGGAAGAATTTAAGGGTGAAAAGGAAAACTTAATAGAAAGGTCCGGGTAGCTGGGTGTAAAAGGAGTACCAAGGGGTGAAAGCCCTAGGAGATGGCAGACATCAAGAACGGTGGGGGCCATCATGCCACACCGAAACTGGAAAAAATTAAAAGCCATGTTCTAAAAGCAAAGAGCAGCAGGAATCAAAAAAGGGTCTTCAAGAATGATAAACCTGGAAAGACGAAGGGCGTCGAGAATACAGAGCTCTTGCAGGTCATCTTCTCTTGCAGGCCCAACTCTGTCATACCATTCCTCCTATTCAGCTTTCAATGTCGGCCAACAACGGTGAGGTCGGGTCATTCTCCAATTTCCCCAGTCGAGCCCTCCTTCGTAGAGAAGAAAGTAGTCCTCCAAGCGAGGGTATAAAGCTGGAAGTTGAGCAAGAGCTTCTCGAAAGATGGGACCTAGGACATATTCTTATTTGTTGCTGTGGCGAAGAACAAAGAGGTGTCCGTCTATGGCACTTGATCCATCAACTGTTAACTTGGCGATTTCTTCATCAATACATTTTTTCAAAGCCATGGTTGGGCTTATACGATCGCCAGCGAGTACTTTCAGAGAAGAAGAATCCATTGGTAGCAAGCAGCAAGGAAGAGAGGGTTAATAGAGGGGAAGGGTTTGTGTATTAAGCGAGCGAGCAATTTCAGAACACGAAATAAAAGGGTTTTAAAAAAACCTTTGTATCTGGGAAATATATCGTGTAATTCGTAAAGTACTAAAGGTATAGATACAGAGAGTTTCCTTCAATATTGATATTTTTGGAAGGAAAAACACATCCCAAATATTGATGCCAGCTTCGAAATAAAATATTTGGCTTCGAAACTAGATTTTGGCGCCAAAAGTCAAATAACAACGAGAAGCCGAAGCCAAGCACAACCCATATCTAAGGGTGTAAGAATGCTCAAGTATTTGTTTACTTCAAAGGGATTAAAGACCTGTTTTAGGTTTCTTAATAAGAGTAATGTCCTTCGAAGCAAAACTTGATATCCTTTAAGGATGGGAATCGTTGTTCGAAAAATCAAAACCAGTAGTTGGTTTGAAGATTGCTTGTTGGATTAAAATAGTGCAACCTTCGAGGGAGGGGTTTCTATATTGTTGAAAGTATGAACTGTTGTTCAAAGTAAAAAATGGTCAAATTTAAAACTGATTGGTCGTGCTAACCATATGGCCATATATTGGCCATGATTAAAACAAGCTTTAAAGGGCAAGGTTGTTAAAATTCAAAGCACTGATTCTAAACAGAAATCAACAAAAGTTGTTAACCATATTCCATAAGTTGGAAAATTCATGTTGGTTTTTCAACATTTTATTTGAGATGATTGAATCGAAATTCGACGGATGAGATTGGTTAATTCGAAGCCCTAAATTTGCTTATAAAGACAAACAGAGATAAATTCGAACCATGCCAAACAAAGAGAAAAGACTTGGATGTATTGAAATAAAAGCAATTACATTAAAAGTTCCTCTTTGGGTACAAATTCCAGTTCATAAAAATAAGGAATAGAATAAATAATGAGATCATGAAATTTAATCCAGCTATGGTCAATAAATTTCTGTTCTTTCTTTATTCTATCCTCTATTTGTTCCAAGTTGGGTTGCTGAAGTTGATGTGCTCTCATTTGATAAAAGAGCTCTTCAGCTTTTAGTTCGAACGCTGTTTCTTTTAGCCCCTGTTCCAGCTCGTCCATATACAAGTCATCCCAGTACACAGAGTCTTTATTCTTAAAGTCATTGTATTTCTCGACGAGGTTCTCTGCTTCGTACTAGGTGTGAACTCGGAGGGATAAAAGTTGGTCCAAGGATTGGGTGGTAGCCAAAGATGTGCGGTGCCAATGGAGAAGCAATGGGAGTTGGTCCAAAAACATGTGGAGTTCTACTTGGGCAATGGGGTTGAGGACATGGCCTCGAGTCAGAATATCACAAGCCCTTCGAAGGTTCTTGAGGGGAACATTGTCCTCAAGAACATTGAAGGGCAAGTGAGAAAAGGCTGCAAGTAGAAGTTGGGCTTGCTTTTGTTGAGCTGGAGTAAGAGGAGGTAGAGGCTTGCAAGGAGGAAAAACCTTCTCCACAGAGAGGGTAAGCTTCAATCTCTCTATCTAGGAAGGTTTTTTCAGAGGAGGAGGTATAGACGCTTCCATTTCGAATGAAGGAAGAAACCGAGGGACATTGATACAATCAAGCTAGTCAGAAGGATGAAGCTTCGTCTTCTTGGCTAAGAATGATGGGTTATACCCCTGTGCCTCTTCTGGGCGAGGGGTAGCTCGTACTATCTTTGTAGGCATGGATGATGTATACCATGCTACAAGTAGATTGTCCTCTAAACTACGTCGGCAATCGATGGGCACATAAGGATAGACCACCGAGTTTCGTTCATAGGAAGGAAACTCTAAAGGATCAGTGAACTCAACAAAATGATGGTTAATTCGCTCCCTTAACTCACATATCTCAGAGTCAGACCAGCTTCTCCAACCAGAAGCCTCGGAGGAAGAAGAAGCCACGACCACATCCCATGCAGAAGATTGTGGCTTAGAAGAAGAGCTTGCAATGTCCATTTTTACAAAATTTTGGGTTAGAGAATTATGAGTAACAAATGCGTAATCTAAGGGTTGATAGTTCGCAAATGCTTCCATGACTTGAATATAGGAAGGTGGATAAAGGTGGATAATCAATGCATGAAGGTTTTTTCGAGGAAAAACAGCATCATCTGATGACTCTTCATGTAATCGATCCATAGAAGAGAGAATTAATTTGGCCATAAAAGATGTATCAGACTGTTCGAATACTAAAATGGTGGGGATGTTCAAGGGATTAAAAAAAGATTTAATGCAAATGATGAATGACAGTTGCATTTTTGGGAGAATGCAAAGCCCATGCACGTTCTAGGACGTGGTTTAAAAACCTTGATCCACTAAATATCATCAAGTATTGGATATATTAGTGCGGGGGGTAATGTTGGCTGCATATTTTGTATAAGCCAATTACAATTCGACACATGGCAAGTTGAGGGTAATACGGGAAGACGATCCAGACCTTCGATCATGATCGTGCACGTGGCAATTGATATTGGTTTTCATAAGATCTACGTAGTACTGAATCAACAAAGAGATGCAAAGTGATGTGGCTTCAATGGTTACTCACATTTGAATTCAAAATCAGGAGGGAAGACTAACTATAGATATTGGCATAGTAAAGCTAACTCTAAGACAACATGATCAGCGATCATGGAGGAGCAGTTCAACAGTTAGAAGTGTAGTTCGATGGTTCTCCTTGAGAAGTATAAATAGCATAGAGGACCCTAGAAAAGGCCCCAGACGCAGATCTAGAAAATCAGTTTTACTTTACATTATTTTCCAGTTTTTACATTTCTTGTTCTTTACATTTCTGTACTTCAAATTCCTGCACTACATTTCGTTCGTAGGAGTAGATTTCAAGTAGGTTGTTGCTGTAAATCTCTACGAGGCTGATTCAGATCTTTGCAAGTCTTTCATTTTGCTTAACGAAGTACTATAACTGTTCTTTATTTACCCATTGTTTGTTTAATTCTCCTAGCAAAGTCACAAGTAAAAGTCCTCTTCATTGAGGCTGAAAGAACTAAAACACAATCGTTTGATAATTGGTTGGCAATTAAATTTTTGTAAGGATTGATTGATCCTTGCTGGCACGCTCATAATTACAATAATAACCTTCGAAAGCCAAAAGGCCAACAGTTTGGAACTTAGGAGAGAAAAGAAAAGAAATGATTATTTAAGTTATAAAAAAAAAGAAATGAAATGAAATGATTGTGATTTATTTTCTTCTTGTTTGGATAAATAAGAAATAAAAGAAAAGAAATTATTGTGATTTTTCTCCTTCTTATTTAGTTAGATTTCATAAGAGAAAAAGACAGAAATTATTTTATGTTATATTACCAAAATAACCTTTTTATATTTTCAATCATTTTATTTCTTTTTATTTTCTGAGGACAAAATTGGTATTATGAAAATATAAGAATCTATTGGTTTCTTTTCTCTCCCAATCTCTCCACTTTTGAAAAGATTGAAAATGAAGGTTATAAGAGAAATGAGTTTCTCTCCGTTTCTCTTCATTTCTCCCCATTTCTCTCCACTTAAGTTATCCAAACAAATAAGAGAAATACATATCTCTCCATTTATTTTCTTTTTTCTCCAAATCACTTAATCCAAAGCGAGTTAGAGAGGATTTGACAATTGGGTTTTAAATGTGTGCCTAATTTAGGGGTCACTTTTGTTCTAGTGAGTTATTGGGTTTTAATTTGTGGCTTTATGTCAGTTTAGCCCTAGAGAATTGAATGTTGGGTTTTAATTTGCTATTGCATGCATATCCATTTAGGGTTTTGCTGATTTTTGTTGTTGTGCTTCATTTGGTATTCCACAGAGCTTACAATTATGCAAGATATTGTTGATACCTAGTTGGGGATTATTTTCGAGAATTGAATTTTTTTATTTTATTTTTTAGCTTGGTTTATAGCTGGTGGAGTTTTTTTTTTTTTTTTTTTTTGAACGATGGGTATATATATAGAATCAATGAAGAGAATGTGGTACATCAGCATTAATAAAAGCAGCAAGAGCTGCATGTTGGTTAGCCACCCAATCCAAAGGCAAAAGATTACAAGTATGGGTCTTTGCTACCTAATTAGCAACCTGGTTGTTGTTTCTGGTAGTCCATTTCAAAAGCAAATTCTCTACTCTGACCAGGTGGCGAATATCAAGCAAAATTGCCAACCTTTCCCACGGAGGCACTGTTTCACCCACTCCCAGTTGGATAACTTCTTTACAGTCACTTTCAACAATGGTAGAATTCAAATCGCAAGCTTGGGCCATCATAGCCGCCATTCTCACCGCATGTGCTTCAGCTACGAAGGCAGATGAAACTGGAAATAAGGAGACTAAGCCATTAATAACGCGGCCTGCGGAGTCTCTCATAATAGCAGCAGCAGTTGCTATGGTTCTGCGTTTGTTAAAACTTGCATCACTGTTGATTTTACACTCCCCAAAAGGTGCAGGTTGCTAGCCTTCGGCCTCCACCAGCGCTAGTGCTGGTGTATCAGTATGAACAGAGTAGCCTATCTGACAGTGTGTTTGGTATTCGTTCCACCCCTGGGTTATTTTCACAATGGTATCCATGGGGTTAATAGGGACGTGATTAAATAAAAAAGCGTTTCTCGTTTTCCAAATGTACCACCCAATAAATACACTATTGCTAAAGACCAAATCCTCTTCATCATTCTGTCGCTTGGGTTTCATCCACTGAGTCGTCCATTCTGCCACATTCACCACAGACCCTTTTTCAATTCTAATATTCAACAGACTTCCGAACTACACAGCTTGAGTCCACGGGTATACCTTAGATGGTGAGCATCATCGTTGATGGAAATTAACCTTAGAAGCAAAAAGATTCTTACAAGCTTGCCACCAAAAGTGCTTGAGTTTGGGAAGGGCCTTAATGGACCACAAACTCTTCCAGAACCCTTCGGAAAATTGAAAAGAGCTTGATGGTTGAGACGGGGAGCTCGATTGCATGGATGTCTTAGCCACCTAGTAACCAGATTTGACTGAGTACTGCCCCAGACTTGGTATGATGCCAAACCAACCGATCTTCGCTATCCCCCATCAAAATGGGGATGAGCTGAATTACTTGACAATCACCACTAGACAAACAGTGTTGAAGCACCTCCATGTTCCACTGTTTCCTAATTGGATCAATAGCATCCGAAACTGTCATAATGTCACAAAATGGAGGTTTCGGGGATGAAATCTGAAAATTAGGCATTATTGGTATCCATTTGTCATCCTAGAACTAAATGGACTCCCCATTTTGGACCTGCCATCGCATCCTTTTTTTCAATAAATCCCCCCCTTAAGCAAATTGGTCGAAGCCCACGACACTTGAGCTCCAATAGTAGCAGTAAGGAAATTGGTGTTTGGGAAGTACAGTCCTTTGAAAAGTTGTGCCCAGTAAGATTGTGGATTAGTGATAAGTCTCCACTCTTGTTTAGCTAACATGGCCTGATTAAGGGCTGAGAAATCTCAGAAACCCAAACCCTCGTGGAGTTTTGAGACACTCATTGACTCCCAATTGGCCCAAGGGATTCGTCTATTCATTAGATCTCCTTTATACCAAAAATTCCGAATGGCTCTGTTAACCTTAACACCAAAAGATTTAGCAAATGCAAAACATGCCATAGCATATAAAGGTATGGCTTGGACCACCGCTTTTAACAAAACCTCTCTTCTGGCATGGGAAAAAAGTTTGTTGGAAAAAGTTTATTTTTCCAACCTTGCATTTTGGAAACCATCTTGTCCACCAAAAAACCGCAAGCTTCAGCTTTGGATCGGCTCCACTATGATGGAAGCCCCAAATATTTCATGTTTGGTTGTGCAAGAGGAGTACCAAGCAACTCACAGATTTGTCCTTTTAATTTCGAAGGAGCATTGGTCGAAAAAAAAACTTCCGATTTAACGAAATTGAGGTGTTGACCAGAAGTAGAGCTATATATACCTAGAGAGTCGAGGCTATCTCCATGGTCTTGAAAAGAGTGGCCTTGAAAAAGAAGGACATTATCTGCAAATAAAAGGTGGGACAACACTAGGCAAGTCTTTCTTATTTTTATGCTGTAATTTTGTTGTCCTAGACTTTCATCTTGATCACTTTGGACAAGTTCTTAGCCACCGAACAAGCAGATATGGGGATAGTGGATCTCCTGTCTAAGGCCACAAAGGATGTAAATGAGGCCCTCTTTTTCCCATTTGCAAAGATTGAAAACTTGACTATAGTAACACACTCCATTACCCAAAAATCCAACGGTCATGAAAACCCATTTTTGAAGTCTGACTTTGAGGTAATCCCATTGAATACGATCATACGCCTTGTTGAAGTCTAGTTTTAAAGCTAAATCCACTTGTCTCTCCATTTTTTTCGCTTCAAGAAGTGAAACCCTTCATGTGCCACGAATACCATCTTGAATGAGTCTTCTCGGAATGAAAGCCACCTGATTAGGGATATAAGATAGTGGAGGAAGCGCTTGAGTCTGTTGGCCATGATCTTTGTGATAATCTTCATTTTGAAATTACACAAGCTGATCAGTCTATATTGTGCCAACTTCTCCGGTGTCGCTACCTTGGGAATTAAGACTAGATTAGTGTTGTTCCATTAGGAGGAACAGACCCCGTATTGAAGAAATCCCGAACCGCTAAGCACATTTCAAAACCCACAATTTCCCAATGATTTTGATAGAAAATGCCTTGAAACCCATCTAGTCCAAAGGCATTTAGAGAGCCAAGCTAAAAGGCCACACTTTTAATCTCTTCATCTGTAACAGGTTTAATTAGCTCAGCATTTACCTCCTTTGAAAATTCCTGTGTGACTATTGATAGAGCCTCCGTAAAATCCCTGTCATCCACTGCTTGGAAAAGAGTTTGAAAATAACAAAGCAGGTGCTCGTTGATTGCCTCATCAGTCTCTAACCACTCCCTTTCCTCGGACAATAGTTTCACCAGTTGATTTATCTACCTCCTCTGAACCACTATTGCATGGAAAAAATAGGAGTTTTTGTCTCCATAGTTAAGCCAATTAATCCTAGACGGCGATGTTGATACATCTCTTCTTGGTTCGACCACGCCTCTAACTCCCTCTATAGATCTCGAATTGTTGCCATTACAGCGGAATAAGAGCAAGATTGAATCTGTTGAAGTTCAATTTGAGAGCATTGATTTTGATCCGGTTATCCCCAAATCTACTCTTTTTCCAAGAGACTAATCTGTGGTACATCTGGTTGTAGACCGCCCGGAGAACTCCGACTCGCGTCTTGTGAGTAGCCTTAATTCATTTTGTTACGAGCTACTGATTCAGACTCAATGTCACGGTTCTTAATCTGATCTCACAAAGTGCAATGTAAGATTGATAAATCACCAAAGAGTCCAAATCCGGCAAATCGTTTTGGAAAATTGATTTTAATAAAGAAGTACCAAACATGGACTGTTTTGCCAGATACAGAGTCGCCACCTAAATGTTTTATTTTAAGAAATTTAGGAAACCCTGACTGTGCCTAAGGCCACACGTCCGTCATCACCAAAGTTGCCTCGGCTCGGGACCTTGGGTACGAGAGGGGAAGGTCATGCAATGAGCACCCCCGCTCGCCCGATCAAAGGATCGGCCTTTACAAAGCATGATATGTTGTTTTTGAAAACACATATGTTCTTATTCTTGTTTATTAGCTAGCTTACTATGTGATGCGCACAGCATACAAGTATAGACTAGATTGCCTAAGTTGGAACAAAACATTTCATGTTCGTTTGTTTGAAAACGGTTTTGAAGATGCTACTCGCAAGTAGGCTAAGACGCGGATTTTGCCACCCTCAAGTGGGCTTAAAAAATATGGTTTTGATGAATTGTTCCAATTCAAGCAATCCAACCTTCACCCACAGCATTCATGTAGTTATATCGATTAAGCGATTAGCCTCATGGCAAGCATGCTAAACATGGTAGCACTTACACACATACGATGCTAAAGCGTAAACACTCACAGTGTACTCCAAGCCAAAACAGAGAACTAGTTAGAAATCATGCATGATCCTAGTTCATGTTAAGATGGCTAACGCAACACATGCAAAAATGCAACTAAAATAGGCTCGGCTATTCTAAGATGTCATGTCAAATGCAACTTGATAACATGTTGTTAAACACGTATTCAAGTAAATGTAATGAAATACAATGCAGTTAGTATGATCTGTGAGCAGTGCATGCAAAACAGATGAATGGATGTACACATGCAAGCATAAGGTATGCTAATTGAAACATGCCCTAAAACTAACCATCGTAAGCGGTTAAGTAAAAAGGAGAAAGAAATGGGGGTCAGAAGATATGCATTACACACACGCACGCTTATTACAACAGTTGGCCCTCTCGACAGAGGGTTCGAATAAGAAGCTAACTAGCTAATCTAAGCTAATTAAACTAATTATTACATCACAAAACTAGCCAACTAACAAGCCAGCTAATTAAGTACAAAACAAAGCTAATTAACTAACAAGTTAACTAACTAGTTATTACAACACGAATAAGCAACTAAATGCATTAATTACTTAAATACAGAACCAAAGCATAAACTAGTTAAGGAAAGCATTAAAGAGAGGTCCTCGGGATGAGGAGTGCATGCATGCTTGGTCGCCTCGTTTGGAAATCCGTCACGATGCCCCAACTTGCCTCTGTTTGCAATTGTTCTCAAAACCTTGCACCAAGCTCCAGAAAGCTTCTAACTCACCTTGGGGACCTGTAGGGGGCTGCCGACCACCTAGGGGTGTTTCCAGCCACTGGCCGACCACTTTCTATTGCTGCAAACCAGAAAAAGTGGTCGGCCAGCTAGTTTTTCTGATTGGCCGACCAGTTTTTGCTGCACTTCTCCAATTTGCTGCAACAGAGAGCAAGAAAGGACATGGCAATGTATTTGCAAGATATGTGTGCACAACCACCCTCCCTATCGTTTCATAAGCTCAAGGGAGTGTGGTTCTCGACCCTCGGGCCACCAATCACGCATCTCGATGCATGATGGCCGAGAAGCCAAATTGCACAATTCAATGTAAAATGAATGCACACATAAACACATAAAGCCTAGAACTCTATCATGTATGATCAAGAGCGTCGGTGACCGAGAATTGAGGCACGTTTCATCACTTCAAGTATGAAACGTCCCTCGTTTCTCATGTTTGGATTAACATCTAATCCAAACAAATGCAATGCAACTCAAGCATGCAATACATGCAATATAACTACATGGTATACACAATGTAAAAAATAACATGGCATACGCAATGCAATGTAACATGAGCATACACAATGCAAGGCAACATAAGCACGCAACAACATGATGCAATGTAACAATATTCACATGACATGCTCGATGGACTTAGACCAAATGGACAAACCTCAGTTATGCCCAAATCAGTGGCCATAAAGCTAAAACTAAGGCATGAAGTACAAAGTAAATGCATGCACAATGCAAAGGCCCATTGACCGGGCATAAGAGCACAACTCTCAAGAGTGCTCAAAGAGTGACAAATGTGGAAGTGTAACAACACTAAGTGCACTGAAATAAGATATGAAATGATGCCAAATCACCCAAACAATACAAGTATAGCATGCAAAGGTCCTTAAGCATTAGAGCTAGCAAAGAGGACTAGAAAGGGGACATGCAATACATGGCACAAATGCATGAACCAACCATGGACAGAGCTGAAGTAGGTCAAAACAAAGACCAAAATATGCTGAGATGGAGGCTCAAATGTCTAGGCATGCAAGCATACACACTAGGCCATAAACAAGGCAACAATGCATAACACTCAAAGGCACTTAAAGAGTGAATGAGGTGGGAACATGGCAATGCTACATGCTCTGAAATGTCATGGTAAATGATGCCAAATCATGTACAGAACACAAATGAAGCATGCTATGGTACCCAAAGCTTGAAGCTAGCATAGGCATTTGCACTACAACTATACAAAACATGAAGCATATGGTCAAGGCAACCCAAAACAATCCTAGAACATGTCAAAATGATACTAAAACATGTATGGAAAGAAGCCAAAACAAGCTAGCATGAAGGGCATAAGGCATGGAATATGCAAGGTAAATAAGGTGGATTACACTACACCTATCAAGACCAAGCATGAGATGGCTTCGCCGACAAAAATTAGAGTTATATCATGGCAAAATAACCCCAAAAATACATTGAAATGATAGCTCGCAAGCTTAGGCATGAAGGCATACGCAATTATTCATGTTTAAGGCATAAAGGGCAAACCCTCCAACGCATTGAAAGAGTGAAAGATGTGAATGCATGAACATGAAACGTGCACTGAAATCACATAACAAATGATGCCAAATCATTCAAATAGCCCAAGTAATACATGCTAGTGGACTTGATACACAAAGCTAACAAGCTAAAATGCATTATAGATATACAAAGCATGGCATACATGACCAAAACAACACAAATTAGAGCTAGAGCATGCTAAAACATGGACAAAAGCTTCTTAGAGTTAAGCCAAAATCATGTTAGAATGATGGTCTAAAGCATGATATACATTAGGCTAATTTGTGGGATTGCATTACAAGTACATGGAGCATGCATGGGGCTATCAAACCAAACCTTAACAAAGGTATATCATGGAAAAACAACACCAAGAACATGCTGAGATAGACTCAAAACAAGCTAGAAAGACATGCTACTTAAAAAAGCACACAAACCTAGTTTCAAGATTTACACTACAAGTGTATAAGGCATGCAACGAATGACAAAACCAAGTCAAAACAGTGGTATGCCATGCTGAAATAAGGCCTAAAATAGGCTAAGATGTGGCCAACACAAGCTTAACAAACATGCTCACACATGAGGCATACAAAACAAGCATACAAAACACAAGGAGAGGGGATGACTCTCTCCTATTTGGGACCTTAAAACACCATTTCCACCGATGAAATTCCTCTGAGTTTCAGTGGTGAGAAGGCCAAAACAAGGTGGTCCCAATAGCTTAAAAGGATGGCACAAGAACAAGGCCAAACAAGGCCTAAGAGGGGGTAGACTACCCCCAACACAAAAGTGACCCTAACAAACATTACAAGCATACAAAATTAGAACTTTTTGCAGTAGGAAGTTAAGCCTAAAACACCATGCAAAAAGGGCTAAAAGCTTAAGCAAAAAGCAAGGTTCAAGAGGGTAGAAACTCACCCTTGTAGAATCCCTTTAAAGCTACAACTCTAGCAACTTTCCTTGATCAAAACCAGTCCAAAGACTCCAAAACCAACCTCAAAGAGCCTCAGCAACAAGAGTATGGTGTTTGAGTATGTGTTTGTGTGCAATAGTATGAAAAAACTACACTTTAAGGCACAAAATAAGAGCAAACAAGGAAATATAGAGACAAGTGTGTATCTATAGCTCAAGCCACCAAATTTTGAACCTGGAGGAGGAGGGGGGAGGTTCTCTTATATAGAGAACAAGCTTTTGGCCTAAAGCCATCCCTTCATACACGTGTATGGAGGATGGCTTTTGTGCCTTCCAACTATAACAGCTGGCCTAAAAATATCTCCAAAAAGGTGATGGAAAGTTGTTGACTACTTGAAGTGGCTGGTCAGCTACTTCTACTGGTCGGTCGGCCAGTGGAAGTGGTCGGCCAAGGCAAAAAGTGGTTGGCCATGGGGGGGAGATGGTCTGCAGTATGAAAGCAAGGCAATAGTGTGGTGGCCGACCAGAAAAGGTGGTCTAAAGACCAAGAAAGCCAGTTGGTCACCCGAACCTGCAAGGGAAGAAAAGTGGTCTCCAAGGGGAAGAACTGGTCTCATACCCTTGTACCACCTTCCAAACAAGGAAAACAAGGTTTGTACAAAAAACAAACCAAAAGGGATGCAAGACGAAAGTCCGGGAGGCAAGGTGCGCGGTCGGGAGCCTCGAAAACTAGCCTACGAGCACCAAAAGTGGTCTCCCAGACCACAGTAGCCCTCTAGGCCAAGGCAACAAGGTGTGGTTCAAAAACCACGCCAAGCAGAGAATGTTAAGCGGTCCCGAGACAAGGCGCGCGGCCGAAGGCTTTGAAAATCGAAAACTAGTCTACAAGCGGGAAAACTGGTCAACGACCACAAAAGAATGGTCCACAGACCACCCCCTCCCTTCAGGGAAGAGAAAAAAAGGTTCGGTCCGCAAATCAAACCAAAGCACAAAGAATTCAGAGGCCTGGAGGCAAGGCACTCGGCCGAAAATTTCGGAAACTCAAAACGAGCACAACATGCACAATCACCGAACGCTCAATCGATGGCGTCTGAGTCTTAAGGTCGGTCAAAAATGGGGTGTCTACAGCTGTGAGTTTCTCAGAGAGACGGAACATAGGTGATCTATGATTACCTTTAGCCTAGTAGGAATTAATAACCGCAGCACATTCAGGATGAGAGGTCCATATAGACTCAAACTTGAAAAGTCGAGGAATTCTCTTTGGAGGGATTAAGCAATGTAATAGCAAAGGACAGTGGTCGGACCGATGAGAGCTTTGTGATGGACTTGAGCATAAAGAAACTAGTGTCGCCAGTCCACGGTGGGCAAGACTTTATCTAGTCGTTTGTGGACATTCGCTTCACCTTCTTGATTGTTTTTCCATGTGTACGGAGCCCCCTTGAACTCTATATCCATTAATTCACAATCCATCATAAACTCTTGGAAAAAATGCATTACGGCTCTATTTTCCCCTCCGGCCCCTTGCTTTTCCCAGGACCAGCCAATTTCATTGAAATCACCTAAACAAAGCGAGGGATAGCTATTCTCAGCCACCATTGCTTAAAGATCATTCCAGAACCGTTTCCTTTCAGCCCATCGAGGAGGAGCATACACAAAGGTAGTTAACCAATCTGTGCTAATACCATTGGAGGCAATGAGACACCTGAAGACATTCGAAGATTTCATTCGCACTTGAAGGTCCACCTCGTCTGTCCACTACAGGGCAAGGTTGCTAGCAATTCTCACTGGATTGAAGTAGCAGTGGTTTGTGAAATGGAGTTTTCTTCTAATCCTTTGCAAGAAGATTGTTTATTTTTGGTTTCCATCAGAAATATTATTGCAGGGCGATGGGTCTAGCACAATCCTTGAAGGATTTGGACTGTTAGAGGTCGCCCAATCTCCTGACAATTCCAACTGATAATCAACATTTGTCTTGTGGCTTTTTAGGGCCAGCCACCAAAGCCCATGAGTTAACAACAGTGTCATTTTCTGGATATGAACTGGGAACTTGGGAAATACAATTCTCAATCTTAATGACAGAAGGAGTGAAAATTACCTGGCTTGGTATCGGTGTCTTAAGCTCCGGCTCAGTATTCTGAATAACCACATCCACTAAAGACAAGTCCTTCACAGGAGTAATACGTTTGCCTCGAGGTCTACCCTTTTTGCCTCTCTTTCTATCTTCAGGAGTAGAGCTATGGCCAACTGAGTTGACCACCAGTACAAGTGGCTGCTTGTTCGGAGTTTCTAATGGCAGTTGAGGGGAATCCCCTACTACCCTCTGAATTTTGTTTTGATGGGAGTCCAAGTCAACATTCGCAAAATCTTTCCTTTTAAGGGTCAAGTGTTGTAGGGCTTGAGAAAGACAACCTTGTATGCATGGTTTTAAATAACAAAATCAGGATATGTATCGGTATTTGGCGATAAGAGTCATATATCAGCCAATATATTGATGAATAATGATATTAGAAATTCAAAATTTGAATACATAATGGCTAATACCATACGTGGCGGGTGATATTTAAAACCTTGCTTGTATGCTTGTAATTTTTTATTATTATTTTTTTATTTTTAAATAGTTACACTGGTCTACAAAATTTGAGAATTTATTTTGATTTTCTGCAAGTATGGCTTATTGTGTTTTGTTGCTTTGATTCCCTCGTACGTGGCTAGCTTTTTTACTCATTTGTGTGAAATCCTAATTGGAGTTTCCTTTGAGTTTAAGTTTAGAGGGTGTAGAGAATGGAGGTTGAGTTAGCTCATTGGATGGAGCCTTATGGGAACTATGCTGGCAGGAATTAAGTTGGCGTTCCAGAGATGGCTAGGTGAGAGAGTGAGAGAGAGAGAGAGAGAGATTCCACTGGATTCTCCACTACATGATTTAGATCTTCCCATTGCTGTTTGATAATTCCCTTTTCTTTTTTTCTTCATAAATAACACAAATTGAGTTTTGAAAACTATATAAGAATTTGGAAATTTTGATTAAAAGTCCATTTTGGAGAGCTTTTATAGCGTTTAAGGTTTGCTTTTTATTTGTTCTTATAATATTTGTTTGGTGTTGGATTCTATCATTAGGTGGCAAGCATAATTCATGATATTTTTAGGAGAAATAATAATGCAGTGTACAGTCAAATAAAATTTATAAATTAATGAAAAAATGTATACACTTTAATAATTAAAATGTTATATTTTTTATGATTTTTTTTTTTTTTTGTTACTGTCACGATTGCCAAGTTTGTCACGACTCGCTCCCCGTACCCAAGGGTTAAGTATCGTGATGGCTAGTAACTGAGATTACATCGGGCCAATTCTTAAACAAATTAATAAACGCGAACGAAAATAATATTCAAGTGAGGGTACTAAAATAATTATCGGAACTTCTATTTTTATTACAAAATTTATTGACCAAAAAAGCCGATATTTACATATAAAAATATCATAAAAGTGCCGTGCGGAGATAAGTGTTACACTATTGTGGGAGCCACCTCTATAATCCGTACGAGCCACCTCTTGAATCCGTATCTCTGTTCTGACTGTTACTCCTGTGACCTCTGTTCTGTTCTATTCTATTCTATTTTATACCGTGGTTATGGTTATTTATTTACATAATTTATGTATTTTAGTTTTTGCCATTTAAATGATTTATTTACCAAATTGTGTTATGTAAATGTTTTGGCTTAACTAACTATTCATGGTTATTATGTGTCCCTTATACTCTTGGTATAATATTTCTCACTCTGCCATGTGGTTATAACTATTTACCAATTTTTAGGAAACAATGCAACCTTTAAATAGCTTTTGGAAAGTCTTAGATGCGGGTTATGAATAAACACACACAAAGACTTTTATGATATTTTTATATGTAAATGTTGGCTTTTTTTGTCAATAAATTTTGTAATAAAAATAGAAGCTCCGATGATTATTTTGACACCCTCACTTAAATATTATTTATGCTCGTGTTTATTAATTTGTTCAAGAATTGGCCGGATGTAACTTCAGTTACTGGCCATCACGATACTTAACCCTTGGGTACGAAGAGCGGATCGTGACAAATGGTATCAGAGCAATGGTTTATAAAAAAATAAATAAATCATCATTGGAGCATAGGACACATGCACATTAAAGAAGTAAGATAGCGGGTAATTAGTACCTAAATATTATATTTCATTAGTTGATTTAATTATATTATAATTTTATATGATTTTATATATATATTATTTTATTTTTTTTTTGTGTCTAATTTGTGAAGGATATTAGATATAATTCATATTTGTTATTGCAAAAGAAGAAAAAGAAACAAAAGGGTATCGGGCTTAAACACCCACCAAAGTTATAATATAATTAAATACATATAATTTCCAATTTAATATTCAAAAAAAAAACATTTCGATTTTTTAAAAGTGGGTTCAAATTATAAAGATACTAATTTTGAAACTATTTTTCATCAGTGGAAAGTTTACCGATAAAAGAAATGGAAGCCCCTCTCAAATTTCTTCAACTCTTGCATGTGATTCTATCATTTTATTTCCAGTCGCTTGTTTAATTATGTTCTCATTTTTTCTTTTCAGAAATAAAACTAATGAAAAGTTTTTAAAGTCACCTAATGTTTCTCATTTTGGCCCAAAACAATTTTTGATAACTAGACAGTGAGCTGTTTTTGATAAAAAAAAAAATTTTTTGAGGTAATATTTTCTATCAGATTAATCATCTAATATATATTTATCATAGTGTACAGTGGATAGCTTACACATATGACAAATTTCGAGGACGAAATTTTTCAAAGGATGAAAGATTGTCACAACCTGAAAATCTAGTTGTTCCTTAAATTTTATACTAGTATTATAGTTATATGTAATAATATGTTATTAAATAAACAATAATATTGATACCAATAATAATAATAATAATAATAATAATAATAATAATAATAATGGCTGTGGCAGCAAAATAAATAATTAATTTTCTATTAGTATACGATAGAATGTAATTTAATTAGAAATTAATTTATTTATATAATTATATTAAAAAACTGAGTCAAAGTGTAATTATCTTAAATATTTATTAAGATAAGAACGAATCCGTGATCAAATCTGAGAGGGATTTGAACTGCCACGTTGGATTCAGAGGCTTTCACCTCCCTATAAATAGAGAGGAGGTGATCACTGGGTGCAAAAGAAAAAGAAAAGAAAAAGAAGAGAAAGAAAGAAAGAGAGGAAGGACAAGGGAAAGAAAGAAAGAAAAGAAATAAAAAATAATGAAAGTTGAGAGGGTCTTTGATAGTGGAATTATATTATACCTTGAGTCACCATAATATATTTTATGTATGTTTTAACTTATCATTTTTATTTTAATACAAGTTATGTTTTATAAATTATTATATATAAATTATATTAATATTTCGATTACGTGGATTATTTCCTAATCCCTATTTACTTAAAATAAAACACATTGCTATGTTTGTTTATATTTTAAAGATTATTTGACTATGATCTTATAAACAATTATGTTTTTTAAGTATCACCACGGGATCCCACGCCTTGGGGGACTTAAATAAACCATTAGCTTCTGATTAGTTACTTTGTGACCCTCTGTCTGTCATGGATCCACTGACACTCTGATTTCTGATGTGGAGCAAAGTGTTGTGAGGAGATAAGTGCTACACTATTGTGGGAGCCATCTCTATAATCCGTACGAGTCACCTCTTGAATCCGTATCTCTGTTCTGATTGTCACTCTTATGACCTCTGTTCTGTTCTATTCTGTACCGTGGTTATGGTTGTTTATTTACATAATTTCTAAATTTCAATTTCTATCACTTAAATGATTTATTTACCAAATTGAGTTATGTAAATGTTTTGGCTTAACTAACTATCCATAGTTATTTTGTGTCCCTTATACTCTTTGTATAATATTTCTCACACTGCCATATGCTTGTAGCTGTTTACTAATTTTCAGCAAAACAATACAACTCAGAAATAGTTTTTGAAAAGTCTTAGATGCGAGGCTGCGGAATAGACACAAACAACACTTTTATGATATTTTTATATGTAAATATCGGTATTTTTAGTCAATAAATTTTGTAATAAAAATAGAAACTCTGATGATTATTTTGGTATCCTCACTTAAATATTATTTCTACTCGCGTTTATTAATTTGTTCAAGAATTAGCCGGAGGTTACTTCAGTTACTGGCCATCACAATACTTAATCCTTGGATACGAAGAGCAGGTCGTGACTAAGTTATTCTCTCATATTTTTATCTTTTAGGTATATGTTGTGTTAAATTTTTTTAAATGTTATAACTTTAATTATATTAAATTGAATTTTTTTTTTAAAATTTATCTTTATTGAGATTTTTCAAGTAAGATATATGTTCTATATGATTATTTTTTTTTAATAAAAATTTGACAGATAGATATATTTATTTTCTCTTTATGATTTCAAAATGAACAATTAGATCTACATGTCCTCATCTTTAATTTGAATATGGATACATATAATTTTTATTTTTAATTTGAAATATAAATATTTGTATCCATTTTTCTAATTTGAAAGTGGATATAGGGGGTTCCATTTTTTTCTTCAAATTTTCATATTCAATATAAATTTTATTTTAATATCTCATAAAGATGAATCGAAAATATAACTTTATTTGAAAGATGAAAACAATTTTACAGAATTGAAATTACAAAATTTTAGAATTTTAATACAAAACACATACATGAAAAGTCTCTATAATAAGGTTGATTATGCTTGAAATTGAGTGGTATTTAAATCCTATTAATGTGCTGATGATCCTATAAGATTAGAGTTTGATTTGATTGTCCACAAATTTTCATAATTAAAAATATGACCAGAATATCTTTATTTTTATTTATTATATATATATATATATTTATAAATAACGCGAATTGCTACAAATTTCGAAAGTTATATAAAACTTGTCATAAAATTTTCAAGAATGGCAGTAATGGCTCAGAATTATTTGAAGCAATCATCAATTCAAAATTAATCCACACAAAAAAACAGTTGCTCAATTATTCAAGTCAAAAGTGAAAATCCTATGTGATTCGTGATTAGATAAGGATTAAAATATTCCAAAGCCAAAAATTCCAAAAACACTCAATCTAAAATCATCAAGCACTTACGAGAGTGATTTTAGTTTGTTTGTTTTTTAGGAATAAATAATAAATCAACACAATCGATTTTTTACGTGGAAAAACCACAATTGAAGAACCTTCAATTGTAATCAAAAACCACGGGCGAACCGCGACTAATCAACCCATTATAGAAGGACTACAAAGTTACAAAGAAATCATACAAATTACCCAAAGCAGTGAATTTGTCTCTCATTCTTCAGAATTTTTCACCACGCCGCCATTTTAACTGATTCTGAAGTTGGTTCCACACCTCAACTTCACTTGTCGAATTAACGACTATGTAAAGAAACAAACACCTTTTGGAACTTTACGTAAAGATCTTCGGATTCCACCGAAGAGAACACTCTTGAATATTAAGTATCAACCTCTTTGATGTATGAATTTCAACTCATGAGTTTTAGAACTCTCTCAAGAACATCAAAGAAAACTCACCAAACTCTCAGAAGAACACTTCAACCAAAACTCTAGAATTCTTGAATCTGATCTCTAAAAAAGTTACATGGGTTTTAGGAGAAAACCATCTACTTATAAAAAACCAAAAAGAATCCCAATTCTGAATGAAACCAAACTCTTGAAAAATTCCGGATTCTGAAGCTCGTTCGGGAGAGGCTCCTCTCGCTCGAGCGAGAAGTGTATCTCGCGTGATTTCTACTAGTGACCTCGCTCGAGCCACGAGCCCTTCGCTCGAGCGAGGAAGACATCCTTTCAGGTTCAAGTGTAGACGCAGTGCTTGGTTCGAGCCACCATGCTCTTCGCTCGAGCGCACAAACATGGCCTTCAGGTTTTGCCCAGACGTAGTCCTTCGCTCGAGCGAGGACCTCCTGGCTCGAGCGAGGAAGGCAAAAAACTCAGAAATAATTACAACTCAATACTTAGTTTTGTGCGCGGGATTTTGACAAGATAGGTCCTAACAATCTCCCCCTTTGTCAATACCCGGACAAAACTTTCTAAACAAGATTCCTGACCAAAAGATCTAACTAAAACAATTACAACTCAAAAAAATTTGCCAAACGAATTTGCCAAACGAATACAACTCATCTAATGACCTAATAAATTACAACTCGATGAAAATAAAACAATAAATCCAAACTTGAGAACCATCCAATCATTAACCTGTATAAATAAACCAACAACCGTTGAGCTGTAAAGAAACCAATCATAAGCATGCATTCCTCAAACACAATATCAATCCTACAGATTAAAACCATTAGATACATCCAGACATATATTTCAAAATCAAACAAATATATCCAACATATACATCCATCATATATATCCAAATATCAAAATATCCAGATCAAACAATATATCCAAATATATATCCAAATAACCAAATCAAATACATCATCTCCCCCTTTTTGTCCGGGAGAAACAAAAGTAAAGAGAAACAAACCAAAAAAAAAACAATCAGGAGGAAGATGGTGGAGGATGCTGCAGCTGAAGAAGAGATAAAATCTGAGACAACATCGTGACCAGTGCTCATCAAGACGAGCATCAATAAGGTCAAGCCGACGGCAAGAGCCGATCCAAAGCATGAGGATCTGCTGCCGTCCTGCTGGGCAACCTCAACCTCCTCTTCCTCTCGCAAAACATCATCATCACGCATCAATCGACCACCTGCATGAGTTCCCCCAACCCCTGACCCACTCCCCCTAACATGAGCCTGACTCTGAGAAACTGTGAGTTTAGTAATGGGTTTGACAGGAGAAGCAAACTCATCATCCTCAAAAACAGGGACATGAAGAGAAGTGAGAAAACGATGAAGAAAACACCCATAAGGAAGTCCTAAAGATTTGCGGCCCTCAAAAACCCCAATCATTTTTGATATAATCATCTCTGGAAGATCAATGGGAAGGCGATGGTGAATACAGTATAAAACATACCCCTGATCTTGAGTAATATGAGAAGAATGGGTGGTGACAAAAATATTGGCGCACACAATGATGTTAAGAAGACGGAACCGAGGAAGCATCTCATTCTGCTGAATGAGAGTCCCGGCGATCCAAGTCCTAGGAACACCACACAATTCGGAAGCAACCATATCAAAATTAACACCAGCCCGGGTAAGAAAAGGGAAATGACAATCATCAATAGCAGGAAGACCAAGAAATTCACGAAACACATCATCAGTGATAACAAGAGATTGTTTCCTAACCCAAGTCTGAAAAGTGCAAGCTTCGCGATTAATAGAATGAATATTACAATAAAACTCGCGAATGAGACTAAGGTTTTGTGGACCGGAAAAATGTAGCACTTGGTCACCACCTAACGGATCAAACAAAGACCGAATAGGAATGACCTCAAACGCATTAGGTAAAACATTGCGTTCCAAATGAACTTTGCGAGAGACATAAGACTCCCGAAACAATTTTGCCTTTTCTTTTGACTCAAATTTGGCAGTGTTGTAAGAGGGGCGTGAAACAGTCGTCTTTCGAGGTTTGGAAGGTTCTGCCATTACTAGACAAACCACAGAGGCACAACAAAGACAAAGGTAGAACAGAACAATACACAACCTAGAAACAGACCAACCAAGAACCAACCAGAATAGCCAAACCCCAAAGCCCCAAAGCCAAATCAAGGAACACAGACATAAAAACATTAGGCTATTAGTCCAAAAAGCATAGGAAAACAACATAAGTTTAAACAATGAAAGCAATGTAAACAGATAAAGGCATGATATGGATAGGAATATGAAATACCAATGTGAAATTCCAACAAAAGGCCCCAATATACAAAGTCTAGAACAGAATATAAAAACATCAGAGAATCAGAAATTGGCCCAATGTGAATCAATTTCACAGTCACATAAGAATTAACATCCAGAAAATACAAATATGAGACCCAAACAAAAACCGAAAATCCCTAATGCTTAAACCAAGAACAACCAAGCCAAACCAACCCAAATGGAAACCCTAGAAGGAAATGCAAAGCATATGATGCAAAGAGAGTATCCTAGAGCCTGAATGAGACAAAAGCAGTAGTACAAAGCCAAAACAGAGCACCATCACAAGCCCAATACGAGATGAAGAAGAAAAAAAAAACTTACCAACGAAGAGGAATGTGAGGGATGAGACAGAAGCAACCTCAAATCCAAGAGAAAAGCTGCAAACAACCCTAGCAAAGGTGAACACAAAAAACCCTAGGGGAGAGAGGGAAAAAGAATGGGAAGAGATGCATCAAAAACTAAAGAGACCCCTGTTTTATAAAAACTGAATCGCGACAGCTCGCTCGAGCGAATAATCGCTAGCTCGAGCGAGGGTAACAAAACTGCCAGGTTCCCTCGAGC
This sequence comes from Camellia lanceoleosa, assembly GCA_025200525.1. Taxonomy (NCBI): domain Eukaryota; kingdom Viridiplantae; phylum Streptophyta; class Magnoliopsida; order Ericales; family Theaceae; genus Camellia; species Camellia lanceoleosa. Next base: position 154,673,006 of record CM045766.1, on the reverse strand, counting down.
CAGAAAATGGTCGCTCGAGCCAGAAATACATGCTCTCAGGGCTTATGCAGAAGCAGAAGCACGCTCGATCGAGGACCCGGTCACTCGAGCCAAGGATTTTTTTTTTTTTTTTTAAATAGAAACACCTAGGATATTTTTTGTAACAAGCAAGGTGACCGGGTGACAGACTATTCCACAAGAACAAGAGTATCCATCAATTCTGAGTCCTGAAAATTTGAGAAAAAAATGAAACAACAGCTCATGAATAAAACAGATAATATTAAATCAAAGCCACACACATCATGAGAATGCATAAGTCAAAAACACACATGAGAGCTCATATAAAAAATGTGTGTGTGTGCAATCCTTGAGATCCACAAAGCTAGAGTTAATCCTCGTAGTGATCTGATGGCTGGACCTCCAACAAGAATAACTGACCATCACAAAGAAAAGTCAAACCACTGGGAATCACGGGGTATTTGTTGAGTAAATGCGGAAGCTCCCCCTCAGACAATGATCCCCTTTTTTTTTTATTCTTTTATTTTTTATTTTTATTTTTTTTAACTTTTCTTTCTTGTGGGCACTCACTAGTGGCATACACGCTCAAGAGTATGGAGTCCAAACCAGAGAAGAATGAAATCAAAATGATGGCCTGGTTGGTGCCTCTGAGGTAGCCTTTTCCTAATGCCCGGAAATCATGTACTAAGGGAGAAACCATGGAAGTGAAATAAGATGGTAGATGGTTAAGAGACTTAACATCACCCATGATATACCAGTATAGGTCAATTCCTCTGTAAGAGTACAAGAAACACTGTCAGTGGTCCATAGAGAACTTTGATCACTTGTGCGGAAACCCCTGCAACAGTTTATCTCAAGGATGTGTACAGAATGAGATCATGAAGTAAATGAGTATGGGCATTCAGAATGAGCTATGGACAAAGATAAAAAATAAAAAAAAAAAAAAAAACTTGTATGCAACAGGAGCAGTGTTCATATTAATTTTGATGAAAAGAAATCAGAACTCAAACACAGATAATCACATTCAAGAACAGTAAGTCAACCACTCACACTCACCTTACGAGAAACAGCCTAGTTACTGAGACATTACACCCAAGGTCTTTCTAAGAAACTCAAATCGAAGAAGATCAAGGGGTTTTGTAAAAATATCAGCTTTTTGATGCTCAGTAGAAACATGTTCCAAAACAACAAGGCCTTCATCCACTAACTCTCGAATAAAATGATGACGGATGTCAATGTGTTTGGTGCGAGAGTGTTGGACAGGATTTTTTGAAATGTTTATGGCACTTGTGTTATCACAGAAAAGAGTGAGAGTGTTCTGTTCTATTCCATAATCATGAAGCATTTGCTTCATCCACAACATTTGGGCACAACAACTCCCTGCAACAATGTACTCAAATTTCAGAAGAGACAGAGAGATAGCATTTTGCTTTTTACTATGCCAAGAAACCAGATTATTCTCAAGGTAAAACAACCCCCGATGTACTTTTTCCTATCATCAAGACACCCCCCAATGCATCGAAAAACCAAGAATTTCAGGTAGTATCGTTGGAAAACCAAACCCCAAACCCCAAGGTCCCATTAACATACTTGACGATGCGTTTACCACAAGAAGGTGAGACTCTTTAGGATTGGCTTGGTAACGGGCATGTACACCAACACCAAGGAAATATCAGACGACCGTCAGGAGATACAAAAGACTCCCTATCATACTCCTATAAAGGGTAGGATCAACATCAATACCAGAGGAATCTTTGGAAAGGTGAAGAGTGGTGCTCATGGGAGTGCGGCATGTTTGGCACTCAAGACCAAACTTTGACACAAGATTTTTAGCATACTTAGACCGAGAAACAAATATACCCGAAGGGGACTGCTTAATTTGGAGACCCAAAAATAAGACAACTCTCCCATCATGCTCATCTCAAACTCATGTGTCATGCAATCAAAAATATTTCACAAGATGATCAAGAAGGAACCAAACACAATATCATCAACATATATCTGAGCAACAAGAATATGAGACTTAGTATGTTTAACAAATAATGTCTTATCCACACTACCCCTTTGAAAATCATTATCAAGAAGAAAGGTAGTAAGCCTATCATACCAAGCCCGAGGAGCTTGTTTCAACCCATACAAAGCCTTATCTAACTTGTAGACATGATTAGGACATTTAGGGTCCTCAAACCCTTTTGCTTGCTCAACATATGCCTCTTCTCTTAAGTACCCATGCAAAAAGACACTTTTCACATCCATTTGAAACAATTTAAAGCCAAGGAAGCATGCAACACCAAGTAAAATGTGAATGGATTCGAGACGTGCAACTGGGGAAAACGTCTCATCATAGTCAATACCCTCTACTTGTGTGTAGCCTTGAGCAACCAACCCAGCTTTATTCCTAACAACAGTACTATTCTCACTAGATTTATTTTTAAAGATCCACTTGGTACCTATCACATTCATGTCTCTAGGTCCGGGAACAAGAGTCCAAACTTTGTTACGCTCAAATTGACCTAATTCTTCATGCATAGCATTGACCCAACTATCATCTAGCAAGGCCTCTTTAACATTCTTAGGTTCAATCAAAGAAACATAACACATATGTGATACCTCATCCTAACTCTGTTCGGTTTTCATTCGATCCCAAACACTCCCAATTACCCGTTGAATCGATGATTCTGGCCACCCTTGCCGATGGTTTAAGTTCAGACTTTGGGTGACAGGAGGAACAAGAGTGTGTTCTTTGAGCACTCTTTGGACTTGAACTTACCGTGAGGATGGTGTCAGAATAATTTCTTGTGATTGAGCCAAAGATCTCCTTGATTTTGTGATTCAGTATCCAAGCTTGGAACCTCACCATTGTCATCCTCATTTGTTGCTGAAGTGGATGAACCTGTGTCATCTATAACCACATTGATAGATTCCATTAATGATGAAGTTCGCAGGTTATAGACTCGAAAAGCCCTACTGTTGGTTGAATACCCTAGAAAAATACCTTCATCACTCCGGGAGTCAAATTTGCCCAAGGGCTCTCTATCTTTGAAGATGTAACACTTACTCCCAAAAGTTTTGAAGTATTTTACATTAGGTTTCATACCCTTCCACAATTCATAAGGATTTTGTAAAGTGCCGGGCCTTAAATACACACGATTTATGACATAAACAGCAGTATTTAAGGCTTCGGCCCAAAACTTTGGAGGAAGACTCTTACTAAGGAGCATGACCCTAGCCATTTCTTAAACAACTCTGTTCTTCCTCTCAACCACTCCATTTTGTTGTGGAGTAATAGGTGCTGAAAACTCATGCTTAATTCCATGCATATCACAAAAATCCGAAAACGAACTATTTTCAAATTCACGACCATGATCAGTTCGGATTCTTATGATACGCCCAATGGGAACACCTTGTTCATTTTGGATTTTAAGAACTAAAGCCTGGAAAGCATCAAACGTATCAGATTTTTCCCTTAAAAAATTTACCCATGAGAAACGAGTAAAATCATCAACAGTTAAAAAAATGTATCTTTTACCTCCAATGCTTTCAGTGCGAGTAGGACCCATTAAATCCATGTGAACTAATTCAAGAGGACGTTTGGTTGTAAAGTTGTTCACCTTTTTGTGCGGAGCACGGGTTTGCTTGCCAAGCTGACATGGTCCACACACATGGCTCAAATTCTTACCCAGTTTGGGTACTCCTCTCACAAGTTCTTTGTTGGCTATCTTAGTTAGGTCTTTGAAATTCATGTGACCTAATCTTTGATGCCACAGATCAATGTTACTTATGATGGCGTAATGACAAGTGAGATCATTAGTAGTAAGAATCCCATAGCGCTTATCGATGTGCGAACCCCATGTAAGACAAGATTTTTTTATCCAAAATTTCACATTTATCTTTTGAAAACAATACTTCATGATGGGAATCACACATTTGACTAATGCTCAAAAGATTAGCTTTAAGGCCATCAACAAGTAAGGCATTATCTAGCTTGGGAAGACCAAGAACACTTATAGAGCCCTTACCAATGACTCTAGAAGTGCCGCCATCTCCAAAGGTAACAATTCCTCCTTCATATTTTTCAAGGAGGTGAAGTAGGATTTGTTAATCGACATATGACGAGAGCACCCACTATCAAGATACCACATGTGTGAGTCACGTGCTTTTAGAGCAAGCAGAGCAACAAAACAAGTCAAGTCATCTTTTCTAACCCAAATCTTTTAGTCTTGGTGTTCCGCCTAGACATGTAAGGCTGTCTCCTAACCCAAAAAGTATTAGAATTTCTGCCCTTTTGTGACACCTTATCAAACAGTTCAAAGCAATAAGGACGAATGTGGCCATACCTACCACAGGGATTACAAATAAAAACAGTTTTACCTCCCTTTTGTTGATCTTGCATGCTTTTTGATGATGAAAAGAGTCATCTTGGTCTACCTTCAATTTTCCCTTTGCTTGAGTCTTCAAGTTGTGTGAGGTAGAGGCTGTCCTTTTGAGTCGTCGCACCATAGCCTAGCCCTCTTTTGTCAGAACCCATTTGTTGAGACCCGAGAATGTCTTCTAGAGATCTGGAACCTTTGTTCCACATGGCAATTGTTGCTCGAGCAATACGGAGTTCTTCATCTTTCTGTTTGACTTTTTCTTCCAATGCAGCTTGTGACAGCTCAAGACTTTCAAGCTTTTCTTCATATGTGGAATACACCTTCAAAAGTTCATTCCTTTCAGTTTCACAGGATAGGAGTTTTCCACATAAGTCTTGCCTGTCACTTGAGATCTTGATGACATTCTGTTTTGCTGTCAAGAGTTCTCCTTTGAGCCGGACATTCTCACTCTCGCATGTTTTGAGCTTGAGAGAGAGTTTGTCGTTGGTTTTACACAAATTCAGAGATTCCTCATACAGCTTCTCGTAAGCTTGTTGTAGTTCTTCACCATTGATCTCATCAATGTCTTCAGATAGTTCATCATCCTCTCTTTGCTCCTCATTCTTCTTAACCTCATCCAATCTGGCAACAAAGGCAGACAAGTCGTTGGATGGAGGTGGAGGTGAATCTCTTCTTTCATGGAATTGGCTCAGAATTTCCCATGCATCTTTAGCCTTTGTGCAGTGAACGACCCGTTGCTGTTCTTCATTAGAAATTGCTCCACGAATAATGATTAGGGCTCTCTGATTGCCCGGATTATCTGCACTTTCTGTATCTTCTTCAATGGTTTGCCAACCTTCTGGTTCAAAGGCTCTCAGAAAAGCCCTCATTCTGATTTTCCAATACAGGTAGTTGGTCCCATCAAAGGTGGGAGCATGATGCAAGTTCTGACCACGGGCTGATCCCGAAGGCTTTGGAAGAGGTTGAGAAACCGTGGCCCAAAATGCCATGAAAGCACTATCCCCATCTTCACCAGATTCAGGTTCTTCGGGTTCTTGCTCAACCGCTTTCATCATCCCAAGTTACGATGTAAACTTTCTTAAGATTCTTTTTCATAGGGCATTCAAGGGATATGTGGACAAACCCTTGACATTCAAAGCACTTGACCCCTGGCCCCCTAACAACCTTATTATCAGAAGCTTGAGCTTATCTCGGTGGAAAAGTCTTGTGTTTGTCATTACTGTTCTCATTTGAAATAGGGCTCAAATTAGGCTTTTTTTAAAAAAATTTTTAAACTGCTTTTGTAAGCATAGCCGCTATCTCGCACTCTAAATCAAATTCATCTCCTGAGGTTTTGCGCCTCATGAGTACTTGTGAAAGCCATACTTTCTTTTGCATTTTCTTAGAAATTTGGTGTGCTTCATAAGTCCGCAAATTTCCAACCAATTGATCGAGCTTGAGGGTATCAACATTCTCGAGCCTCCTCAATAGTCCACCTTTGATTGAACCTCTCGAAGGGACCTCAAAATTTTTCCCACAACTTTAGCTTCCGGATTTTTTCACCGAGAGTGAAACAGAATTCACGATATCATCGAAGTTTTGCATAGAAATCATCAAACATCTCATCATCGCGCATAAACAGGGTTTCAAGGCGTATGTGAGACGCTGAAGTTTTGACCTTTGACAGAGGTAGTTCCTTCGTGAATTGTTTCAAGAATATCCCACGCCTCTTTTGCTATTTCACACGCAAATTCGACGGAATTCTTCAGTGTGACAGAGCGTAAGAGGGAGTTGAGAGCCTTGCTATTCCAACTCGAGTTCCGTAATCGCCAGTCCCATTTATCTAGAGGTTTAGGAATATCAATGCCATCTATAGTGATGAGGTTCACTCCACCCAAAGACAACGCAGGCCAAACTTTCTCATCGATGGATTTTAAAAATGCTCTCATGCAGCTTTCCAATAAGAATAGTTTGTACCGCCTAGTAAAGGGGTCTATGAGTCGAGTTACCTTCACGAATAGAATCCATAAAACTAGTCACACAAAATTACACTCCTATAGTTTTGAAAAACAAAGAGTGACTGCTCGATACCAACCGAAAATCCTATGTGATTCGTGATTAGATAAGGATTAAAATATTCCAAAGTTAAAATTCCAAAACACTCAATCTAAAATCATCAAGCACTTACGAGAGTGATTTTAGTTTGTTTGTTTTTTAGGAATAAATAATAAATCAACACAATCGATTTTTACGTGGAAAAACCACAATTGAAGAACCTTCAATTGTAATCAAAAACCACGGGCGAACCGCCACTAATCAATCCACTATAGAAGGACTACAAGGTTACAAAGAAATCATACAAATTACCCAAACCAGTCAATTTGTCTCTGAATCTTCTGTAACTCTTTCACCACGCCTTCGCCACGGAACTGATTCTGAAGTTGGTTCCACACCTCAACTTCACTTGTCGAATTAACGACTACGTAAAGAAACAAACACCTTTTGGAACTTTACGTAAAGATCTTCGGATTCCACCGAAGAGAACACTCTTGAATATTAAGTATCAACCTCTTTGATGTATGAATTTCAACTCATGAGTTTTAGAACTCTCTCAAGAACATCAAAGAAAACTCACCAAACTCTCAGAAGAACACTTCAACCAAAACTCTAGAATTCTTGAATCTGATCTCTAAAAAAGTTACATGGGTTTTAGGAGAAAACCATCTACTTATAAAAAACCAAAAAGAATCCCAATTCTGAATGAAACCAAACTCTTGAAAAATTCCGGATTCTGAAGCTCGCTCGAGCGAGGCTCCTCTCGCTCGAGCGAGAAGTGTATCTCGCGTGATTTCTACTAGTGACCTTGCTCGAGCCACGAGCCCTTCGCTCGAGCGAGGAAGACATCCTTTCAGGTTCAAGTGTAGACGCAGTGCTTGGCTCGAGCCACCATGCTCTTCGCTCGAGCGCACAAACATGGCCTTCAGGTTTTGCCCAGACGCAGTCCTTCGCTCGAGCGAGGACCTCCTGGCTCGAGCGAGGAAGGCAAAAAACTCAGAAATAATTACAACTCAATACTTAGTTTTGTGCGCGGGATTTTGACAAGATAGGTCCTAACAAAAAGGAAATAATTTTTGCTACAACCAACTTTCAATAAGATGAAACAAAAGCAACTTGTATGTAAATATATCGTATTCACAACTCCAATTAACTACTTAATCATAATTTCTTATATCATTATCTTTCATATATAAACTCGAGACCTCTGCACGTCACATGTTTAAAAAACAACTCAAGACACCAGCAAATGATATGAAAAGCAACAAGTAAAATACTACTCATTGAACAAATTCACATAATTTTTTTTATTTTATTTTTAATTTAATTTAGCTTAAAACCTTTGACATAACAAAATATTGGAAATACAATCATCATGGCGTGCAACAATGATGTCTCTGACACATTTGAGATGAGCTGACAATTTCTCGCGATTGGGAAGGTTTTCTTTGATCACAGGAACTTCTTTCAACGTCTGAACCCAAGCATACATGCGAGGCAAAGTGGTTGGGTCCAACAATGTAGGACTAGTAGTGCCTAATATTACTTCTTTAAACTAGGGGTAAGTGGCATTGTGATTAAGGTTTAGGGTTTAAGTCCAAAGGTCATAAGTTCAATTCTCTCACATTGGGTCAATATTCTAGGCGAAATACAGTTGGTTAGGAGGTTGAATTTCAAGTTGTCTAATCAGCATTTGGTCTGGGTTCAACGCTCCCCTGCTGTGTGAGTCTTGACTTAAGCGAAACTTGTCTTGGGAGGTCAGGATAAGTTTCCAGGTTATAGTCTCCTCACTCGGAACGACTAACAGAATACCCTGATAATCTCTGTAAGGGGCGCTACCTTGGACCTGCAGGAGGATAAGGAAGATTTTCCTATAACAAAAAAAAATATTACTTCTTCCATGACTTCAAACCATTGAACAAGCCATCCAAATAATAAGTCTACTAGTCCCAAAGTGTTGCCCCCATAGAACTTTTTGCCCCCAAGACCTTGCTCTTCTATGGTCTTCAAAAATTCAAGCACTTGTTTTTGTTGCATTCTCTCGTGTTTCTTTGGTGGATCGGAGGAAATCATAGAAAATAAAACCCTAGTTGACCACAAATTATTAAGTCGGTGTCACAAGCGGAATCAAGAAAATTTATTAGAGGCGGAACTAGATAAAAGTGTTGACTAAATAAGGTGAAAACTAGAAGTAATATTAGGGATCATGAAAAAAATATCATAAAATGTATCATGAAAATTTTTCATCATTTAATTAGTATTGATTAGTGTGTGGTGTTTTATTGTGTGTATAATTCAAATATGGAGAATCTTTCATGATCATCTTCATGATATTTTTTTCATGATTCCTAAGATTACTCGAAAACTATTTGATAGTTAAATGCAAAATTGAGAGAAAAGATTCTAAGCAAACTGATTCTACCTCAGAGTAACATAGCAAAAAAGAAGAAGAAAATTGTAAATATTTTCAGTACTCACTCATTTATTATTGCACTCTTATCAAACAGTACTACGTAGCAATTGAACTCTATATGAACAAAAAAATTCAGATGTTTGCTTGAACACAAGAAAACTATTATGTTATTTAGCAAAAATATTAATGAACGGTGCATTTTCAATATTCTTCAATTAATTTGGCATGCAGTTTATGATCTATTTAGGAACTTTTGAAATGACAATATTGGGTCATGCACAGTGATGGAGCCACATGGGAAGTAGGGGTCCTGTGCCACCCTAGATTTTCCATTTTGTTTTGTTTTTTTTTTTTTGGTTGTTGTTGTTTTTTTCATTTTTTATACATATGTATATAAATAAAATTTTAAACAAAAATAATATTTAGAATAAAATATTAAGGGCATTTTTAAATTTATGAAAATAATAGTGATTGTTTTATTGAAAATGAAGTGATTACAACAAATTATATTTTTATGTATGAAAATTTTGTAAAAAAATCTCAATATAAAGATAATATCCATCATTATTGATATGCAAATATAATTAATCTTACTATATATATGTAAAAATTACTAGACTGTTAGTTATATTTGCATGTGGAGTTCGCCCTTCATATGTTGCTTTATTATTAGTTTGTGATATTATATGTCAATAATGACGTGATATCGATATCACTACTATATGAAATTTCTACTCAAATTTTGTAAAAATTTGATTTATCTTACCATTATATAATTTATTTTACGACTTAAATATATGACCTTTTTATATTGTTCATGATACATTAGTTACACACAATACTTTCTTTTCGATTTTACTTCAAGTTAATTATAAAATTTTATGTGAAATACTTTTGTAATAATTTATTTAATTTTTTATACTTAATATTAATTTAAAAATTATTATTATCTTCTTATTATTGATTTAAAAAAAACTATAATTAATAAATGCCCATCTTTTTATTTTTTATACATATGTATATAAATAAAATTTTAAACAAAAATAATATTTAGAATAAAATATCAAGGACATTTTTAAATTTATGAAAATAATAGTGATTGTTTTATTGGAAATGAAATGATTACAACAAATTATATTTTTATGTATGAAAATTTTGTAAAAAATTCTCAATATAAAGATAATATACATCATTATTGATATGCAAATATAATTAATCTCACTATATGTGGAGTTCATCTTTCATATGTTGCTTTACTATTGATTGGTGATATCATATGTCAATAATGACGTGATATCGATATCACTACTATACGAAATTTCTACTCAAATTTTATAAAAATTTGATTTATCTTACCATTATATAATTTATTTTACGACTTAAATATATGACATTTTTACATTGTCCATGATACACTAATTACACACAATACTTTCTTTTCGATTTTACTCCAAGTTAATTGTAAAATTTTATGTGAAATACTTTTGTAATAATTTATTTAATTTTTTATACTTAATATTAATTTAAAAATTATTATTACCTTCTTATTATTGATTATAAAAAAAAAACTATAATTAATAAATGCCCATCTTTTTATTTTTTATACATATGTATATAAATAAAATTTTAAACAAAAATAAAATTTAGAATAAAATTTCAAGTGTTGCTTTACTATATTTTTATATATGAAAATTTTGTAAAAAAATCTCAATATAAAGATAATATCCATCATTATTGATATGCAAATATAATTAATCTCACTACATATATGTAAAAATTACTAAATTGTTAGTTATATTTGCATGTGGAGTTCACCCTTCATATGTTGCTTTACTATTGGTTGGTGATATCATATGTCAATAATGACGTGATATCGATATCACTACTATATGAAATTTCTACTCAAATTTTGTAAAAAATTGATTTATCTTACCATTATATAATTTATTTTACGACTTAAATATATGATATTTTTACATTGGTCATGATACACTAGTTACACACAATACTTTCTTTTCGATTTTACTCCAAGTTAATTGTAAAATTTTATGTGAAATGCTTTTGTAATAATTTATTTAATTTTTTATACTTAATATTAATTTAAAAATTATTATTATCTTCTTATTATTGATTATAAAAAAAAACTATAATTAATAAATGCCCATCTTTTTATTTTTTATACATATGTATATAAATAAAATTTTAAACAAAATAATATTTAGAATAAAATATAAAGGGCATTTTTAAATTTATGAAAATAATAGTGATTGTTTTATTGAAAATGAAGTGATTACAACAAATTATATTTTTATGTATGAAAATTTTGTGAAAAATCTCAATATAAAGATAATATCCATCATTATTGATATGCAAATATAATTAATCTCACTATATATATGTAAAAATTACTAGATTGTTAGTTATATTTCCATGTAGAATTCACCCTTCATATGTTGTTTTACTATTGGTTGATGATATCATATGTCAATAATGACGTGATATCAATATCACTACTATATGAAATTTCTACTCATATTTTGTAAAAATTTAATTTATCTTACCATTATATAATTTATTTTACGACTTAAATATATGACATTTTTACATTGTCCATGATATACTAGTTACACATAATACTTTTTTTTTTTTATTTTACTCCAAGTTAATTGTAAAATTTTATGTGAAATACTTTTGTAATAATTTATTTAATTTTTTATATTTAATATTAATTTAAAAATTATTATTATCTTCTTATTATTGATTATTAAAAAAAAAACTATAAATAATAAATACCCATCCTAATTTAATTTCATGTTCCACCACTGGTCAGGCGTGAATTAGTCATGCAGAAGCCAAAATATCTTCTTTCTTTTTTCTTTTTTCTTTTTTTTTTTCTTTTTTTTTTTCAAAAGGTTTTAGGAATGGACTAATAATTAATTGACCATAACTGCAAACCTTTAAAAAGTCTACTTACAAAACATAAAAGTTCACAAAGGGGCCAACCATGAGCATTCTCATCAATATCGAGTAGAATAAGATAATTCAACATTTTTTTTTTGAACAGCAAAAAAACCCTTTATTGATGAAAATTGTCAAAAAGAAATTACATCAAAAAAGGATGAGGGAGTGCAAAAGGCATCAAAGCAAAACCTCAATTCAACATAACATACGTAAAAGAGAAAATAAAAGAAATGATTATTTAAATTATAAAAGAAAAAAAAATATTATGATTTCTCTTATTCTTATTTGGATAAGTAAGAAATGAAAGAAAAGAAATGATTGTGATTTATGTCCTTCTTATTTGGTTAGATTTCATAAGAGAAAAAAAAAAAAAAAAAAAAAAAAACTTTTTATATTATATTATCAAAATAATCTTTTGCTAGATATGAAAAGTCTTTGAGAACATAAGTGTCAATCATTTTATTTATTTTATTTTTACAGGGACAAAATTGGTATTATAAAAACATAAGAATCTATTAATTTCTTTTATCTCTCAATCTCTCTACTTTTGGAAGATTGAAAATGAGAGTTATAAGAGAAATGAATTTATCTCTGTTTCTCTCATTTCTCTCAACTTAAATTATCCAAACAAATAAGAGAAATATATATCTCTTCATTTCTTTTATTCTATCTAAATCACTCAATCCAAACATAGTGCAAGAGAAAATTAATAAAAGTACATCTTTATCAAAGAAATTAGACACCGCCTAACTTTATTACATTATTGAGCCAACAAATTAATAACTTTAAATACAAAATACATCTTTACATTTTTTAACTTCAATCTTCAATTAACTTCAAATACAAAATTATCGAGCCCACAAATTAATAATTTCAATTTCATACTATAATCCTATCAATCAAACATACTCAAAAGTCACAAGTTTTTAAAAACACAATTAACTATTTTTTAGATATTATGTACTTAATAGTCCCGGGACAATACACTCACTAGGCACTGAGCACTAAAGCCCTTCACCAAAATGAAACATAGGCCATTGATCAAACATATAAATTTAACATAGACCAAAAACCAACATCACACCACCACAACTGTCATAGAGATACCAGTAACATCTCCCACTGATGCTTGAAAAACACGAACATCTTGTTGCAAGTAGGAAGTTTTTCTTTCATAGGGATGTCAATATGACAGTAAAAGCTCCCTCAGATGCTTGAAAAACACAATCATCTTGTCACGATCAGGAAGGTTTTCTTTGATCTCAGACACTTCCTTGAAATTTTTTATCCATGAATGCAAGCGAGGGAATGACTCTGCTTCTAGCAACTTCACACCTACTATCTCTTCTATGACTTCCAACCAGTAAGCAATCCATCCCAAGGCTATGTCCACCATTCCAACACTCTCTCCACTGAAGAACTTCTTGTCGCCAAGGGCATGTTCTTCTATGGTTCTCAGCATTTCCAAGCTTCCCTGCCTGGCCTTTTCATGTTCTTCCCCGGAGGTTTGAAACATTGTCCAAATTATTATACCCTATAGTACCATAGTAAACAAAAATCATCAAAGACGAATACAAAGGCATGTTCAATCTTAAACCCTCAACCATGCCACATAGGACATTTTTCATAACCCTTATATTTATTCAATCTTTACCCTCAACTATGCCACATAAGATAAGACACTCTTCAAAAAATGATTTGTTTTATTATATATAGATTCATAGAGAGTTAAAGATTCAATATAAAGTTTCTTTAAACTATTTTTCTTTCTTAAAAATACTTAAACAAATAAAAAAAGGTAAAAATATTTACCTTATCTTCAACAAATATAGCCCAAAATCAAGCGCTAGCCCTATCGTATGGGTTGTTTGGCAGCAAGGGGTTGTGTGGCCATGTCTCTTCTATGTATTCAAGGATAACCATAGACTCACAAATTGGGTTTCCACCATGGACAAACACTGGGATCTTCTTGTGAACTGGGTTGTACTGTAGAAGCAGAGGACTTTTGTTGGAAAGATCTTCTTCTACATATTGGTAAGGTATGCCCTTTAGTTTCAGAGCCCATATGACTCTGCAACTAAATGGACTTGCCCATGCTCCCAATAGCTTCACTTCCTCCATCTTTGAGGTGTCAATGTGAGAGCCCCTTTGTTCTTGGGTCAACTTATAGTTGTTGTTAGACAACCATTCTTGGGCACCAAGCTAACAATGTCAAAGAATTAATTGTTTATATAAATTATATTAATATATATTGATAGTTGGTCTACTATATACACCTGTGTAAGAATTTTTAATGCCGGAGGGAGATTGAGAGTTTTCATTTTTATATATAATACGACTAATCTAAAACCTATTAAAGAATACACCTGTGTAAGAATTTTTAATGCCGGAGGGAGATTGAGAGTTTTGTGATTCTTAAATTTTCATTTTTATGTATAGGGGGTGTTTGGGAAGATGGGTTTGAGGCTAAAATAGCCTCAAACTAATAAAAAGCCAAAAAACTCCTAAACCAACCCTTTTTATTAAAAAAATAAATAAATAAATAAAAATAGGGCTGATGAGTCCTACACTGTCACCTTGTCAAGTTGTTCCATCACTTGCTAAATTACGATTTTGCCCCCTTTATATCAATTTTGGAAAATGTGATCTTATGGATAAATTTGTCATTTTAATTTCAAATATCATTTTAACACATTTTTCAATATAATAACTCAAATAAAAATTCATTCTATCTTCCCAAACACAAAAACTAAAATATCCTACTAAAATAGCTAAAAATTCAAAAAGTCTCTAAAATAGCCACTTCTCAAATGAGGCCATAAGAGTATCTCCAATGGTTGTTGCTATAATACCATTGCTATTGCTATAATTTGGCAAAAATAATTTGGCAATGAATAGTGTTATTTTGCCAAATTATAGCAATGGTGCTCCAATGGTCACTTGCTATTTTAGCAATTCTCAACCAACTTTTCCTTTAAGTTTGTAGGTGTTGTTTGGATATAGGTTTTTTTGTGATTTTATTTTTTTTATTTTTTTTGTCTTTTATGACCTTTTTTAACTATTTGTAAAAAATATATATATTTATATTATTTTCGACTAGACAAATATAAAAAATGAAAAAAGTTAGAAAAATTAGAAAAAAATAAATAAATATAATTCAATTTGAAAAATTATTTGGTTTTCTACTGTTTCAATTCCGTTTTTTCAACGGAATTTGGAACCACAAATATGTTCATATTTGCTAATGTGACATGTTTGACAATTGCTATTTTACTTGTCAAATTTGAGAACAGATATGGCATATGTTATCTTTAGCAAGTTTGACAATTCCTATTAAATTTTCATTTTTACATATAATACGACTAATCTTAATATTCAATTAACTTCAATTTTGACAAGGATACAAAACTAGTGTATAAAATCCAGTAGAGAGATTTACAAAAAGATGAAACATATTAAAGAATATACATACACCAAAGAACTTTTCTCCATCAATAGAGTTTTGAGATGCTCACACACAAACAGGCAAATCAGATTGCAAACCAGATATGGGGGTTCATATCAAAACTACAAACTAATCAAAACAGAAATAGAAGAGGGAACTAGATTGATGACTCTCTTCTCCATGTTTTTTTTTTTTTTTTTTTTTCATAGATCAAAGATCAATTTTTTTTGTAAGATGATACAAATTTATGTCTTACAAGTTGTTTGCTTGAGTTTGTGTGGTTTTTGATATTTGATTAAAAGAATCTCATTGACTCGATAATTTTGTAATGCAAGGGTAAATTCAGTATTTTAATTTAAAATTTTGATGACATTATCAATTTTTATCTAATAATAATTGGTGATTAACAAGGAGGGTTGTGTAACTATAAAATTGCCTCAGTGGTATTTATATGAGAAGGGGGTGAGGTTTTAGATTCAAGCAATTTGGTGTTGTAATTTAATATATATATATATAAACAGTTATTTATAAATAAATAAAAACAGTATTTTAAAATTTAAAAAAAAACGCGTTATTAAGTTTTATAAATTTAATATAATTATATTCAGTTTTTTTTATATAAAAAAAATAATTTACACCATATTTAGCTTTTTCTTTTTTTTTTTTAGTAATTCCATAGCAATATTACTAAAAACAAAAATTTTGATACTAAAATATTTTTAATTTTTTGTGTCACATTCGATTGTCTAACATTGTTAAAATAAAAATCAATGTAATCATATTAAATTTATAAGATTCATTACATTTTTAATAAGAAAAATGTTAAAAAAAGTATATAGGCTATTTTGGCAAGAGGGTTTGGGGTTATTTTAGCCACAAAAGAACAAATAGGCTATTTTAACCACAACAAACAAAACATCACATCTAACCCATAATCATTACACTCTTCTCTCACAAAAAAAGTCAAAAATCTCTTCTTACACCAAATTTTTTAGCCCACGCTAAAATAATCAAAAAAATCAAAAAACCAAAAAACCAACCCACTTCCCAAATAGAGGCTTATTAATGTTAAAAAATTATTTTAAAAGTGTATTGAAATATATAAAAATGTGCGGAGTGTTTTGATATATGTAAAGAATATATTGATATTATAAATATTTTATATTTTTTCTGGTCAATAGAACTCTTTTTATAAGGGTTGTGATTCCCTCCAATCTATGATTTGGACTGAATGGTGATGTTCGGTCCCGTGAGTTTCACCATGAGTACTAACTCGATAATTTGAGCTTTGCTGTGACTTTTATATTGTAATCCCAAGTGCAGGGTGTCGCGAAGTAATATAATTCGGTGAGTCCGAGGTTGAATTTATAAGGACCAATTTGTTCAAAATAATTGCCGAACACTCAAATAAAGCAAAGAAAAATATGATTTTAATTTTTGAAATGGTTGCATAATTTGAGAAAAATAATTAATCAAAAGATAAAACAAAGGTGATTATAAAAAGGGTGCTAAGGCATCAAAGATTCTTCACCAATACTTTTTTTAAAATATTTTAAATTTAATTTATATAACTCAATTGAAACATACACAAAGGAGTATTTTCAATCGGAAGATAAAAATGATTATTCCATATAAAAATTAATTTCAAAAAAATTATTTACTTTCACTGATTGATTACACTATAACAATCTAGTTATTTGATTCGTAGGAAATATCAAGTTTTTATCGTGTTCGGAATCTACAATAGAATAAAATATTATACAAAATAAAAAACTTTTTTCCAAATAAATCAATCAATTAAAATAATCTGATATTGAAAGTCAAGATTGAATCATAAAATGTTTATAAAGAAAACATTGGAGTTTCATTCCTAATCTCAACAAAGAAAATTTATAAAATCACAAAAACAAAAGAAAAATAATGTGTATTAAAAAGTGCTTTCTCTCCGAATTCCTCCCCATTCTCAACAGATTCACATGTATTTATAGTGATTGCTGATGCATAAATTGAGGCAAGTTCTTATCCATCTTGATGTTACCATTCGTTCCAAGTGGAACGGGTCGGACTGATCCACGCTCCTTAAGCCTGAGTTCGAATGACCAAGCCCACCAGAAGACCTGCATAAGAGTTCAACGGGGAATGGGAAGTTCCCCAGCGAACCCTCCGACGAGCAAGTTAGGGAGAGAAGTAGAATGTAGAGATGAATTAGAGATAGAAAGCTTAACCTTCTTCCCGTTTTCGACGTCTGCTTATATCCTCTGGTAATCATTTCGTTGTCCCTTCCGACCTGTCACCTTGGCCGAAAGTCTATGCTCTAGCTTACCTTGTTCATGGTGAAGTCGTTCTGTCTCGACAGAGAGGGGTTATCGCAATAAATGCTGTAAGGGGCTTTATTAATGGCGATGTGCAGTGGCAATAACTTTGCAGATCTTTGTCTGCTTATATGGCTTGCCCTTCTCTTGCCATGTGTCTTGATGCCATTGGTTCTCGTTGCTATGTGGGGCTTTAGCCATGCTGGGCTTTAGTATTTGAGTTATGTATTGGGCCATAAATGGTGGGCTATAATCTTTATGGGCTTACCCATGTCACATCTAATAAGATTTCTTTATCGCTTCATTCATCCAATTAAGCCTTGATTCATGCGTCATCATTCTATTGGCTGTGTTGATGTAACAAACCACCTTTCAATTGGCCTCATGATATTTTCTGCTGAGAATTAAGTTTGACTTCAATTTGCTTTCTTTTTTTTTTCCTTAATCGCCATTTTACCCAATCTTTATCCTAATTGTGAATTATTCTACAAAAGTAAAATTATATCATTAAATTCACAATTAAAAATAAAGTAAGGAAATTAATTTAATAAAGTGCAATTAATTATTAAAAATAATAAAATAATTATACATTTTAAACCATTCATCAAGCTCTATAACTTTTTTTATGGAGTTCAATTTATCATTTTTTTCTATGATAAACAAAATAAATTGAATATCTTACGATTATTGTATCAATTTAAATTTTTTTATAAAAATAATATAAATAAATAATTATACAAAATAAACTATTTAATTATTCAAGTAAAGATCACACTAGTCTGAATAATACATTATAGTCCAACTCAACAGCGGGGATCTAACCTTTTGGGAGCATATCTAATCCTTGCTCTTTTTCTTTTTTCCTTTCTTTTTTTTTTTTCATTTCAAATTTGAGTTAAAATTTTTATCTGATACCAAGAGTTGTACGTTAAATTTTTAATTTTTATCAAATAATCGGTCGATCGGGAGGACAATCAAGAGGATGTTTGGGTAGTCGTTCGGTCTAGAGTAAATTTTGTTCAAATTTTTCCCAATCTGATTGTCTACCTGGTTGTTCGACCGATCGTTTACCCGGCTGATCGACCGGTTATCTATCTGGTCATCTATAAAATTTGATAAAAGGTTAAATGCTTCTTTAATTTAATGAAAAAAAAAAATAAGACTTCCTTTATTTAATACTAATTTAATAAAATAATTAATATTTTTATTAAATTATTAATATTTTTATTAAATTATTATCAAATTTAAATTTGATAAAAGATTTAGGTAATGATAAGAAATGGTCTTACAAGAGTATCTCTATCAATTCCCTTATAATAGCAAAAAGCTATTGGCCCTGTTTGGTAGAACTGTGGGAAAGTGCTTATACCTTATACCTTAACAGCTTATAGCTTATAACTATGAACATAAGCTGATTTCTGACTTATAAATTAAGCTTCTCCTACCCCACTCAAAGAATAAGTTGATTTCTGGTTTACAAAAAGCTATAAGCTGTATTGTTAAGCTAAACCAAATACATCAAAATAGCTTAAATTAAACTGAAAGCTGAAATAAGCTGAAATTAAGTTGTACCAAACAGGGCCATTATAAGGAGTTAATTCTTCACAAATTCTTCTCCAATAGATCCCTTATACCATCCCTTAAATTTAGAATTGCTACAGTAACTCTCTATTTGTAGAGAGTCACTATAGCTCCCTTATATCTAATAAATTATTATTTTATTTCATTTTAGGCGTGAAGAAGAAGTTCCCTGGATGTCCCCCGGACATCCACTCGGACATTCCTTGAATGTCCATGAGTATCCTGTAACTAAAAAAGAAAAATGCTTAAAAATAACCTAACCTGTCACCACCCAAAGGCCCGCCCCGACTTCTACTTTTATTGCTTTCTTCAGAATTATCCCTATCGCCTTTGAGCCTCAATTTTCCCAAGCACGCCTTTGGGACTTGGGATTGGGGCCTCTCATTTGCTTAAGTTTTCATACCTTTCTCTTTCTTTTATTTGCTCAAGCATTGCTTTTAAGCTTTATTTTTAAGAAAAAATTAGTCTAAGGTCCCTCTCCTATTTTTAGTAATGGAAGAGATTCACAATATTATTTTATGATGTCTAAGGTCCCTATAGAGAAATTTGATATACCTCACACCTTCAAACCCTCACTCTCTTCTCTCTCTCTCTCTCTCTCTCTCTCTTTTTCTCGTCGATCTAGCTCGCCGCCCACTTTCACTTCGTCGAAGACTTCGTCTTCTCTTCCGACGGCCAGTTTGCTCTCTCCGGCAACTGGGACTCCGAGCTTCGCCTCCAGGTCACCACCACCATCATCGGTTCAGATCGCGATCGTCGTCGCCATCTGCATCATCGTCTCCTCACAGCTTAGCCCCAGCCACCGTCGGTATGCATCGCTGTCACTACCATTATCGCCATCTGAAAGATCACAGGTTCTGTGGTTTTCTAAATTTGATAGTTCAGATTATCTGGGATACATAATTTCTTCAAATGGAATTATCAGAGATAGAATCAGAACCAGAATCAGACTGATTTCTGTTTTATTTATTTATTTATTTATTTTTTTTTTTTTTTATCTATAGGGGACTGAGTTTTGATGTATTGGGTGTATGATGTTTATGTATTTGTAGAACGTTCAATTATCATGCTTATCTTAATTCACGGTTGTTACTCTGTTCTTTTCAAACTTATCATTTGTGAATACATTTTCTTTTTATGCTTGAGGAACTATTCAACTCAGGTTAAATCATAATTTCTTTTTACGACAGTGTTTATAGTGTTAAATTTCTTTGGATTTGGGCACTTTTTTTTGGATTACCCTTGAATTTTCTCTGAATTTGACAATTTTCTCTGGATCGAATTTTATCTAATTTGACAATTTTCTCTAGATTACCCTTGATTTTTCTCTAGATTACTCTTAAATTTTCTCTGGATTACCCTTGAATTTTCTCTGAATTTGGTAACTTTCTCTGGATTACCCTTGAATTTTCTCTGGTTTCAATTTTCTTTGATTTTTCTCTGGTTTGAATTTTCTCTGATAAATGATTTTGAATTTTCTCTGGTAAGGACATAGAGTTTGAATTTTCTCTGTTCATGATGGAATTTGTTAAGGACATAGAGTTTTAGATCTTCTTTGCTAAAGGGTGTGTGTTTCTTCATATTGCTATCAATCTAGAGAGTTTACTTTGAAAGGAAGCTTGAAATACTCGGCCACGATTGGTTGAGGCAGGTTGTTGGAGACATTGTATTGGCATTTTCATGGGTATTTTTCCTTGTGTACTCTTGGAGAGAAAAGTATGATTAATTTTAGTAGAATTGAAATGTCTCTTTGATAGAAACAGAAACTTAATGTTTAGCTTTGTACTTTTGAAGGCATTTCAACAAAATTAAAATTTCTTTAGAGAGAAACAGTTAGGCCAAGTTTGGCATGTCTTGAAAAAGACAAAAAGTCAAAAAGTTATTATCCTATTTAAGTCACATCATCTTATTTAAGTCACATTACCTCTCTTACACATCATTTCAAACCCAATCCAAACCCAATCCATATTTTATAAAACAAAAATGTTTCATGCCCCCTTTCCCCCCCACTCCCTTTGACCCCCTCTTTCTCTTATTGGTTATATTTTCTTTTTCTTTTTTCTTTTTTTCCTGCTCCTCCAATCACCACCCGCCACGTGTGTGTAGGGGTTGTGGGGGTGGTGATTGAAGCGGGTCTCTATCATGACTCTTTATAAAAAGTCAAAAAGTGCACTTATTTAGATCATTCCAAACAACACCTTAGAGAAACTGGGTTTGATATCTATTTTTCAACTCCAAATTGATTGTTATTATTGCATTTATGTTCTAATTTTGGATTTTTTCTGCATTAGCGATTTTTTCAACAAAATCGAAATTTTTCTGGAGAGAAACAGAGAATTTCTCTGGGTTGGAGAAAATTTCTCTAGACAGAATTTCTCTGGACAAAATTTCTCTAGATGAAATTGAGGGACCTTAGAAATTATAAAAATATTAGATGTCCTTTATACTATAAAGTTTTAATACCAAGGACCCTAAAAAAAAAAATCCTATTTTTAACTTTATTTTATATTGTTTAATTATTTTATTATTAAAAAATGTCAAATTTAAAAATAATTAAAAATATTATTTTAATAAAATAAAAAAAGAATAAGAAGTTTGTTCAACAAAGTAGATGAAAAAATAATTTCTAAAATAAAAAATGAATTTTTTTAGTAATATTTAAAGATAAAATTTAAATAAGTTGATAAAAATACTCTAAAATCTTAATTAATTGAAAAATACTTTAGACCTTAAGTAGGAATGACTCTCACTACCCTCATTATTTTTTGATTGGTCCATAATTTTTTTTTTTCAGTCGCGATTGGGAGCTCGAATTTGAGCTCCCCCGAATGCCCCGAATTCCATATATATATATTTTTTTTCAGAGCAGAAGAAGGAAGAAGAGGGAGAAGGAGGAGGAGGAGGAGGAGGAGTGGACTGGAGGAGGGCCATACCAGTGGGAGGAGGCGGAGGCGGAGGCGGGGCCGGAGGCGACAGCGGTGGTGCTGCGACGATCGGCGGTGGTGAGCAGATGATCGGCGGTGGCGAGGCGACGGCGATGGTGAGCAGACGACTCTCTCTCCTCCACTTTCTTTCTCTCCCTCTCCTTCTCCCTCTTTCTCTCCCTCTCCTTCTCCTTCTGTTTCTGTTCAGTCGACTGCGCGAAGAAGAAGAAAGGAAAAAAGAAAAGAAAAATAGAATGCCCAAAACAACGTCGTTTTAAACATTTAAGACATACGGGAGAAAAAAATTCGAGACACAAATTTTTTTTTTTGTCGTCGTGGTCTTTCACTTGTCGCTCCCACGTAAGGCTGCAAACAAACCGAGCCGAGCCGAGCTCGGCTCATTTATTAAAGGCTCGTTTACTTTATCGAACTCGTTTATTGAGCTTGAGCTCGGCTCGATAAGGATTCAAGCTCGAGCTCGGCTCGGCTTGTTAATTTGAACTGGGCTCGAGCTCGGCTCGGCTCGGCTCGATAATTTTTTTTTTAATATTATTTATATTATTTAAATATAAATATTTAAATTAAAAATATTATTTATTTTATTTAATATATAAAAAATGTATTTATATTATTATTTATATATATTTATATATTTTTAATATATAAATAATGTATTTATATATATTTATATATTATTTAATATATAAATAATATATTTATTATATAATTTAAATAAAGATAAACGAGCCGAGCCTATGCGTGCTCGAGCTCGGCTCGTTTATTAAACGAGCTTAATATTCGAGCTCGAGCTCAGTTCGTTTACTAAATGAGCCGAGTCGAGCTGAGCCCTTAACGAGTCGAGCCGAGCTTGTTCACGAATGCTCGATTGCTTGCGCTCTACCCCACGGAGGTGGGGTCTTGGGTCACCCAGTGGGGTCCCAAAGATCGTTCTAATTAATTCGCCATGATGCCACGCCAAACGCGCCTCCCAACTTAGCCCATCCCGATTTAGACACGTCATCAAAAGCTGCGGTGCACAAAATCCTTAAACCTCCAAAATAATATCATCCGATGATCTGTCAATGTGTACAAGAACTTAACTTCACATCGCTTCTCTCTCGCCTTCTCTCACTGTCTCACTCTCCATTAACTTAACAAACACCGCAATCTGCTCTCTCTCATATATGCATGCACACATATATAGTGTACATATATGTCGCCAGATCTGGTGGGTCGCCCACGCAATGGGTGAGCCTCCTAATGGTAGAGAATTCGAACAAGGAACTCGAAGAAGAAGAACCCCAGTTGTGGAGATTGAAGTGTCGAATGATGATGGAGATGATGTTGATAGGAGAGGGAAGTGAGGAGACGACGGGAAGAAGAGAAAGAAGAGGAAAAGAGAGCGTTCAGAGAACTCGAAATGAGGAGGCTCGCCCAGACCCTTCGATCGTGTTTGGCTCGATATCATGATCATGATTCTGCGCCATCTCAACGCACTCCAGTGGCACTATCACTCCTTACCTCACGAACATGGTACGGAGTTGCTTCCAATGACGACCTCTGGAAAAAGAAAGGTTTGCCTGCATTTGGGTTTCGCTTAACGGTGTCAATTTTGGTTTCTTGATGATTTTAAAGTGATTCTTATTTTATTTTATTTCTTTTTTTTTTTTACAATTGGGTTTTGTGCTTTAATTTATAAGGCTAACTGTGTTTTCCATTTAGAGAGGATTCGTCAAATGGGTTTTGTGTGTGTGTGCCCAATTTGGGGTCACTTTTGTTCTAGAGAGTTATTGGGTTTTAATTTGCGGCTTTATGTCAGTTTAGCACTAGAGAATTGAATGTTGGGTTTTAATTTGCTATTGGATGCATACCCATTTAGGGTTGTGCTGATTTTTTCTTTGTGCTTCATTTGGTGTTCCTGAGCTACAATTATGCAGGATATTGTTAATACGGATGGGGATTATTTTCGGGAATTGAATTTTTTATTTTATTTTTTGGCTTGGTTTATAGTGAGTGGAGTTTACTGCTGTTTTTCTTATGGTTGAGGTCCATTTAGTAGCATTTTGTGAAGTGGTTTGCTTCACTTGTATGCATGGTTTTAAATAACAAAATCAGGATATGTATCGGTGTTTGGCAATAAGAGTCGTATATCGGCCAATATATTGATGAATAATGGTATTGGAAGTCCAAAATTTGAATACATAACGGCCAATACAATACGTAGTGGGCGATATTTAAAACCTTGCTTGCATGCTTGTAATTTTTTTTTTATTTTATTTCTTATTTTTAAATAATTACATTGGTCTACAGAATTTGAGAATTTATTTTGATTTTCTGCAAGTATGGCTTATTGTGTTTTGTTGCCTTGATTCCTTCATACATGGCTAGCTTTTTTACTCATTGGTGTGAAATCCTAATTGGAGTTTCCTTTCAGTTTAAGTTTAGAGGGTGTAGAGAATGAGGTTGAGTCAGCACATTGGATGGAGCCTTATGGGAACTATGTTGGCAGGAATTAAGTTGGCGTTCCAGAGATGGCTAGGAGAGAGAGAGAGAGAGAGAGAGAGAGAGAGAGAGAGAGAGAGAGAGAGAGATTCCACTAGATTCTCCACCACATGATTTTGATCTTCCCATTGCTGTTCGATAAGGGTAAGAGAGACAAATGAATTTCCTATCACTATAGGGTTACACCAAGGATTTACCTTAAGTCTTTCTCTTTTTGCTGTAGTTATAGATGAGTTGACGAGAAATATCCAGGATGACGTGCCATGGTGTATGCTTTTTGCAGACGATATAGTGCTAGTGGATAAGACTAGAGAAGGAGTTAATACAAAGTTGGAGATTTGGAGAAAAACTCTTGAATCTAAAGGATTCCGGATAACTAGAACTAAAACAGAGTACATGGAGTGTAAATTTAGTAATAGTAACAATGAAAGCAGAGGAGAAGTGAAGATTGAGAACCAAAAACTTCCTAAGAGTGAACATTTTTGTTATTTAGGATCAATTATCACAATAGCGGGGGAAATTGATGCGGATGTGGCCCATAGGATTAAGGCGGGATGGTGCAAGTGGAGAAGGGCATCTAGGGTACTGTGCGATAGACGAATATCCACTAGACTTAAAGGTAAGTTCTATAGAACGGCTATTAGACCAGCGATGTTGTATAGGACGGGGTGTTGGGCAACCAAGAAATAACATGTAGATAAGATGAGCGTAGCTGAGATGAGAATGCTAAGGTGGATGTGTGACAAGACTAGACAAGACAGAATTAGGAATGAATGTATTCAGGAATGGGTAGGAGTAGCACCGATAGAAGATAAGCTGAGAGAGAATCGATTGAGATGGTTTGGTCATATTCAACGAAGACCAACAGAGGCAATAGTGAAGAGATGCGATGCTGTAACGGTAGATGGAAGTGGTAGGGGACGGGGTAGGCCTAGATTGGCCCCGCTTGTCTGTGTCAAGGAAGCATGACTGGAGCTGGGAATTGTCCAACTACCTATATTGCTACTCCAGCATTCCCGATGCTCACAAGGAAGGCGGAACAGGTCCACTATTCCATTTTTGTTAATTTCCCTAGCCGTTGTGTTTAAGTCTGTGTGGCAGTGTTGTATGGTTTTGTGCTAATGAAATATGCATGTTTCTATAAAGAGCATATGTTTAGGTTAACCATGCTTGTTTGCTTTTTCTAGAACAAATAAACTTTGGCCTTGTAAATTTTGTGTTATTATGTTCTTACTGTTGACTGTAGCGCAATAAAGGTAACAGCTTTGGTATTTCAAATGGGATTTCTAATAATTTTTGTCTTCAATTGTCTGATTTTCATCTTCTTCTGTACCATTTAAACGTCAAAACTAGTTTGGCTTTTTGTATGATTGATTGTGGCTGTAGGGAATCTGGTTTGGGTATGATAAAAGGTACCTCCTTATAAACAATAAAAACCAAAACATATGCACAAATAAAGCAAATTGAAAACTTTAATATACACATCTCCATCAACATTATACTTTAAGAAAATGCACTTACAATATTTTTCAAGTGAAACCTTTGAACACAATAAATCATTAATTCTGAAAATGCTCTGCCAAATATTTGTTTTCGTTGAATATCACTAGGTTGGACCTTAATAAACAATGTCTTGCAATGAAACTATGAAATTATCACAAACTTGTTTTAGAAACTCATAATAGCACTAGCAAATAGTACCAATTAACTTTATTGTAAATTATTGTGCAATAAATGCTTATTGAAGTGAATATGATTGCTTCAAGGTGTTTCTTCTCTTTATGGGGAACATGCTAACCAGGGAAAAAAGTAGTTTTCCAGTACATAAACTATCATTATTCAAACTATCTGTAATGTTGTTCCATTATATTGTTGTTGCATAGTTTGTGATAATATCGACCCAATGGCTAGTTTTTGAATTCAATATCATAAAAGTTTGTTTCCATGAATTCTGTCTTTAAATGCTTAGCTTCCAAAGGTTAGTTTTTGTATTCTCTTTTGTGGCTAGTTTCTCCCCGACGGTTAGTTTTTCCACAATGGCTACTTTTTAAATGATTGCTTTCATTTCGAGCACCTATATATATTAGTTGTGTAGAATGAAAAGGACCTCAGAGTTGGGTCTTTCATCATTCTGGAGTAGACTGAGAAGAGTTAAATAACCTCTGGTGAGTGAATCCTTGAGTCCACCCTCTATATCCTTGTATTCTCTGTCTCTCTCTCTCTCTCTCAAACATTCATAAGATCTTGATATCTTTGTAACTAGAGTCATCATATTCTTATACTCCCATCTTGTTTCAGAAAGGATATATTTGTGCTGCCACATCCTATGTTCCACAAGGGTATAAATGAGGAAAATAAAATAATGAGTTCAGTGGGTAGTGATAATGTAGACGAATCAATGAGAGTATATTTGGTGCGCCACGAGGGAATGATCGTTGTTCATAGCATTTCATCAATAGACTCTAGTTAAGGGAGAGCCCATTTGCTATCTTGATTTTGAACGATAAATCAGTACGTGTCATGATTTAATCAAGAATTGCGTAAATGGGTCGCTTAATAAAAGCTGAGATGGAGACTGCAAAATTGAAAGTCCACAACCCATTGCATAGTAACTATCTCAACGAGTATAAGATGAGAAGATTTTGATTGATTCAACACAGAGAGGCTTCAAGTGTTTTTCTGCTCTCATTTCAGCTTCTGTTTCTATTGAAGTATAGATTATGCTTGTTTTGAATCTATGAGTGCTAAAAAGAAGAAGTATTTACAAGGCTTGTGCCTTTGTTCTAGTTTGCAAAAGAAAATCCAAAAGTTTTGTTCTTTCACCTAATAATTTTGTTAATAAATAGTTTCCACTCATCTATCTACATTTTTATAAATGTAAATGGCAAGTAGTTATGAAAACATGTTTGCAATTATAGTGTCATGATGAGACAGTGAAAGCTCCATCTTTTTATCAGAAGGTAGCTTCTCTCTTTCTCTCTCTATTTTTATGTTCTTTGCCTTCTGTTTGAAACAAATGTTTGATTTCAATGCATCTTTTTATTCACCAGTCCTTGAATTAGTTGCTCAATGCCTGTGTTATTAGATTGTTTACATTATAAGTTTCAAAAAAACTTCAATACATGTTTATCCACTTGGATTAATATTCCTCTCCCTATATGTATGCATACACTAGCAACATGCTAGCTTGATATGCAGGATTCAACAATTAAATGAATTTGGTGAATTTCACTTTGTGATTTACTCTGTGCAATTTGTCCTTTGATATTTGGAAATAAGCACACAAACCCCTTATGGTTTGTGGGTGCTAAACATAGAATTTGAATTTTCAATGTATAAAACACTTGTCCAGTGAATATCATAGCGCATTGAAGACGTGAAATATAGAAATATGGTTTGAAGGTGCATCTGTCTTTAATATTCGAATAATTTGAATTTTGTTTCTATTTATGCAAGCACGCCAATGACGTGATATAATCATTAATATATTTTTGTTGGGTCATTCGGAAACGTTGATGTGTTACCAAAACCCATTCTCGAGAAGCAAATGTAGCCTTCGGTGTTTTTTTTATAATTTATATTTACCATCATGTAGCCTTACAGTGTTACATGATATAGCTGATGTTAGCATGACGTTCTTATACTTAAATATGCTATCCACTTGATGGCTAGTTTTTGAATCTAATATCATAAAGGCTAGTTACGATGAATTATTTGTTTCTAAATATTTAGCTTCCAATGGTTAGTTTATTTGGCACATCATGAAACAAAGATCATTGTTCATAGCATTTCATTGATAGATTCTATCGAGATAGATTCCATCTGCTATGTTGATTTAGAATGACAAGAAAATTCATGTTTGGGACGAATCAACAATCATTGAAACAAAAAATTGGCTGCACAATAGAAGTTGGGTGTGGAAACTGTAAAATTGATATTCGACAGCTTGTAAAGTTTTTATTTTTCATTTTCTAATTAAGTTGATAGGACTAGTTTGCACTGTGTATTATATTTTTCAAATCAAAACATCTACACAACCACATATATTCACAAATGTAAAACATGAATGTAAAAATATTCATTAATTCACATTCAAATACAAAAATACCTTCTTATAAACAATAAAAACCAAAACATGTTCAAATCGAAATCTTTAATATACATTCTGAAAATACTCTGCCTAAGATTTGTTTTCATTGAATATCACTGAGTTTGCCCTCAATGAACAATGTTTTTCAACTAAACTACAAAATATAAAAAAATTTGTTAGAAACTCGTAATGGCACTAGCAAATCCTTCGAGTACCAATTAATTGTGTTGTACATTATTGTGCAATGAAGGCTTATGGATATGAATATGATAGTGTACAATGAAGGCTTATGGATATGAATATGATTGCTTCAAGGTGTTTCTTCGCTTTATATAATCTTTTCCAGTATATGACATATCATTATCTAAATGTTAGTTTTTTTACCAAAAACTAATCCCAGAAATCTAGTTTGTTTCATTAATATATATACTTTTTTTTTTTAATTTAATGTTGTTGTTCCATTGTACTGGTGTTGCATAGTTTGCGATAATATCCACCTAATGGCTAGTTCTGGATTCAATTCAATATCATAAAATCTTGTTTCCATGAATTCTTTGTATTTAAATGCTTAGCTTCAAATGGTTAGCTAAGAAGCATGGATACGAATACGACACAAACGCGCTAACTCGAAAATATTAAAAAACTATAGGACAATATTTAAGCAATGGACACGTGTGTCCTCCAAGTGTTTGAGTCTATAATTTAAAAAAAGAAAAAGAAAAAAAAGACATGTTTGGATGAGTGTCCGACATGTGTTGGGTAGTGTCCGACAAGTGCCAGTGTCCGGCAAGTACATGACATGGACATGCCACCTTCTTCGAAGTGTCCCTACATCTTAGATGTTTAGTTTTTGTATTCTATGAATGGCTATCTTTTGTGGCTAGATCCGCAGCAGCTAGTTTCTCCACAGCGATTAGTTTCTTCACAATGGCTCTAACGGTTAGTTTTTGTTTCATATTATAACATAGTTTAAAATATTATAACATAATTTAGTTTCATATTATAACATAATTTAAAATATCATTGAGGGTTCAATCGCAACTTTTATATAAATTTTCAAACTTTTTAAAATTTCAATTAAACTTGTACACGTGTAATTTAATGCCTTAATTTCATGATACTAGTCTCAATTTAAGCTAAACCGTCATCTATCTTTGTGAGTCAAACTAGGATTTTTAAGAGAAATTAAAGATTTTTTCAAAAAACACTTTTTATTCCAACTCTTCTATTAATTATACACCTAAATTCATAACCCGAAATTTCAAATCAAACTACCCAAACAAAGGGGTTTCTAGCAATCAAAACCACGCTATTTCATTTTCAAATCACAATACTAACTCTCAATCAAATTCCACCATTTCCACCATGGTTATCTCATTAACAATAACCTCCCAAATACACATAAATATGAAATTTCCTAAAAAGTAATGGCAACTCTCAACAATCTTATGCTTAAAACAACAACGCACATATCAACATATGGTTAACAATATTAAATACGCTTCCCTCAACACTAGGGAATATTACAAAGAAAAGTAACTTAAGCATTTTCAAACAAATGCAGATATTTGGAGCGGACTTCCGCCTCCCGTTCCTACGTCGCTTTTTCAACCCCATGGTGTCTCCACAACACCTTTACCAACGGTATAGTTTTGCCCTGTAGCACTTGCTCTCAGGTATCTAATATTTGAACCGGTTGTTCTTCGTAAGAGGCATCCTCATCTACTTCCAAGTCAACCCAATCAAGAACATGAGAAGAGTCGGGTTCATACTTCCTTAGCATAGATATATGAAATACGTTGTGAACTCTTGAAAGTTGTGGCGGTAAATCTAACCGGTATGCCACTTCCCCAATTCACTCTAAGATCTCAAAAGGGCCAATAAACCTTGGAGATAATTTGCCACTCTGACTAAATCTCATCAAACCCAGCCTTGGTGAGATTTTCGGTTGTTCTCTTCTGAATGAGAACAACTTTTTCGGTTGTCTCTCTAACAATTTTCGAACCCAGTAATGGTGCATTACCCACTTCGGCCTAACAAACCAATGATCTACAAGGTCGGCCATACAAGGCCTCAAATGGTGCCATCCCAATACTAGCTTGGTAACTTTTGTTGTAAGTAAACTCAATCAATGGTAAGTGCCTTTCCCAAGGCCCCTTAAAATCAAGGACACAAGCTCTAAACATGTCTTCCAAAATCTAAATGGTACGTTTCGACTGTCCATCGGTTTGAGGATGATAAGCGGTGCTAAGAGTCAACTTAGTTTCCAACGCCTCTTGAAGGCTTTGCCATAACCAGGCAGTAAAACGAGAATCCCTATCCGACACAATAGTCACAGGGACTCCATGAAGTCGAACTATCTCTCTAATGTACAACTCTGCTAAGCGTTCAATTGAGTCGCTGGTGCACATCGAAATGAAATGAGTAGACTTAGTCAACCTATCAACAATCACCTAAATGGCGTCATTGCCTCGTTGTGTTCTAGGAAGCCCAACTACAAAATCCATGGTAACACGCTTCCATTTTCACTCAATTATCAGTAAGGGTTGTAACAAACCCGCTGGTCTTTGGTGTTCGGCCTTCACTTGTTGACAGGTCAAATTTTTGGAACCAAACATTCTCCGCTCGAGCGCATAAACGGCTGCTTGAACAGACAAGCAACTTCGAATGCATTTTGTTTTTTTGCTTCGAGGGCGCTACCCCTCGACCCCGCCAAGGTGCTATCCTCGATTCCGCCAAGGGCGCCCCTCAACCCTCTCGAAGGACTGGCAACTCGATCCTCGACTTGCCCAATCAAGTGGCAAAACAGGAAAGAAGGGTCGAAACCGGGATCGCTACACTCCGTCTATTTTAGTAGTTATCATTATTCACGTTTTTCTTTTTGATTAGTTTGATTCACATTTGTGTTCTTGTTTTATTGTGTTAGGTTTTTGAGACTCTCTTTTGGTAGGGTTTAGAAACTCTAGTTTATATATGGTGGTGAAAAATATTATATTCATCCATTGTTGCGTGAAACTTTGTATTCCTCCATTGTCACTTTGTATTCAAGTTCAGATTTGTCCATTGTTACTGTGTTCGAAACTTTATATTTCTCTATTGTTGTAAGTCGAAACTTTGTTTACATCCAGTCAATTTTGTTACAAATATATTCTTTAAATGTTGGTTTGGTTTGATTTAGATTGGTGAAATGATGAAATTGCATAGATTGTTAATGATGGTGATAATGATAAAGATGATGATGAAGATAAAGATGAAGATGTGGGTGATATATATATTTTTAAAATTTTTTAGAGTGATTGAGTTTTGTTTTGGATATCTAATTCTATTGCTGTCATTGTTTCTATTTTTTTTTTCAATCAGTGTGAATATTTACATTTCACATTGTTTAAAAGTCTGAAAAATAAGTATTGAAACATAAATATGGATATAATTATATATTTTGCAAGATGTAAATATTCACATATTATTGGTTATTTGTTACTATACTTGTTATTTGAACAATTAATTTTGTTATTATTAAACAATTGAAATAGTCTTTTTTTTTTTTTTTTTTTTCTTTCAATTTTGTTTTATGTTGCAGTTTGAATGTTCACATTGGTATGAATTTAGTTTTTCTAAGGTTAGTTGTATGTTAATTGTAAATTGTGAATATTCAATCACATTGTATTTTGGTATGGTTTTTTTAATTTTTTTTTTTCGAAAGTTAGTTATATTTTGTTAACTTGTTTACTATTCTTGTTGGTTGAAAATCATTTTTGTTACCATTGAACAATCGAAATAGTCGATTTTCATTTTTTTTTCAATTTTATTTTATATTTTCACATTGTAGTGTGAATGTTCACATTGGTAGTTTTTTTTTTTTTTTTTAAACTAGTTGTATATTAATTGTATATTGTGAACATTCACATTATATTTTGGTATAAGTTTTATTTTTCAAAAGTTAATTGTATGTTTGTTGTTTTTGTTATTATGCTTGTTAGTTGAACAATCATTTTTGTTACCATTGAACAATTGAAATAGTCGAGTTTCACTTTTTTCAATTTTGTTTTATGTTTTCATGTTGCAGTGTAAATGTTTGTATTAATATGAGTTATTTTTTTAAGGCTAGTTGCACTTTTTTTTTTTTTGGATCGGCAAAAAAAGAAGCTTTATTGATGACAATAAAAGGTGCAAGTTGTACACACAAAAAACATCAATAAAGAGAAGAAGGTGCACAAAGTATCACAATGGGTTAAATCATCCCAACTATGTTAGCACCAAAAAGCCCAAAAAGCCCATCCTATCATTTGCTAGCACCCTCAAAAGGAAACAATAGAAGACAACCGAAAAAACACCCCTGGTCAGCTGTACACTAGCTCAACCACCATTTCTAATGCAAAATAGGACCTGTTTCAGGTTTGACGCAATGTCATTAACAGAAAACACCAGTTGTATGTTAATTATAAATTATGAATATTCACATTGTATTTTGATATAAATTTTATTTTTTCGATGGTTAGTTGTATGTTTATTTTTTATTGTGAATATTCACATTGTACTTTAGTAAGTGTTTTGTTTTTTCAAAAGTTAATTATTTGCTATTTACTGTGAACATTCACATTGTATTTTGATTTTCATTCAGATTTTTTGTTATTTTTAAAATTTTCAAATTATAAAAAAGCTTAAAGTTCATAATTTGAGATTTTCTCCATAGAATGTGGGATAGATTTCTCCATAGAATAAGAGAAAGATTTTTTCTTTACAATGAGGATGAGATTTTCTCCATAAAATGAGGAACTGTATTAGTTTCAAAATAAAAATATGTCCAAAAAATTGGAAAGGAAGATTTGGTCATATTATATTAAGCATGACTTAATAAAATACTAAAAAAGAATATGCGTTAGATGGAATAAAACACTTGGAAGAAAGTTTTATCAAAAAATGAATATATTGATACCATTATTTCAACCAAAAAAAAAAAAAATGTAAATACAAACACTTTTATATAAATATATTTTGTACTGTCACTATGATTGATAAGATCAGACTTTTTTATAGTGGTTTTTGATTCGTTTATAGTTAATTTGAACAATAAAGTTATAAAATAAGATTTTAATTGGTCAATAAATTGTGAATATGAAAAAACATAAAATTTGAAATAACGATGAAATACATGGACATATACACTTGCACATGATTATTGTCTACGAAGCTTGGTATGGTGGAGAGAAGAAATAAAGATACAAAGAACAATCTGTTAAAAAAAAATAAAAAAATCAACCAATTTGTTTGTTTTAAAAGAAATAGTGGGTTATCAATTGAGTGTTGAATGGAGTGGAATGAGATTCAGCAAAATAACCTGGGCTAGTTGGGAGTTCAATGGAGTAACATAGGGTATATTCAAAATTGAAAAAATAGACTGACTAACATATATATTACTAATTTATTAGATTAAAACTGTGTTTGGTTTAAGTTTTCTGGATTAAGTTTTTTGAAAACTAAGTTTTTTAATTTTTGTGTTTTTTTGTTTTTAGTGAATGTTTTTAAAATTTTAAACATTTTTTTTTTTACTTTTTTAGATGTACTTACTTAGATGTATCTAAAAAGTAAAAAATTTGTGAAAAAATATTTTAAAAAATTAATAAATACATAAAAATACAAAAAAATGTACTGAAT
Organism: Camellia lanceoleosa; assembly: GCA_025200525.1. Taxonomy (NCBI): domain Eukaryota; kingdom Viridiplantae; phylum Streptophyta; class Magnoliopsida; order Ericales; family Theaceae; genus Camellia; species Camellia lanceoleosa. Next base: position 154,638,719 of record CM045766.1, on the reverse strand, counting down.
TCTTGTATTTTTGGTATTTAGTGAATTTTTAAAAGGTTTTTTTTACAATTTTTTTTACTTTTTCGGTGTATTTATGTTAGGTGTGTCTAAAAAGCAAAAAATTTTTTAAAATATTAAAAAAATTTAATAAAAATAAAAAAATACGGAAAATAAAATAGTAGAATTTTCTAAAAAGTGTTTTTTGAAAAATAAAAACAAGTAAAGTTTTGCTTTTTAAGGGTATTCAATTGCATACCCAGGTCAATATGAGGAGAACCACCCCGTTGCTTTTGATGGTTATCAACTTTTTGGGGTCATGTTTGGCAATTGATTAAAATACTCAAAAAATAAAAAGAAAGTAAGGAAAAATAACAAATTAGTGTATGCTTTTAAAAACAATTTTAAGTTAGTGGTAAACTTGACCAACTTTACTAACTAAAGCTATAAATTTTTTCATAAATTTGTAAATATTTTGTGAAAATTATCACTGATTTGTAATTTTTTAAAAATTTAATCCATTCAATTTATTTATTTTTACATGTCTTTACGTATAAAGTCAAAAAATTATTTAAAAAGTCAATTTCCAAATGAAGCCTCAATTTACCAATATATATTTTTTGTGTGTGTGTATTTTTTTTTTTACATCAAATAGGTCCAATATATACGCATGTATTTATTTTATTCTTGTTTATGTTGAATTTCACCCCTCTAGTTTGAATACACCCTTCTAGTTTGAGTACACCCTTGAGACCCAAAAGTACAAGAAGAACAATGTTAGGACTATGTTTCACAATATGTTTTTTTTTTTTATCAGCAAAAAAAACTTTATTGATGAAATAAAACTAGTACGAAGTACAAAGCGAATTACATCAATAAAGAAAAAAGAAAAAAGGAGGTGCAAAGGCATCACAATGGGCTAAATCATCCCAACGAGGTTGGCACCATCTAGCTCATCCTATCATTTGCTAGCACCCCCAAAGTTGGTGAGAGACCAACGAGAAACGACCAAGAGATCACTGCAATTGATTCTCTAAATCACCCCTTAGCAGAGCAGGCACAAAGGCTTAACACAGAACATCCTTATGCAACCAACTGATTCACAATGGACCTCCACATCACTGAAGAACTAGCCCATACCAAGCAGACCACATTCAGCAGAACCGCCAACACAGTGCAGCGCAGTCCACCCCAAGCAGACCACATTCAGGCTAGACACCACCCAAACATTAAACTGGTTGGGATGCCCCAACAGCAGAAAATTCACAGCAGAAACAGAACACACAGCCTTCAACCTCACTGCAAAAATGCACCAGCAGAATAGGCACCCAGCCCTTCCTAGACTTGGGCACAGCAACATTCGAGACACCCATACCCAGCTGCAAGCTACCAAGGCCAACCCCAACCCATCAACTATAGCACAAGATATCACCTATAACAAATATCACCTATAGCACACTCTGATCTGATGTAGATTATACAAAATGTCATCTACTGAGAGGGGCAAACCTGAACATGATGCTTTGAGCCATATTGCAATTCTGACTTTGATCAATTCACAGAGATACTCCAAGCTGGGTTGGGCATTGTTAAAAGACACCATTCCTTAGCTTCCATCTTGACCAAAGCACGCAAACGGCGTGATTCCCCAAATCTTCTTCTCTAATTTTTGAACTTTAATCGACCACCAAAAGAGCATATCCTCCACCGATTTTGGCATCACCCATTGAAACCCCACCATTTCATAATTTTAGACCATACTAGCCAAACAAAAGGGCAATGCAGAGAACATGGTTGTCTGTTTCCTCCGCTACATTGCACAACACACAGTGTAAACTAGTATGATCCTCAAGAATCCCCATCCTTTGAAGATAGTTCTGAGTCTTAATCCTTCTCTTCCAAGCAAGCCAGCCAAAGAATTGGACTTTTGGGGGTGCCACATTCTTCCAGATGCACTCTGTTGTCCCGAAAGTAGGACCCAAGGAGGATTCACACCAATGGTATGCTGATGAGACAGAAAACACTCCTGATGGGTCTGCCATCCATTTCAGTTTATCCGTAACATTCACCCTTAACTCAAAAACATTAAGCACCAACCCCTTCAATCTATCTAATTCCTCAATTTCCCAAACAAATAGACTCCTTCGAAACAGCGCATACCAATCATGTTGACCAACTCTAGCTCTCACTGTAGACATAGATTCAGATTTGTTTAGAGCCAATAAAAAGAGCCTAGGGAACAAAGTCTGCAAGCTAGTAGAACCAACCCATTTATCAAGCCAAAACTTTGCCCTCAAGCCATCCCCAAGATCAATTGTAGTATTCGAAAGAAAAAAGTCCAACACTGCAGGTTTAGATACTACAATTCCCACAATGTCTTCCCATATTTTAGACATCATTCCACCTCTTACAAGTGCAGGTGACCACTCCTCAATAGATCCATAGTACTTTTTGCAAATCACATCCTTCCACAGGGATTTCTCTTCCGCCCCAAACCTCCACCACCATTTTAATAATAGACATACATTCATCAGGTCAATTCTTTTCACCCCCAGCCCTCCTTGACTTCTGCTTAGAGTAACCTCTCCCCATTTAACCAAATGAATTTTCCTTCTAAGGTTTGAACCTCCCCAAAGAAAAGTTGATTGGATTTTAGCAATCTCCTTTGGTACTCCTTTAGGCATCTTAAACAAAAAGAGATAATATATAGGCAAACCGACAGACAGCTTTTATAAGTGTTAATCTACTGCAAGAGAGGAACCTTCTTTTCCATGAGGCCGACTTCAACTTAAACTTATCAATCACAGGCTTCCAAGTCAACTTTCTACTAGGGCTCACTCCCAAGGGCATTCCCAAGTACTTCAGAGGTAGTTTTTGATAAATGCAGTGTACTTTAGAGGCAAACTCTTGACATAGAGTTGACGATATACCCACCCCACACACCACACTTTTGTGGTAGTTGATTTGCAAGCCCGACATAATTTCAAAGCATCTCAGTATTCTCTTAACATTTAATATCTCCTCCCATTCAGCTTCACAGAACAATATAGTATCATCAGCAAATTGCAAGTGCGTTATCCCAAGATCAGAACCCACAACTGCGCCCTTGATCAAACCCAACTGCTTTGCCCTTTCCAACAAGATACTAAGGCCTTCCGCCACTATGTTAAAAAGAAAGGGTGATAACGGGTCTCCTTGCCTCAGCCCTCTCTGAGGTTTAAATTCAGACGTTGGAGAGCCATTCACCAAAATAGAAATACTAGCTGAAGTTACACATTCTTTTATCCAACTCACCCACTTAGCCCCAAACCCAAAGTTTGATAGCATTGAGAATAAAAATCCCCAATTTACTGAATCATATGCTTTTTCGAAATCAAGCTTGAGAATTACCCCCTTTCTTCTGCCCTTCTTCCACCCATCAACAACCTCATTTGCAATCAATATCCCATCCAGAATATTTCTACCCCCAATGAAGGCAGACTGGGTCACACTGATTATTCTAGGCATTACTTCCTTCATCCTATTGGAAAGCACTTTTGCAAGAATCTTATACAAGGAGCCAACCAGACTAACGGGCCTATACTCGCAAGGCTAGAGGATTATCATTTTTGGAATCAAAGCTATAAAAAGTCATTAATACCACGAACCAACTTCCCATTCTCGTGAAATTCACCATAAATTGGAGGATATCACCCTTAAAAATATTCCAACATTTCAAACATGTTAAAATTAAATCCATCGGGCAGAGCCTTATTGCCCCCACAATGCGTAATAGCTGCCTTCACTTCAGATTCTGAAAAAACTGATTCCAAAAATTCAGAGCTTGGATCTACTCCAATGGTGTTGAAAGGACCTAACAACCCTGGTCTGCTAGACCAAGAATCTGAAAAGTGGTTACAGAAATGATTTTTCACTTCAGCCCTAACATCTTGAGGATTCTCCACTGCAGAACCATTAATCACAATAGAACATAAGGCATTCTTGTTCTTCCTAGTACACGCCATAATGTGAAAATTTTTTGTATTTCTATCACCTTTACTTGCCCAATTCAGCCGTGATTTCTGTAGCCACACCCACTCCACCATTTTACTTAGTTGCCATGCTTCCCCTTTTGCCTCTCTCCTTCTAGCAGCCTGAGATGATGATAATGACCCTTCTTCAGCCAGTAAGTCCAAGGTATGTAATTCGTCTTCAACTTGTTTCAGCTTGGATTCCACATGACCAAAGACCTCAATGTTCCACTTCTTTAATGTAGCTTTTAAAGCTTTTAATTTATACAAACACTTGTACCCAAATTTCAACCCTCTAACGCTGTTTCTGACCAACAATTTTGAACTACCTTCATAAAGCCTGGATGAAGAAGCCATGCATTAATGAATTTGAAGGGTCTAGGACCCCAGTCCCTCTCATCCTCCATCAGTAGAATAGGGCTATGATCTGAAAACCTTCTAGGGAGACCCCACAATTTGAAGTTAAAATTACACACCCAGTCTGTGTTAAGGAGAAATCTGTCTAATCTACTCCATCTTTCCCCATCCTGAGAATTACTCCAAGTGAACTTACGCCCGAACATTGGTAAGTCAATTAACTCTAATTGGTCAATCATTGCATTGAATTCTCTCATCCCCCTATCCTTTCTAGAGCAGCCTTTTCTTTCTGAAATTTTCCGGATCTCATTGAAGTCTCCCCCCACACACCAAGGAGTTGGGAATATAGATTTCATATTTAACAGGATATCCCACACCTCCTTCCTTTTAATTGGATCATTAGGGCCGTAAACATTCACCACCACACACTGAAAACTATGATAAAGCGTACCTGATAGGAGAATGAAACTTTTAGTGCAGCAACAGTCTTTAATTTGAAACACTTCTGGATTCCATACACAAAGAAGACCTCCAGCAGCTCCTGTTGAGTCCACAGCCATAAAGTCCATCCTCTCTCCTGCCCAAATTGACCGCGCTAACTTTTCATTACTCACAGATTTCTTAGTCTCTTGCAGCAACACCATGTCCACTTTATTGTCCAGGAGCACCTTTTTTATCCTCCTTCTTTTAATTGACTTTCCCAACCCCCTCACATTCCAAGATAATAGCTTCATTACAAAATGACCATAACTCCTTACCTCCTAGTTATGCTATTCAGTTACCCTTGCCCTCCCTCTCCTTCAGCTTTACCCTATCTCTCTCTTCCAACTCCAATAATTTGCTTATAATCTCCTCCTCTTTTCCTTTGCAGTCCATCCCAAGAATCCTACAGAGCTGCAGGTTTGTTGTGGCTTCATTAAGTTTGCTTATAATCTCCTCTTCCTGACCATTGCCGTCCATCCCAAGGATCTTGCTGAGCTGCGCATTTGTTTCAGCTTCATTGAGGGCTCTCCTTCTTGACTCACTTGACATGGAGAGTGAAATTGCTGCTACTGCTGACCTGAAAACCGCCCCTTTCTTCAAATTCATCGATATTTCTTTCCTATTTTTTCCAAACTGAAGGCTGCCCTTCTCGTTGAAATAGCAATCTGCAACCCCTTTTGCTTTTTCCTTACTTGTAGCTTTTCTTATTTGATTAGTTGCTTCTCCCCGTGAGCCCTTCTGGAGTGTCTGCTTCATTTCTACATTTTGGGCTTGGTACAATAAGCTACTAATAACCTGGTTTGGGTCAGAATAATTGGACTGAACAACAACGCCACTAGCAGGGCCCATACCACAAGTTTGTTCATGGGCCTTGTTGAGAACCACTTCCAGATTTAGCCCAGGTGTGTGCCGCATAGAACCACTTAAACTTCTCATGAAACCTGAGGTACTCACCTCTCCATCAACTTTTTGATTACCCCTATGTTCATCCTGCATCTCTGCATGCGGCGCACTCAACCTCACGCGTGCTGTTGCACCCCCAGGACTTGTTCTTCCCAAGTTGCTGTCGGTTTCCTCGACCAGTGAAATATTCAAATCCTTTTCTCTATCCTCCAAGTCAGCTCTGTGATCATGGTCACTTCTCCTTTCTGGTATTGCCACGTTACTCATTTTGTCCAACTCATCCTCTTGCTGGATATCCACATCAGCGTCATCCTCCTCACCCCATTTGTTCCTCTGTTCTGGTCTCTGCCCGTCTTCTTGCTCATACGAACCGTAGCCATCACCTTCGTCATGCTTCTTATGACATTTGCACATCTTCGTTATCACCACCCTGGTAGCAATTTGTTCCTCTCACACTTTCACTGGATATAGAGCTCCTTGACAGTTTAAGTTGACGATGTTGTTGATAGATTCCATATATGTGGTAACGATTCTTAGCCTTCCACATTGTAAGTTCTGCATATTAAGAGTATCATCATCAAGCTCAATAACTTCGCCCCAAATTCTTCCTATGCTGTTGAAAGTTTTGCTGTTCCAGAGGTTTAATGGCACTCCATAGCAGCTCAGCCATACATTTCGGTCTTGTGCAATGATCATTCCTTTTTTCCACTCATTGATCGATTCGCACCACTCCTTACTCCAACTCCGCATTGTGAAGAGTTTTTCTTTCATCTCTTGAGTTGATTGAAATGAGATTACTAAATCCCTTCCACCTGCAGCTGTGACTTTGATATTTCCCACCTCCTCTTGATTAATTCCTTTCTGAACTCCTCCTCCGAGCATTGCGGTCTCAGCCGAGCAATTACACTCTCATACAACCAGCCATTTCCTTCTTCATAGGCTCTTACAGTTAAACTTGCATATTCTCTTCTTCCCCCTTCCCCTACCACCTGGGCATATGATTTCTTTGTATTTTCCAGAGTAACATTTGCATAACTTACCATTTCTGACTTTCTTTCCTGCTTGCCATATGATAGCCTTGGTTTAGCTCCCTGTTTCTTCTCAAAATCTACTGGTTTTACCTTCAATGCTTTGTTATCACACCACAAGCCATTTGCTTTCCAAACTGCCATTTGTGCCGCCACTGGACAGTCGTATCTGACAAATCCGAATCTTGATCGTGCCTGTTTGCGCCTCTTGAACGATATATAAACATCCTTCACCACCCCAAAGTTATTAAATATTGCGTACAACCCTTTTGGATCCATTGAGTCTGGTATGTCATCCACAAACAGTGTACACCTTTCGGCTCTCCGCTCTGAGGAAACTTGTCCAGTTCTTCCATGTCTGCACAGTACTGGCATCCAACCCCCTGCTCCCGCTCCATACTTCCGCTCCATAAGCTTGTGTTGACATCTCATTCCGCTAAAATCCCCTGATTCATGAGACCTAGACTCTACAAAGTACTTTTGTTGAGCTGTTAAACGTCTCTATGTTTCACAATATGTGAGCCTCACATTATGTGAGTCTCACTTTATGAAACATCTATGTCTCATTTTGTATTTACGTGCATTTAGATTTATTGATATAAGAAAACTAGCTAGTTCACAAACCAGCCTGAATTAGATTTTTACGACAACAATTTCATCACTGAGTTGGTTCTGATTTGTAATTAATTAAATAATCAAATATTAATATTAATATTAATATTAATATTTCTGAATTTTGAATTACGACAAAATACACCTATGATTTATAAAATTAACATTCCGTTTTGAAGGTGCACCCATCTTTAATATTCAAAAATTTTGAATTTTGTTCTTATTTATGCAAGCATGCCAATGACAGAGTATGATCATTAATATATGTTTTTTGGGCCCCTTGGAAATTTTAAGGTGTTATCAAAAACTAATTTTGTGAAGCAAAATGTGGCCTTTTCTAAGTGTTTTTATATTACCTTAGGTGATCTTTGTTTGGAAGGATAGGACTAATAGTTCATTCGAATTAATAGTTCGTTGTTTGATTAAATTTTTTGCATCGGACTAATAGTCTATCCGAACTATGAATCCCAAATCTATGGGATTATTCTATCCCATGGGGAGGGGTGGGACACAATCCATAAGATAACTCATCCCATGGGGATTAGGTAGTGAAATTACATTTTTGACCCTATACTATTTAATATCTTTTGAAAAATAAAATTTATTTATTAAATTATTTATACTTAATTTATTTATTAAATGGGACTTCTGTGCTATAATAGTTAGTTTTTGGATAAAATTTATTATTCTTAAGCGTGGATAAAATTATGCATTTGTATACTTGACGTGTATATATTTAGGGAGATTAATCAATAAGTCCCATATTTTGGACTTGTGATGTATATAGTCTCATATTTTTTTCTTATAATCCATTTAGTCATTTTGGATGTATAATTACTTATTTGCTTGGCACATTAAAGTGCCACATTTAAAAAAAGTACACTAAGAAGTTTTTAATATTTTTTGGAGTGTCGCATATTACATTTGGAAAAAGCTTGAAACTAATTGGAGTACTTGTTTGTCAGATGAAATTTATTGATAAATATCCCATATATTTATATAAAGAAATTAATTTAAAACTGAGCAAAATAAATAATGTAATAATGGCAATATTATCAATGTAAACCAAAGAGAGATTTCTTTCCAAAAGGAAAGATGGTGATTTTTTTTACAATATATACCCTTAATAAATTGCTTAACTTCAGAAGATTTTGAATGTAAACAATATTAAATCTTCTTAATTTATCACTTTAAATCATCCTTAATGATGTGACATTAAGGTTATTAAACTCCATATAATAAAATATTTGACAAATCAAAATTTAAAACTTGTTAAACACATTATCAGAGATGATTTTTAAGGGTGATAAATTAAGTACCTTAGACATTTTTGTAATTCATCTTTAGTAAAGTGTAAATGCAATACATTTACCCACACATAGAAGAGTACTATTTGTACACACATAGGCAAAAGGGAAACAACAACTCTAAACACTTGACTAGTTTGTAGAATGAGGTATAGCAAATGATGATGATGATGATGATGAGCCCTAATTCTTTTCTCCCTACCCTCCTCATCTTGGCACTTTATTACTTTGTTTGTTCACATCATCATGTTGTTGTTGCACAAAACACAAGATTCGTGTTCATGTAATCGGTGAAGTCCCAGACACACCAAGCCCATTGAAGATTCATTGCAAATCGAGCGACAACGATCTGGGCTTGCAGTTGGTGAAAAACGGTCAAGACTTCCATTGGAGTTTTAGGGAAAATTTCTTGGGAACTACTCTCTACTACTGCGGGTTCGAGTGGAATGCCAAAATCCACAGCTTTGGTGTTTTCTCCAGGTCCTTCGAAACCATTGTCAACGACAAGAGGAGCCGTGGCTTTGTGTGTCCAGGCAAAGGAGAACTGATGGTTTCTATTTAGGAAATGGTAATCCAAATTATTATATTAAAATGCATGACTGGGTCATTACTATGCAGTAGCTAAGCTATCAATCTTTGTATTTTGGGGGTTGTTTTTGTAATGATTGGACCATCATGTAGAAAACAAACATAAATAAGACAAGAACTCAGATCCTTTGAGATAGTAGTTGTTGTGCTTTAATGCATTTTATTGCAAGTCGGACTGTTGGAGTATGCACTTATGAACTTATAAAAATTTTATTTTATTTTGAGAGTCTAGAGTTTATAGAATTTATTAGAGTGAAATACTTGAAATAAATTTTAAAAATATATTATTCAAAATTGGGGTGGGGTGCTTTTCAGTGGTATCTCTTTAAATTTTTTGGACAAATTACAATTTTGTACCTTTGTACTTTACAACATGTCTCATTTTGTTTTCTAACTTTTTAGTTGTCTCAGTTTATCCCTTACATTTTGAGTCAAGTTACAATTGAGTCTAGTTGAATAATATCATTTAAAAAATTGATGGGAAAATTAAGACGTAGGGGCTAAAATGAAATTTTAGTAAAAGTATAGAACTACTAAAGACTGAAGTGGAATTTTGAAAAAAAAAAAAAAAATACAAGGGTGCTAAGTATAATTAGAGTTGGTTTGGGTATGATTTATTTTTTTATTTTTTTACTTATTACAAATAGACGTGAAAAAAATAGATAAGGTGATGTGATCCAAAAAGTCAATAAATTACCTATTTTTTTTTATTGCCAAAACATGTCTTAATACTATCACCTGACTGTTCTCTGTTAATTTTTGAAATGACCTTTTGTAAATAGAGCAAATTGCTATTTGACTCAAAATCTGGACATTGACTAGAACAATTAAAAAGTTAGGGGGCAAAGTATGATTTGCCCAATTTTTTTCAAAGTGGAAAAACTTATTTTACAAATCTATTAGTTGAGATTTATCAAATCAAGCAAAGAAAAATTCTAATATATTGATACCATTATTTCAATAATAATAATAATAATAATAATAAATAAAAAGACTTTTATATAAATATATTTTGCACTGTCACTATGATTCATCAGATCAGACTTTTTTTTTTTTTTTTTTTTATAGTGGGTCTTGGTTCCTTTTAATTTGTGCAATAAGTTATAAAATAAGTTTTTAATTGGCCAATAAATTGTGAATATGGATAGACATAAGATTTGAAATAAAGCAAAAATACATGGATATATATACACTTTTTTTTTTTGGTTAATTACACAAAAATTTCAGAGTTTCGCACCTTTTTCATTTTAAGTCTCAAGTTTTCAATTTCGACAAATTAAATCACATCCCTCCACCCGTATTTCAATCTGGCTCCTGTCCATTTTTGTTATATTAAACTAACGGAAATCTGGACAAATTTCAAATTCAAACTTACATGTTCAAGTACTTGTATCTCCGTCATTGTAACTCCATTTTGCCTCATTTTTGCATTGTTAGATTCACCTCATGGCCTAGTTTTCAGTCTACTCCTCATACGCCTTATTCTACCTCTTTTTGCATGTTGTTGGAGCTCCGAAAGTTGGCTAAAAATAAGATTTTTCTCTCTTTGGGCAAAATTTTCATATTCAAACCCACATGTTTAAGTACTCGTATCTCCCTCGTCATTACTTTGTTTCACCTCATTTTCATTTCGTTGGATTCACTTCATTGTCTAATTTTCATTCCACCCTTCATATGCCTTGTTTCATCTTTTTTTGCATGACATTAGAGCTCTGAAAATTGGCCAAAATAAGATTTTTCTCTCTCTTTTTTTTTTTTTTCCTCCATTCCTTCCTTTCCACAATTATTCTCTCTTTTTCTCTTCCTTCATGGCCCTTCCACTGAGCTCATGGTAGCCACCAAACCTCCGACGTTGGCAGTGTCGTTGAGTATAGAGCTATATGACTTACAAGAAGGTGAAGAAATCATTATTGAAGGAGTTCAACTTTTCAGTGTAGGACTTTATTTTCAATTTGAGGTAGATCAGGATGTGCTTTGAGAGCTGAGTTTTGATTTGAAGTTGGGGTTTTCATTCAAAAGGAGTTTCCACTTCTGTTCTCTGTTCTATGTGTTTGTTGGTTTCTCACCAACATTTGGGTGGTGCTAGCATATGATTGGGTAGCCCTTGCGGTGCCAACCTTGTTGGGATGGCATAGGTTTACTATGATGTTTTTTTATACTTTTCCCTCTTTATTGATGTATTTTCTCCCTCTTTATTGATGTATTTTCTCTGGTTGTTTGAATATTCATCAATAAAGTTGTTTTTTGGCTAATCAAAAAAAAGAAAAAAAGAAAAAAAAAAGGGAAAGAAACGTAAGGGTGAGGGAAGGGCTATGAAAGAAAAGGAAAAAAGAGAATACTTATGGAAAGGAAGGAGGAAGAAAGAAGCATGGAAATATAAGATAAAGGGGAAAACAAAAGAGAGAAAAATCTTATTTTTGGGCAACTTTGAGACTCGGCACTTATAAAAGAGGTAGAACAAAATATATGAGGGATGGAATGAAAACTAGACCATGAGATGAATCAAACAACGTGAAAATGAGGCAAAACGGAATTACGACGAGAGAGATACAAGTGTTTGAATATGTGAATTTAAATATGAAAATTTTATGCAAAGAGAGAAAAATCTTATTGTTGGCCAACTTTCGGGCCTCCGACGGCATGCAAAAAGAGATGGAACAAGGCATATGAGGGATGTAATGAAAATTAGGCCGTGATGCGAAAATGAGGCGAAATGGAATTACGACGAAGGAGATACAAGTGCTTGAACATATGGGTTAGAATATGAAATTTTGTCCAGATTTCCGTTAGTTCAATATGACGAAGATGGACCACGGGGGAGGGGGGGAATTAAAACACGAGCGGGTGGAAGGATAAGATTTAATTTGTCGAAATTGAAAACCTGGGGTTTAAAATGAAAAAGGTAAGAAACCATGGGTTTTTTGTGTAATTAACCCTTTTATTATTATTATTTTTTTTAATTTTTTTTAAATCAATAGAACGACACTTACAAAGGAATCCAATCTAACAAAATAAAAACTTATACCCAACAAAGAAAAAATCCTCAAAGAATTTACAAACGAGAAACTCTGAATATATCAAGACGCAAAGCTTGTATTGCGAAGTAGAAGTCAATCATAAAAATTCGACAATAGAGCAAGTCTGAGATAAATACATAGGTTACATCCACAGAAAGGGTAAGCTACAAACAAAGTATCGATAGAAACCTAACCACACAATCAAACACCAAAACAACAAAATAAAAAACAAAAACACAAGAGCAACCTTTAGACCACTGGCAAATGGATATATACATTTACACATGATTATTGTCTACACAACTCGATATGCTGGACAGAAGAAATAAAGATACGAAGAACAATCTGTATTAAAAAAAAATTAACCATTTTTTTTTTTATAAAGAATTAGTAGGTTATAAATTGTGGTCAATGGAGTGGAAAGAGCATTTAGCAAAGTATGCTGGGCTAGTTGGGAGTTCAATATTAAAAATTGAAAAAATAGACTGAATTAACATATATATTACTAATTTATTAAATTAAAACAATAGTTTTTTAAGGGTATTCAATTGCATACCCAGGTTAATATGGGTTGAGCCACCCCGTTGCTTTTGATGGTGTGTGAGTGATTTTTTGACCACACTGCCAACTCAGTAATCAGCTGAAGAGCACTGGCAGAATAGATGACACCTGGCTGACCTGCAACAGAAAGAGAAGATTCCGGTGGTGGTTCGTCCACTTGGGGGCACTCACGATCAAGTCAGTATATCTCGAAAATAATCAATAGTACCAAACTCACTGCTCGTAATATAAATTATGATCTTAGACCCATCGGGGGTGCCTTTCTTTTATAGTTAACTCAACCCTTGTCCCAACAGAAGCCTAGCTTTAATGGACTTTAGCTCAGTACTTATCCAGGACTCTTTAATAGATAGAGATAAACTCCCTAAGAGCTTTATCCTTATCCGGGCTGAGTCCCCTCATCATTCTAGGACTCATGTGCCCTATCCGCTTATCTCGAATTCCGATATCTTCAGAGATAACCTCGGTCTTGTCGAGATAACCTCGGCGTCATGACCAGGACACATGGCACCCTGGCTGACACGTCGGCGTCACCATGGCCACGTGTTGGTACTCAGAAAATATATCACCACAACTGTCCCCTAGGTTCTATTACCTCGGCATTCTGAGGTGATGGAACCTATATCAGTACTTCCTTCCAGTATGTCAGCTAAAAATTTCTCAGTCGAGATCGTCATTCAGGCCGACATGCCTTTTACAGAACAAGAATTTCCAAGTGCTCTTTCATGCGTATGAGCTGTCGTGCATAACAACTCAACCATTTCAACCACGCGTCTTTCTCTTACTGGATCATACCGGATATGCGCCTGTAAATCGAATCATTCTTGCGTGCGCCCGACGATATCGTTCTTCTAGGCACATTACTGTCCTCTTTGCCGCCGTTTCTGTGTTTTAACAAAAATCAATCCCTCTTTCTCCTTCTTCTCACTTTTGTATCCCTAAGCTCTCAACTCTCTTTAGCTTCCAAATACACCATTGTTCCAGACTTACAAGCTCTGTAACTGTTTTCATCTCTCTCCTCCGGTGAAGTTTTTCGCTGCTCATTATTTTGCAAAATGCGTCTGACTTCGGCGATCCCCACACCGACCTGACTTTTTCTTGGTAAGCCACTGTTCTTTTTGTTTTTAGTTTCTTGTTGCTTTTGCTGTTCTTGCTCAAGTATTTGGATTTACGAATCATGTATTTGAGCATGTTTATTTCACGATTTTGCTCCTTGCCTATGTCTTGAATACTCGTACTGCTGACAACTTTTCTGTTTTTGCCATTGTTCTGGGCCTTGTACCCTTTCACACACTTTGTCACAGTGTTCTTGGTAGTTCACCCTTGTTCTTGATTCTGAAACACGTTCTTGTTTTCTGTTTTCTGTGTCTTTTCCAGATTCCTGCCTTCAATCTTTGTTCCCACAGACTTAGGTTTTGGGATTTGTTTGTAGAACCCACAAATTCTAGGAAAAACTGAAATGATTCCCCATAGACTTCGTGTATTTTAGCCGAGGTCTATAAAACCCTTTAGAAACACACCCTTCTGAAATCCAACCCCTTCAGTTAAGCCGATATCATGGGTATGTGGAAGCATAGGGTAGACACCCCATCTAAGTTAGAGTACTTTAGGCGAGAGTTTGACATCCCGGTCGACGTTCATCTGAGGTTGGCTAGGGAGGATGACTCTATCATGCCCACAGCTGATTCCATGCCCCTCCTTGTTGTAGCTTTTATCGAGTGCAGACTTCGGCTCCCACTTAATATTCTTTTTCGTGAGATCATTCATTATTATAAGTTGAACCCAATGCAACTTGTCATCAATTCCTATCGAGTCATAAATGGTATAATTGCCTTAGCCAAACAAGAAAATGTTAGGATCAGCTTAGCCGACATCCAATACTGCTACACTATGTGTGGCCTCAAAAAAGATACAGGCTACGTTTACTACCTTAAGCCGAGGTCTACAGAGTATAAAATCGTAGCCGACCTCCCAGACTCCAACAAGGGAGCTGGAGACGATTAATTCATTACCTCGGGGAACTGGGGGTTTGCTCCAGATGAGGAACTCCATCTCTATCCTCTTCCTCGAATAGTTTTTGTAGAGGGCAATGGTAAGAGCCCTGGGTTCATACTTACTTGTTTTCAAAATCTTTAATACTTTATCTGTTTCTAACGTCTGTTTTTCTTGCAGCTCTTCCTCAGCCACCAAAGGGCTTTCGTCAATCTTTCTTTCCCAGCAAAGACTAGAGGAAACTTTTGGATTTGCCAATCCAAAAACGGAAGGCCCCTCTTCTACTTAATTTCATTCCTACATACAAGTCAGCTCTTCCCGACGTCCCCAAGAAGAAGAAGAAGAAGAGTTTGTCTCCTCCTTCCACCACAACTCCTCAAGCTACCTTCACATCTCGGCAAGATCAAGGATCAACTTCTGATCCAGCTGAGCAGCCATCAACCTCGGATCCATATCTGATCCCGATATCCCAATGCCAACGCTGGCGACGAACCATTTTTTCTGCCGAGATGGGCCGTCAAAAAGCAGTTGCCAAAGATCTCTTGGCCAGCATCCCATCAACCATTGACACTCCACTAGCGCAATCCCAGCCCCCTCCGAAGCCGAAAAGAGTAAAGAAGGCTCAACCAAAGGTGAAGGTAACTCAAGTTGATATTGAGGATACTTTGCCAATTTCTAAATTGGCTGAGGGCGATAAGTAAGAATCTGCTGCTGGGAAGAGGCGTGCCAAGGCCCAACTATCTGAATCCCCAAAATCAAAGAGGCTGAGGTCATCTGCTGCAATTACCTCGGGGTCTTCAAAGCACGATGCCCCTTAGGCCCCCCAAATCATACTGGAAGATAAGCCAGTTAGGGCCAGCGATAGTGTGGACGATATTAATGTCGGCGTTGCCCTCAGTACTGCTCTACTTTTTCCCGGCGATTTTGACCGAAACGCCGAGTTGAGCGAGTATGAAAACTATGCTCTGATGCTTCAGCGCTCTATTCAAGTAAGTGTCTTTATCTAGCAAATTTTCTTTCTTTCTTGTACTTAGAAAATTTTCTAATTACTTTTGTCTTGTTCACTTTCAGGCCATCCAGCATGCTCATTCCTTCTCAATACAATCTTTTGAGAACCGGAAGGAGCTGGCCGACAAAAAGTGGGAGGTTGCTAGTCTGCAAAAGACTAATAAAAATTTACAATAAAAAATGAAGAAGTTGGAAGACTAGGTCGAGGCTGCCATCAAAGCTAAGGACGACGCCGATGAAAAAGCAGGTGCTGCTGAGGCCATTAACAAGGTTCTTGAGGCCCAGAGGAAAGAGTCTGAGGAAAAGATGGCCCAAGCCCAAAAAGAACTTCAGGATGCCTTGGCCACGAAGGACGCCGAGCTCAAGGCAGCCGATGAGAAAGGCTACATTGAGGGTGTGGCCGATGTCACGGCGGACTACGAAAAGTAGGTGAAGTAGGCATGCAACAAGGGTTTCACCCTTGGTTGGATGTCTCTTCTAAAAAAGCTTGAAGTCCCCAAGGACTCGCCCCTTAGGAATGCCGACGTTATTCCTCTGCCATTCCCTCCAACTCCAAGTCACTCCGACGATTTAACTGGTCTGAGGAGGAGACCTTGGTGAGGAAATCAAAGGAGGCTGCTGGGACCAAGTCCCCTATTCAGAATGAGCAAGTCCTGGACTTGACTCAAGATGAGAAGGGTGAGGAGGTTGCCAAAGATGCTACAACTGAGAAGGCATCAGCCAACATGACCCTTGCCGACAAGAGCCTTGATGAAACCCTTCAAGAAATTGATGTTGAACTTGCGGCGGAAAAGGCGGCCGAGGTGTATTCCCAACAGTCGTCTGAACTTCAGACCCAACCATCTGTTGTTGCCGCAGAGTCTTTACTTTGATGTGTTTTTCCTTTGTATTGTGTACTTTTGCTTTTCTCTCTCTCTCTCTTTTTTTTTTTTGTGTGGAATAATTAGTAAGTTTTGGCCGACGTGCCTTCTTTTGAATGTTAACACAAGTTTCCTTCTTTGAATGCTTGTACCTTTGTCTTCTCTTGACTGCTTTTGCATGATTCTATACTTAGAATATTTTGTATATCTTTAATATACACTTCAATCCTTTTGCAACCTTCTCGGGGTGACACACCTCGGTTATATAAACTGATGATTTACCTCGGCAAGTACAAAAGTACTTTTCTTGACATAACCTTGGTTTCACCTTGTAAAATTTTTTTCACAAAAATTTCAACAAGTGTTTAACCTTAGTCTTCAACTTGTAAACTTTTCTCAAGTTTCAACAAGTGTTAAAACATTATCTTGGTTTAACTTCAACTTGTAAACCTTCCTCAAGTTTGAACAAGTGTTAAACATCATCTCGGTTTAACTTCAACTTGTAAACTTTCCTCAAGTTTCAACAAGTGTTAAACATAATCTCGGTTTAACTTTAACTTGTAAACTTTTCTCAAGTTTCAACAAGTGTTAAACATCATCTCGGTTTAACTTCAACTTGTAAACTTTTCTTAAGTTTCAACAAGTGTTAAACATTATCTCGGTTTAACTTCAACTTGTAAACTTTTCTCAAGTTTCAACAAGTGTTAAAACATTATCTTGGTTTAACTTCAACTTTTAAACTTTTCTCAAGTTTCAACAAGTGTTAAACATCATCTCGGTTTAACTTCAACTTGTGAACTTTCCTCAAGTTTCAACAAGTGTTAAACATCATCTCGGTTTAACTTCAACTTGACAACTTGTAAACTTTTCTCAAGTTTCAACAAGTGTTAAACATCAACTTCAACTTGTAAACTTTTCTCAAGTTTCAACAAGTGTTAAAACTATTTTTCTTCTCTCTGCTCCCCTAATGTGATCTTAAGTTTCACTTGGGTTCTCATTATACATGTATTCTAGAAACAACGTTATGTATCTTTATCAGTCACAAGTATTGAAGAATTCTGCTAAAATTTTATTCATTACGTCGGCAAAAAACAAGAAAAATCTAATGATAGAAAAATTTTAGATTACAAGTATTCCAGGGTCTTGGTAACGCTTTGCCCTCATTATCTTCAAGCCAATATGCCTCATTACCCAATACCGAAGTGATTTTGTAGGGTCCTTCCCAATTTGGGCCAAGCTTGCTCTCCTTGGGATCTTTCTTGTTGCCGACGACTTTTCTCAAGACTAGGTCGCCAACTTGGAACTCCCTTGGGTTAACTTTTTTATTGTAAGCCCTGGCAAGCTGCTGCTAGTATGCTACTAACTAAATTACAGCTCTTTCCCTTCTTTTTTCTAGTAGATCCAGGTCTCGGGTTAAGAGTATATCATTAGTCCCGTTCTCTGCTCCCTGGGTTCTGATCCCTGGTATGCCGACCTCCAGCGGAATGACAGCTTTTGTGCCATAGGCCATGGCAAAGGGGGATTCTCCTGTTGATCTTCTCGGCGTAGTCTGATATGCCCAAAGTACACTTGGCAGTTCATCCACCCATTTTCCTTTTGCTGCTTGCAACCTCTTCTTAATCCCATCCAAGATGACTTTGTTGGATGCTTTTGCTTGTCCATTGCTCTGAGGAAAACTTGGGGTAGAAAAGTAATTCTTCATTTTGAACTTTGCACAGAAGCTCTTGATTAGCTTACTGTCAAATTGTGTTCCATTGTCGGCAACTATTGCTCTCGGAATCCCAAATCTAGTGATGATGTTCTTCCATATGAAGTTCTTCACGTCCACATCTCGGATCTTGGCTAGGGGCTCAGCTTCTATCCACTTGGTGAAGTAATCCGTTGCTACCAGCAGGTACTTCCTTTGTCTAGTTTCTTGGGGGAGTTGTCCAACAAGATCCATGCCCCATTGGGCAAACAGCCAAGGACTGGATACTGGGTTCAGGTCTGCTGCTAGTTGGTGTATCAGAGGTGCAAATCTTTGGCATTTTTCACACTTTTTGACGTAGGCCTCTGCATCTTTCTGCATGTAGGGCCACCAATACCCTTGGGTAATGGCCCTATGAGCTAGTGATCTGCCCCCAGCATGGCTTCTGCAAATTCCTTCATGTATTTCATATAGAAAATCTTCAGCTTGTGAGGGATGTATGCACCTTAAAAGGGGTCCAGTGAAGGATCTTCTGTAGAGATATCCTTCTGCTGTCAGACTGAATCTTGCCGACTTCAATTTGATCTTGTGTGCCTCCTTGTGGTCATCTTGCAGCTTTCCTTCTTTCAGGAATGCAATAATTGCATCCATATAGCTTGGTCCCGTGTCTACACACATTGCTTCACGCTCTGTGATCAGTGGTTCGATGCTCGGGCCTGACAAATAGTTAACCATTATTGTCCTTGCTTTTCCAGGTTGTACTGCATTAGCTAGGTTGGCCAATGCATCGGCGTGACTGTTATCATCTCGGCTAACCTGAAGTAATCGGCAGTTCTGAAACAAGGCTAACAACCTGATGACTTCCTTTGTGTAGGCCGACATCCTTTCATCTTGGGCTGTAAACTCCCCCATTGTCTGGTTAACTATAAGTTGTGAGTCACAAAAGACTATTACCTCATCTGCTTGTACTGTTGCTGCCAGCTTCAGTCCTACAATGAGTGCTTCATATTCTGCTTCATTGTTTGAGGCCTTGAACCCCAGACAAATCGATTGTTCTAGTATCTGCCCATCTGGAGATACCAATACTACTCCTGCCCCCGCTTCCTGTCGGTTGGAACTTCCATCAACAAACAGTCGAAAGGAGTCGCCGATGTAAATGTTGTAGGGTCTAAGTTTTTCCTCTTTGCTTTGTTCTTTCGCCTTTGGCTGGGTTCTTCCTTGCTTATTTGGACATCTTTCATCTTAGCTCAACGGAGCCCGATGTTCGATGGATTCTGGCATGAACTCCGCCACGAAGTCGGCTAAAACTTGGCCTTTGATTGCTGTTCTGGGCTTGTACTCTATGTCATACTGGCCCAAGGCGACTGCCTATCTGGCTATTCTTCCTGTCAAGTCTCCTTGTTGCAGCAAGGACTTCAAGGGGTGTTCAGTTAGCACCATAATTTTATGGGCCTGGAAGTAATGGTTCAGCTTCTTTGAAGCCATTACTAAAGCTAGTGCCAATTTCTCTAAGGGTAGATACCTTGTTTCTGCATTGGCCAGGGTTTTGCTTGCATAGTAAACAGCGTTTAGCTCCCCTTTTTCTTCTCGGATTACCACTGCGCTTACTGTGTGTTCTGAAACTGCTAAGTACAGGAACAGTTCCTTCCTAAGTTCTAGATTTGAGAGGACTAGAGCTGTGGTCAGATACTTCTTTAGGTCGGCCAAAGCGGCTTCGCACTCCTCGGTCCATAGGAAGTTCGTGGCTTTCTTTACTAAGTTGAAGAAAGGTTTGCACTTGTTTGAGCTTCTGCTGATGAACCTGTTCAGGGCTGCGGCCCTTCCCGTTAGCATTTGCACTTGTTTTGCCAACGTCGGGCTCTTCAAATCCAGGATGGCCTTGATCTGATCTGGGTTGGCCTCAATGCCCCTTCTGGTCACCAGGTATCCCAGGAACTTACCAGATCCAACTCCAAATGCACACTTAGATGCATTGAGTCAGAGCCGATATGCTTTAAGGATTTCAAAGACTGCTCTGAGGTCGGCCAGATGACCTTCAGGTTCCTTGGTCTTCACGACCATATCGTCGATGTAAACTTCCACCGTTTGGCCAATCAGGTGTTTGAACATCTTGGTTACTAACCTTTAGTAAGTTGCTCCTGCATTTTTCAACCCAAAAGGCATCACCTTGTAGCAGTACAGTCCTTTTGGGGTGATAAACGCAGTCTTCTCTTCATCCGCGGGGTATATGGCTATCTGGTGATACCCCTTGTAGGCATCTAGGAAGCTCATCCTTCTATGCCTTGACGTGGCGTCCACTAGCTGGTCAATCTTGGGTAGAGGGAAGCTGTCTTTGGGACAGGCCTTGTTTAGGTTGGTAAAGTCCACGCAGACCCTTCATTTACCATTCTTCTTCTTCACCACTACTGTGTTCGATAGCCATGTCGGGTAATTTACCTCACGAACGGCCCTGGCTTCTAGTAGTCTGTCTATTTCCTCCTCCACTGCTTCGACGTACATCAGCGTCGGTCTTTTTGCTCGTTGGATTACAGGTTTGGCCGACCTGTCAACATTCAGTTTATGGCAAGTGACCTTGGGGTTAATGCCAGGCATTTCGTAAGGTGTCCAAGCGAATACCTCAATATTTGCTCTTAAGAAAGCTTCCAGCTCTTTTTCCTCTTCTTCGGCTAAGCCTGAGCCGAGAAGAAAGAAGCGTTCTTCATCCTCCTCCTGGACGAGGATTTTCTTCAGTGTTTCTTCACTCTTCTCGGCTGGCTCCTTGCCGACATCCTCTAGGACCTCCATGTCCTCGTCTTCGATCTCTACCTTCTTTGGTTCTCGAATGTGGCAGGTGGATTTCATTGTTGCCATGAAGCAATTCTTTGCTTGCAGTTGATCTCCTTTGACCTCTTCAATCCCATGCTCTGTTGGGAACCGCAATAGTTGATGCAATGTTGAGGGAACTGCCCCCATTGCATGCAACCATGGCCTTCGCAAGATGATGTTGTAAGGGGAGGGTGTGTCAATTACGGTGAACTCTGTTGTTATCTTCCTGGTGCCTGCCTGCACCTCCAAGCTGGTTGTTCCCAGTGGCCATGTCGGCGTTCCATTGAACCCGACCATTGGGCTATTGGATTGCTCCATATCGTCTAGGTGAAGGCCAAGCTCCTTGTAACATCTGACATACATGATGTCACAAGAGCTGTCTTGGTCAATTAAGATGCGCTTCACTTGGTATTCCCCAACCTGGAGGGATACTACCAAGGCATCGTTATGTGGATGATGTACCATCTCAAGGTTGGCTTCAGTAAAGGACATTACTGGTCCTTGGTACTCGTCTGCCCGTTGTCTTTTATCCCCAACTTGGTAGACATGCTGTAGGTGTTTTACCTTCTGGGTCTCCCCTCGAATCTCGTTTTCGTTGACTTTTGAGTGAATTACATTAACTACCCGAGGTCCTCCTACCTGAGGTTGTTGTGCTGGGGGAGGCGGAGCTGCTGGCGCCTGAGGCAGTCTTGCCTGTTCTTCCCTTGTCTTGGCCTCATTGACAAGGTCCCTTAGATGGCCTTGCCTCACCAAGTCTTCCAAGTGTGTTTTCAGGGCTCTGCAGCCTTGAATCATATGCCTGTCTTCATTGTGGTAAGCACAATGCCTGCCAAGGTTTCTTCCCATAAATTCCCCTAGTGCCCTTGCTGATGTTCTGAAATAGGGTTTATTCCGAATTTGATCCAGGACTTTGTGAATTGGGATTCAGAACACAGTTGTCATTGCCTGTGTAGCCCTCAGTTTAGTCTCTTGCTTGCTCAATCCATTATTACCTCGGCCTCGCTTCGGCGAGCCGTTTCCTTTCTCTTGCTTTGTCTCCTTAGTTCCCGACGTGTCTTCCTCAGCTTTGGCATACTTCTCGATTCTCGCCATGAGCTCTTCCATGCTTTTTGGCAATGTTTTTGCCAAAGACTTTCGTAGTGGACAGTCGTCTTTTAGGCCGTTTTTGAAAGATACGACCGCCACCTCTTGATTACACTCTAGTATTCGATTGAACACCTCATAGTATCTTTTTGTATAGGCCCTAAGGTTTTCATCCTTACTAATCTTCAGAGCCATCAATGCGTCCACCCTCAATGGCTGCAGCTTGTTTGTCACGAATCTGGCCACAAACATCTCGGCCCGGCCTTTCCAAGTCTTCACGCTTCCCTTTGGTAGTTTGTGGAACCAATCTGATGCAATCTCCTCGAAGGATGAGGGGAACACTTTGCAGAGCAATGACTCGTTCCCACTATACAATGCCATTGAGTGTAAGTATAATCCAACGTAGAAGTTGGGGTCTGACTTACCATCGTATATTGGGAATCTCGGCATACTAAATCTCTTCGGTGCCTCAAACTTGTCTAACTCCACCGAGAATGGTGTCCTCGGCTTATCTGGGGAGGTTACCTCGGCGTCGACATTCTGTTGCTTCCTCATGAGGTAATCTCTTAAGTCCTCCTTTGTTCGCTCAAGAGCTCGGCTATCTCCTGCTTTCAATCTTTTTGGCGCATTACTTTCAGCTTCGTGGTGGGTCCTCTTCGACTTTTCTCCATTAGTTGTGTCGAAGCACAGCGCCTGCCCCTGAACATGCCGATGTTCTTTGGGGTCTGCCTCCTTTGTGCGATGCGTCCTTCGTGATTCTTCCCTTCTTGACTCTCCTCGTCCGACCTCCCTGGAAGGTCGGTGAGAGTGTCTTTCGCTCCTGGTGTGCTGAGGGGCTACGGGGATTGTTTTCTGCCCTCCCTTCTGGGCATTGGCCGTTGGGATCGGCATGTCTTGCAGCGGGAATGGTGGCTGCATTACGTTGTTCTGCATCATGAAGTTGACGACCGATTGCAGGTCCGCCAACTTATTCGCCATCTCTTTGACCTCTTCGTCCCTCTATAGGCATCTGTCTTTCCATACCTGGAGGTTATCTTCGTTGTAGTACCTGCTTTGGTCTATTTGCTTTGATATGTCGCCTTCTTGGCCGACATCCTTCACTCCGTAATTCTGGTCTTCGTTGCAATTGTCCTTTTCGACGTCAACGTCATCAGGTCTTCCACTCCTGTTAGGAGTGTCATCCCCAACCTTCTCCTTCTGTCATTCATTGGCCATCTATTCTTCTTTCTTTCCCACAGACGGCGCCAAATTCTGTGAGTGATTTTCTGACCACACTGCCAACTCGAAGAATCGGTTGGAAACCAATAGATGACACCGAAAAGAAGATTCGGTGGTGGTTCGTCCACCCGGGCACTCGACGATCAAGTCAAGATATCTCTCGAAAATAATCAAGAGTACCAAACTCGTAATATAAATTGCGTACCTTAGACCCATCGGGAGTGCCTTTCTTTTATAGTTAACTCAATCCTTGTCCCAACAGAAGCCTAGCTTTAATGGATTTTAGCTCAGTACTTATCTAGGACTCTTTAATAGATAGAGATAAACTCCCTAAGAGCTTTATCCTTATCTGGGCTGAGTCCCCTCACCATTCTAAGACTCTTGTGCCCTATCCGCTTATCTCAAATTCTGATATCTTCGGAGATAACCTCGGTCTTGCCGAGATAACCTCGGCGTCATAACCAGGACACGTGGCACCTCGGCTGACACGTCGGTGTCACCTTGGCCACGTGTTGGTACTCAGAAAATATATCCCCACAGATGGTTATCATCGTTCGGGTCATGTTTGCCAATTGATTAAAATAGTACAAAAATCAATATAAAAAATTAAAAGAAAAATTGCAATAAATGTATATTTTTAAAAATAATTTTAAATCAGTAGTAAACTGTACTAACTTTATTATTAAAGCTATAAACGAGTCAACTCCAAGTAATAAAAAAGCCGACCCAAAACTACCGAGAGACTAGATAATGGCCAAACAATGAGATCTTCTTTGTGATAGGACAATTGTAGGTATATGATCAGATCACTTATTAAAATGTAAATAAAAAATATAATTTTAAAAATAGAACACTAATTATTTTAAAAACAAATATAAATGTATCTATCTTAAAATAATCAATATAATTTTTGTATGAAAAAATTATATCATTGAAATGAGTCCACCCACAAAATCTCAACAGGTGGGTTTAGTTGGCTAGTGCAACTGGAGACAACCCTATTTCTTACCTCCTTCCATTGTAGCAAAATGACAAATCAATTGCTTACTTGATTTGGAATTATAATGTAGATACTTATACATAATTTATTTAAATGATCATAATTAATTATAATGTAAATGCAAATACAAGTAGTATTTATACACTTACACACATAGGCAAAAACCAATCAACTGTTTACTTGATTTGGAATTATAATGTAGATACTTATACATAATTTATTTAAATAAAAATGTTAGAGATCCTAAAAATTGTACCAAAATTCTACTAAATGTCTCACATGTGGGTCTCACACCCATGTAAGACATTCGGTAAAAATTTTAATAGAACTTTTAAGATTTCTAACATTTTTTTTTGATCAGCAAAGAAAAGGAACTTTATTGATGAAACAGAAAACTATTACATCAATAAAAGAAAGAGGAGGATGAGTGCAAAAAGTATCATAGCTAACCTAATCAATCCCAACTAGGTTGGTACCAATAAGACCTCCCAATCATATGCTAACACATCATCACAAGTTGGTGAGAAACCAACCATAAACACTAAAAACAACCTCACCCACTAAAAAGCTAACCAAACCTGATACAGACCAAGCAACTCAAAACTACCAAACAACAATAAAATAATGAAATAAACAGACCAAAACTAGTTGATAGATCAAAACAACATTCTATATATATAGTAGCAGAGTCCATCACAGAGTAAGAATTCCTTTTATCAGTAGCCCATCTTCACCAATAAACAGACCAAACTACCACACAGCTCACCAGTATTCCAAATGTAGCAGCAGCAACCACCACAGGGCAATTACTCATTTTATCAGCAGCAAGAGCAAACTTTTCACTATCAATTCAACACAACATATTAGTTTAGCACAACAAGACAGACACCACCACAGTTTAGTACTCCACACTACAACAGTTCAGGCTAACATAACAGTTCATCCACATCTCTGTGCTAACAACCACCTATACTTTGCAGCCAATATCAAGTCAGATTTCTGCTTCTACCCCTAATAGCTACTAGTTTGTGGAATTGCTGCATCCTCTCTGTTCACAACCTCAATGAGCTTGTTGGCTATTGCACTAGCATACACTGATGATCCTTTACATATCACAAACACCAAAACAAATACACAAAGCAAGAGACCAATACAACAACAAAAGATAATAGTTGTAAAATCCATATTGCCCACACAGATCAACAGCAGCCAATTGAAGTGAACACCCAATAGCAACATCAAACTAGCATCAGCTCTGAAACAAGAAAACCATCATACATCAGTAGCATACAGCAGCAGCATGCACTGATATCCTTGAGACTCCAACTTGTACCAACTCAGTAAACTAATCATTGAGATTCACTCAGCAACCAACTCAAAATGAACATCCAGCAACAGCAAAAACAAAATTAGACTCGCTAACCTAGAATCAACTCAATAGATAGCAACATCAATCACTTCTATAGTATCAACAAGGCACATTCCATCCAATTGGCTAGCTTCACCAAACTTTGAAGGCAGATCACAAACACAACATATCACAGACCAACAAAATGGAACCTGAACCATAGCAGTCCATAGGTGAGCAAAGCAGTCCAACAGAGTAAGATGAAATAGAATCTAAAGCAGATCAGCAGCAATTCCACTACAAGGCCCTACCAAACACACTACAAATATCTTCTAATTTGATAAATATTAAACACATACTCATTCACTGTGTACCCTTGCCCAACTGAATGAGTTTTTAGCCAAAAGGCCACTTTAACTTTAATAAGCACACAGAGATCTTCACAGATAAGTTGCAGCCCATTGAACAGATAATTATTCCTACATTTCCAGAGGGACTAGAAACCAACAATCAGGATTGATCTCCAAATTTGCTTTTTCTTTTTTTCTAAACTTCCAGCCCAACCACTATTGCATTAGCATGACCACTGAGTTAGGGGAAACCCAGTGCAAACCCCACCACTTAATTAGATTAGACCAAACTTTCCAAGCAAATGGCCACATCAACAAAACATGATTAAGTGATTCAATCTCAATTTGATAGAACACACAGTCAGAGCTAATTGCTGCACTAATAATGCCAAGTCTATGTAAGTAGTTAGAAGACGTTATCCTCTCTTTCCAAGCCAACCAAGAGAAGAATTGGGCCTTAGGAGGGGAGGGGTTGTGCCAGATCAATTCAGGAATTTCCAGATTATGACCATTCAAAGATTCACACCATTTAGCAGCACTTTTGACACTAAACATACCTGTAAGATTAGATTTCCACCATAACATATCTATTGATTCCAATCTCAATGCAGGGCCCTCACCTAAAACATCCTTAATCTTTGTAGTTCTCCTTCCTCCCATGCTAATAAGGGCGTCTGAAGCTGAATTCCTAGTTGTTGTGCTGTCTAGCTCTAATCAACTGCAATTTCAAGGTGATGCCTCTATCCTCTGATAAATAGTAAAGTCTAGGAAATTGGGTCTTCAAGCACCTGGTTCCCATCCAATTATCAACCTAGAAACTGATTCTTTCCCCATTTCCAATCTTGGTTTCAACATTTTCCAAATAATAATTGAACAAGCTGCTATTAGAATCACTAACAAGAATAATGTCACTCCATACTCTTGAGATATTATTTGCCCCCACATGAAATGGAAACCATCTACCCCATTCTGACTTATATTTGCTACATATGACCTGTTTCCATAACGAATTGTCTTCCTTTCCAAACCTCCACCACCACTTAGCAAGTAGGCTATTATTCAATATTCTTAGGTTTCTTATTCCCAACCCACCTTACTTCTTATCCATGGTTAAATCCTTCCATTTTACTAAATGAACTTTCCTTCTCATATCTGAATCACTCCACAAAAAGGCTGCTTGTATCTTATCCAGCTCTTTTGCCACACCTCTAGGCAGCCTAAAAAGAGACATATAGTAAACATGTAGTGAAGAAAGGACATATTTGATTAGTGTTACTCTGCCAGCAAAAGACAATAATCTCCTCTTCCAACCTGTCAGTTTCTTCTTGAAATTGTCCACCACAGGTTTCATGTAGCCCTCCTGGATAGGTTGGCCCCTAATGGCAATCCAAGATACTTGAATGGAAACCTCTGATATGTACCGTTCAGCCTTGAAGCAAATTTTTTCACACACTGCTCTGACAACCCTACTCCATAAACACCACTATTGTGAAAATTGATCTTCAACCCAGAGATGATCTCAAAGCATCTAAGTATTCTCTTGATAGTTAACACCTCAGACCACTCAGCTTCACAGAAGATAATTGTGTCATCCACGAATTGGATATGGGAGATGTTGATGGCATTTGACCCAATGATTACTCCTTTGATCAAGCCCAACTCCTTTTCTCTTGCAAGAAGTAGGTTCAAACCCTCAGCCACCACATTAAATAGGAAAGGTGATAATGGATCACCTTGCCTAAGCCATTTTTGAGGGCAGAATTCAAGGGCGGGTGAACTATTAACCAACACAGAGATTTTTGCTGAGGAAAGACAAGTATGAATCCAATTCACCCACTTAGCACCAAACCCAAAATTTGATAGCATTTAGAGGAGATAGTTCCAATTTATTGTGTCATATGCTTTTTGGAAATCCAACTTTAAAATCAGGCCCTTTCTTCTTATTTTTTCCACCAATCCACCACCTCATTAGCTATCAAGACACCATCCAGGATATTTCTACCCCCTAGAAATGCAGATTGAGCATTATCTATAACAACAGGACGCACTTTTTTCAATCTATTAGCAAGTACCTTGGATAGAATTTTGTAAATGGAGTTTATTAGACTGATAGGCCTGTAGTCTTGAATTCCTAGGAGATTGTCTTTTTTAGGGACCAATGTAATAAATGAGCTATTTAAGCTCCCAACCAAGCTACTGTTAACGAAAAATTCCTTTATAAAATTAATGATATCATTCTTCATAAATTTCCACCCTTTTTGATAGCAAGTCATGTTAAACCCATCTGGCCCAAGTGCCTTATTCCTATCACATCGCCATCACGCTTAAATTTCATGTTGAAAAATTCCACATCCAAACTTCAAATCGGCTCAGGCAATCACATTAAATGGGCCCAAGAGCTTGGGTCTATACTTCCATTGCTCAAAAAAGCTTAACCTGAAGTGATCATACACAACTTGTTTAACCTCAAAAGGTTCCTTTACTAATTCCCCATTCACTGACATGGAATCAATGGCATTGGTGTTCTGCCTTTTAATAGCTATGATGTGGAAGTATTTTGTATTTTTATCTCCCTTAAGATTCCAGTTCAACCTTGACTTTTGCGGCCAAATTCTTTCCATTATCTTTTTGAGCTTCCACACTTCACCCTTCACCTTTTTTCTCCTTTTACCCTCATCCTCATCTAGGTCTCTACTCTCAGTAATTAGATTTAGGGCATGTAGGTTCTCTTCAACTTGCTTCAGTTTAGAGTCCATATTCCCAAACACTTCAGAGTTCTACTGCTTTAGAGATTGTTTAAGTGCCTTAAACTTGATTTTCAATTTGTACCCTGCCCAACCTTCCACCTAAGTACCCTTTCATACTTTCTTCACTTCATTAAGAAAAGTTGGATGAGATGCCCAAGCATTGATAAATCTAAAAGGCTTTGGGCCCCAGTTTCTGGCATCCTCCATTAGGATAATTGGACAATGGTCTGAAATGGATGTAGGAAAACCCCAAAGTTTGTACCTAAACTAGACCAACCATTTTGGTCCAACAAGGAACCTATCTAACCTACTCTATCTCTCACCTTCCAGTGAATTACACCATGTAAGTTTTCTTCCCAACATAGGTAAGTCAATCAGTTCAAGGATACTTATGAAATTACAAAAATCTATTATTCCCCTATCCTTTCTTACACAAACCTTCCTTTCATCTATTGATTTGATTTCATTAAAGTCCCCCATATACACCACAGTTTGGGGAAAACAGCCTTAAGATTGATCAAAGAGACCCATAAGCTTCTCTTAGCACTCACATCATTAGGTGAATACACATTCACAATCACACATTCCAAGCTATTAAATAAAGTACCTGATAGTATGAAGCTCCTATTGCAGCAACAATCATCTAGAGAAAAAAACGTCACGCTTTCATACACATAACAGGCCTCCAACACTCCCATCAGCATCAACATTCATGGAATCAACTAGGTCATAAGGCCAGATAGACTTCACAAACTGATCTGAAATGTTTGCCCTTTTTATTTCTTGTAACAGCACCATATCCACTTTTTGTTCTTTGATAACTGCTTTGATTCTCCTCTTCTTCTCAGGCCTACCAAGCCCTCTAATGTTCCAAGAAAGAATCTTCATAAGGACTTACTTTTCACTCTTGAGCCACCCTTGATGCTGATCTAAACCCCTTCACCATCACTTCTATCAACAGCCTGGTCCATGTCATTCTCTTTCATTTCAATTATTTTCTTCATAACTTCATCATCTTTGCCTTCAAAATCAATGCCCAGACTTTTCCCAACTCGAATTGTAGCTTGTGCCTTCTTTGATAACATATCATGTTTGCTTGATCCATTGGTATGAGATAATGAAGAAGAAATTATAGCTGCAGCTGCTCTAAAGATGGCCCCCCTTTGAAACCTCATTTTCAACACTATTTTCCTCTGGTTTTTTTGACTTTTTCCTTTACTCTCCTTGCCTTCTATTCTCTTACTAGGTGTATTATCTTGATTGCTTTGACTATCTCCTTCATTACTGTCCTCAGTAGTACCTTCTCCATTTTCCACCTGGGCTTGAATATGTGTTGGATCCAAATTCTCAGCAAACCGGCTACAACTAAGTCCCTGCCCAGTTGATTTAGACATGCCCCCGTTCAGTTCATTCAACAGACCATCAAAATGGGCTTGATCAAAGGCTACTTCTAAATTAATGCTGGGTTTTGAAGGCCCATTTCCACTTAAGCTTTTCATAAGCCCATCAGAACCCAAGCCATCTTCAACTCTTCCACTTTCTGTGACTACTCTTTGGCCCTTTCTTTTTAATTGCTTCCAACAGTCCACCTTGGCCCATATTGACCTCATCATTTTGACTTTTACTAGCAATACACTCAACTGAGGTATTATTCCCTTGAGCCTCGTGCACTGACCCTCTTCTACTCTAGGTCCCATAATGCTGCAGGTCTCATTTACTACAGAAATAGAAAAAAGACTACTATCTGCTCCTTCAGGCTCCGCCTCCATTCTATCATTACCCTTCGTAGCTTGTGATACATCCTTTTCATAGGCCACCCCATCCCCTTGTTGCATCACGTCATTCACAGCTTCCTCTCTTTCTTTGTTACAGTTTGAAATTTGATCACCGCTGGTGATGCCGTTAACAGAAACATCCCTCTCCTTTCTGCTATGACTTGGGACATAGATCAAGTTAGGACCAAGCTCCTCACTCACTCTAATTGAGTGTCTATGACCTCTACATTCAAGGTTAACTACACTATTGATCATCTCCATATGTGACGTAAGAATCCTGATTTTACCATATGCCATGGATGAAATATTGAAGGTGCTCTAATTGATGTTCATGACCTTACCCCAAATCTCCCCAATCTTGATGAAGTTAGCTGTATTCCAAAGAGTGGGTGGCAAACCATAGCAGTTCAGGCCCATATATCTCTCTTGCTCAATCTTCAGTCCCCTCCTCCATTCCACCCTAGATTCACACCATTCGTGGATCCAATCTTTAAGGTTCTTCATACCTCTGTTTCTACCCTCTAGTGAAGAAAACACTAAGTATGCAACTCTTCCACCACCATATTTCACTTGCACATCAGACATACCTTTGGTATGCAGCTCCTTTTTAAGATCGAAGCATTGATAGTGAGACCAGAGTTTTACTATCACACTATTAGACAACCATCCATTTCCATACTCCTCAACAGTCACCGAGATAGATTTCCCCCTTGTTACTTTACCCCCCGTCATAGCTTCTGTATAAGACATCCCTTTTGTGCTGGGTACGTCCACTCTCATCCACATTTTTTCCTGTTTCCACTGTGGTAGATGCTAAAGATCAGCTTATGGTTTGACTTTGCTTAAATTCTTTGTGAAATTAGCTCGCTTGACCTTCAAAGCTCTGTCATCACACCATGTATCGTGGGCTTTTTGGATTGCCATTTCAGTTGCTACCGGATAGTCATACCGAACAAAGCCGAACCTGGTTCTTGTTAAATACCTCATCTTGCTGGGTATATAAACATTTATGACTACCCCAAAGTTTGTGAACAGATTGTACAATCCTTTTGGATGCATTGAGTCCTGTAAATTGTCAACAAAAATATTGTGAACTTCACCTGTTGAGTTTGATCTCGCCATCGATGTCTCCTCCTAAGACTGGTACTATTTATACATATACAAATAGGCAAAAGGGCAACAACAACAACTTGAAAAACACTTATTTTAAATTATAGATGATGAACCATTCTCTCCTTTCACCCTCAGATTAGTCATCTACTTTTCTTGCTTAAATCATGTTCTTGCACAACCCTTCACTTGTTTTCAAGTTCATATCATCAGTGCAGTCCCAGACACTCCCAGCCCACTGTTGATTTGTTGTCAATCAAAAGATGACGATTTTGGAGTGCATTTGGTGTACAATGGTCAGGAATTCCGTTGGAGCTTTAAGTTAAATTTCCTAGAAACTACTCGCTACGTCTGCCGATTCTAGTGGAATTCAAAGGACACCAGCTTTGATGTTTTCTCTGAAAGGTTGGTAGACTATTGCGAAACACTGAAACAGCCTTGGATGTGTGTCTGGGTAGTAAAACCAGATGGTTTCTATATTGGAAATGGTGTTTCGAATGTGACAAAGTTAAATACCTGGTGATATCTAATCTTCTTGTTTTTTTGGAAAAGATAAGAATCTATATGATTGAATCATCATGCAAAAGAAAAACATAGTGATTTAGAAAAATTATGTATGGTTGACTATTTATGTTTAGTTTTTATTTGATGGGAATAAAACTTTGATCTTGAAGTCTAAATCAACTCTGGTATTGACTCATAAAATGTCCATTCTGTCAAGTTGTGGAGTTGCTATTTTTTTTTGAAAATTTAAAATAAATGTAGAAAATAAAAAAAATTAAGGCCTCGCATGGCAATTACATGTTTTAGTCGAAGAGTCAAAAATTTACTATAAATTATCATATCATTTTCTCTACTTTTTTATACATCTTTTCATAAAAAGTTAAAAAATTACTAAAATGATTTTGTCAAATGTTTGAAGATTAAAAAAGATATCCAACAATTATCTTCACATGTTTGTCAAATGTTTTAAGATTAAAAAAGTACAATTGTATATAATGGATGAAAGAAGAAATATAAGATTTGGAATTAGAAACTCCCTTCCTCACAACCCCACTTAGCCGCCACTTGTTGCCTTTTCTTAGCCATTGTCACGGCCTTTTCTTCCCAAAACCAAACCTCAGGTTATAAAAAAAAAAAAAAAAAAATTAGGGTAAATTATGTAAATAGTCCTTGTAGTTTACACGATTTGTCAATTTGGTCCATGTAGTTTCAATTTGCTTGATTTTGCCCCTTAATTTAACGGATTGTGTCATTTTAGTCCAATAAATAATGGTTGCTAAGTTAATTTAACGGAAGGTCAAATAATGTGTCAATTTGGTTCTTGTACTTTACACGATGTGTCAATTTGGTTCCTGTAGTTTCAATTTTCTCGATTTTGACAGGGATTAAATTGACACATTGTGGAAAATACAGGGACCAAATTGACACATTGTTTAACTTTCAGTTAAATTAACTTAACAACTGTTATTTATTAGACTAAAATGGTACAATCCGTTAAATTAAGGAGCAAAATCGAGCAAATTGAAATTACATGGACCAAATTGACACATAATGTAAAGTACAGAGACTATTTGCGAAATTTTTCCAAAAAATTACATAAAATGGGTCCAATTTATGTACTCATGTATTTATTTTGGGCAATGTTAGGAACATAAAGACCAAATGTAGATGTCTCACACAAGATGTGTGTCACATGTGGGTCCCACATTATGTGGACTCCGCTCTTTGTGAGGCATATGTATCTCATTCTATAATTGATTCTCTATGTACTAAAACTTATTAATACAAGAAAATCGGCTAGTTCACAAACTATCATGAATCGGACTCTTACAATGACATTTCATCATCTTGTTATTTTGAACTTTTGAATTTTAATTTTGTTCATTTCGTGTTTAAAGTTTTTAATTTGAGCGCTAGCAAAATGAGTCCATTCCAAGTCACAAACAAGGTGACCCCAAACTATCGAGAGAGTAGATAATT
This sequence comes from Camellia lanceoleosa, assembly GCA_025200525.1. Taxonomy (NCBI): domain Eukaryota; kingdom Viridiplantae; phylum Streptophyta; class Magnoliopsida; order Ericales; family Theaceae; genus Camellia; species Camellia lanceoleosa. The sequence continues at coordinate 154,604,911 of CM045766.1, read as the reverse complement.
GATAGATAATTATAATTATATGATCATATCACTTATTAAAAAATAAAATAAAAATATGATTTTGATAGAGCAAAATATCTCATCTTTGAGATCTTTCTTGTTCTCGGAGAGGTCACTTCCTCGAGCAAAGTGGTTAGAAAGAACATTTCCCATATGCCTTCTACATAGATTCCCTCCTACATCATGAAGTGCTTACCTACCCATAGCTTTACAAGGGAGTAGATTTTGGGGAGACAATTTTTGGAAAAGAACTTTCCCTTCTCCATTATCTACATTAAGAATGAAAGTGGGAGATCCATAGAAAAACCTTATCATTATTTTTTCTCTAACTAGCTTGCTTTTTTCTTTATCCAATCTCTTATCTCTATCAACTCTTTACTATTGTGTTTCTAGTTACATCCATTGAAGAATCTAAATCTTTCATCATTTCTAAAAGTTTCAAAATTTTCGACAATATTCGAATTTTCTGCTAGACATTAGAATATTTCGACGACTTTTTCGATGACCTTTGAATTTTTCGGTAACACCCCCGAACCCTCTCATACAAAAATAAATTAAGACAAGAAAAAAATAATTAAATATTAGTTTTTCAAATGTTTTTAAGGTTAAAAATGATATCCAACTATTATCTTCACATGTTTGTCAAATGTTTTTAGGGCAAATTACACAAATGGTCCCTATAGTTTGAGACTTGTGTCACTTTGGTCCCTGATTTTTTAATTATGACACATTTGACCTTAAATTTTGAATCTTGTTCCAAATAAAGACAATTGAATATATAATTAGATTTTTCAAGGGTAAAATTGTCAATTTGATAAAATATAAACTAATTTGACAAAAAAAAATGTCAAACAAATATTTTTCAATTTTAAAAAATTATTTCTACCTACTAAAAATAAAATTATGTAAAATTGATAAATCTTTTAGACATTTATTTATTTATTTTTACTAAATTAATTTTTATTATGTATTTGGATGATGATCATATAAAATTAATTTAAAAAAATTAATCATGTAATTTTTATTAATTTTACATAATTTTATCATTGGTGGATAAAAATAATTTTAAAAAAATTAAAAATATTTTTTTGACATTTATTTTTGTCAAATTAGTTTATATTTTATCAAATTGACGATTTTACCCTTGAAAAATCTAATGATATTTTCAATTGTCCTTATTTGGAACAAAATTCAAAATTCAAGGTCAAATATGTCACAATTGAAAAGTTAAGGACCAAAATGACACAAGTCCCAAACTACAGCGACTATTAATGTAATTAACCCATGTTTTTATGTTAAAAAAGTTCACATGTTTATCAAATGGTTAAAAAAGTACACGTGTATATGATGGGTGTAAGAAGAAATTTTAGAGTTGCAATTAGAACCTCACTCACTTACAGCGCCGCTTAGCCGCCGCTCCTTTCCCCTTAGCCATTGTTGAAGCCTTCTCTCCCCAAACGAAACCTCAGTTCACATAAAATAAAATAAAATAAAATAACATCAAATGGATCCAATATATAGGAGTAGGCTCCTCTTCAATTCAAATCGGATTGAAAAGAATTGTTAGACTCATCACGAAATCCTTATCGATAATAAGTAGAGCTCATCAAATATTTCATTTTTATAAAAAATTATGTTAATCGGATATAAATATTTACTTAATTAAATCACATTTCTGTCAATAATAAATATAATTTTTAAAATAAATTGTTGACAAAAATATAATTCAATTAAGTGTTAATCAATATTCGATCAACGTAATTTTTTACAGGGATAAAATACTCAACGGGCCTTATATAATCAATGGTTCGAATCATCTATGTAGGCTCCATGTTGGGCCTCCTTCCAGTTAGAAAACCAAATTGGAGAGGAGCCTGCTCTCAATATATATACTTCTGTAAGGGGTTGTTTGGGGTGTCCTAAATAAGTATACTTTTTGTCTTTTTAGACTAAAAATTTGAGAAAAAAATATGGATGTTTGGATTAACTTTTTGACTTTTTATGGAAAAATGTGTATTAAAAAATTGAAAAAATTGGTTTGTAAGAGAAAATTAAGATTGAGAGTTCTGCAGCCGTAATTGTTGATTTTTGATGAATAATGTTAACTTTTTAACTTTTTGAGTAACTTTTTGACTTTTTCTTATCTTCCCAAACTTGAACTAAATGTTAAGACTAAACACACAGATGTCTTCCACAAAATGGGTACCACATGTGGGTCCATATTATGTGGGCTCTACTCTTTATGAGAAATCTATTCTATTATGAGACTTATTAATACAAGAAAATCAACTAGTTTACAAACCATCACGAATCGGATTTTTTAGGACATTTTCATCACCTTGTCATTTTGATTTTTAAAATGTTAATTTTGTTAGTTTCGTATCTAAAGTTTTTAATATGAGCTCCAGCAAAACAAGTCGACTCCAAGTCCCAAACAAGGTGACCCCAAACTATCGAGAGACTAGATTGTAATTATATCATGGTAAATTACAAATACATCTCTTGAGATTTAATTAAAATACGAATTGTTTCATATGGTTTTGAAAATTACATTCCACCTCCTAAGGTTTTTAATTTCATAACAAATCACTGATTTTATTAACAAATCATCAAGTCAATTAACAGTTTTTAATGATATTAGAAATATGTTTCAATTATAATTTAGGTAATTTTATTATTATATAGGAGAGCAATTATGAATTTTATTTTTTTAGTTAATTATGTTAAATTAAAAATTCTAATAAAGGGGTATTTGTAATTTTTCAAACTACAGGGGGCAATCTATATTTTAAGCAAATCTCAGAGGGTGCATTTGTAATTTACCCTTATATCATTAGGTCACTTATTAAGAAAGGAAAATTCTATTTTCATACACTTAATTACCTCAGTGCACACACTTAATGAAATATTATTTTAATAGCAATTATACCCTAAACTAAAATGATCATAATGGACATCCACTAGCACCCATAATACTATATGAAAATATTCTTTGTATACATCTTTAAAAAAAAAAAATAATAATAATAATAATAATAATAATCTCAATGTACACATTTTGAGTAAAAAAAAAAACACTAAACCTTAAATTTTTTTTTTATTTTTTATTATTGTCACTTTGCTTGCTACACACTCTATACTCCTCTATTACTTGCAAATCAATACTCTCACGACAACTCTCATATTGTTTTAATTTCTAGATTTATACTTTATTAGTGATGAAAATGTTAGTTTTTTTGTTCATAACTTTTTTTTTTCCTTTTGCGGTTTTCAGTCAGACAACCAGTACCGAATTATTTCATTATATTCGGACATCAACTGCCGAAAGTTTTCTTTCTTTTTTTTTTTTTAAATTTTTTTGGGAACAAATTTGTCGAACTAATCACTTTTATTCAAAAGTTAAGTGTCGAATTAAATGTATAATTTCGGAAAATCAATGCCGAAATCTCCAAACTGAAAAACATCAAAAAAAAAAAAAAAAAAAAAGTGTGGAAAGGAGGGTTGAGTGGTGTGTATACAATGATTATGAGTTAATGATATAATTGTAACTTTTAATGTGTGGATTGAAAAAATTAATTAATAATCAAATTAATAAGTGTGTGTGTTGAGAGAAGATGTGCATTGAGATAATTAAGTGTGTGAAAATATAATTTCCCATTAAGAAATGGACTAAAAATAGGGCTGAGCAAGGAATTTGTGAAATCCGTAATCTGATCCAGTCCAGTCCAGTCAAATCCAGTAGGTTTGGATTGATTTTTTGAATCCATGGTTCGGTTCTAGATTGAAAAATTAAAAATCTGTAATTCACGGATTGGTTTCGGATTGAACCCCACGGTTTTGGATTGGAACTGATCCGAACTGTATACAAATAGCCTATATTTTTATTATACACCCTCCTGCATAGTATCTTCTCTTATTTCATATAAAACTTAAATTCAAACCTAAACTTGCATAGTATCTTCTTTTATTACTTTTGTTTGCTAGTTTTTAGTGTTAATTTGTAATGGTCTAAAATACTTATGGTGGAACTAGTTTATTTTATGGTTGTTTAAATTCTAAAACAGTTTGTCCCTATTATGAAAAGACATGTTGCTATTGTGAAACTAATATGGTGCTATATTTATATTTTTACGAAATTAAAATGTTACATATATTTTTTTGTTACTTAATTATGTAAATCCATGGTCCTAAATCGATCCAATCCATGTTTAAATGGATTGGTTTGACGATTTAAACAGATTGGATTGGTTCCAATTTTTCAGAATCCGTAGATAACGGATTGGTCCTGATTTTACTCAAATCCGGACAATGCTCACCCCTACTAAAAATATGATTTTGATAAGGGCACACTACATTTTTATTCCCTTAAACTAAAAGGGTAAAAAAAAAAAACAACATTAAAGATGTGTACCATATGTACCTTATAATTAAAATAAAAATAATATAATTTTATACTTTCTGAGTCATAATTTAAAAAAAAAAATTGTCATAATTACTGTACGAGCACGAAATAATTCTTTTCGTATGATCCTGTTAATCAAGTTTGCACTCCTCCAAACAATGTTGCTTTGTCACCTGAAAACACAAACGTGAGCTAACCGGCGGGTGTGTGCCAAAACCCCTCCGATGCCTAAGTCAGCAACTGGACAATAGACAATAAGCTATGTGTATTCTAGAGTAAAAATTGGGATACCTTTACATAGGTATGGTCATGAGTTTTTATAGATTCTGCCCAACCCAATCCTAGTAGGATTCCAACTCTCCTTATAAGAGTCCTTCTAGGAATCACACATCCTGCTCACTACCAACCAAGTGAGATGGTTTACACAATCCCAGTAGGACTCTAATTCTCCTTAGTAGAGTTCTCCTAGGAGTCACACTCCTACTTACTACCAACCAAGTGAGATGATTTTGCATAATCCTAGTAGGACTCCGCTCTCCTTAGCTGAGTCCTCCTAGGAGTCTCATCACTGCAAGCCAAGTGAGATGGCTGAACCCTTTACCTTGGTTATACATTCTTGACCGAACTGCCTTATCTCGGCCCATTGTGCGGCCCAACTTCCAAAGAAGACTCTTCCTAGCTCGGCCCAATTTGTTTACAAATTTCCCTCTCAATTACATATAACATGGGATATAACTAAAGATCTCGTGAATTATAACTAAAATAATGTCATAACTAAAGAAGAAAATGACATAACTAGAATTGCATATAGTACACCCCTTTCAAAAGTATGCATATTATAATTTTCCAAAAAAAAAAAGAAGAATACTATTGTTTAATATTACTTTGTCCTCTTCAACTAAAAATTATAACACTTAACCATCATCATCTATTACTTTTTTTCAATTTAGACGTTAGTGATGAAAATACCATTTTAACTATAGGATACTTTGCGCCTTGAACTATCAATCAATAGCACTCTACCCTCTCAACTAAAACAAATGCTTGGTTTTTAATTTAAAATACAATTTTTAATTTTTAAATTTTTTTATTTATTTTATGTTTGGAAAAAAATTTCATATTTTAGTAAACAATTGTAAATTTTTAGATGCACCTACAAGTTAAATATTTGTGAATAAATTTTTGAAAAAATCACTAAAGATGAAAAAATATAAAAACAAAAAACTAGTATATTTTTGCATTTTTTTTGTCTGTAGTAATTTTTTTTAATTTCATCATAAATATTTTCTATTTGTTTGGTTTGGTTGTAAATTTAATTTTTTTAACAAACTAAAAATGAATTTAATGATAAAATGAAAAAAATAAAAATAAAAGGTCCAAATTGAAAATGATGTTGGGTGATAATTCAAGTGGATACAATACGATTTATCCTATTGATAAAATGGTATTGTAGTCATAAATGTACAAATTGAAAAAGAATAGAAAATAAGGGGGGTTATTAGTTGTTACAAATTATAGTTGAAGGAGGTAATAAGGCCAATTGTTGAAGGGGGTAAAATGTAATTTACCCTTGATATTAGAACATTCATTATTTTGAAAGCATATGTGATTTGATTGGTTTGATCAATTTGATTTTTTTGTATGAATAAATCAAATGATCTTCAAAATAAAAATCTTAGATTATCAAAGTGAGACCCGTAATAGATCTACTAAACCTCAATAGGTGTGTCTAATTGGCTCGTCCACCTAGACAATCCCATTTCTTACAGGAAATTATTCAATACTCTTGGAGTAATACTCCATTCTAATTATAGATTGACATCTAATATTTTGTCTCTTAAAACTCCAACACAAAAGTTATGGATTCCATGATTTACAATTCATTTGGAGCACTGCCCAAACTTACTCTAAGGACATGTTTGATTAGTAAGAGTATATAATATAGGATTGAGATTGTTAGTCCATGAACTCACAATCCTATATTTAATTGCAAATTTTATTAACCAGGTTATATGTACGGTAGACATTTAATCTGATGAAATTGGTCAATTTTTAATATTGAGGGGTTGAGATTATAATTTCAAATATGAAAGAAAAAAAATAAAATGAATATATAATAAATGATTATCTTACTAATTTAATTGAATAACTAATCTTACACTAATTCATAAAATTATTAATCATTTTACTATTAATCTTGTTAGTCAAATTGGGGCTAAAAGCATCCCCAGTAATCCCCCTAAACCCACCCCTTACCTATTTTAGGGGTTGAAATCACTTTAAACATCTCCAGTAGTTTCCCTAAACTAGTTTTTGCTATAGTCACTCCCTATTTGTAGGGAGTCACTGTAACTTCCTTATATCTGATAAATTCTTACTTTATTTTGTTGAAGGCATGAAGGGGGAGTCCCCTGGATGTCCTCCAGACATCCCGTGAGTGCCCTGTAGCTGAAGAAGAAAAATGTCCAAAAATGACCTAATCGGTCGACCGCCCGGTCGACCTCCTATATTTGTATTCCCCTGCTGTGTTACTGGTGTTTGGTTGGCTTTTCATTATTTTATTATTAAAAAAATATATTTAAATTTAAAAGTAATTAAAAATATTATTTTAATATAATAGAGAAAGAATAGGGAGTTTGATAGGGAAAGTAAATGAAAAAGTAATTCTTAAAATAGAAAAAAAAAAATTTAATAATATTTTAGGGTAAAATTTAAGTAAACTGCTAGGAATGCTCTAAGAGCATTGAATACTTTTTTCATTTCTAACTGACTTCCATTCTTGCAAAATGGTCAATCAATTGCTTGCTTGATTTGGAATTATTATAATGTAGATACTTATATGTAATTTATTTAAATGCTCATAATTAATTGTAGGGGCATTTACACACAAATTCTAATTTATGAACTTATACTTCATTAAATTTTAATTAAGATTTTTCATACCTTCAAGTCTCATTAAATTTTTAATAATCGGAATTGCACTTCTAACAATGATTGTTCATCATTTATGATTATCTATAAACATGAGGATTTGACATTCGTTTTGATTTTCAAAACTTTAAAACATCAACTTTCAAATTGAAAAAACTGAAAAAAAAAAACTAGTCAGTGTGTTTGGTTTCAGTTTTCTAAATTTAATTTTCTGAAAACTGAGTATTTTGTTTTTCATATTATTTTATTTTATTTTTAGTGAATATTTTTTCAATTTTAAGCAAATTTTTTTTTTTTAGATGCACCTTACTTAGATGTATTTAAATAGTAAAATATTTGTGAAAAAATATTTTAAAAAACTAATAAATACACAAAAATATGAAAAATATACTAATTTTTGTTTTGTTTTGTTTTGTTTTGTTTTGGTATTTATTAAATTTTTTAAATATTTTTTTCACAAATATTATATTTTTGAAGTGTATTTATGTTAGGTGTGTCTAAAAATAAAAAAAAAAAGTTACTTAAAATATTAAAATCATTGAAAACATTAAAATACGTAAAATAAAAAAGTACAATTTTCTCAAAACTATTTTTTGAAAATTAAAACCAAACAAGTTGAGAGTTTTTTTTTTTTTTTTGAAAAAATTGAAAAAATTGAATTATTTTTTTGTGCAAAACTGAAAATTTTGTGTCTATAAAGGAGCATGATGATGAAACATTGATGTGCAAAACTAAAAAAAAAAAAAACCCTTGAAAAATGAAAAAATTGATAACGTTCTTAGTTTTAAAACTAGAAAAAACTGAGAATGTTTATGATTTTATTGGATAGTTGAATCAAACCAATAAGTAGAAGGATAAAAACCTTTAATCTCATACTCTGGTTTTTTTTTTTCTTTTCCCCATCATTTAGTGAAATAATTATTTAAAACATTACTATGCAGAATTGATAATATTCTTAGTTTGAAAAATTGAGAAAAATTAATAATATTCTCCGTTTTACTAAATAAGATTTATTGGTTTATAATTTTTAAAATGAAATCTGAACGATCATAACATTTGTAAAAAAGACTTTTAAGTAATTAACTCTTAATTATATGGGCAATCCTAGAGACCACTAAAAATGGTACTCTAAAGGAACCACTAATGATGTGGCATTCACTTTTTTTTAAAAAAAAAAAAAAAAAAAACCAGACACAACAATATTGTGGCAATAAGTGGGACCCACTGCCACATCATTAGTTATGACACTAATTAGTGCTCCCACTTATTTTTCTAATTATATTTTGAAAAATGCTTGGGAGCACTAATTAGTGCTACCACTAATTAGGTGGCAGTGGGTCCCACCAGTAATGATGTGATGTTTTGGTCTTGGAGTTGTATTTTTTTTTTTTTTTACTTTTTTAATGCATTAGTGCTATTAGTGGTGGTGTTTTTAGTGGAATGAATCATTGTTATATTTTACTGTAAATGCAAAATGCAAGTACTATTTATGCACATACACGCATAGGCTCAAGGCAACAACACCTCAAAAAACACTTCTTTCAAATTATATGATGGCGAACCATTCTCTTCTTCCGATCCTCGTCTTAGTCCTTTACATTGCTTGCTCAAATCATGTTCTTGCACAATCCCAACCCCAATCCCAACCCTTACTACCCTTGAGACGTTTTGAGGTTCATATCACCAGTCAAGTCCCAAACACTCCCGGCCCATTGAAGATTCATTGCCAATCGAAAGACGATGATCTTGGAGTGCATTTCTTGAACTTTGGTCAGGAGTTCTATTGGCGCTTTAGGGAAAATTTCACAAAAACTACTCTTTTCTTCTGCCGATTTCAGTGGAATTCAAAGGACACAAGCTTTAATGTTTTCTTCAGAAATATGGTAGATTATTGCAAAGAACCCCAGGGGCCTTGGCTGTGTTTCTGGCAAGTAAAACCGGATGGTTTCTATATCGGAGAAACCAACCCGACAAAGTTATATAGTTGGTGATATCCAATGTTATTATTTTTTGAAAAAATAAGAATCTATATGATTGAATCATCATACAGAAAAACATAGTAATTCAGAAAAAAAATATATATATATATATATGGTTGACTATTTATGTCTAGTTTATACTATTTGATGGGAATAAAACTTTGATCATGAAGACTAAATCAACTCTGGTATTCACTCATAAAATGTCTATTATATCAAGTTGTGGAGTTACTATTTATTTTTATTTTTTACCTTTAAATTAAATCATGAAAAGAAAAAATTAAATATCAGTTTGTCAAATGTTTTAAGGATATTGACAACTATCATGTTTTAATGTGTGGAGTGTTTTGGTATATGGAAAGAATATATTGATACTATAAATATTTTATATTTTTTCTGGTCAATAGAACTCTTTTTGTAAGGGTTGTGATTCCCTCCAATCTATGATTTGGATTGAATGGTGATGTTTGGTCCCGTGAGTTTCACCATGAGTACTAACTTGATGATTTGAGCTTTACTGTGACTTTTATATTGTAATCCCAAGCGCAGGGTGTCGCGAAGTAATATAATTCGGTGAGTCCGAGGTCGAATCCATAAGGACCAATTTGTTCAAAATAATTGCCGAACACTCAAATAAAGTAAAGAAAAATATGATTTTAATTTTTGAAATGGTTGAATAATTTGAGAAAAATAATTAATCAAAAGATAAAACAAAGGTGATTATAAAAAGGGTGCTAAGGCATCAAAGATTCTCCACCAATACTTTTTTTTAAATATTTTAAATTCAATTTATATAACTTAATTGAAACATACACAAAGGAGTATTTTCAATCGAAAGATAAAAATGATTATTCCATATAAAAATTATTTTCAAAAAAATTAATCACTTTCACTGATTGACTACACCATAACAATCTAGTTATTTGATTCGTAGAGAATATCACGCTTTTATCGTGTCCGGAATCTACAATAGAATAAGATATTATACAAAATAAAAACTTTTTCTAAATAAATCAATCAATTAAAATAATCTGACATTGAAAGTCATGATTGAATCATAAAATGCTTATAAAGAAAACATTGGAATTTCATCCCTAATCTTAACAAATAAAATTTAGAACATCATAAAAACAAAAGAAAAATAATGTGTATTAAAAGGTGCTTTCTCCCCGAATTCTTCCCCCCTTCTCAACAGATTCACATAGTGACCAATCAAAAAAGAAAGGGGGTCAAAGGGGGTGAGGGGAAAGGGGGTCTCAATCTTTATTCTTTATATTTATAGTGATTGCTGATGCGTAAATTGAGGCAAGTTCCTAGTAGTTCCAACATCATCCCTCAAATAGGATTTCTTTATCACTTCATTCAGCCAATTGAGCCTTGATTCATGCGTCATCCTTCTATTGGTTGTGTTGATGTAACAAACCATTTTTCGATTGGCCTTATGATCTTTTCTGCTGAGAATTAAGTTTGACTTCAATTTGCTTTCTTTTTTTCCTTAATCGCCATCTTACCCAATCCTTATCCTAATTGTGAATTATTCTACGAAAAGTAAAATTATATCATTAAATTCACAATTAAAAATAAAGTAAGGAAATTAATTTAATAAAGTGCAATTAATTATTAAAAATAATAAAAGAATTATACATTTTAAACCATTCATCAAGCTCTATCACTTTTTTTTTTTATGGAGTTCAATTTATTGTTTTTTTCTGTGATAAACAAAAAAATTGAATATCTTACGATTATTGTATCAATTTAATTTTTTTTATAAAAATAAATAATTATACAAAATAAACTATTTAAATTATCCAAATAGAGATCACACTAGTCTGAATAATACATTATAGTCCAAATCTCAATAGCGGGGATCTGCCCTTTTTGGAGCATATCTAATCCTTGCTTTTTTTCTTTTTTCCTTTTTATTTTTATTTTTTTTTCATTTCAAATTTGAGTTAAAATTTTTATCTGATACCAAGAGTTGTACGTTAAATTTTAAATTTTTATCAAATAATCGGTCGATCGGGAGGACAATCGAGAGGATGTTTGGGTACTCGTTCGGTCTAGAGTAAATTGTGTTCAAAATTTTCCCAATCTGATTGTCTACCTGGTTGTTCGACCGATCGTTTACCCGGCTAACCGACCGGTTATCTATCTGGTTATTTATAAAATTTGATGAAAGGTTAAATGCTTCTTTAATTTAATGAAAAAAAATAAGACTCCCTTTATTTAATACTAATTTAATAAAATAATTAATATTTTTATTAAATTATTATCAAATTTAAATTTGATAAAAGATTTGGTTAATGATGAGAAATGGTCTTATAAGAGCATCTCCATCAATTCCCTTATAATAGCTTTTTGCTATTATAAGGAGTTAATTCTTCACAAATTCTTCTCCAATAGATCCCTTATACCATCCCTTAAATTTAGAATTGCTACAGTAACTCCCTATTTATAGAGAGTCCCTATAGCTCTCTTATATCTGATAAATTATTATTTTATTTCGTTTTAGGCGTGAAGGAGAAGTTCCCTGGATGTCCCCCGGACGTCCACTCGGACATTCCTCGGATGTCCATGAATATCCTGTAACTGAAGAAAAAAAATGCTCAAAAATAACATAATTGGTCGTCCACCTGGGCGTCAGGCCCCTAACTTCTACTTCTATTGCTTTCTTCTGTAATTATTCCTATCAGCTTTGAGCCTCCATTTGCTCAAGCACTACCTTTGGGACTTGGGACTGGGGCCTCTCATTTGCTTAAGCTTTCACACCTCTCTCTCTCTCTTTCATTTGCTCAAGCACTGCTTTTAAGTCTTATTTTTAACTTTATTTTATATTGTTTAATTATTTTATTATTAAAAAATGTAAAATTTAAAAATAATTAAAAACATTATTTTAATAGAATAGAAAAAGAATAAGAAGTTTGTTGAAAAATGCAGATGGAAAAATAATTCTTAAAATAAGAAATGAATTTTTTAATAATATTTAAAGGTAAAATTTAAATAAGTTGATAGAAATGCTCTAAAACCTTAATTAATTCTGCCATGATGCCACGTCAAACTCACCTCCCAATTTAACCCATCCTGATTTAGACACGTCATCAAAACTGCGGTGCACAAAATCCTAGAAACCTCCAAAATAATATCATCTGACGATCTGATGAATGTGTACAAGAACTTCACTTCACACTGCTCTTTCTCACTCTGTCTCACTCTCCATTAACGGAACAAACATTTGTAATCTGTCTCTCCTCATATACGCATGCATACATATATATAGTTTACATACATGTCGCCAGATTTGGTGGGTGCTTACGCAATGGGTGAGCCTCCTAATGATAGAGAATTCGAACAAGGGAACTCGAAGAAGAATAACCCAGTTGTGGAGATTGAAGTGTCGAATGATGATGGAGATGATGTTGATAGGAGAGGAGAAGTGATGGAGACAATGGGGAAGAAGAGAAAGAAGAGGAAAAGAGAGCCTTCCAGAGAACTGAAAACAGAGGAGGCTCTGCTTCAGGGCCCTTTGACCGTGTTTGGCTCAGATATCATGATCATGATTCTGCGCCATCTCAACGCACCCAGTGTGGCACTATCACTCCTTACCTCACAAACACGGTATGGAGTTGCTTCCAGCGACTGCCTCTGGAAAAGAAAGGTTTGCCTGCATTTGGGTTTCACTTAACAATGTCAAATTTGGTTTCTGATGATTTTAAAGCGATTTTTATTTTATTTTATTTTTTTTACAATTGGGTTTCGTGTTTTAATTTATAAGGCTCACTGTGTTTTCGATTTAGAGAGGATTTGACAATTGGGTTTTGGGGTGTGTGTGTGTGCGCGCGCCTAATTTGGGGGTCACTTTTGTTCTAGAGAGTTAATGGGTTTTAATTTGGGGCTTTATGTCAGTTTAGCCCTAGAGAATTGAATGTTGGGTTTTAATTTGCTATTGCATGCATACCCATTCGTGTTTTATTGATTTTTGTTGCTGTGCTTCATTTGGTGTTCCACAGAGCTACAATTATGTAGGATATTGTTAATAGGATTAGGGATTATTTTCGGGAATTGAATTTTTTATTTTATTTTTTGGCTTGGTTTATAGTGAGTGGAGTTTACTGCTGTTTTTCTTATTGTTGAGGTCCATTTCGTAGCATTTTGTGATGTGGTTTGCTTTACTTGCATGCATGGTTTTAAATAACGAAATTAGGATATGTATCGGTGTTTGGCAATAAGAGTCGTATATCGGCCAATATATTGATGAATAATGGTATTGGAAGTCCAAAATTTGAATACATAACGGCCAATATAATACGTAGTGGCCGATATTTAAAACCTTTCTTGCATGCTTGTAATTTTTTTATTTTATTTCTTATTTTTAAATAATTACACTGGTCTACAGAATTTGAGAATTTATTTTGATTTTCTGCAAGTATGGCTTATTTTGTTTTGTTGCCTTGATTCCTTCATACATGGCTAGCTTTTTTACTCATTGGTGTGAAATCCTAATTGGAGTTTCCTTTGAGTTTAAGTTTAGAGGGTGTAGAGAATGAGGTTGAGTCAGCACATTGGATGGAGCCTTATGGGAACTATGTTGGCAAGAATTAAGTTGGCATTCCAGAGATGGCTAGGTGTGTGTGTGTGTGTGTGTGTGTGTGTGTGTGTGTGTGTGTGTGTGTGTGTGTGAGAGAGAGAGAGAGAGAGATTCCGCTGGATTCTCCACCACATGATTTAGGTTTTCCCATTGCTGTTCGATAAGGGTAAGAGAACTTGTACTTTGCATCTTATCTCTAATTTTGTTTCATATGTCCATTTGTCCACTTTTTCTATGGTGATCTCCATAAGCAGGTTTATATGGAGTAACCTTGTTTAGTGGGTAGGAACCTTAACTGGTAAGACGATGGAGTTGGTAGATGTTATGATTAGGAGGAGATTTAGTATAACTTGCATACAAGAAACTAAGTGGACGGGTGAGAAAGTTAGGGAAATTGAGGATACTGGTTTTAAAATGTATTATAATGGCAAGGATAGACGCAGGAATGGGGTAGGAATCTTAATTGCCAAGGGTCTTGTGGAGAATGTAGTGGTGGTCATTAGGAAAGGGGATAGGATTATGTTAGTTAAACTAGTTATTGGAGAGAATATAGTGAATGTTATTAGTGCATACGTCCCTTAAGTAGGATTAGATGATCAGACTAAGAGGGATTTTTGGGAGCAAATGGATGAGATCTTACAGGAGATACCCGTAGGAGAGAACCTGGTTATAGGTGGAGATATTAATGGCCATGTAGGCATAGATAAACTAGGCTATGAAAGGGTGCATGGTGGATACGATTTTGGTGACAGAAATGAGGTTGGAGAGAGTATCTTAGATTTTGCATTGGCTTCTGGCCTGGTGGTAGCCAATAGCATGTATAAGAAGAGGGAAGAGCATTTGATAACCTTTAAGAGTGGGTTAGTTAAGAGCCAAATATATTACTTTTTAGGGAGAAAAGTGGACTGCCTAAAATGCAATGATTGTAAGGTGATTCCTGGAGAGAGCCTGACCTCTCAATATAGGATTTTTGTACTAGATTTATGTTTTAGAGGGCAATACCAAGTTAGGAAGGATGGTGGGCATTGTAGGACGAGATGGTGGGACCTAAAAGGGGATAAATTAGAAATATTTAAGAATAAAATAGATAAGGAAGGTACTTGGGACTTGTAAGATGATGCTAACACTATGTGGAACTCGATGGCTAATTGTATGAGGAGAATCTCAAGGAAAGTGCTTGGAGAGTCGAAAGGAATGGGACCCAGCTCTAGGAAAACTTGGTTGTGGAGGGAAGAGGTTCAAGCGGTAGTTAAGGCAAAAAAAGAGTGCTTTAAAAAGTGGCAAAAGGATAGAACTGAGGGAAACCTTAAGAGCTATGGATTGGCTAATAAGGAGGTGAAGAAAGTAGTGAGAGAGGCTAAGTTAAAAGCTTATGATGACCTATACACTAGACTAGATATTAAGGAGGGAGAGAAGAGGGTATACAAACTTGCTAAGATACGAGAGAGGAAAATAAGAGATTTTAATCAAGTTAAGTGCATCAAAAGTAAGGATTCTAAGGTATTGGTGAGGGATGAAGAGATTAAGGAAAGATGGAAGAACTATTTTGAGAAACTATTAAATGAGGAACATGGAGGTATGGCAATGGGGGAAGAAATAGCCAGTAATACGTATAAACTGAGACTATAGGTTTTATCGTAGGATTAGGAACTTTGAAGTGGAGATTGCACTTAAGAAGATGAAATCAAATAAGGCTTTAGGACCAGATAATATCTTTATTAAAGCTTGGAAGTGTTTGGGTAAAAAGGGGATTACTTGGTTGACTAGGTTGTTTAGCAAAATTTTGTTGACTAGGAACATGCTAGATGAGTGGAGGAAGAGTATTTTAGTACCAATCTATAAGAATAAAGGAGATGTCCAGAATTGCAACAACTATAGAGGAATCAAGCTAATGTGTCATATAATGAAAGTGTGGGAGAGGGTGATAGAACGCCGAATGCAAGATATAACAGAGGTGTCAGAGAATCAATTTGGGTTTATACCTGGCAGGTCAACAATGGAAGCGATCTATCTTTTGAGGAGAGTAATAGAAAAGTATAGAGAAAAGAAAAGAGACATTCATATGGTGTTTATGGACCTTGAGAAAGCATATGATAGAGTGCCCCGGGATATAATATGGTGGGTGTTAGCGAAGAAAGGGGTGACAAAAGGTTACATTGATGTGATTAGGGAAATGTATGAATGGGTGGTGACCACTATTAGATTGCCTGCTGGAGAGACAAATGAATTTCCTATTACTGTAGGGTTACACCAAGGATCTACCTTAAGTTTTTATCTTTTTGCTGTAGTTATGGATGAGTTGACGAGAAATATCCAGGATGACGTGCCATGGTGTATGCTTTTTGCAGACGATATAGTGCTAGTGGATGAGACTAGAGAAGGAGTTAATACAAAGTTGGAGATTTGGAGAAAAGCTCTTGAATCTAAAGGATTCCAGATAACTAGAACTAAAACAGAGTACATGGAGTGTAAATTTAGTAATAGTAACAATGAAAGTAGAGGAGAAGTGAAGATTGAGAACCAAGAACTTCCTAAGAGTGAACATTTTCGCTATTTAGGATCAATTATCACAACAGTGGGGGAGATTGATGCGGATGTGGCCCATAGGATTAAGGCGGGATGGTGCAAGTGGAGAAGGGCATTTGGGGTACTGTGCGATAGACGAATATCCACTAGACTTAAAGGTAAGTTCTATAGAACGGCTATTAGACCAGCGATGTTGTATGGGACGGGGTGTTGGGCAACCAAGAAATAACATGTAGATAAGATGAGCGTGGCTGAGATGAGAATGCTAAGGTGGATGTGTGACAAGACTAGACAAGACAGAATTAGGAATGAATGTATTCGGGAATGGGTAGGAGTAGCACCGATAGAAGATAAGCTGAGAGAGAATCGATTGAGATGGTTTGGTCATATTCAATGAAGACCAACAGAGGCAATAGTGAAGAGATGCGATGTCAGAACGGTAGATGGAAGTGGTAGGGGCGGTAGGCCTAGATTAGCATAGCTTAGCATTGTAAATAGAGATATGGATCTACTTAATTTGACTAATGAAGTGGTCTTTGATAGGGCCGCGTGGAGAAGAAGGATTCATGTAGCCGACCCCATTTGATGGGACTTAAGGCTTGGTTTGGTTTGGTTTAACCTTGCTCAGTGGGTGTCAATGTTAGCATGTTTGAAAAATTCATTATATGGACTCAAACAATATCCTCGTGCTTGGTTTGGAAGATTCAGTGATTGCTATGATTGACTTTGGTCTTTAGAGGTGTGGGGTAGATTTTTTTTTTTGGGTGATAAATAAACAAATTTTATTGAAAAAGTATCAAGACGATACAAAGAATACAAAAACAAACCTAACAACTATAAACAAACATAACCAAAACAGCTCTAAACAGCAAGACAAAAACAAACAAAATAGCTACTAAATCAATTTCTCTACAAAATCAACAAAAGTCAAAACATCTGGGTCTACTGTCAAAGATATCCAACTATGCAGCACAATGAACAAACGCTGCTCCAACCATGCCGCCGAACGCATCTCCCTCCCAAAAACTCACCTGTTATGCACCAACCAAACTAGCCACATTAGACAATGGCCAGCCATCTTCCATGCCTTTCGACGTCTCTTCCCAACCCTTCTCCAAGCCCAACTTTGTAACACCGCCCTCACTGTTCCTTGGTTGAACCCAAGCCAAACTGAAGATAGCAGCAATAAACATCCAAAGACGTGAAGCAACTGGACAGCAAATAAGCAAGTGATCCACCGTCTTCGTATCTCCACAACACATGTAACACCAATTTACTAAAATATGCCCACGACGAACCAAATTATCAATCGTCAAAATACACCTTAATGCTGCTGTCCACACAAAAAAGCAACTTTGGACGGAAAACCCACAACCTAAACACTCTGCCATGGGAACAGCACCCCATCCCTTCTCGTCAGCATGTGGTAAAACGAAGACACAGAAAATACTCATTTGGACTTCGGGCAATCCCACCTCAAAGAATCCTCCCAACCCCCCAAACCGGAGTTCGTACAAAAAGCCCAACAAATCCAGCAACTGGCCCACCTCCTAATTCTGCACTTCACGACGTAACCCAACCTTTCATACCACCACTTGGCTTGCACCTAAGCATAAGAGCCCATCGTCGCTTCTTGATTAATCATAATACAAAAAATTAATGGTAACATCACCTCCAATGGCATCTCTCCACGCCATCCATTCCTCTAAAATCAAACCCTATCCTCTACCCCTACCATAAAACTAACTCTTTTCCAAAACTCCTCCCGGCCCAGAAAAGACTCATTTGGACTTTGGGCAATCCCACCTCAAAGAATCCTCTCCAACCCCTCCAAACCGGAGTCTGTACAAAAAGCCCAACAAATCCAGCAACTGGCCCACCTCCCAATCCTGCACTTCACGACGCAACCTAACATTCCATACCACCACTTGGCCTTGCACCTGAGCAAAAGAACCTACCATCGCCTCCCACTCAATCACAATACAAAAAATTTACAGGAACATCACTTCCAATGCCATCTCTCCACACCACCTATCCCTCCAAAACTGAACCCTATCCTCCATCCCTACCCTAAAACCAACTCTTTTCCAAAACTCCTCCCAGCCTAACCAAATTGCTTTCCACAAACTCCACCCATGTGACTGTCTAACCTTTCTAGTACTCCAATCCCCCCATCCCAAACCATATTTAGCCCTCATCACTTTCCTCCACAATCACTCCCTTTTTACCCCAAACCGCCATAACCACTTCCCTAAAAGAGCTAGATTAAACGAAATCAAACTCCGAATCCCCAACCCCTCCATCATCTTAGGAGAACAAATTTGATCCCATGCTACTAGATAGTAATGAAAAGACTCAGGCCCTCCACCCCATAAGAAATCCCTCTATAACTTCTCTAATCGCTTTGCAACAGACACAGGGATGACATGAATTGACATGAAATAAGTCGGAATGCTTGAGAGGACACTCTTTATCAGTGCAACTCGCTCCCCCTTTCGATAGATATTGGTGCTTCCAGATGTAAGAATTCCAAATAACTCGTATATTCAATTGTGTATGTTTACAAAGAGTGCATCAGTTATATAGCCCTAATCTATGACAGAAAAAGGAAATACACAGAAAAGGGAATTGCCTAAAATTGCCTAATTCCTAATATAGCATATATACAATATATATTCTCACACCCCGCTCAAACTCAAGGTGTTTTAACAGAAAACACTGAGAGTTCGCTAAGAAGAAATTGAAACCGAGCGATAGTGTGAGTCTTGGTGAAGAAGTCTGCAAGTTGCAAAGCTGAGGAGACAAAAGGAAGCAAGATAGAGCTAGACTACAGATGCTGTTGTAGAAAGTGACAATCAATCTCAATGTGTTTCGTCCATTCATGAAAGACAGTATTGTGGGCAATCTGAATAGCACTGCGGTTGTCATAATAGAGGGAGGTTAGAGAAGACTGAGGGACATACAAATCAGAGAGAAGACAACGAAGCCAAACAAGCTCAGCAGTAGCATGAACCATAGCACGGTACTCAGCTTCTGCAGTAGAGTGAGCAACAACAGTTTGTTTCTTGCTTTTCTAAGAGATAAAGGAATCACCAAGAAACATACAAAAACCAGAGGTGGACTTGCGATCAGTAACATCACCAGCCTAATCAGAATCAGCATAGGCCACTAAGTCTAAAGAGAAAGTAGACGACAATAGCAAGTCTTGAAATATGGTACCGTAGAGATAGCGAAGAATGCGAACCAAAGCAGCCCAATGGGTAGAGTGAGGAGCAGAAACGAACTGACTAACCACATGAACAACATAAGCAAGATTAGGGCGAGTGACAGTCAAATAAGCTAAATAACTCACCAGCTCGCGATAGACCGTGGGATCATCCAGAGGGACACTATTAGTAGAGTTAAGCTTCACATTAAGCTCAATAAGTGCATCAGAAACCTTAGTATCAGTAAGGCCGGCACGGTGAATAACCTCATTGGCATACTTGGCCTTAGACAGAAAATAGCCCTTAGGAGAAGAGGCAACCTTAGTACCAAGAAAATATCGCAATGGACCCAGATCCTTCATTTTGAAGGTACGGAAGAGATGTTGCTTGACCTTAGAGATAACAGAAGAGTCAGAGCTAGTGATGATCATATCATCCACATAGAGTAGGAGAGCAACAAAACCAGCTGAGGTATATCTCAGAAACAAAGCAGAGTCGGAAGCAGAAGGATGAAACCCAAGCTTGATAACGGTAGTTTGAAAGCGATCATACCAAGTACGAGGAGACTGCTTTAAACCATACAGAGCACGCCGAAGACGACAAACTTGCCCAGAGGAGTGAAGAAGATCAGGGAGAGGATGCATGTAGACCTCTTTAGTGAGATAACTGTTAAGAAAAGCATTCTTAATGTCCATCTGATAGAGAGGCCAATGTCGAATAGTAGCAATAGAAATCAAGGTATGAACAGTAGTCATCTTGGCAATAGGGGCAAAGGTCTCCTCATAATTAATTCCATACTCCTGTGAGAAACCCTTGACAACCAAGCGAGCTTTGTAGCGCTCGAGAGAACTATCAGAATGAGTCTTGACTTTATAGACCCATTTGCAACCAACCAGATTCTTGCCAGCAGGCAAAGGAACCAACTCCCAAGTGTTAGTCTTCTGTAAGGCAAACAACTCATCCTCCATAGCTTGAACCCAATTAGGGTCCTAACAGGCCTCCGTGTAAGACTGTGGTTTTGAAAAAGAATGAATAACAGACAAAAAAGTACGATAAGAAGCAGAAAAACATGTATTAGACCAACCCAACCTGTTTGGAAGATGACGCTCACGAATAGGATATCGGTGTGCAGTAGGATCAGAGTCGTCAGAAGTAGAAGGAGCAGCAACAGAAGTAGAGACAACTGGAGGTGGGGGAGCCTGATGACGAGAATAGACCAACAACGGAGGGGAAGAAGAAGCTAAAGGAGGAGAAGGAGCCATAGATGACGCAGACGGAGAAGTCCCAAACCAAAGAGTCGTGACTTGTTCCTCCAACCTGCAGCCATAGAAGAAGCCCAAAAGCTCCACTAACTGATCTTGCTCCCAATCCTGGACATCACGACACAAGTGCACATTCCAAACAACCAACTGCCCCTTTCTTACCCTCACATCACCTACCAACACCTCACAATCATCAGCAACAACAAAGACCAAGGGGAACCGTAACTCTAATGGCAAGTCACCACACCACCTATCCTGCCAAAAATGAACTCTATTCCCCACACCTACCTTCATCCTAACCCTCTTCCAAAACTCCTTACATCCAAACCTTTCCCCTTCAACACACCACAACCATGAGATTGACCCACTATGCCCAAACACCACTCTCCTCTCCCGACACTAAATTTTGCTACTACCACCCTTCTCCAAAGACGCTCTCTCTCCTCCACAAAATGCCACAACCACTTCCCCAACAAGGCCAAATTAAATGCGACTAACCGTCAAACCCCCAAACCCCCCCTCATTAGGTATACAAATTCGATCATAAGCCACTGGATGATAAAGAGAACCCCCACCCCCACCACCCCACAAAAAATCCCACTGCAACTTCTCAATTTGCTTTGCCATTGCCACCGGAATCACATGGACAGACATAAAATAAGTCGGGATCCTCGACAAAACACTCTTGGTCAATGTAAGGTGTCCACCTTTCGACAAATCTTGCCGCTTCCACCCAACCAAGGTACACGATCCACAACTGCATTCCAAACCCCCCCTGTCTTGAAGGAGGCCCCCAAAGGCAAACCCAAATATGTCACAGGTAAAGAGACCACCTTATATCCCAAAATGGTTGCCAATATCGAAGTCCTCACCACTTTACCTACTAGAATCAATTCAGATTTAGCTAAGTTCACCCGAAGGCCCGACATCGCCTCAAAACACAAAAACACACATCTCAAATACCCAATTTGGTCAACCTCCGCATCACATAAAATGAGCGCATTGTCCGCATAAAACAAATGAGAAACCTTCGGAACTCCCGGAGCAACCCCTACCTCAAACCCCTTCAGTAACCCTCCTTGCACCGCTCTAGCCAATAACCGCCCTAAAGCCTCTATAACCAAAATGAATAATAGAGGAGACAGAGGATCACCCTGCTGCAATCCTCTATAGATAGGAAAGAAGCCTTTCGAGGACCCATTGACTAAAACTGACATTTGCACAAAGGATATACAAAACTGAATCTAGCTCCTCCACCTATCCCCAAAACCCATCCTCTCTAGCAAGTACAACAAAAATTTTCGGTTAACATTATCATACGCCATCTCAATGTCTAACTTATAGATAATCCCTTCCTTGATGCAACCTTGAATCCACACACACATTAGCTACTAAAACAGGACATGGTGTAGTCTTCAGCCCAACTATTCTTTGTCCTTATTTTCTTCTTCATGTCTTGTTTGAATTAGACGCAAGAATATCAATAAAAGAAAAGTGAATGCAGCAAGCTAAAGGACATGGTACCAGATGACGATGCTATTGTAAACAAAATGAACGATGCAAGGCTAATATGGACAAACAGGAGTAATAATGGTAGGTAAAAATGTCATAAGAATTTTTAAGGATGCAATCTTTGAAAAACCGTCTAATAGAATATTGAATATGCTTTGCGGTGTCAAGGATTTTATGTTCTGAATAGTGTATCTTTTTATGTGTTAGTCCATTTCTTGTTCTTTCATGTGAGATTCCTCTCAGTGTTAACTTTTAGGCAGAGGCAGTGTACCACAATGAATCATTTCTTTTCCTGAAAAATCATATTTTATGGAATCTTAACTCCTCGCGGTTATTGAGTTTCCTCTGGGCCATGTATGTTGGAAAGTTTTACTTAGTTTTTCATTAATTGGGAATTAGCTTCCTTACCCAACGCTGAGGTGGGCTTCCTGCCTTAAAATTCACAGCTAATGAGTGAAGTGACATTAGGTCATTCCAAATTAATTGTAATAATGTGTTAGGGGCCTAACATACACATCTTTGCTTTTCTTTGTAGTGTGAGGAATTATGGTTTGGGAAAGCTCACATACCTCATTCATCACAACTCTGGGGGTTATCAAAGTTAGCTTATTCAACATCCGTCATGGATGGCAAATGTACATGACTAGCGCTCTCTCTCTCTCTCTCTCTCGACACATACAAGCAGAAGATTTCATTCTCCTTCCTTCTAACGCACAAGTTCTTCATTTCGCACCGATCATGAAGGAGGATCTGTGTGATCATGTTTGGGAATTTCACTTTAACGAGGTATGTGCCACTACCATTTAAGTTGAGTCCATGACATACTTTTTAGGAGATATGACCACTTTGTGTCTTTCACAAACCTTGTCATTGACATGGTGTTGAACCATTGAAGTGTTATAAAGTGGGGCTTTAACAGCTACCTGCCCGAGCTCAAATTGTTTAATCGTGAAAAATTTTCTTGGCAAAGAATGAAGTTGTTCTTTATTTTGATTTTTAAAGTTCACATGGCATAGTTGTGCGGTGGGTAATATTCTTTAGATTCAATGATATGCAAATCATTTTCATTACCTTAATGAATAATATCCGCTCTAATTGGTTGCGTAACTTGTCAATAAATTATCGGTACTCAAATTTCTCTCCTCCAGTCCTTACATTTGTTTTCCCCATTGAGTTGCATATGGCTTTGCTGTGTTGAGTATGCATTACCTTCCAGAAAGCATTGATACCCTAGTAAAGTATGTTTTGCAACGCCCCTTCTTAATCATGATACACTTTCTTTACAAAATAATAAATTTAGTGATCCAAGGCAATCTCAAAAGTTTTTTTTCCCCAATATATTATATTTTATCAAATATAACGAACTAAAATCCAAGGTGAGTGAAGTTTTGTCGTGACAAAGCATAAAAAATGAGTCACAATGCTCATAGAAATGTGTTGCTACTCGATTAATTTAGAAAAAGAACCTACCTTTTTATTGATGTCTAATTGTTAAAAAAAAAATTACTATAGATTATAAGTATCTTAAATTTTGTAGTACAAACTATCCAAGTCTACCCCTATCATATCACAATTTAGAGTATGTGGCGTATTACGTTTTTGTTCGCGTTCCCATTCCATATACCTAAACGATCCACGTTGCTGGTAACATCTCAATAACTATTGAATTTTGACATATTGCTGGAACAAATTCTTGAATTAAATCTATCTCTTTGCACATGCAATTTTATGGTGAACTTCATTGTAGTTATCACTCCTCCTGATATTTATTAGCAACCAATCTGATAGTTCTATTCTCCCCAGGTGGCCCTAGAATATTGGTGAAATCTTGATCCTTATTGGAAAGGAACTGGCCCTCCAATGCACTGTTACTTTCATCTAGATGGGACCCTCACCGCAGGTCCCGGCGATGAAGCATGGGGTGGTCATGAGTCATTGTAGACGCGTGCCTTAACGTCTCAGGAAAATCCCGTTTTGTTCATTTGGGCTCACTACAGCTCGGACTCAAATGTCACGGTTCTTAATCTGATCTCGCAAAGTGCAATGCGAGATTGATAAATCACCAAAGAGTCCAAATCCGGCAAATCGTTTTGAATTGATTTTTAGAAAGAAGTGCCAAACATGGACTGCTTTGCCAGATACAGAGTCGCCACCTAAATATTTTATTTTGGGGGAATTTAGGAAACCTTGACTGGTGCCTAAGGCCATGTGTCCATCATCACCAAAGTTGCCTCGGCTCGGGAACTTGGGTACGATTAGGGAAGGTCATGCAATGAGCACCCCCGCTCACCCGATCAAAGATTGGCCTTTACTAAACATGATATCTTGTTTTTGAAAACACATGCGTTCTTATTCCGGTTTATTAGCCTAGAATTGCTACGTGATGCGCATAGCAAAACAAGTATAGACTAGATCGCCTAATTTGGAACAAAGCATTGCATATCCGTTTGTTTGGAAAATGATTTGAAGTTTGCTACTCGCAAATAGGCTAAAATGAAGATTTCAATGAATTGTCCTAATTCAAGTAATCCAACCTTCACGCACAGGCATTCAGGCAGTTATATCACATAACCAGTTAGCCTCATGGTAAGGATGCTATCATGGCAGTCACTCACACACATGCAAGGATGCTAAAGCATAAACAATTACCGAGTACTTCGAGCCAAAACAGAAACGAGTTAGTAATCAATGCATGATCCTAGTTCATGTTAAGATGGCTAATGCAACACATGCAAAATGCAACTAAGACAGGCTTGGCTATTCTAAGATGGCATATGAGATGCTACAGATAATATGTATTCAACTTGGAATTGAAATACAATGCAGTTAGTATGATGTGCCGAGCTCGGTGCATGCAAGATAGATGAATGAATGCAAACATGCGAAGCATAAGGATGCTAATTGAAACATGCCCTAAAACTAACCATTGTAAGCTGGTAAATAAAAGGGAGAAAGACGTGGGGTTGGAAGACATGCTAATTGAAACATGCCCTAAAACTAACCATTGTAAGCTGGTAAATAAAAGGGAGAAAGACGTGGGGTTGGAAGACATGCATCACGCACACGCACTCTTATTACAAAATTCGCCCTCTCGACGGAGGGTCTGAATAAATAATACAGAACCAGCTAGCTAATCTAAGCTAATCTAATTAAACTAGTTATTACACAACAGAATGAATAACAAGTCACAACTAAATATTACACAACACTAACTAATTAAGAAATCAACTAAATTAGCAATTAAATAAGCATGCAAACTATGTGAAGTGGGCTGCCTCAGCTCTGCCTCGGATAATGAAGGATGCATGCATGCTTGAATTGCCTTGCTTGGAAATCCCTTGCAACGCCCTGACTTGCCTTTGTTTGCAATTGATCTCAGAAACTTGCACAAAGCTCCAGAGAGATGAAACTCCGCCCTGGGAATCTGTGGGAAGGCTACCGACCAGCTTATAGGCATGGGAGACCAACTACCGACCACCCTTTGTGGTGGAAACCGAAAAAAGTGGTTGGCCTGCCAGTAAATCTGGTCGGCCGACCAGTTTCCTCTCCTGGTTTCTGGTTTTCTGCAACAAAGGGAAAGAGAGAGGCACGGCAAAGTATTTGCAAACATGTGTGCACGACCACTCTCTCCATCATTGCATAAGCTCAAGGGAGTGTAGTCCTCGACCCTCGGGCCACCAATCACACATTTCGATGCATGATGGCCGAGGAACCGAATTGCACGACCCAATGTGAAATGAATGCACATACAAGCACCTAAAGGCAACAACTCCATCATAGGTAGTCAAGAATGTCGGCGACCGGGAATCGAGGCACGTTTTGTTATTTTGAGTACGAGATGTCCCTCGTTTCCCGTGTTCGGACTAACTCTTATCCCAAACACAATGCAACAAACATGGCATGCACAAATGCAACTCTAGCATGCAATCCTAATGCAATGCAACTGAGTGATGCAAACATGCAAGGGATAACATGCAAATGTGCAACTAGCATACACAATGCTCATGACACTTAGCATACACAATGAAATGAACAGGGCATGCACAATGCCATGATCAATCATACGACAACGTAGCATACTCAATGCTATGAACTATGGTGGCATACTTAATGAAAAATAGACTTAAACCAAAATGGATTGGCCTCAGCCACACCCAAATCAGTGGCCAATGGGATGAAATGAAGGCACAAACTACAAAGCATGCATGCACAATGCATTGGCCAATACAAGAGGCCCAAGAGCACAACTCTCAAGAGTGCTCAAAGAGTGACAAATGTGCAAGTGTAAAGACACTAAGTGCACTAAAATTAAGTAAGAAATGATGCCAAATCATTCAAACAAAGCAAGTAGAGCATGCAAGGGTCCTAAGGCATGAGAGCTATCAAAGAGGACTACACATGAGGCATGCAATGCATGGAAAATATGCATGAACTAAGCATGGATAGAGTTGGAATAGGTCTTAACAAAGACCAAAATGTGCTAAGATGAGGGCCCAAAGTCCTAGGCGTGCAAGCATACACACTAAGGCATGAACTAGGCAACAATGCATAACCATCAAAGGCATTCAAAACATGAATGAGGTGAGAACATGGCAAGTCTATATGTTCTAAAATGTGATGTTAACTGATGCCAAATCAAGTACACAACACAAATAAAGCATGCAATGGTGCTCAAAGCTTGAGGCAAGCAAGAGCATTTACACTACAAGTATACAAAACATGAGGCATGTGATTAAGGCAACCAAAAACAGTCCTACTACATGTTAATATGAGACTAAAACATGCATGGATGGAAGCCAAAATGTGCTAGCATGAGGGGCATGAGGCATAATGCATACAAGGCAAATAAGGTGGATTACACTACACGTATTAGGACCATGCATGGTGACTCCACCAACAAAAATCAGAGTTATATAATGGCAAAATAACCCCAAATAAGCAGTGAAATGATGGCTCGCAAGCAAAGGCATGAATGCATACACAATGGCTCATGTTAAGGCATAAAGGGAGAACCCTCCAACACATTGATTGAGTGACAAATGCAAGTCCACGGCCATGAAACATGGACTGAAATAGTATAACTAAAGATGCCAAATCATTGAAACGAGCCAAGTAATGCATGCTAGTGGACCCGATGCACAAAGCAAACATGCTAGGTTGAACCAAAGCTATACAAAGCAAGTCATGGATGACCAAGACAACCAAACTAAAACTTTAAACATGGAAAAACATGAACAAAGTCTTCTTGAAGTCAAGCCAAAAGCATGCTAAAAAGACATGTGCCCACATGATGCATGTTAGGCTATTTCATGGGATTGCATGGCAAGTGTATGGAGCTTGCAAAGGCCAACCAAACCAAACCAAAACAGAGTCATGACATGGTAAAAAATCACCAAAAACTTGCTGAAACGGGAGGAAAACAAGCTAGAATGACATGTCAAGGCATGAAGGATATAAACCTAGTTTAAGGGATTTATACTACAACTGTGCATGGCAAGCATCATTTGATCAAGAGGCCTCAAAACAGAGCTAAGGAAGCCCAAAATATGAACAAAATCAATTTCGATGATGGCCAAAATATGCTACAATAGAGGGCGAAAACATCATGCATTTCAAGCTAGTAAACAATGATTTACACTACAAGCATATGAAGCATGTGAGAGGCTACAAAACCAACCAAAAACAGAATCATGGCATGTCAAATAATGGCCAAAAACCCACTTAGACATGACCCATACATGCAAGAATGAGGTGCTACTTTGATACGCCATGAAAGGGATTATTCTACACATGCAAGAGGAAAACACAAGGTGACCAAACCAGCCATAGACAGAGTCTAGGCAGGTCCCAAAAGTCACCAAAAAGGGCCTGAACCAAGCCTTGGAAGTATGAATGTATGTGCTCCTTTGAAAGGCCAAAAATGCAAACAAACAAGGCCAAAAGAGGGAGGGTCTCCCCTCTCTGATTTAGGCCCTCAAAATCACATGCCAACCACTGAAAATCTGCTGGATTTCATTGGCTAAAAGACCAAGTGAAGATCAACACAAAGGTCTCATGGCATGGCACAAAACAAGGCTAAATAGAGCATGCAATAGGGTAGATGACCCTCAACACCAAAAGAGCCTTAAAAAAACATGAAAAACACTTAAATATGAAGATTTTTTCAGTTGACAACAAAGCCTAAATATGCATGCAAGTATGGCTACGAGAATGATCAAGATAGAGCTTAAAAAGAGGAAAAAGAGTTTCCTTTGAAGCTCAGCAAAACTAGTAAGTTTTGGGAGCAAAAACCAACTCTTCAACCTCTAAAAATACCCTCTAAGAACCTCAGATCAATGGTGGAGGTGTATGGCTATGGGGTGTGGTGCAATAGGTCAAGAACAATCCACTCTTTGAGCCAAAAATATAGAGATATAGATAGATATGTATTCTTTTGCCTTAAGCAATTTCTGACCCTGGTTCAAGGAGAGAGAGAGCCTCTCTTATAGAAGAAGCAAGGGTTCAAGCTTCTTATAGAAGCTAAACATGGATGCAATCCCTCCATACACTAAGTGGAGGATACAGTCTGTGCCCTCCAGCTGGCATAGCTGGCATCCATTCAGTCAGACAAAACATGAGGAAATGGGCTAACTAGAAAAGGTGGTCAGCCAGCTACTTTTAGTGGTCGGCCGACCACCCTAAGTGGTCTCCTAGAAAAAAAAGTGGTCTCCAGGGGTAATTGGTGATCTCCACACTGAAAGAAAGCCAGTGGTGTGGTGGGAGACCAGTAAATGTAGCCCAAAGATCAAGGAGACTAGTTTCCCGACAAGAAAATCGGCTGGCGGGGAAAAAATGGTCTCCAAGGAGAAAAGGTGGTCTCCCACCCTTGTACCACCTCCCAAACAAGGAAAACAAGGTTCATGCCAAAAATGAAGCAACACGGATGCAAAACGAGAGTTCAGGAGGCAAAGCGCGCGGCCGGGTGCTCTGAAAACTGGCTGTTGAGCACCGAAAGTGGCGTGCAACCACAAAAGTGGTCTCCTGGGCCACAGTGTCCCTCTAGACAGAGGAAACAAGGTGTGTTCCAGAAACCGTGCCAAACGGAGAATGTTAAGTGGTCCCGAGTCGAGGCGCGCAACCGACGTCTCCGAAAATCGAAAACTAGTCTCCAAACGGGAACAGTGGCCTACGACCACGAAAAGTAGTCTATGACCACTGAGAGATGGTCTACAAGACCTTTCCCTCCCTCCAGGAAGAGAAAACAAGACTTGGTCCGCAAACTGTGTCGAAGCACAAAGAGTTCGGAGACCCGGAGGCAAGGCTCCCAGCCAAAACTTCGAAACCTTGAAACGAGCACAACATGCGCAATCACCGAGTGCTCAATCGATGATGTCTGAGTCTTAAGGTCGGTCAAAAATGGGGTGTCTACAGTTGCCCCTCTTTGACAGAATTCGAAAGTCATAATAATGACGGGAGTGAATGTCAAAGCCCAGAGATGACCCATTTTTGACGAGGCCGAAGACTTAGACAAAGCATACAAGCTAGCAAAGATATGTGCCCGTAGGCAGGGGCAAAATACAGAGACAATGCACGGTGCCGAACATAACTCATGATCATGGAAAGAGAGTTGTAACGAAGCATAACATGCAACAGTTTTAAGTAAGCATATACAAATCTAACTACATTTCATGCAGAAAGGATGTAAGAGAATTATACAATTCTCACTGCATCTCACGCGGAGAATATACAATACCTGTGCGGTTCGTCTGGTTGCACCAGCCTCAAATGAACTGTACATACAATATCGTGCCTGAAAGAGGAAGAAACTCAACAGGTACAATATTGTTAGCAACATGCATAACAATGCAATGTACTAACAAGTGCAGGTAAGGTGCGCAAGATAGCGTGAATGAAATGTAATGTAAAAATGCAAGTAAGGGGCACAAAACAGTGCGATGCGCAAAATAGCGCGATGCGTTAGACAACGCGAGTGCACAAGACAGTACGAATGATATGCAATATTACAAAACAATGTAATAATATACAATGTAACGAAACAATGCAAATGATATGTAATGTATTTGAGATGATCAAACCACAAGCAGTACGAAACCACACAAATATCATAAAGGGATGGAGATGCAAAATCAAACTACGTGTAACACAGAAAAGGTAGTGGGCACGAGCCGAACGACGCCTAACATAGGCTAAGTGCCTACATCCTCAGTGTTGGACCATCCCAACATGGATGCTTACACATAACAGAACCGTGTTTTAACACGAAAGGGGTGCGAGCACATGCAAAACTATGTGTTTCGCAGAAAGACCACAAAGTATAAGTAATTGGGTGGTATGATATAAGTGTGGAATGATCCGCTAAGGAAGGATCATGATCCTACATGCTGAATGCAACGAACTACAATGTGATGCAATGGATGCAATGGATGAAGTGAAAACGACGCGCGGCCCAAATCACACTTTGCCTAGAACAGGAATGGACATAGACAAACCACGTCTAACACAGAAATGGTGCCGTCACCCTCAAACAATAGGCGTGTACACATAATCTCATAATCGTGCTTTATCGTGAGCAGATGGGCACAAACCAGTGAGCCTAACATGGAAAGGCGTAGCGATACAATGATATGCAAGGAATGCATGCAATATATGCTATGTACAATGCAATGTAATAGCTAAAATGCAATAGACATACTAGATGATGTAGTAGTTAGGGAGCAAAGGTACCTTACAGGGGCAATTGGCAATGTCCTACCTCGGCAATGTCCTACCTCATGCTGATGTGGGAATCTTCCCCTTCTTTTCGGTTGAACCGCATGTACTACTTTTCTCCCTGGCTATGGTCGCAGCTTTCCCTATTCTTCAACAGGGTGATAGACTAGGTTGGTTCAGTATCCAGAATTGAGGCGCATATACATGCTATCTTAATCTATGGGGATGCCATACAGATTTCAAGCCGAGGATATACCTCTGGGTATTTAAACCAGACTTTAGTCTCGGAAATCTCGAACCTTTGCGTTTTAGGCATGAGCCATTCGAACTCTAGTTTCCACCGTCTTAGTTGGTCTCCTAGGAACTCACCGCAAACACAGGCAGGTGGCTATACTAGACCACCGGAAGTCGTTCGGGCACGACAAACACCAAAGGAATTGCACCTTTAGAGGATTTAAGGTCTCCTAGACCAGAGAGTGCACAAGATAGTGCGAATGAAGATGTAGGATTTAAGGTCTCCTAGACCAGAGGATTTAAGGTCTCCTAGACCAGGGAGTGCACAAGACAATGTGAATGATACAAAAAACAATGTGCACAAGACAGTGCGAGTGAAAGTGAATGCACAAGACAGTGCGGCAGATGGAATGCACAAAACAGTGCTATACAGGTGCACAAGACAGTGCGATGCATGGTGGATGCACAAGACAGTGCGATGTAAGTGTGTGCACAAGACAGTGCTAAGACAAAGGATACGCAAGACAGCGTGAGCAATGCGATGTACTAATAAGTGTAGGTAAGATGCGCACGAAAGCGCGAACAATGCAATGCACTAACAAGTGCAAGTAAGATGCGCATGAAAGCGCGAACACGTTCAATGCAAAAGATACAAGCATTTTCTATGCAAGATGAGAGCCTGTAATGAAACGCACAGGATAGTGCGATGCACAAGAAAGCGCGAGTGATAAACTGCACAAAACAATGCGATGCACAAGAAAGCGCGAATGTAAACTGCACAAAATAGTGCGATGCGCAAGAAAGCGCGAATGTAAACTGCACAATACAATGCGATGTGCAAGAAAACGTGAGTGATAAACTGCACAAAACAGTGCGATACGCAAGAAAGCGCGAATGTAGACTGCACAAAACAGTGCGATGCGCAAAACAGCGCGATAAAATGCATGCACCATGCAAGACTTGGCACACAGCTTGCGGCATAGCATTCCATTCATTTGGCACACAGTTCACAACACAACACTTTGTTTGTTTGGCACGCGGCTCACAACACAATATTCTGTTCATTTGGCACGCAGCTCGAACCACAGCACTCTGTTTATCTGGGCACACAGCTCATTCGGGCACATAGCTCATTTTGGGCACGCAGCTCCTTTTGGGCACACAACACATCTCGGGCACACAGCAGGTCTTGGGTACACAGCTCATCTTGGGGGCACACAGCTCATTTTTTGGGTACACGGCTCATTTTGGGTACACAGCTTATTTCGGGCAGACAGCTCATTTCAAGACACACAGCACATTTCGGGCACACAGCTCATCTTGGGGGCACACACCTCATTTTTCGAGCACACGGCTCATTTCGGGCACACTGCTCATTTTTCGGGCACAGGGCTCATTTCGGGCACATAACTCATTTCAGGCACATGGCTCATTTTTTGAGCACACAGCTCATTTTTCGAGCACACAGCTCATTTCAGGCACACGGCTCGTTTGGGGCTCATGGCTTATTCTGAAAACACAGTTCATTTCGGGCGCACAGCGCATTTAGGGCACACAGCACATTTGGGGCACGCAGCTCATTCTGAACGCACAGTTCATTTCGGGCACATAGCTCATTTTTTGGGCACACGGCTCATTTGGGGCACACGGCTCGTTTGGGGCACATAGCTTATTCTGAACACACAGTTCATTTCGGGCGCACAGCACATTTTAGGGCACACATCACATTTGGGGCACGCAGCTCATTTGGGGCACGCAGCTCATTTTTTCAATTTTGAACACCCAGATCAGCATTTTTTCATTCTAAACACATAGCTCATTCACTTTACTTTGAACACGCAGCTCACACATTTCAATTCTGAACATGCAACTCATACATTTTCATTTGCACGCAGCTCATTCTTAATTCTGAACACGCAGCTCATAAATTTTCATTTCCGAACACACAGCTCATTCACTTCATTTTGAACACGCAGCTCACACATTTCAATTCGAAACACGCAGCTCATACATTTTCATTTGCACGCAGCTCATTCTTAATTCTGAACACGCAGCTCATGAATTTTGATTTCTGAACACACAGCTCATTCACTTCATTTTGAACACGCAGCTCACATATTCCACTTTGAACATGCAGTTCACACATTTCAATTGTGAACACGCAGCTCATAACACAACACTGCTCGATCTGAACACACCGCTCATAACACAGTATTCTTTTAATTTTGAACACATAGCTCATCCTGAACATACAAGATGCGATGGCGAACTTAAGTTGAAACAAACTCAGATGCCCGACATTTTCCCTTTTTCCTTTTGCTTTGAAGTCTGGAACCTATATAGCTTCAGATAGGTCGTGGTTTTACTGTTCCCACATGACCCGGGTTGAACCCTGCAGTTTTTGAAAGAACAAAATCTTGTTTTGCACAAATATGGAGAACGACACGGCACTCTGAGCATGAAACGATTTTTTGAAATTGAGAGTGAGAATAAGTTCTCAACTGGGTATTGAGCCTACGATTGAACACAACACACCACGACTCAACAACAAAGAGAAAGACAAGGTAAGACAACCTAAACACATCTATAGACACCCGAAACGACTCAACACAAGAATCGAGACAAACAAAACGACTAACACGACACATAGACATGTTCCAATGGCAAGAGACCTCTCAGTGCACGAGGAGCCAGTTTCTTCGAGTATTATTCTGCACCCTTTCTTATTTGTGATTCTCACATCACTCGACCCTCAAGCTCGGTTTTTCTCTCAAAACCCTTTCTTCACTTTTCCTCTCAGCGCACATCTCTCTATTCTTTAATCTCTCATTTTTCATCCCTCCCCAGGGTGGTTAATGGATAAACAGGAAATTGCGGGCTCTTGCCCCTAGCATTCTGCTAGATTCTCTTCTTCTGCTCACAACAGTGAACTTTCCCGCAGAGGGGTTGCGCTACAACTGGGTGTGTAGCAAATCTACAGCTGACATCGGCTGACGATGTTCTGCTGGGGAGTTTGGACATGATCAAATCTGTCCAGATGAGGGAGTGGAATATCTTAATCCATTCCAGTTCATGCTTCGCACTTGGCTTGATACCTTGTTGCTTGGAGGATGTTGAGAGCTTTCAGCCCTTTGTTGTTAGCTTCAGTTATGCCCTTTTCTGGCAGGTAGAGTGCCCTTTCTGCCAAGTAGAGTGCCCCTTTCTGGCAAGTATGTTGACAACGGGAAAAAGACAGAACACCTGACTCAACTGTGCCCCTAGTTCATTATTTTGACCATTTTTTTGTTTTTGCTTTCTACTAAAACAATTTTGACCAATATGAGGGTTAGATTAACACACTTGTTCGATTTTCTGATATGAAATCATGCAAGTTAGGTTATGAGCACTGAAATTTTTTCTTTTTGGGTCCAAGAAATGGTCCAATTTTGGAAAAGTGGAATAATTTTCGAGAGAATTAGTCAACCTCAGTAAAAATTCTCAAAACTGTTTTTGCAAACGGCCACTGCTCAACGAGCAGGGAACCTACTATTGAGATGCACAACCTCAGATCCGAAGGAGAATTGCCCCTTGTCTGAACAACACTGCATGGCAATGGAAAGTTGCCCCTTGTTTGAATGGCACCGCAGCACATCGTATGGCAACAGAAAGTTGCCCCTTTGTTTGAATAGCACCGCAGCACACTATAACCAGTTTTCAAGGTGATGATCACAACCGAACTCTCAGATACAGAGAAGACAACGACGATCAGAACCATTACATGGACACAGTCGTTTTGGAAGTGTTTGTGGCTGAACTTCAAAATGAAGTTGCCTACGTATCCCAAACATGGGAATCAAGCCTTACGTGGTTCGGGGTTAAGGTACACTTAGGTAGTAACCTCTCCTTTTGCGCTCTAACTTTTGCCAAGGCCGCTCTTTCGGGTTTCCAACCTTGCGAGCTTTGTTCTTCTTTTTTGTTCATTTCTTTTCTTCTTTTTTCTTTTTCATCTTTTCCTTTCATTTTCTTCATTTTTCTTCTTTTTCTTTTTTTTTCATTCTTTGTATTTTTTTTTTTTTTTGTTCTTTTTGTTCTTTTTTCCTTGCTCTAACTTTTGCCTGGGTCGCCCTTTCGGGTTTTCGGCCCAACGAGCCTCTTAAGGGTAAAAGTGTAGCTTTGTCCATGTCGAATGGTTTTGAGATCCTGAAGTCATTTGAATCTAGGAGAATGGCTGTTGTTCGCTGACGATATAGGAGTCCATCCAATGGGGGGCTGAATTTGCCCCTAGTGTTGTGGATAGGAACTCAGTTATCCTTCAGTAATACTTTCTTCTTTCCTTCCTTCTGGGATTTGGCATTCTTGCCGATCTTCATTGATTTGCGGAATGATCCATCTTCAGCTCTTCGAGCGCAACGGACATTTTTGCCGCTAGTTCTAGGGGTACTTCTGATCTAGCTTTGCAAGCTTCTTTTGACGACATCTGATCTTCTTGATCTGACTTCCCTGCCCCTAGTTCGAGGGCTGCTTCGAATCTGGCCACACAGGCCTCTCATTGTAGTTGACCGTTGAACATTCTGAATTCAAGTTCAAGGTTTGAAAGTGAGGGGTCGAGTCTCGAGGCTGAGAGCGATCCTAGACTGCACAATCTCAAGAGCGATTCCACACAGGTCTTCGCAGGACGGCGCAAAACATTTTTTTTTTAAATCTTTAAGAAAGCGACCAATCGCTCATGCTGAAGACAATGTAGAACCAATCTGGATCAAGCCAGGATCCTTTTCAGTACTCACGTTAACAAAAATGATCTCATTCATTAAGGGCTTAGCATGCCTCTCTTTCTCTTAATTAATCAAATTTTTGCAAATCCTGAGGAATTCCTTTTTCTTCGTTTTCAATGCATTGTTCAAAAAATTTTGAAAAAACTTAGGTCAATGCAGTGACTTAAAGACACAGGAAGAGTAGGTGAAAATGTACTGTCGTTTCGTTCAAATCTGTTGGCACAACTGGCTTGAAGCAGAAATAAGCACCAAACATGAAAACCACTGCTGTTTCATTCAGATCTTCTGGTGTAACTGGCTCTATGATAGAAACAGATGTAAAAGAAAGCGAATAGACAAACACAAAACAAAATAGTGATGTCCGAGGTAACACTCCCGGAATCACTCGACTCTTGTACAACAGGACTGACTCGATACAACAAGACAGACCCTTAATCAAAAAGACAGACTCAAAACAAAACCCCAGAACTAACTCAACACCCAAGTCAGAAACTACAAAACTAGCATTCACAAATGCTCAAAACAGTGCGTGCCATACGCCATATCTGAAGTAAACCGAGCACCGCCCGCAGATGGTTCATCCCCTGATCACATACTTGTATTATCCTCGAAGTTCACTGATTCGGTGACAATAGACTTTGCTGAGCTAGGTGGGAGGAAAACCCCATTATCAAACAAATCCTGTACTTCGTGGCGAAGACGGAAGCAATTGTCAGTGCCATGGCTGGTCTGCTGATGGTACGTGCAGTACTGGGTAACATCATGACTAGATGGAAGATGACTAGGGAGAGGTCGAGGCTCGAGAGGTTTGAGATGCCCCTTTTTAGCAAGGATTTGAAGAGCTTTGGACAAAGGCATATAGAGGGCATGGAAGACCCTGCGACCTCGGGGTAGATACTTCGAGGTTTGTGGATTTTTGCTGGACGCACTGGCAAAGGGGTTCGCAGGTGCAGGCTTGGTCTGCTGATCTTTCCTTTGTACAGAATTAGGGTTGGAGGGAATGGTTCTGGTATGATGACCCTTCTCTCGATTTTCCCCTTGACTTGAACTGCCCTCGGTCTGAGTGATGAAAGTATCCTCCACAGTTTTTGTAGCAATTGCGAGCACTTGCTGTATGTGCAATCCCCCGACTTTCAAAGCCTCAACAGCCTGCAGAAGTTGTTCATAGGGGTCAGTGTCTGCCCCCGCCTTGTTCTTACCACTAGCCTCAGCTTGGTTGAAGGTTTGGGTTGCTACCTCAGAGCAGAGCCCGGTTGTTGTTGACATGTCATTGCCGGAACTTGGGATGGCTTATTTTTAGGGTTGGTACATTTATTTTCCTTCTTACAACT
Source organism: Camellia lanceoleosa (assembly GCA_025200525.1). NCBI lineage: Eukaryota > Viridiplantae > Streptophyta > Magnoliopsida > Ericales > Theaceae > Camellia > Camellia lanceoleosa. The sequence continues at coordinate 154,567,483 of CM045766.1, read as the reverse complement.
TAGTATGTTGAGACTTGGGAGCGTTGGGTTTCTACTCCATGTGAGGAGTTGTGACCATGTGAAGGAAGCCTTAGAAGTCAAGAATAGAGGCTGCAGATTTGGGCTGGAGATTTTCAGCCGAGCTATCCTATTATAGGGTGGTTGTGTCGGTGGCTCCCATCAATGTTGTCGGTGGCTCATCGACAGCTTATCGGTAAACAAGATTGACTTTATGCTTTCCCATTTGTGTATAAATGAGGAGAGTTCGAATGCAACAAAATGTGAGGAACCAAGAGAGCAAAATGAGAGAGTGAAGAGAGATTGGCCCTCGGTGTGGGAGAGGGTGCTCCCCTGGTGTGAGAGGGGGAGTTGTGTGTGACTTGAGTGAGGATGAGTGTTCCTCCTCCTCTATTGTAATATCTTTGTAATCTCTTCATATATAGTGAAATTTGATTACTCTCCCATGGATGTAGTCATTGGGCTGAACCATGTTAAATTTTGTGTTTTCTTTTATGTGTGTGGGTTGTTTGTGCTTGTAAGTGATTTCTGGACATTCTGGGCGGGATCCCCAATTCCATCAGGGAGAACTTAAGACTAAACATCTATATTGTTCTCAAGTTAAGGGAAATAAATTGGGCTAGAAAATCAACCCATTGTGACACAACACCTATGATTCTTAAGGTTGTGACTTATGTTGGTCGACTTATGTTGGTCTTTCCCTTAAAATCACTAATTTATCTATAGGTCCTCAATTGTTTTAAGACAAAGGACAATTCCTGCAAAAATAGAGGCTAGATCCAATAAGAGAACAACAAATATATAACACGAACTTTGTATAGTAGTTTGCATGGGTTCTAAATCTCTACAATCTCCTTTTTACTTTCCATTTTAGGTTGATTATGTGATCTTCCATCTAACATTCCTTCCTTTCAATTGAAGTATTTCTTTCCTGTTTATGTAAAAGTCAAAGTTCTGGTTAAAGATGTAGAAAAGATGCATATTTAGTGCATCAAACCCTATCACTTGTGGACCAAAAACCAGATGAATCCTTTACATCGTGACATGGATAAGAATTGGATAGAAAACATACTAAATAAGAGGATAGCATATCAATTTATCTTAAATTGAAAAAGAAAAGAAGAAAAAAAAAAGGAAGAGGAAAGGACAAAGCTAAACTCTACACACAATAATTTGTCATTGAAAATTTTACCTTGAAACAAACAATAATCAAAAGAATAAAAGAACAATGTCTAATTAGTACACATTAATGTGTGTTTGAGAGGGAAAAGATTGGATATACACCTAACCTTTGGCATGGTGCACAAAGTGGTTGTCCTGAGACTTAAACCCATAACCTCAAGATTATTAGGCCAAGATTACTATTGAACTAAATATTAAAGACTTTATGTGGGGAAACATTTCAATTTAGATACAAACGGTGTCTATTTCGCAATGAAACAACCAAAGGATGATTGTGGTCCCTCACAAATTTTCTGACAACCTACCTTTTAGGTTTCTCTTTTTGCACTAAAATCATTGTCATACAACCTTCTCATCGCCTGTCTTGCTTTTGAAGTGTAACTCTCTCTAATTTTTTATTATCAGGACTTCCTCGACATCCAAGTCCACGTGAAATAATTGACCCATCATGCTTTGACTTTCGGGAAGATAAAACACGAGTTCCAAATCCTACATGACTGGCATATTCATCATAGAATGTTCTTGCAGCTTCTTTCGACTCAAATAGCATCCCCTCTTATGGTTCTTGATTTCTATCAGATTCATATGAACTTAGTTCCCCTCCTACAGAAGTTTCTATTCTCCCAGCACCATCGTCCATTTGGGTTTGCTCATCCAATGACACTCAACATTAACAGTTATGAAATCTTTACCAAAAAAGGAAATGAAAAATGAAAACTATTGTACATAATGTATTTTTTTTTTAACTGATATGATTAAAATAACAATTTATTTTGAAGGGTCCGTGTAACATAGGTTTAATCTCATTTACTGAATATATTCAATCAACATAAAGAAACTCCGCTAGGGTTGTTAACAACTCTGCTGGTCCCAAGCCTGGGTAAAGGAGGAGGGTTGTGTGTTAGGTAGCCGACAGCCAATACGTAAAAAAGCTGTTCGGATCCCTTATGACAATGAATCCTACTTTGAATAGTTTAAATGCTAGATCGTTCCCCTCAAGTGACGCGTTGTGCCTGCCTCCAGGTGTTTCAAAAAGTGAGCACAGGGCGCCGCATCGACGCTTGGGTGCGGTGAAAAATGGGCAAAGGTTTCTACATTTTTCTAAACGAGCATGGGTAAAAAAGTATGGGGGCCAAATATTGGCACACGTAAAGGAGCTTAATGGTCAGACTGGGAGAGTCAAAATTCGTATATTGCATTCGGCCCCATCTTATACATGTAAATCTAGAGGTATCCTATTCGGCCAAATAGCCAGCTGAGTAAATGACCGAATGAAGAGTGATGCGCAGCAAGAGGAGCCGAGCAAATAGTTATACGATGAAGTGAATGAGGGCCCAGTCCCGAAGCCCAAGAAAGAAAAGGATATAAATAGAAGAACACCATTCAGAGAGAGGTATGTGAGAATCACTATGCTTAACTTAAAATACAAGTAATCCAGAGAGAAGAGACTGACTTGTCCGTCGGAGTGCTAATTCCGGCACCCCCGACCGGAGTGTTTATTCCTTTTCAGGTTGTTAATTGAGGAACTCGAGCGCCCCAGTGGATCAAAAGAGTATTTCCAACCACCTTCACCACAATTAGCGCCGTCTGTGGGAATACTCGACTACACCCAGAGATGATCTCACCCCAACAAACATGCTGGGACCAGAGACTATTGCCGCAAGACGCGCCTTGAACTTCGACTCACCCTCGACTTCAGCGCATGAGACAATGTAAGCGATCATGGAACAAGCAAAACAAAATGAACAAAGGTTGGAGAACATGATTGCTGAGAACAAACGTCTCCGTCAGGATTTGGCCTTAGAAGTGGCGAAGTCCAAACAAGCTGTACGCCAAGACCCTGAACGACCTCTGAGGGCAGGTGGTCGATGACCTCGAGCCCGACAACAAGACAGTGACTGCGACTTTGACTCATTATCCTCGGAGCCCAAGAAAAAAGGACGACTCAAAACTACTAGTTCCTCTGAAGAGAGTCCACGTATAAGGCATAAGCAAAGACGAAATGGTTTAGACGAAGAGGACCAGCATGATCCCTTTGTGTGACGGATCGCAAAGGCAGTACTACCCAAGAAGTTCAAGGCCCTGTCGTTCACCTTGTACGATGGGAAATCGGATCCCACGGATCATATCCGTCACTATAAGCAAGCCATGATGTTGCATGCAGATGATGAAGCTTTCATGTGCAGAATATTTCCGAGCAGTTTGGGACCGTTGGTAGTCAGATGGTATTATAAGTTGGAGCCAACGTCGATCGAGAGTTTCTATCAATTGCAAAAATCCTTCAGGGTAAGATTCATCACCAATGAGGTCCAGCCGAAACAAGCCGACTCTCTTTGGGCAATGCAGATCCAGTCAGGAGAAACACTAAGAGCGTATTCGGCGCTATTGGGAGTACTTTAATCTTGTTGATGATGCTTGCAACGACTCCATGGCCATCACTGCCTTTAAAATGGGTTTGCATCTTGACAGTGCTCTCCACAGCTCCTTGACTAGAAGTCCCCTCAAAACAGTCTAGGCATTGATGAAGAAAGTTGAGGAATACTACAAAATGGAAGATGACGCCTTGTGTGTTAAAGCAGAAAACGTGGTCAACAAGACGGCACCTTCTGAAATTGCTAAGCCGTTAAATTCTGTACCACCTCAGAGCCCTGAACCATGGCATCGGGCTAAACGAGACAGGAAACGGGATTCTTACCGATGAAGTGACCAATGCCCCCACCGAGCAAATGAACAACTGCAAGTCGATGGTAGGTGCACAAGGCGCGTAGACAAGAAATACACGAAGTTGTCAGAGCCGATCAACGTGGCTATGTCCAAAGTCCAACACCTTCCGTTCTTCAAATGGCCGTCCAAAATGGTGGAACCTCCCGAAACGAGAAGACGGGATAGGCGGTGCGAGTATCACAAGGATCACGGCCATGATACTGAGAGTTGTTATGCATTGAAGGATCACTTGGAGGAATTGGTACAAGATGGTCGGCTACAACAATATGTCCGAAAAGGCAACTCAACCAAAGCAATAGCCTTACGACAAGATTCACCTCCACTCGGTGTGATCCACATGATTTACAGCCTGCCAATGTCATCCGCGGTGCATACAATTCGGTCGAGTCCCGACCCTCAAAATCAACTCACTCCAGCTAAATGGCCCCATGAAGCTGCGAGCATTGCTTTCGATGATTCAGATTTGGCCGGAGTGACACTTCCCCACATCGATCCCTTGGTAATCGAGTCACGCGTAAACCGATTCACTGTTGAGCGCGTACTCATTGATCCGGGGAGCACATCGGAAGTTATGTATTACAAGACATTCACCAAACTCGGCTTCTCTGAATCGGATCTTTCTCCAGCTCCTTACCCATTGTTCAGCTTCAACGCGAATCCAGAATACCCGTTGGGGAAGATCACACTACCCGTTCGAGCGGGCTCCCGAACAGTGGATGTGGAATTCTTGGTCGTCAAGCTGCCATCGCCATATAATCTCATCATGGGGCGAACATGGTTGCATACTATGTAGGCCGTGCCAAGCACCTACCATCGGCTACTACGCTTCCCGACAGAACGCGGCATCGAGCAAATCCGTGGCTCCCAGAAATCGACACAAGCATGTTATCTCCTTGCTGAAAAGACGCCAAAAGAGTTGCAAGTGAAATCTATTGAGGTGCCTGATCGAGAGAGCCTTGACGATGTTGGGCGGCTCCCAAGTGAAAAGGCCATGGAAGCCCTAGATCGAGTTGAGATTGACGGCAACCCAGACAAGTTCTTCATGGTCGGCGGCTCCTTGAATCAAGCTGACAGGCAGCAGCTAATTTCCTTCCTGCCCAGCAACCTTGATGTATTTGCGTGGACTCCATATGAGATGCCGGGTGTAGATCCGTTTGTTTTGCAGCACCGTTTAAATGTTGACCCTAAATGCAAGTCGATTATTCAGAAAAGCCGGCGGTCAGTTACAGAGCACACTGCCGCCGTTGTTGAAGAGGTTGACTGGTTGCTTGACATCGGAGCTATCAGGGAAGTGACCTACCCCACATGGCTCTCGAATACTGTGGTTGTGAAGAAAAAGAATGGGACTTGGCACGTCTGCATTGATTTTACCAACCTAAACAAAGCTTGCCCCAAGGATTGTTTTCCCCTACCCAGAATTGACCAACTTGTAGATGCTACGACACGTCACCAGTGTATGAGCTTCCTTGATCCCTACAGAGGCTACCATCAAATTGCCATGCATCCGGAGGACCAAGACAAAACCGCATTCCTTACCCCAAGAGGAACCTATTGCTATATGGTTATGCCTTTTGGGCTGAAGAATGCAGGGGCAACTTACTAAAGGCTAGTCACTACCATGTTCAAGGAGCAACTCGGCCACACTATGGAAGTTTACATTGACAATATGGTGGTCAAGTCCAAAGAAGAGCAAACTCATCTAGCTGATTTGGAAGAGACATTAGGCATTCTACGCAAATACAGAATGAAGTTGAACGCTTCCAAATGTGCCTTTGGGATCGGCTCTGGAAAATTCTTGGGTTACATTGTCAACCACCAAGGAATCGAAGCCAATCCGAGGCAAATCACCGCAATCCTGGAACTTGGCTCCCCTCGATTGGTCAAGGAGGTTCAGAAGTTGATGGGGATGGCATTGACTCAACAGTTCATCGATCGTTCCACGCATCGTCGACAATTCTTTCAGACACTACGGTAAGGTAAAGCTTTTGAATGGACCTCTGAGTGTGAAGCTGCTTTTAACGGTCTGAAGGCTTATCTCCGATCTGTTCCACTTTTGACGACACCATCGGCAGGCGACCCGCTCATTTTATATCTGGTCGTCTCCGACCGGGCTATCAGTACCGTATTGTTGAAGGAAGAGCTTGGAGAGCAGCGACCAGTGTATGACGTAAGCAAGGCAATGGTTGACGCTGAAACCTGCTACCTTCCACTGGAAAAACTCATCCTAGCCCTAGTCATGGTGGTAAGAAAACTGATGCATTACTTCCAGGGGCATAGCATCGGGGTACTAACAGATTATCCCCTCCAATCAGTACTACGTAGTGCAAAAGTATCAGGGCGCGTTTCGAAATGGGCCCTCGAACTCGGCCAGTACGATATTCAATTTCTACCTAGAACCTCAATCAAGGGGCAAGTGCTTGCTGATTTTGTAGCCGAATTCACGGGGGGTGTTGCCGACTTCAAGACCGACCAGACTCAACCCAAGCCGAATTAGAGAATTTATGTGGGGGACATTTGGCAGCTGTATTGTGACGGGTCATCCAATCAACAGGGCAGTGGAGCTGGAGTAGTAATCATGGCTCCCGACGGCGCAATAATTAAGCAGGTCATCAAACTCGGCTTCGAAGCATCAAATAACGAGGCCGAATATGAAGCCTTTCTAACCGGTTTGCGGAATGCACATCTCCTGGGTGCTCGGCGTTTGCTTGTATTTTGCGATTCAAAACTGGTGATCAATCAACTAAAGGGGGAGTACACGGCCAAAAATGACCGTATGGCAGCTTACATGAAAACGACTAACTCCTTGCTGGAAAAATTTGACCATCATGAATTGAATCAAATAACACGTGATCAGAACACACATGTAGATGCCCTGGCTTGCTTAGCCTCCGCCATTAACTCAGAGATTAAATGGACCATCATAGTAGGTTTCATCCCGGAGCTGAGCATTGGCCCTTCGGAGGAAGTCCAGGTCAATGTCATAGAGCTAGAACCGAGTTGGATGGACCCCATTGCTGCTTTCCTATCTTTCGAACAGCTCCCAACGGACAAGAAAGAAGCGTACAAGTTTCGAAACAAAGCCCTGCGATACTACTTGGATCCGCAAGGAAAGTTTTATAAAAAAACCCCTTTCTGGTCCATATCTGGAATGCGTGCATCCGGACAAAGTCGAAGAGCTTCTGACTGAAATACATGAAGGCAGTTGTGGCGCACATTCTGGCGGGCGCTCTTTGGCTCATCGAGCTGTGACACAAGGGTATTACTGGCCGACAATGAGAGTCGATGCCAAGTGTTACGTGAAAAAGTGCGAACAGTGCCAAAAGTTCTCTCCTCTGATTCACCTGCCTACTGAAGAGTTAAGCTCCATAGCCAGCCTTTGGTCGTTCGCTCAATGGGGACTTGACATCGTCGGACCGCTGCCTCGTGCGCCAGGTAACAAGTGATTTCTGATCGTTGCGACTGATCATTTCACGAAATGGGTAGAAGCGGAGGCACTAACGCACATCCGATACATCGACATAAAGCGTTTTGTATGGAGAAATATCATAACGCGATTCGACATTCCCAGAGCACTCATATCAGACAACGACACCCAGTTTGATTGCGGAGTCTACCGGGAACTTTGTAGCAAGTACGGTATTCGGCCCTATTTCTCCACCCCGGCTTATCCACAGAGTAATGGCCAAGCTGAAGCCTCCAATAAAACCATTTTAGATGGCATCAAAAAGAGGCTGGAAAAGGCGAAAGGCCGATGGGTTGAAGAACTGCCGAGTGTATTATGGGCTCATTGCACAACATTGAGACGGTCCACCGGGGAAACGCCATTTTCTTTGTGCTTCAGAACATAGGCAATCATCCCCTTGGAGATCGGTTTCCCAACTTTGAAATCAACAGCTTTTTATTTGGGTCGAAACGACATGATGTTTGCCTTGGACTTGATTTTGATTAAAGTGCGGAGAGACCGCGCCCTTGCATCCATGGCACGGTACCAGCAGCAACTTGCTAAGTCATATAATCAGCGTGTTCAACTATGCCGCTACACACCAGGAGAGTTGGTCCTGAAGAGAGTGCTTCCAGCTGCTAAGAATCCGGCTAACGAAAAATTAAGACCTAACTCGGACGGCCCTTATCAGATTGACTCCATCGCGGGAGTAGGGGCATATCAACTCAAAGACATGTCTGGGAGGAGTCTATCATGGCCTTGGAATTCCACGTATTTACGTAAATTCTATCATTGACCCGACTTGTCAGACTTGATACTTGTACATACTTCACTTTTGCAATGCAAAGTTTCCCGTTTCCTCATCACGCAATTTAGTTCATAAGTCTCCGGATTCATAGCCCCATTCGTGCATGACACCTTTGGGCTGATTAAGCCTCCGGATTTGGAGCAGCCTTCATGGATATCACGATTGGTCAATATTTAAGTCTCCGAATTTGGAGCCCCATCAGTGCCTGACACCTTTGGGCTGATTAAGCCTCCGGATTCGGAGCGCCCTTCGTGAATATCACGATTGGCCAATATTTAAGTCTCCAGATTCAAAGCCTCGTCCGTGCATGACAACTTTGGGCTGATTAAGCCTCCGGATTTGGAGCACCCTTCGTGGATATCACGATTGGCCAATATTTAAGTCTTCGAATTCGGAACCCCATCGGTGCATGACACTTTTGGGCCGATTAAGCCTCCGGATTCAGAGCGCCCTTCGTGGATATCACGATTGGCCAATATTTAATTCTCTGAATTCGGAGCCCCATCGGTGCAAGACACTTTTGGGCCGATTAAGCTTCCGGATTCGGAGCGCCCTTCGTGGAAATTGCGATTGGCCAATATGTAAGTCTCCGAATTTGGAGCCCCATCAATGCAAGGCACTTTTGGACCGATTAAGCCTCCGGATTCAAAGCGCCCTTCGTAGATATCATGATTGGCCAATATTTAAGTCTCCAAATTTGGAGCCTCATTGGTGCCTGACACCTTTGGGCCGATTAAGCCTCCAGATTCAGAGCGCCCTTCGTGGATATCATGATTGGCCAATATTTAAGTCTCCAAATTCGAAGCCAGAGCCGTGTATGACACCTTTGGGCCGATTAAGCCTCCAGATTCGGAGCGCCCTACATGAAAGTAAAAGCATACAGATTCAAAGTGAAATGCTTCGTTAAAGATTAAGTCGGCAAAAACTATGTACACGTTAAAGCATGCAAACGTTAAAGCATTCAAAGTGAAGTGCTTAATTACTTTGAGCCGACACAAATTGTATTTCATTAAATGCTTAAAACACGCAAACGTTTAAAAGTAGAATATTTTATTAAATTAACCAATATAACCAATAAATACACTCAGTTCAGTACATTAGAGCGTTTACAATACGTTTAGTTCTATTCGGCGTCACCCTCGTCGTCACTCTTCTCAATTTCGAAAGTTCCATAAGGAAAATGATGGCGTTGGTATAATGGCGACGCCGATTCAACTCCTGCTTCTTGGAGAGCCTCTGCGGCTTGAAGAGCCTTGATCCACTCATGCCTAAAGCCCCGGTTCTCACATCGGCAGACCTCCTCTGCGAGTTTCTCTTTGGTCTTGTCTATCACAACTTTCCGGCCGTCATGGAAGCCTTTTTCATAACCCATGGTCCTTGCATTTTCTACAGCAAACATGCTTGCCGTATCTCGATCGGCAATCATGTGACTTAATAGCCGTTGGGTCACTTTCTCCTCCACAACTGGGTTAGATTGACCTGTCGCACGCGGCTCGGTGGTTTGAGCCTTCCTAAGCTCCCTAAGCTCACGCTCGACCTTCTCCACGCAAGTCTCCAAATTTCGAATTCATTCATCCTTCTTCTATATATCTCGCCGCGCGGAGCGCAAGGGCATGCCGATTTCATAAGCAGTATACAGCCCTTTCACCACCCCATGGATGCCCTCTCGAAACACTTTGAAATCCTATCGACCAACCATCGACTGCTGGACTTCTGGTGGAAAAATCTGTTGAGCGAACTCGAATGCTACACCTGGGTCGTTAACGATAGAATCTACCTCCGTCATCGGTTTATTTCCCACAAAAACCACAAAACTCAACGGTCACAGCGTCTCATCGGACACATTTCTCAGTTGTGGTCGAGGGGAGTTACCCCGTTGCTGTTTTTCCTTTCGGGGCGACCTACTCCGACGACTTGGGAGCTAACGTTTTTCCTGTTCCCTGGACGTCCTACTTCTGTATTATGCGAGCTCGTTCTGCGATTCATTTCGATATCAAGCTCGATAGCGTTAAGCCCTTCTCCCTATTTGTTGAAGAAACGATCTACTTGACATCCGCGTTTCTCTGACCTTCCGCAACAAACTAGTTTCAATTGAGTCTAAACACAATAAGTGGAATTATGGGCACGAAAAACCCACCCCATTTATCCTTAACACATGCAGCGCCCCCAAGGCAGTTTCATTAACTACTGATGGCTGGGCATAATGTCCATCGATCTGTGCTGCAACCACTCTATGAACTCATGGTATTCGGCCTTTGGAGTTCATAAATTGGCTGGGGCAAGGGCAGATTTATTAATCTGATCGGCTATTCGACGATGGTAAATTAGTCACCTAGGCATAGTGCCGATCGATCTATGCCATAGCCACTCCATGAACTCATGGTATTCGGCCTTTGGAGTTCATAAATTGGCTGGGGCAAGGCCAGGCTTATTAATCTAATCAGCTGTTCGACGATGGTAAATTAGTCGCCTGGGCGTAGTGCCGATCGATCTATGCCGCAGCCACTCCACGAACTCATGGTATTCGGCCTTTGGAGTTCATAAACTGGCTGGGGCTGGGGCAAGGGCAGATTTATTAATCTGATCGGCTATTCGACGATGTTAAATTAGTCGCCTGGGCATAGTGCCGATCGATCTATGTTGTAGCCACTCTATGAACTCATGGTATTCGGCATTTGGAGTTCATAAATTGGCTGGGGCAAGGGCAGATTCATTAATCTGATCGGCTATTCCACGATGGTAAATTAGTCGCCTGGGCGTAGTGCCGATCAATCTGTGTCGTAGCCACTCCATGAACTCATGGTATTCGACCTTCGGAGTTCATAAACTGGCTGGGGCAAGGCCAGATTTATTAATCTGATCAATTATTCGACGATGGTAAATTAGTTGCCTGGGTGTAGTGCCGATCGATCTGTGCCACAGCCACTTCATGAACTCATGGTATTCGGCCTTTGGAGTTCATAAACTGGCTAGAAGCAGGCGGTTATTAATCGATCGGCTATTCGACGATGGTAAATTAGTCACAGGCGTAGTCTTGCGATCGATCGTGCATGACCACTCCATGAACTCATGGTATTGACCTTTGGAGTTCATACATTGGTCAGAACAAGGGCAGGTTTATTAATCTGATCGGCTATTCTACGATGGTAAATTAGTGAATTGCCTAATTATCTAATCGGCAAGTGTACACGAATGTTTTATCCAAAGAAGCAAAAAGCAATACTATGCATCAATAGAAAAATTAAGCACAAGTAATAGCAAAGTATAAGGGAAATTTCGTTAGTAAATTGGGCACAGACTGTAGCCATTTTACATGTAAAAACTACCAGATAAAAAGCTACAAGTTTGTAGGAAAATGCCTAGCAAAAACTTAAAAACAGTAGCCATACATAAAAACTACTAAACAAAAAGCTGTAACAATACAGTCAAAATCCTTAAACAAAAATAACTATTGTCGCCCTAATCAATCCTCGGAGTTAGACTCCAGTGACTTAACATCCACTTGTTCGTATGGAATCAGCATAGCCAATGTCACATTAGCAGCAGCAAGGGCTTTGAGCCAGCCGTGTTTGAATCCCCGATTCTCGAATTTGGGGACTTCTTCCACATAATTTGCGAGGACAGCGCCTTGCCCAGCCTCATACACCTTCGAAGCCTCATAGTCTGCTACTTTCTTCACTGCCTTCGATTCTGCCAAGTCTGCCTCAAGTTTGGCGATCACCTCTTAGGCTAACTTGAGCGCAGCTTCGCTCGCATTCGCCCTACCTGGTTCAAGCATTTCTTGCCCTCTCCCTCTCGGCCTCGGCCCTTGCAGCTTCCATCTTCACCCTCGCCACTTTGAACTCGGCCTAGCTCCTTTGGCCCTCAACTTCGAATTGTAAACGGCCAATTCGTTCGATGGCGTCGTGCTGGTGACGGCCTATCTCAACTATCCTTCCGACCGTCTGCAAAACAGGAGATCAAAACCAAAATATATGCATAAAAGGGAAATGCAAGATCAAGATATTTACTAGAAGAGCCGATTGAGCGGCTAACGCTATTGCCAAAAGATCTGGCTCCCAGTGGAAAGCTGCCTTGTCAGACGAGAATGAGACCAATGAAGCCATGCTCAGCGCCACGGCTGGATCTTTCATAGTCGACGCATCAGAGGAGATCGGCATGTTTTTTATCTTTGGTTGAACCACAAAAGGCACAACTGTATCTGACTCCTCTAAACGCAGTCGTTTGTCAGCAAGGTCTTCTTCAGAGCCGACCTCAACCTCGGCAGGACGTTTCTCCGCCCTTCGTTCAGCCTCCTGATTCGCTGGCACGACCGCCTCCAACTCGACATCTCAGGTTTGAGCCGTCTCCTCCTCAATAACAGGCAGAGAGGGCTCAACATCGGCGATGGGTGGCACTTCGGATCGAATGGCCTCTGCTCTCTGCCGCGCCGCCATTCGTTCAGCATTTTTCTTTTTGGCAAGTTGTTTGAGTGACAACCCAGCCATGTCTTCACAGTACGTGCCAGGATGGTCTTCTAATCCAATAAAGATGTCGTCGTAAACTTTCCCTCGATCCGAGGTAGACGGAGGGTTGGCTGAATTGAGGCCGGCTTCCTCAAAGGCTACCCTTAAAGCCTCGTCTACTTTGGCCTCGAACTAGCCTGATTCTTCAACGACCTCAGCGACTTCCACACGCTCTGAGTCGGATCCGTCGAAACCAATTTGGCGCAAGTTTCTAAAGTTGGTTAAAATAAAAGCCGTAAGAAACTCTTCACCCCTCGGAATCGGGATGTTTTCTGCTGCTGAGAAGGTTGTGTACGTCGGCTCGTATCGAAGAAGAATGTGGGCCGCCCTTCCTTGTTTCTGAAGGCTTGGATGGCCGAAGTATTTCAGCGCGACTTTGATCTCCGAAAGAACGGCGTCGTTGGTCGAAGTCAAGACTTTCTTCAAATTGTTTCCTGCACAAACCAAACCATGAGACCGTAAAGATAAAGTCTTGTATATACAAACAAAAATAAATGCAAAGGGCTATATGGCCACCTGGTTCGCCCCTCCGTCTAGGAATAGGATCTAGGCGATCCTCGCCTTCGCCGAATTCCCAGTTACCTCAGACAATGACCATGACATCATCAACTCACTTACCAGAGTTGGAAAGCATGGTCATTAATTGATGGTCGGTGTCCTTGGCCCTGAGGAAATAACACCCATGCCAGCCAGAAGACTTGGCCAAGGCATAACAATGCCAAATAGCAGGAATGCCGAGGTTAATGCTAAGGCGACGGTTTAATTCTATAATCTCCATTACGATTCTAAAAAAGTTGACATTGGGTTGGGAAGGGATTAGACCCCAATGGCGAAGAACAGCCCTAAGGAATGGGTGAAGGGGGAAACGGACTCCATCCTCTACGATTGATAGGAGAGGGAAGATGATTATGCTTTCATCAGCCCTCTCTATATCGAGGGTGCCGTATGTCACGAGTGACAGAAGGACGTCATCAGGGATGGAAAAATGGCATCGAAAGCTAGAAATTTGATCCGTGGAGAGGAGATCTTTCAAATGTTTTGCCATTCTCTTCAGCCTATAGGAGTATGCTAAACCAAAAACAAACCAGGAAAAAGGATTCAAAGCAGAGAGAGAGAGAACTTACAAGAGACAAAGAGGACAGTGAATGATAAAGGGAAGTTGCAGAGGTAAGTCGGAAGGCAATCCAACAACTTCAAGCACCTAAAAATGTGTATGTATTTGAAAAGACGTCAAAATTTTAAATCATAATAAATAGAAGTGTACGAGGGGGGGCAAGTTGAAATGACAACCAAAAGGCATGTGCTCTGACATTCGCTTTGAAATGAGGCTGGCCGCTGAATTTCGACTCTAGCTTTTCGAGTTCGAAACCAGACACACCAGCTAACTATTGTTAGTGCAGTGTTTAGGGGGCAATTGTGGGGGCCAAATATTGGGACACGTAAAGGAGCCAAATGGTCGGATTGGGAGAGTCGAAATTCGTATATCACATTCGGCCCCATCTTATACATGTAAATTTAGAGGTATCCTATTCGGCCAAATAGCCAGCTGAGTAAAGGGTTGAATGAAGAGCGATGCGCAGCAAGAGGAGCCGAGCAAATAGTTATACGACGAAGTGAAGGAGGGCCCAATCCCGAAGCCCAAGAAAGAAAAAGATATAAATAGAAGAACACTATTCAGAGAGAGGTTCGTGAGAATCACTACGCTTAACTTAAAATACAAGTAATCCAGAGAGTAGAGACTGACTTGTCCGTCGGAGTGCTAATTCTGGTACCCCCGACCGGAGTGTTTATTCCTTTTCAGGTTGTTAACTGAGGAACTCGAGCGCCCTAGTGGATCAAAAGAGTATTTCCAACCACCTTCACCACAAGAAGTTAGTCCAAGACTATAGGTTTAGGGTAGCCACTTGGAATCTAGGAACCTTGACTGGTAAGATGATGAAATTGGTAGATGTTATGATTTAGGGGAAAGTTAGTATAGCATTTGTACAACAAACTAAGTGGACAGGTAAGAAAGCTAGGGAAATTGAGGATACCGGTTTTAAACTGTATTATAGTGGTAAGGATAGATACAAGAATGGGGTAGGAATCATAGTTGCCAAGGGCCTTGTGAAAAATGTAGTGGCGGTCATTAGGAAAGGAGATAGGTTTATGTTAGTTAAACTAGTTATTGGAGGGAAATATAGTGAACGTTATTAATGGATACGCTCCTCAAGTAGGATTAGATGATCAGACTAAGAGGGATTTTTGGGAGAGAATGGATGAGATCTTACAGGAGAGAACCTAGTTATAGGTGGAGATTTTAATGGCCATGTAAGCATAGATAAACTAGGCTATGAAAGGATGCATGATGGATACGGTTTTGGTGACAGAAATGAGGCTGGAGAGAGTATCTTAGATTTTCTGTTGGCTTCTGATCTGGTGGTGGCCAATACTATATATAAAAAGCGGGAAGAGCATTTGATAACCTTTAAGAGTGGGTCAGTTAAGAGCCAAATAGATTACTTCTTAGTGAGAAAAGTGGACCGCCTAAAATGCAATGATTGTAAGGTGATTCCTGGAGAGAGCCTGGCCTCTGAACATAGTATTTTGGTACTAGATATATGTTTTAAAGGGCAATACTAAGCTAGGAAGGATGGTGGGCGTTGTAGGACAAGATGATGAGACCTAAAGAGGATAAACTAAAAATATTTAAGAATAGAATGGATAAGGAAGGTACTTGGGACTTGGAAGATGATGCTAACACTATGTGGAACTTGATGAACAATTGTATGAGGAGAATCTCAAGGGAAGTGCTTGGAGAGTCAAAAGTAACGGGACCCAGATCTAGGGAAACTTGGTGGTGGAGAAAAGAGGTTCAAGCGATAATTAAGGCAAAAAAAGAGTTCTTTAAAAAGTGGCAGAAAGATAGAACTAAGGAAAACCTTAAAAGCTATAGATTGGCTAATAAGGAGATCAAGAAAGTAGTGAGAGAGACTAAGTTGAAAGTTTATGATGACCTATACACTAGACTAGATAGTAAAGAGGGACAGAAGAGGATATACAAACTTACTAAGATACAGGAGAGGAAAACAAGAGATTTTAATCAAGTGCATCAAGAGTAAGGATTCTAAGGTATTGGTGAAGGATGAAGAGATTAAGGAGAGATGGAAGAACTATTTTGAGAAACTATTAAATGAGGAACATGGAGGTAGGTCAATAGGGGAAGAAGTAGCCAGTAATACGATAAACCAAGACTATAGGTTCTATCGCAGGATTAGAACTTTGAAGTGGAGATTGCACTTAAGAAGATGAAATCAAATAAGGCTTTAGGACCTCAATGATATCCCTATTGAAACTTGGAAGTGTTTGGGTAAAAAGCGGGTTGCTTGGTTGACTAGGTTGTTTAGCAAAATTTTGTTGACTAGAAACATGCCAGATGAATGGAGGAAGAGTATTTTAGTGTCAATCTATAAGAATTGAGGAGATGTCTAGAATTGCAACAACTATAAAGGAATCAAGCTAATGTGTCATATAATGAAAGTGTGGGAGATGGTGATGGAACGCCGATTACGAGATATAAAAGAAGTGTCAGAGAATCAATTTAGGTTTATGCTTGGCAGGTCAACAATGGAGGCGATCTATCTTTTGAGGAGAGTAATAGAAAAGTATAGAGAAAAGAAAAGAGACATTTATATAGTGGTTATCAGCCTTGAGAAAGCATATGATCGAGTGCCTTGGGATATAATATGGTGGGTGTTAGAAAAGAAATGGGTGACAAAAGGTTATATTGATGTAATTAGGGACATGTATGAAGGGGTGGTGACCATTATTAGATCGCCTGCTAGAGAGACAAATAAATTTCCTATCACTGTAGGGTTACACCAAGGATCTACCTTAAATCCTTATCTTTTTGCTTCAGTTATGGATAAGTTGATGAGAAATATTCAGGAGGACGTGCCGTGGTGTATGCTTTTTGCAGATGATATCGTGCTAGTGGATGAGACTAGAGAAGGATTAAACACAAAGTTGGAGATTTGGAGAAAATCACTTGAATCTAAATGATTCCGGATAAGCAGAACTAAGACATAGAGTGTAAATTTAGTAACAGTAACAATGAAAGTAGAGGAAAAGTGAAGATTGAGAATCAAGAACTGCCTAAGAGCGAACATTTTCATTATTTAGGGTCGATTATCACAACGGTGGGGGAGATTGATGCGAATGTGGCCTATAGGATTAAGGCAGGATCGTATAAGTGGAGAAGTGCGTCTGGGGTATAGTGTGATAAACGAATATCCACTAGACTAACAGGTAAGTTCTATAAAATGGCTATTAGACCAACGATGTTGTATGGGACATAGTGTTGGGCAACCAAGAAACAATAGGTAGATAAGATGAGTGTGGTTGAGATGAGGATGCTAAGGTGGATGTGTGGCAAGACTAGACAAGGGAGAATTAGGAATGAGTGTATTCAAAAATGGGTAGGAGTAGCATCGATGGAAGATAAGTTGAGAGAGAATTGATTGAGATGGTTTGGCCATATTCAATGGAGACCAACAAAGGCAATCTCTTCACGCAATGCGGTAACGGTAGATGTAAGTGTTAAGTGACTGGATAGGCCTAGATTAACGTTGGCTAGCATTGTAAATAGAGATATGGATCTACTTAATTTGACTAATGAAATGGCCTTTGATAAAGCCGTGTGGAGAAGAGGATTCATGTAGCCGACCCCATTTTGTGGGACTTAAGGCTTGGTTTGGTATTCAATCAACATAAAGAAATGGTTAGTGATTCTCATTACAATGCATTTTTCTCCAAATTCTTTAATCAAACTTGTCACTGCTTTGGAATTGTTGAATTTTGTCCCAAAAAGCACAACCAAAAGAATGATGAAATAAACAAATTTGAGTTACCTATGTAACCCATCATGAAAATACCAAAAAATTAAAAATTAAAAGCATTTTAATTAATTGATTTGCTCTCACAAAATTAAATATCAACAAAATTAAGCCAAAAGGTTGTGTAAGGCTCAGGCAGTAAAATTGTTTATTAGCACATTTCTATCTGTTGCTTCTATTTAAAAATAATCTCAAGGGTGCCTCAGAAATATGTGATTCAAAATTCACATTTTCTTAGCAACCAAACTAGATCTAAAACTAATAAAGACCAAGAACAAAGAAATTTCGCACTTCTTGAAAGAAATGCACAGTTAATTTCCCATGCCTAAAGTCCTGAATTAATCCCAAAAAAAAAGAAAGTAGAACAAAATTTCTGAAAATTTCAACCAAATACAGATCAAACAGCTCAAATTGGTTGAATTTTAGGGTTCCAATCACAGAAATGTCATGTTGATCTTCAAAAACAAATTGCATACATATACACACATTATCATATATATACATTTACAGAGAGAGAGTTACTGAAATCGAAGTTCTGAGTGGGTTTCGAGGTTTGATTTGGAGTTGAATTGTCAGAGTGAAGCTTTGAGACTTAAATCTGACTGCTATGATGTGAGATGAGATGGATATTTGACTTGCAAAGTTTTCAGGGTTTTCATTCGAAAGAGGGGCCAACTTGGAAGTTTGGAACTACACGTGCCTCCATCGTATGGCGAAAAAATCCGACTACTCACCGATTGGTTATTAGTGGGTCACGAATTCAACTTGGGTGAGTGTGGAATAGGAGGCAGCATCGTGAATTATGATTGATGTAGGGTATGCTCACACTTCAAGATAAATTGATAATTTTTTTTGGGCAAATTACATTGACACCCCTTAAGGTTTGGTCCAATTACTACCCACTCCCTGACGTTTGGAAATTACATTCCCACCCCTATGGTTAATAATTTCATTTCACAAACCCCCCTGCTTGTATAAAAGGTAACAACTCTTAGTAGAAAAACAAAGAAAATTACATTAAAAAAAAGTAAAGAAAAGGCAACAAAAAAAAAAAAAAAGTAAAGCAAAGCAAAAAAAGAGAGTGTATGAGTTCAATGTCTTCATTCTGTCTAAATAATTACAATGAAAGCGGGGTTAGTGTAATTTTTCAAACTTCAGGGGGTGATATGTATTAAACCCAAACCTCGAGGGGTGTAAGTGTAATTTACCCTTTTTTTTACATAATTTAATAATTATTTATTTATAATTTATCAAAACTTTACTTTGATTCTTATAGATTCAATTTGTTTTTCAATTTTGTTACAATGTATTCTCTTTATCATGCGCTGCGTTGTTAACATTTTGAATGAAAAAAAAAAAATCACATAGAAAGTTAGAGAAACTAAAATGAAATTAAAGACAAACTATATTGAATTCCACTTTGGTCTCTCTAATTTTACGCATAGTCTTTTTTCGTTTCAAATTCTAATGATGTGTGACAGAAGGATCACATTGTAATAAAATTAAAAATATAAAAATTAAATTATGAAAATTAAATTAACACTATAGGAATTAATAGTGTAATTCACCCTATTTTATATCGCATTTTGCAAAACCAATAATAAAACTACATTTCTCTAAAATAAAGAAATGATAAATATTCACAACTTTTTCACTTGTCGTGATTTTTTGCTAAAATGTAAATTGCTCATTTGGCAACATGACTTTTAAGTTGTTTATTGGTTTATTAATTTATTTGAGTTATAATATCCCTCTATTTTTTTGACATATCTTTTCTTAATAAACAAAAAAATCAGCTTATCAAACATACTCAAAACAATCCAAATTTTGATCCAAATGGATTAAGTACTCTAATTATCTAGATTTTCTCATTAAATATAAGTTTCATTGCCTAGTGTTACATTAAAATTGTTTTTTAACATAAGTTTTTTTATCTTTAGCATAATTACATGATCTTTTTAGATTTGTAGAATATCTTTAAGACTTAAATATAGTAGAAGTAGGATTTAATATAGAAAAACCTTTAATTTCAATTCTCAAATATAAAAAAAAAAAAAAAAATGAAAACTTTAATACATTACATTAAAAATTGTTTTTTTTATATATAATTTTTCTATCTTTTGCATAATTACATGATCTTTTTTTATTTGTAGAATATCTTCAAGCCTTAAATATAGTACAAGTTGGATTTTATATAGAAAAACCTTTACTTTCAATTCTCAAATAAAAAAAAGAAAACTTTAATACATTCGTACTAATATTTTTTACCCCTCCCCCTCCCCCCCCCCAAAAAAAAATAATGTAAATACATAAAATTCTACATAATCGTCTCACTATTATTACTATCAAATAGTACATTAATTATTTTTAAAATATGTAGCCAAACAATTAGTAATCAATTGATCTCCAATTTGGTTGTGCAATTAATTTATTTTTATTATTTATAAATCGTTCTTGAATACTATTGGTAAAACAAATATAATTTCACAAGTAAATAGCCGTATGAATATATGATATTCCTATTTGTCTATACTAATTGTTTTGGTAAAATCATGAATTCCTTGATGTAACACCCGAAAAAAATTGGACAGGGTATATCTATTTATACAACAAATCCACCTGATAGACAAACACATATATATAGTTAACTATTCCATAAATCTATTTCCATTTAATCCCAAATGTCAAATACATGATGTTCACATCTTAATGCCCCAGTTCTAATCCCAAGTATGCATTTTACAACAAGTATAAAATTGAAGCCAAACAGATAATAAGTGTCTCACAGACTTACAAATTTATCCAAGAACATTCTTGGTTACACAAAATGGAGTTTCAACTCAACGCAAATATAGCCCTAGGCTTACATTCAACAAATAACCATAAAACAAAAATGAAGCCTCAGCTCCGAGTCCTCCCAAGTCAATGCCTTGGCGGAGGCATAGTACCTGTACCTGAAATGTTTTTCCTTATAGGGTGAGCCACAACCCAGTAGAAATATTGTCACGCCCCATATTTTATTACTGGGATAACCTTACCAATATTCATTAATTAAGTCCATTTACAAATAACATTTCATCATTTGATGAAATGATGAATAATTAAATATACATATTCCCTCTCGTTGTACAACAATGACATTTACATACAAATAAAAGAAATGCCCTGAGGCTTACAATAAAAGAGAGGACACTACTTGTTAGGACCTTTTGTTGTCAAATTCCATGGATCAAAACCAAGGTTGTAACAAGAGTTCTTTAAGAAGTTGGTATTCTTCCAACAACAGGATTACTTGGGAGTTTTGAATGAAGTTGGTCTTCTACAAGATTCCAACAACAGGATTACTTGGGAGTTCTGAAAGAAGTTGATTTTCTACAAGAAGTTGATTTTCTACAAGAAGTTGGAACTCTGCAAGAAGTTGGTTTTCTGCAAGAAGTTTTTTCCAATCTTGGATTACTTTTGATTCTCTATAAATACTTGGTTTTTTCCCAAAACTAAGTAATTCATTAAAGTCCTCCAGATCTTCTTTTTGGATCTTAAAGGTTTATATCTGGGGATATTTTGTTATTTTCTTTGATGTCTTATTGAGTATTCAAACTCATGTTTAAAGAGTATACATCAAAGGTTTGTTTGTTTGTTCTACAAAAGAGAGAGTTGTTCTTCAGTTGTGAATTCTGAAGAATTCGAGCCTGAAGCTTTGGAGGGAATCCGGAGTGGCTCATCAGAAAGACAATTCCGTGCTGAAGATGGGGTTGGAAGAGGCACATAAAGGTTGGTTCAATTAGGCGTTGTGGATTCACTAGATAATTGAGAGTGATACCTGTGTAATTCCTTTATATCTTCTTAGTGGATTGTTCTTGTGGCTGTTGCCCGTGGTTTTTTTATCACAATTGGAAGGTGTCCAATTGTGGTTTTTGCACGTAAAATCTTTGTGTCTCTTTCTTTTGATTTTTATATTCTGCTTAAAATTGATACATAATCACAAATCAACATCTAGGAGGTTTCTAGATTTTTCAATTGGTATCAGAGCAGGTCGTTCTATTTTTTTTAAAAAAAATTTTTTTTAGATCGCTCTATTTTTTTTAAAAAAAAAATTCTTTTAGAACGAGATCTTGTTTGATTTGTGATAATGGATTCAATTCGTGAGGGAAATTCTATGGTTCGACCACCCCTACTTGGCGGATCCAATTATTCTTTTTGGAAAGCTCGGATGAGATCTTTTTTAAAATCTATTGATGAAAAAGTTTGGCAATCTGTCATGAATGGGTGGACTGAACCAACAATTACTGTTGATGGAGTAACTTTCCCCAAACCAATTGATAAGTGGGACACAACTGATTACCAAAATAGTAGCTGGAATAGTAAAGCTATCAATTCTCTCTTTTGCGCTGTCACACCTAAAGAGTTTTGCCGTATTTGTAATTGTGAAGTCGCAAAAGAGGCTTGGGATATCTTACAAACTATTCATGAGGGCACTCCTTCTGTTAAACGCTCAAAACTTCAAAGGCTCACATCCAGTTTCGAAAACCTTTCAATGAAAGATAGTGAGACCTTTGATGAATTTTATGCGAAGTTGAGTGACATTGTAAATTCCAGCTTCAATTTAGGTGAAAAAATACCAGAATCCAAAGTTGTGGGAAAAATTTTGAGATCCTTGCCCGATCGGTTCCAACCAAAAGTTACGGCTATTGAGGAGGCTCAAGATGTTGACAACCTCAAGCTAGATCAGTTGGTTGGAAATCTTCAAACTTATGAGGCACATAGAAATTTCAAAAAGAAACAAAAAGATATTGCTTTTAGTAGTGCTCATAAAGTGGTTGAGGATTCTGATGAGGATTGTGAGATAGATTCCAAGATTATGGCTGCTTTTGTTAAACAATTTAAAAAATCTTTTTTGAATAAAAATCCTAATCTTTTGGAATCTACTCATACTCATAAATCTAAAGGCAAAGATAAAGTCAAAATTAATTCTATAGTTAAGAAGGAGAAAGGAAAGATACAAGGGAACTCTGAAAGCGTCCAATGCTATGAATGCCAAGGATTTGGCCACTTTGCTTTAGAATGCCCCACTCATTTGAGGAAGAAGAAAGCCCTCGCCATCACTTGGGATGATGAATCAGAATCTAATGGAGATGAAAGTGACAACGAAGATCAAGCCGAAGAGGGACATAAGCAATTCCTTGCTTTCATGGTGGCTTCCGAAACTGACGGACGAACAGAGTCTTTGAAGAGGTCAGTTGAGAATACCACTGATGATGAATCCTCGGAGAGTGATCATGAAGAACTTGAGCAAGCCTATGAAAAGCTGTATAAGGAGTCTCTTAATTTATTCAAATTGAATGACAAACTCACAAAGAAACTCAAAGCATGTGAATGTGAGAATGTCAAACTTAAGGAGGAGATTTCCGAGGCTAGGATCAATGCCATCAAGATAGCTGATGATCAACAAGTTCTTTGTGCTAAACTGTTGACTTGTGAGACAGAGAGAAATGAGCTACAGGAAACTCATACCATGTATGAAGAAAAGATTGAATCTCTCAAGATATCACAAGTTGCCTTGGAAGAACTAATGATCAAGAAAGAGGAAGAGCTCAAGTGTGCCATGGTTACCATTGGTCTTTGGAACAAAGGATCAAAGACTTTGGAGGATATCATTGGGTCTCAACAAATTTGTTCAGACAAGAGTGGCATTGGCTTTGGAGATAAGAGAGAGCAAAAACAGAGTGCTTCCACATCTCATGATACAAGAACTCAAGAAAAGGGAGGACAAAAGATTCAACAAGAGGAAAGACTTCTCAAACTCCCTAGAGTTGGTAAGGTAAAAGAAAAGAAGGTACTCCCTGTTTTTATTTGTCATCATTGTGGTATGCATGGCCATATTCGCCCTTTTTGTTATAAATTGCATGGGAGAATGTCTCAAAAGGGTAGAAATTCGAATACTTTTTGGGTTAGGAGACAACCTTACTTGTCTAGGCGGAATACCAAGATTCATGAGGGTGTTCACAACACCATGACATTTACCAAGACTGCTAGACCTGATTTTGTTAAGACCAAAAAGATTTGGGTAAGAAAACTTGACTTGTGTTAATTTGTTTTCTCTTTTTAGTTTTTTGGGTCTCTGTTCTTTTTAATGAAAAAAAAAGTGTGCATGTTTTGTTTTTTTTTTTTTGTCTTGCTTTATTGTTGAGAAAAAAAAAAACCCAAAAAGATTTTCTTAGTATGGTTTTGCAAGTTTGAATTTTTGAGATGTCCTTGGTGCATATTGGAATTGATGAGAATATCCATTACATGTTAATATGTGTGTGCTTTCTGTGGTAATTACTCATTTTGGAGTGTGTGTTCTTTGATTAGTATGTCTCATTCTGTACACACTCTTGGATTAGCAAATATTGGAGTCTTTTGCCTTAGTGGTTATTTTTCTATGGACTTCTGGCATGATATCTTTTGCTTTTCTAAAGGAATTGACCTATACTAGCATATCATGGGTGATGTTGAGTCTCTTAACCACCTTCCATCTGTTTGCATCTCCATGGCTTTCTTCTCTATTCTTTGTAGTCCAAGCATGAGGAAAAAGCTACCTCAGAGTCACCAACCAGGCCATCCTTAATATATCCATGCTTCTCTGGTTCGGTTTCCATACTCTTGAGCATGTCAGCCGCCGATAAGTGTGCAAAAGAAAGAAAAAAAAAATGTGCACAAGAAAGAAAAGAAAGAAAAAAAATGTGCACAAGAAAGAAAAGAAAGAAAATAAATGTGCAAAAGAAAGAAAAAAATTGTGAAACAAAAAAAAAGAAAAAATAAAGGATTCATTGATTGAGGGGGAGCCTCCGCCTTTACTCACCAAATACCCCTTGATTCCTAGTGGTTTGACTTTCCTTTGTTGTGCTTAGATTCTCTTGTCAGAGGTTCAACTTTCATATCACTACTAGGATTTGAATCTTGTGTTTGTCGAACTCCAAGAGTCACACACACACTTTTATCATGGGATCTATGCTTTTCACATAATGCATCACTTTCTTTCATGAGGAATTTTCTAGAGGCTGTGCACATTGTATTTTCAAGTAATTGTGCTTCTTGGATAATCTTGTGTGTTTTAAGGTACAAATCTGAAATTTCTTATTTGCTCCACCATATTATTTTTTGTCGTTTTTCTTCTTGTTCACTGTTTTTAGTGTTTGTGGTTGTTTTTTTAATGAGGGGGAGTTTGGTTCATCATTACCAGTGTTTGATGTATATTGATGGTACAATAGTTTGGTTGATGGTACAGTGTTTTTACTTTTGCTTATATCCTTCTTTGGTACAGTTGGATTGTTAGTATTTTGTTTATGGATTGATTTATATTTTGTTTATTTAATCCAGTTCCACATATTTTGGTTGGCTTGTGTGTGGTTATTTTATTTCAGGATAATTGTTCAAGAGCATGGATTTGAGTGTTGGTTCATAGTTGGTGGTGCTGTTTGAGAGATTTTGTTAGGAAATTTGTTTTAGATTGGTTTTATCCAAGATTTGACGAAGGGGGAGATTGTTAGGACCTTTTGTTGTCAAATTCCATGGATCAAAACCAAGGTTGTAAAAAGAGTTCTTTAAGAAGTTGGTATTCTTCCAACAACAAGATTACTTGGGAGTTTTGAATAAAGTTGGTCTTCTACAAGATTCCAACAACAGGATTACTTGGGAGTTCTGAAAGAAGTTGATTTTCTACAAGAAGTTGGAACTCTGCAAGAAGTTGGTTTTCTGCAAGAAGTTTTTTCCAATTTTGGATTACTTTTGGTTCTCTATAAATACTTGGTTTTTTCCCAAAACTAAGTAATTCATTAAAGTCCTCCAGATCTTCTTTTTGGATCTTAAAGGTTTATATCTGGGGATATTTTGTTATTTTCTTTGATGTCTTATTGAGTATTCAAACTCATGTTTAAAGAGTATACATCAAAGGTTTGTTTGTTTGTTCTACAAAAGAGAGAGTTGTTCTTCAGTTGTGAATTCTGAAGAATTCGAGCCTGAAGCTTTGGAGGGAATCCAGAGTGGCTCATCAAAAAGACAATTCCGTGCTGAAGATAGGGTTGGAAGAGGCACATAAAGGTTGGTTCAATTAGGCGTTGTGGATTCGCTAGATAATTGAGAGTGATACCTGTGTAATTCCTTTATATCTTCTTAGTGGATTGTTCTTGTGGCTGTTGCCCGTGGTTTTTTTATCACAATTGGAAGGTGTCCAATTGTGGTTTTTCCACGTAAAATCTTTGTGTCTCTTTCTTTTGATTGTTTGATTGGGATTTTTATATTCTGCTTAAAATTGATACATAATCACAAATCAACATCTAGGAGGTTTCTAGATTTTTCACTACTCTTTACAAAAAAATAGCACTCAGCCAAACAACAAATGAAGTAGTACAATCCATTTCTACATTACACTTATAAAATGGTAAAACCCATTGTTTGATTTTCAATTTCGAAAAGCATTCCCTTTACACATGTACAGGCAGGGGGTGAGCAAAACTCACCGAACAACATCCGATTTAGAGGTCCATCCCCTATCTTCCCCTAAACCGTGGAGTACATCCCCTATCTTCTCCAACACAACACAATGCATATAAACAATTATTATACACATCATCAATCCATTCATAAAGTTAATGCATTCTTTCAACCGTCATACTCAATGACACATTCCATATATTAGTTTTCATTTGCCTAATCATCATGCATTGTCTACAACAATCAAGACTATCCTCCACCGATAGCCCAAAGCAGTTATTTCTAAATAGAAAATAAATGCACAAAATGGATATTATATCAACATTTCAACTAGGTGAGCGATGAATGATCCAACTACACCCTTTAATCCCATACGTTCCCAATTCCATTCTTCTCATTTCAATTTCTCATTTCTCAAATTAATTTCACAAATTAATTCAACAATGTAATTAGGGCATTTTCCATAATTAACATTACAACCTTTTAGGTTCCATTTTCATCAATGTTTCAACATTAATTCCATTTCTCTATGCCAAACATGCATATATGTTTATTATAAATAAAACTCCAACTTTTGTAAAATTACACAAAGGCCCAAACTTTCTCAAAATTACCCAACAACCCCCAACATATCAAAATGCTAAAATTTAAAGACAAGCTCATAGAGAGGAATAGGGTATCCCTACTTATTAAACATTACCACTTTGATCAAAATCCTCATTTAAATGCCACATGGTAAATTTTTACCGATAGCCAAAATAGTTATATCTAACATATTAATTAAAAGATAACAACATGGGTATATAATCCAACATATAACTATAACTTAGAATCTCCCATGATTCCCAACATTTAGAAACCAATCATATTCCACATTTTATCAAATATGAACAACTACACTAGTTTTCATATCACAATTACGTCCGGTAACCTCTAAAGGTCCATTTCTAACCATGTCGGTTTTATTCCAACAAATACATTAAGTAAAATAATATCGTTAATGCCCAAGAAAACATCATTTTCTTTCCAAACTCATTCTCCAAGCATTAGCCAACTATGACATCCTATTTTGATTGAAAGCCCCGAAAGTTAAACGTAATTCCTTTATTTTCTTTAAAAATGTTCTTTTGGCCACAAACCGGTAAAAATTTCAAAACCAATCGAATCGAAGTCCGTTTTTGTTCAAATTAAAAACATAACTCTTTCATAACCTTACCAACATATTCCAAGTTTACACTTTCGCAATTTGGGCATCAACTTTTTATTTTTCTCAAAATTTCTCTTTTAAGCAAATAAAACATAAATTTTTCAAAAATTCTAATTAAATTATATACCACTCTAAACTCCATGTAATCAAGCAAAAGTGCATAAAGAAGTATAGGAAAAATCCCTACTTAACAAGTTACACAATATTCCTCGATATCAATTTATTTTTCTCAAAAATAAATTCCAAAACTCAAGGATGGGATAAATATTTCCACCTTAATTTCTCAAAATAAATTATCTAACCATAATATGATGTAGATATAATCCATACAACTATTAAATTCTATTTTCGGATTTCGTTTACAAAATTAACAACACAAAATGATTTTTTTTTTAAATCAATCTCAAAATACCAACATTCTTAACATTTCAACATAATTTTTCTTCCAAAAATTACCAAACAAAAATCTGAAAATATATCTATATGCAATACCTCTTACAATGATATATTTTCTCAAAATAACCATAATATAGCTTTAATGTAAAAATATGAAGAAAGCCCCTACCTCAAATATGAAGAAAAATAAATCTGAAAATGCAAACGTCGCCCGATCATGAATCCGAGAACACCATTACGAAGATTACGATGAGCTCTCCAATTTTCATTTACAACACTTTTGCAAAATCTCACTCTAAGGACTCCCACTCTAAGCTCAAAGCTTGAGTAACAATGGAGGAGGAGAGAGAGAGAAGAGAGAAAGAAATAGACGTTGAGGGCAAGAGCTCTCTGCTCAATTGATGAAGGAAAAGAAAGGAAAAGGAAGGGAAATGATGATAAGGAGACAAAAAAGGAGGGCCACTCACATGGGTTTGTCTCCCAAAAATTTGGTTTCCTCAAAAATATAATTTTTGTAATAATACCTCAAAAATTTATAATATAACTTATAAAATGATATAATTTTTTCTCATCACAAAAATATAACATTTTTGTACATCACAAAATATAATATTTTGCTCATTTCACAATATATACAAGTTTCATTCTTTATAAAATATATAATTTTACACCGTATGGTACACATCATAAATTTAACTTTTAAATATTTATTATAACCCCTATATAATAAATAATAGCAACTCCCAAGCTGGTTACTACCAATCATATAATTAAAAAGGACCAAACATCCAAAATTCACTTCAAATTCTGCTGTAAATTAAACTGAACACCAATCAGACCGTGAATTTTCATAAAATAAATACTCATCAATAAATTCTAAAATTTTTACCCAACGTGGTAGACTCGTATGTGAACAACATACAAAAATTTCATAATTTTCTGAGACCGGTAACTATTTTTAAAAAATACAAAACCGAACTGTTTTCGCACAGAATTTACACAGCACTCAAATTCGGAAATTTGCTCAATTAAATTATGCACTGACTATTTAACAAAAAAAAATTCTGGGTGATTACAATGATATACTACACAACATATGGACCATGACAAGACTAAAGAGGAGTATGCTCATGCCATGCTCATGATAAAATAGTTTATCTTTCTTTTTATAAAGTATGCAATGCTGTGATGCAACAACAGATATAAAACCATTTCCATTTTAAACCATATCTGTTATATGAATACAGGCTCTATGAATCTCTAGGTGAGTGTCTGCATGTAGGCCCTAATGCACTGCCACTGTCATTTTTAGCAGTAAATTGGAAGGCTCGATACCTAACCGCACGGTTCTGAACCCCCTACCCAGATTCACCAAGTATTCATCTTTTCGTAAACAGATACATTTCTAAACATTTCTCAAAAACAAATGCATTTCCAATGAAATGAATTTAATGCAATGTCCAATGCAACAAATGAGAAATGTGATTCAATTTACCTAAGTCTCATGCATTTCTACAGCAATCATAGCTATCCTCCACCGATAGCCCAAAACAGATATTTAAACAATTAAATTCCAAAAAATTTTTGATAAATAGAATCTATTCCACATCTCATCAAATATGAACAACTACACTAGTTTTCATATCACAATCACGTCCGGTAACCTTTCAAGGTCCATTTCTAACGGTGTCGATTTTATTCCAACAGATATATTAAGCAAAATAATACCGTTAATGCCCAAGAAAACATCAATTTCTTTTCCAATTCATTCTCTAAGAATTATTCAACTATGATATCCTATTTTGATCAAAAGTCCCAAAAATTAAACATAGTTCCTTTGTTTTCTTTAAAAATACTCTTTTGGTCGCAAACCGGTAAAAATTTCAAAAGCAATCGAATCGAAGTCCGTTTTTGTTCAAATTTAAACATAGCTCTTTTATAACCTTACAAACATATTCCAAGTTTACACTTTCGCAATTTAGGCATCAACTCTTTATTTGTCACGCCCCACTTTTTATTACTCGATGTCATTACCAAATTCATTAACTTAATTCACTTTCAGAGATAACATGCGGAAATTAACTCATACATTCAATCCGTAGGAGTGATTAACAATACTCTCATTCGTATGCAAAGTAAATATTACATGAACATACTCAAGAAATTGCCCTTGGGCTTACAACATTGAATAATCAAATGAAGGGTGTAACCCTT
Organism: Camellia lanceoleosa; assembly: GCA_025200525.1. NCBI lineage: Eukaryota > Viridiplantae > Streptophyta > Magnoliopsida > Ericales > Theaceae > Camellia > Camellia lanceoleosa. The sequence goes on along the minus strand of CM045766.1, from coordinate 154,537,662 downwards.
TTACAGATATGGCATTCCGCCAACAACAAAGAGGCCCCGTAGCCAGCAATTAAAAGATCCAAATCTTGTAGCACATCCTGCTAAATACCTGAAAAAGATTTCAACAACGTGGGATGAACATATAGTCCAGTAAGGATCTCAACATGATCCTCAACAATAACAACAATACAGATAGCTATGATCATGCACACTCATTCTCGTACTAGAACAGTAATGTGACAGTTTATACAAAAATATATATGTATGAACCTTTCTTTTGAAAACAACCGTTTCATTCAACGCTACAAGCGATTCATCTTTCCATATTCCTCTCATTAATCCCCATTCCCATTCTTTCATAATATCAACAACTACTTAGGCAAACAATTACTAAGCCCGATACACTCATCCATTTCCCATACGTCACGGACGTATCCTTTCAACATGTTTATTTTAAAACATTCATTGGAGTAACTCGTTTCTCAACTTAACCAATCAAATCCATGATACTTTTAGTTACAACAAAACTACAATAATTCCACCTTGCTCTACTAGCTATGCGCTCAGTAAGCCAAGGATATACTGCAATAACTACTATCAACTTCGCTCTACTAGCTATACGCATAGTAAGCCACCGCACTTTTCACAAAGAACATACCATTTTACCAGTGCTAGTGGAAGGGTGTGGCACCTCGGATTATAAGCGCATCTGAGTTCTCCAGCGCTAAATTTGAAGGTAACGGTACCTCTGATTATAAGCGCGGCATATAACGCCAACAACCACCATGCACACAAGGCATATCCAACATGTATAATGCATATACATAAACTACCAAGATAACAGCAATGTGTTAAAATAGATGAACACATACGTGTAAAGCGTACACAACAATTCAATACAACCGTATCATCCTCCACCGATGACCAAGGACAAACCTCTAGATGCAAATATATTATACATCTATAAACTTACTTAATTATCATGAAATTATCTGCTTAACATTAATACCATCACAGTAGTATAAGATACAACAGTCCAACATTCATACTTATTCCTAAGTACCATTCCCATTCCGCAAAACCAATCCCGCTTCCTTGTATTTTCCACAAAATCAAGTTCAAGGACAATAAGCCCTAACTCATTTTAATCAACTACATTCCTTTCAAAGCCATTTTAATTTAATTACACAAATTAAATCATAATCACTATACTAGGGTTTTCCTCCCTCTTTCTCTTTATTGAACATAAGCCTCAATCATCTACAATAGCCAACAATGGTTTCCTTTAAAACCCAAAATACCCAAGTATTTACCCTAAGATCAAACTCCTCTATTAAATTATTAAATCAATAAATATTAGGGTTTCCTCTCCTTTCAACAACACTTGCTAATTAACACCCAATTGGTCCAAGGCACATCTAATAATCAAAGATCTAAAACCAACAACCAACCTAATGTTCAACCTCATGAATTTATATAAAATTCCAACATGATGTAGTTTTCATGCAATACAAAAGTAACCACATGTCTATCTATAGTAGGAGTATTGAAAAGAGAACAAGGAGAATCCCTACCTCAAAGAAGAACTCAAATAGAGATGATGACCCGAAACCAAAGTGCTCCAAATCCACAATTTCTCCGATTAAAACGAAGCCCTCGACGATCCACGCAACTATTGTAAAGGCCAAAGGTGAGCAAATCACTCCTACTAGATCAATACCAAGAGAGAAGGTAGAGTTCTAGAGTGAGAGGCTCAAGAATGGTGTTTTTGAAAAGTAGGAGAGAGAAAGAAAAGTGAAAAGTGATTTTAAAATGTCAAAACCCGGAACTTAAACCCAGTCCTCCGCTCGAGCGCTCTGTTCTCCGCTCGAGCGGACAAGCCAAAAAGTACCCCGCTCGAGCGCTAAAACCTCCGCTCGAGCGCACCAAAGTCCCCGCCGGCTCGAATACCCGCTCGGCTGGATGCAACCTTCGTAAAATCTGCAAGCAGCGAAACTACTTGAGAGGTGATTTCTCCGCTCGGCGCTCGATCCTTTCGGCGTCTGACAAAGCCAAAACATCTCCGCCGGCGCCTAATCTCTTTCGGCGCAAAGGCCAAAACCTGGGCAGCTTATCTTTGGTTCTAAGTTCAACCAACCTGCCTCCAACTGGCCCAACACATCCTATAACTCAAATACAAGATAGGAAAGGATGTAAACAATATAATACTCAACTACCAACACCCACGGACACACGTCCGGATCACTGTACAACAAGGGGTAAACCCGGGATCGCTATAACCTCCCCCCCTTAAAGAATTTCGTCCCCGAAATTAAAGGTACGTCAAAACATAAGGCCAACTGATAACACAACACCAACACCCCCCAACACTAGGAGTGAAACCGCCCTCACTACAACCATCAGGCCACTCTTACCCAAGAAGAGACCCACTAAGGGAATACGTTCCAAACAACAATACTTAGGTGCGAAAATCTCAACAAACCAAACCCTTCCTGGAACAATAACCAACATCTGACTAGCGCTTCAAGCTAAGCCACTACTCAACAACAAGATTCCCAAAAACTAATCAAAGCAAACCTTATGAGTAAACAATAAGAAAACATTTTCTTGTTCAAGCGACATTTCTCAAAGATAGTCAAATTTTCAATGCTAACTTTCCAAAATAAAACCTCCACTTTCCATGAGAAACTCAACAGTTTTGTAAACATTTTTCACAAACACGGTGTTATCCAAAACACAAAATCATCCACAGTTTATTTGCAAAAAGAAATATTTTCATTTGGAACTTTCCAAAACCCTTGATTTAAATCAATTTCTCAGCAACATCCTTAGGTGGCCCAAACATTAAGAAAAAATTTGTTTTCCATAACTTTTCAACATACTACTAGCAACAACCATCACTCATACAGTGATACCAAAACCAACACGAAGCATAACATTTCTATAATAATGATTAATAGAAATAAGTACAGTGCTACATCAAATCAAACAAACAACACTTCAATTGATAAGCATATATGCTCTGTCAATACATTTCTAGATAAGCATACATGCTCTATCTACGGAGTTCATCCCCTATCTCCTCCCTCCCAATAACATCCGGTTTAGAGGTCCATCCCCTATCTTCCCCTAAACCGCGGAGTACATCCCCTATCTCTTCCAACACTAAGCAATGCATATAAACACATAGGTTCTATACACAATCAAACAATACATAAATTAATGTATTCATCACCAATGATTCAATAGCACAACATGTTCGATTAGCTTCGATCTCCTAATCAACACACATGGTCTACCAACCACAACTACCCAATCAAGAGGGATAATTAGACCAACGCTATTCTTGTTACTCTAGAACACAAACTGTTCTTCCACTAAGGAATCTTTGCATCCACTCACAAACCATATCCCACAATTGATAACCAATCACAAAACAAACACTACCCCTATACAACCGTTAGGGTCACCCCAGACTCACCTACTAGCAAGCCCAAAACACAAACCAGCATACAGGTACCATTCCCGCTAACCCGAGATATAACCTCACATAACCTTGCTAATACCGCCCAACTCTCGAAACCATCACATCAAACACATCCACCCACGGATTCCCGTTCTCAACCCATAATCTCTAAAAAGAACAAGGCCCACGGGCCGTCACAAGACTAACTCAATACACAATACTAAGCAAGCAACAATACTAGGATCATTGACCCCATTAACAACTTCTCAAAATAAAATAGAGAGTTCAAATTTCCACATACTCCCCAATACACGAGGATTAAACAAACAATACTATGCATGCATATGCAATACATAAACATGATGCCTCGGATCCAAAAGAGTACACCGGTCAACAACAAAATCAATAAACGTGATACTCCACGCCAACATTACAAAAAGTCCTCTCGAGGTAACACAGTAGGGCTAACTACTAAGTCGCCCCTTGCGAGGCTCCCGAAGCCTGGCCTGCCCGTTTCTGGTACCGAGAACGCCCCCGATTGGACGAGTACGACTGAGTCTGACTAGGTTTTAATACCCCCGAAGAATTAGCACGCAAAGGACAAGAACGTCTACCATGGCCCAGCTGACCACAAACAAAACAACCACCAGACCCTCTACTCCAAGACTGGTCTGAAACCTGCACCGCCCCGGAAATCCCAATAGAAGGATCCGAAACCCCTGGCGAAGAAAAGGAACCAGCTCCCGACTGAGCATGTTTCCGCCTCCACCCCTTACTGAGCCTAGAACGTTTTGGAACCACAAGACTGACCGAGATGGTCTCTTCTTTAACCCCATCACCACTAGCAATCAGGGCCTCCACATGGGCCGCTGCCTCAACTAAGGTATAGTAATCCTTCCACAAGGATCCAGCTACCTTCTCCGAATATCGAAACACAACCGCTTTTGAACTCAAAACAACGCTCCTCTGTTGTCACCAACTCTGGAGCAAACCTCGACAAACTATCAAAGCGCATCTCAAAGCGTACCCGCGAGTGTCATCTGACGCAACTCCAAAAGCTGTTCCCTCAACCTTTCGGCGAAGGAGGAAATACTTGGCCCAAAAGGCCTCGTAAAAGCTACCCACGTGCCACCCACATTAGTCTTAGCATTCTTCCACCAATAACTCGCATCACTCTTCAACTGAAAGGTTGCCAAAGAAACCCTCAACTCCTCATCTTCGACTCTGAGCATATCAAGAGTCTTGGTAATCTGTTCCAACCAACACTCTGCTTCTAACGGTTTAGCCTCCCCACAAACTCAAAGTGACCGAGCGAAGAACTCCTTAGTAAGTTTGAGAGCATGCCCGCGCCACCCTCGGCGAGCTAGGGCATCTTGCACCTTTCTCTCACAATCTCACGTCGACATCCTCGCCGACACCGATCTTTGCAATGGCGGTGCTAAAGGCTGTTGTGCCTCTCCGGCGTTCCTACTACTCAATCGTCCTCTACTCCCTCGTGTAGACATCCTATAAGGCACAGGGTAAATTACACTTAGCGTAAACACAATAGCCTTCGCCGAGGCACACTCCACTACTGTTAAGTCACAAGACACACTTAGTTTCAAAATTTACATTTCTACTGCATATAAACATCCAAACAAGTAAACACATAATCGAATCAAGTCCACAAAGATAGCCACTCATCCCGGAACTCTCAAGGAATTCCTATCAGAAACCACGTTGATCAGGCGTGTTTCCAAAAGGACCTCAAAGCAAGTTCACCGGCTATGAATACTATCCAGGAGACTGAATCCCATGCTCACATAAATGCAACACATAAGTCTTAATTCCCATGGTATCTATATGCAACGTCCTCACTGCACGTAGTAAACCCACTGTGGTAAAAACCACTTCCCACGAGCTCAAGGTATTCAAACCCGGTAAGCTCTGATACCAAGTTGTCACGCCCCACTTTTTATTACTCGATGTCATTACCAAATTCATTAACTTAATTCACTTTCAGAGATAACATGCGGAAATTAACTCATACATTCAATCCGTAGGAGTGATTAACAATACTCTCATTCGTATGCAAAGTAAATATTACATGAACATACTCAAGAAATTGCCCTTGGGCTTACAACATTGAATAATCAAATGAAGGGTGTAACCCCTTTTACGATATGGCATTCCGCCAACAACAAAGAGGCCCGTGGCCAGAATTAAAAGATCCAAATCTTGTAGCACATCGCTAAATACGAAAAGATTTCAACAACGTGGGATGAACATATAGTCCAGTAGGGATCTCAACATGATCCTCAACAATAACAACAATACAGATAGCTATGATCATGCACACTCATTCTCGTACTAGAACAGTAATGTGACAGTTTATACAAAAATATATATGTATGAACCTTTCTTTTGAAAACAACCGTTTCATTCAACGCTACAAGCGATTCATCTTTCCATATTCCTCTCATTAATCCCCATTCCCATTCTTTCATAATATCAACAACTACTTAGGCAAACAATTACTAAGCCCGATACACTCATCCATTTCCCATACGTACGACAGACGTATCCTTTCAACATGTTTATTTTTAAAACATTCATTGGAGTAACTCGTTTCTCTGAACTTAACCAATCAAATCCATGATACTTTTAGTTACAACAAAACTACAATAATTCCACCTTGCTCTACTAGCTATGCGCTTAGTAAGCCAAGGATATACTGCAATAACTACTATCAACTTCGCTCTACTAGCTATATGCATAGTAAGCCACACTGCACTTTTCACAGCAACATACCATTTTACCAGGTGCTAGCTGGAAGGGTGTGGCACCTCAGATTATAAGCGCATACAGTTCTCCAGGCGCTAGCTGGAAGGTAACGGTACCTCTGATTATAAGCGCGGCATATAACGCCAACAACCACCATGCACACAAGGCATATCCAACATGTATAATGCATATACATAAACTACCAAGATAACAGCAATGTGTTAAAATAGATGAACACATACGTGTAAAGCGTACACAACAATTCAATACAACCGTATCATCCTCCACCGATGACCAAGGACAAACCTCTAGATGCAAATATATTATACATCTATAAACTTACTTAATTATCATGAAATTATCTGCTTAACATTAATACCATCACAAAGAGTATAAGATACAACAGTCCAACATTCATACTTATTCCTAAGTACCATTCCCATTCCGCAAAACCAATCCCGCTTCCTTGTATTTTCCACAAAATCAAGTTCAAGGACAATAAGCCCTAACTCATTTTAATCAACTACATTCCTTTCAAAGCCATTTTAATTTAATTACACAAATTAAATCATAATCACTATACTAGGGTTTACCTCCCTCTTTCTCTTTATTGAACATAAGCCTCAATCATCTACAATAGCCAACAATGGTTTCCTTTAAAACCCAAAATACCCAAGTATTTACCCTAAGATCAAACTCCTCTATTAAATTATTAAATCAATAAATATTAGGGTTTCCTCTCCTTTCAACAACACTTGCTAATTAACACCCAATTGGTCCAAGGCACATCTAATAATCAAAGATCTAAAACCAACAACCAACCTAATGTTCAACCTCATGAATTTATATAAAATTCCAACATGATGTAGTTTTCATGCAATACAAAAGTAACCACATGTCTATCTATAGTAGGAGTATTGAAAAGAGAACAAGGAGAATCCCTACCTCAAAGAAGAACTCAAATAGAGATGATGACCCGAAACCAAAGTGCTCCAAATCCACAATTTCTCCGATTAAAACGAAGCCCTCGACGATCCACGCAACTATTGTAAAGGCCAAAGGTGAGCAAATCACTCCTACTAGATCAATACCAAGAGAGAAGGTAGAGTTCTAGAGTGAGAGGCTCAAGAATGGTGTTTTTGAAAAGTAGGAGAGAGAAAGAAAAGTGAAAAGTGATTTTAAAATGTCAAAACCCGGAACTTAAACCCAGTCCTCCGCTCGAGCGCTCTGTTCTCCGCTCGAGCGGACAAGCCAAAAAGTACCCCGCTCGAGCGCTAAAACCTCCGCTCGAGCGCACCACCAAAGTCCCCCGCTCGAGCGCTCGAATACCCGCTCGAGCGCTGGATGCAACCTTCCAGAAAATCTGCAAGCAGCGAAACTCGGGAGGTGATTTCTCCGCTCGGCGCTCGATCCTTTCGGCGTCTGAATTAAAAACCATCTCCGCTCGAGCGCCCTAATCTCCGCTCGAGCGCAAAGGCCAAAACCTGGGCAGCTTATCTTTGGTTCTAAGTTCAACCAACCTGCCTCCAACTGGCCCAACACATCCTATAACTCAAATACAAGATAGGAAAGGATGTAAACAATATAATACTCAACTACCAACACCCACGGACACACGTCCGGATCACTGTACAACAAGGGGTAAACCCGGGATCGCTATATTATTTTTCTCAAAATTTCTCTTTTAAGCAATTAAATCACAAATTTTCCAAAAATTCTAATTAAATTATATACAACTCTAAGCTCCATATAATCAAGTAAAAGTGCATAAAGAAGTGTAGAAAAAATCCTTACCTTAAGCCAAGAAGCTTTCAAATTTTTCGGCAACATAAATTAAATCCGTGTGAGCCAAACAACGCTTTTCCGCCTTCCACTTTTTGATCCAAAGCACTAGGAGTCAAAAATGACTTACACTAGATTAAACCCAAGAAAAACCAACTTGGAACCCGTTTTCTCTTCTTTCCTCACGGGAAGAACTCCAAGAACTCCCAAAAGTTGAACAAAATATCTATTTGGTTACTATTTATAGATATTTCTCTTTTTTTGTTTTAACTAAACAAATATCTAACCATATATATATATACACCTATATATATATATATATAAATTAAAAATACATTTCTACATCTTTAATGACAAAAGTAAATATAATATTTTCTCACCACAAAATATATTTCGTTTAATGGTAAACACCATAAATATTCACAACTCTTTTATGGCAATCAAATAATAATAATAAAAATATTACATGGTTACTAACGGGTCACGATTCAATCAATTAGGTTCAAAATGAATGGAGTTTAATAATTTAAAATAAATCCCCAACTGAGATTAAAGTATAAATTCAATTTGATTCAACTTGTTACATTTGAAGAGCTAAAACTAATTGCACGCATATGAACAATGTAGTTATGAAATTGATTCAAAGAAATTAATACAACTTTGTATTGAAATCTCCAATAAAACAACCACAATTATAATACCAAATTATTATACCAAAAGTAGCATCCAAATATATATATACCTTAAAAGAGAATTAGAGAAGAGACAGACCCAAAAAAAAAAAAAATTAAAAAAAAAATTAATTCTAGATGTATACGTATATATTCATACAAGCGGTGGGTGTAAACACAATACGTTTGCAATTTTACATTTAAATTTGTTAGTGAATTTGATGAATGAGAAAGTTGGTTTGAATTTAAAAATTGATAATAGTTATATACTAGATAGTTAACAACTTGGACATTCTTAGAAAGAATAAAAATAGTGGCAGAATTCAAAATTATTATGAGTTCTCTACTTTAAATAATAGAATAGATTTATTCAACTATAAAAATTGAATGGCAAATTCTATTATATACATTCTTGAAAGGGGTGTATCATATGCGCCTCTTGTTATATCATTTTCTTCTTTAATTATGATCGATTTTCTTATTTAGTTATGACATTATTTTAGGTATTTGGTTATGCCTCATGTGGTGTTTAGTTGTGACTTTTTTTTTTATGACTCAGAAAGTATGGAGCTATGCCATTTTCTTCTTTAGTTATAAGAACATATGGTATACACCCTATCTTTTCCAAGTTGAAAGTATATAAAAACTAGCATAACAAACTATACATAATAGTCTAAATTATTAAACGAAACTACTTAACTATGTTCAACCAACCATACATAAATAATCAGGAATTGAATAAATTAGACTCAAATAAAAACATTAATTTAGATATACAATTGAAAAAATGAAAATTTTGAGAACCAAAGTGATCCAGAATACATATTTTGCAACATTAATTTAGATATAGATATGGAATAGGCAGCATATAAGGTAGCCAAAATATGCCCCCACACTGTCAAGTCATATGATCTCTTAACAGATAATTTCTCCCTAAATAAAAGGTTTAGTGATAGTCTAAACCTGATTACTACATTTCTTATGCATAACATTAGCTCTAAAGAATAAAAAAACTAGAAAGAAAAGAACAAAATGGAACTTAGAAACACTACAAGAAAAAAATGTATGATCATATGTTAAACTCAATTAAAGTTACATAGTTGTGGTTATCATGAAATAAGTCATATTAACATAAATTCAATACACTGTCTTAGCAAACAACAATAAAATAAAATATAAAAAAACCATAATAAACATGTTCATGTTGGCAAAGATGACAATTTTTATTTTTTGCAATCCAAAAGAAAATAAAAATCAACGGTAATAAAAGGGATTTGCTTAATCATGAGGTGATTAGGAGCCTGGAGTACTTGAATTTTGGGTGTCTCTGCAATTGAATTTCCTTCAACTATATGCATTTGCAGCGAAAGACCTAATAATTACAAACAAAAAAAAAACACACACACATAAATGTAAGGACGTGCAATATATCAATGAACAATATAGGTACTTAAAGTGTAGGTGATTTACACTTTGCTTGTTTCCATAGAAAAATATTTTTTGTATTTGATTCAGACTTTTCCTTGGTTGGGTAAGGCTATGGTGCACATTTTTGTAGTATATATGTTATGCATTTTTGTGATAAATGCTATGTAATTTTTTCGTATAGTTACGACAATTTGTGTTTCAGAAATAAAATTACATATTTTGTGATAATATTATGCATTTTTGTGGTAATGTTACAAACATTTTTATTAGAAAATGTTTGGATAAAAAAAAATGTAACATTACCACAAAATATATAAGTTAATTTCTGAACTACAAATTGGCGTAATTCTACTAAAAAATTACATAATATTTATCATAGAAATACATAATATTTATCACAAAAATACATAACACGATGGTGCATAAAATTTCTCTCCAAATATCTATCAAATCGAGGGAGAAACATTTTTTTTTCATCAAATTAAAATTTGATAAAAATTTAAAAAATGGAGTATTGAAGATGTTTTTTTTTTTTTTTTCATCAAATTTTGACGAAACGATAAATAAACATTGCAATTGAGTTGGGGGACAAACTTGGAATTGAATTGAATTGAAAAAAAAAAAAAAAAACAACTCAAGTAACATGATTTGAAAACTTGAAATTTGAAAATAGTTTTGAAATTTTTTGATCCAAATCATAATTTGAAAACTTAACCAAATGCTACCCTTATCTCTAAAAACACAACTCAAAGCTCGAAACTCATTTCAAAAACTAAACCAAACAGAGCCATATTTTTTCTGAGTATGTTTAGCATGAAAATAATGAAAGTAACAAGGAAAACAAAAGAAAATTCAAATTTATTATAAAAGTAATTATTTATAATAAAAATTCTTATTTTCTTATAAAATTTTCATCCTAATAAAATTCATACAAAAAATTTATTTTATATTATTTTCCTTTCCTTTTCTTTTCTTTCACTTTATTTTCTATCATTTTCATTTTCTATCATTTATTTCTTTCTAATCAAATCGAACCTAAGTAGCATGATAATTTATTTTAAAACGGGGACATTTTTAGTCCCTAAAATATGTATTGTTTGTTATTTTAATTCCTTGAATTTTCATTTTATTATTTTAATTATCAAAATTATCGATATAAAAAGTAAAATGATAAAATTAAAATGACAAATAATGCACCCTAAAAACTTTGCTATCCTAAATCTACTCTTTTTAACTCTGAAATAAACAAACACAACAATTCTCAGTTTGGGCCAAACCTGAAAGTTAATTGAACTGGCATTCAACTTTGAAATTCATTTTTATCTTCCCTAACCCTTGCATTTTCTGTAAGGCCCCGGTGTCCCACATTGGGAATGGAGGGGGAGTTCCTGGGCTATAAAAGTAAAGACCGGGACCCTTATACAGCATCGAGGCCTTTTCCCAAGTGGTGAAATCCCTATTAGAACTCCGCGGTTAAGCGTGCTTAGCCTGGAGTAGTTCTAGGATGGGTGACCCCCTGGGAAGGACAAATCCGTGCAGGCGTGGCCCAAAGCGGACAATATCGATGACGTGTGAAGGGTCGGGGCGTTACAAATGGTATCAGAGCTGACTCTCTGGAGTACCGAGTGTGGGCCCCTGGCGTCGCTCGGTGTATGTGGGCTTCTTGGTGGACTCTTGCAGGGCGTCTTGACCTTAAGGGGGGGTGGATTGTAAGGCCCCGGTGTCCCACATTGGGAATGGAGGGGGAGTTCCTGGGCTATAAAAGTAAAGACCGGGACCCTTATACAGCATCAAGGCCTTTTCCCAAGTGGTGAAATCCCTATTAGAACTCCGCGGTTAAGCGTGCTTAGCCTGGAGTAGTTCTAGGATGGGTGACCCCCTGGGAAGGACAAATCCGTGCAGGCGTGGCCCAAAGCGGACAATATCGATGACGTGTGAAGGGTCGGGGCGTTACATTTTCCACCTTCCAATTGAAATATTCTTCAAGACTGCCGATTCCAATAATAGGATTTTTTCTTTTGAATCGAAAATCGAGCTCGACATGAGGGATATGCTCGATGATCCAGTATTCTTTTCCTTGGTTGGGTTTGGGTTTCATTCTCTCTATGAATTCTTCTGGCATACCAACAAACACAAGAGTTTTGAGGTTTGTGAGGTGGCGGATGCCAGGTGGTACCTCCTTTAGTTGCGGGCTAGGTTCAATCATTAGATCTTCAAGAAGAGACAATGCTCCTTCCTCTATTATCACCGAATTCAATCCCTTGAACCCTACGAGACGTAGTTGCTTAAGTTTTTGAAACCTTCCGACCTCAAAATGCAACTGATCCCCATCATATGCATCCCAAAGAGCAAGATGTACTAAACTAGGCAAGACTTGAAGGGCTTTTAGTGAATCGTTCTTGGTCAAACCTAAACCCCATAGATATAATTTGACTAGATTTTGAAGTTTCGGGATCCAGTCGAGCAACTTCTTTTAACGTCCACCCAACTCGAGATGTTGAAGATATTGAGATGGAGATGATGATGATATATATTGTAAATCTAGAATCTCATCACCACTTGAGGCCATTACACTCAAACATTGAAGGTATTTCATCTTCTTAATGGCTGCACATAGAGACTTCCCATGTTCTCTTTCCAATTTCGCAATTCCCAACATCCTTAGCTCCCTCAATTCCCCAAGCTCTTTAATTAGGTTGAGCCCATCATCATGATTTGTCTCCACATACCATAAACTTTGCAGCTCCTTTAAACCCCCAATCCCTCCCTATATCTTCACTCTTACTATATGATTCACCCAGTATTCAGAATGTGAGTCATAAGAATAGGCAAGAAGATGTCTCAACTTACAGAGCCTACTGATATCAAATGGGAGCTCTCTCATGGGGGAATGTCTCAAATTCAAAGTCTGTAGGTTTTGCAACTTGCCTATGGACTTTGGAATTATCTTCACTAGTGTATTCTTTATGCTTAGGTATCTCAAAAGAAATAGATTTCCCACTTCTTCATGAGGTTGACCCAAATGAGTATCCCGAAGATCCAGCACTTTCAAAAGCTTGAAATTTGCAGCTAGTGTACCCAATAAGGGCTTCTTTGGCAACTCTCTCTTGAAAAAGAAAAACAGAACGAATTGGAGATTTACTAATGCTTTTCATAACCTTATCCATGTTGCAGTAACGCATATGCATAGATAGCCGGCGAGTTGTGGCATTGAAACTTGAATTCTCTTTTTCCAAAATTTGACACAAAACTAAACTCTTTGGACATTGAGAGAATAATCTCACGCACTACATCATGTACATGACACCGTCCATGTAATGACCCCAATATGCGTAGATTCAACTATACCTATTGGAATCGAAGCTGGGTGTAATGGAAAGTTGTTAAAGGTTTGGTGAATGTTTGTGGAGGATCTCATGTTTTATTTTTGAACTTGGGGATTTTGATTGAGGTGGTAACATGATGGTAAAGTAAGATTGAACCAAAGAATTTAATTCGGATAGTTATTTTACGAACAGCTGCCACTCTTTTGCCCTTTTCTTTGTCCGCACTTTGAATTTGGATATGAGGTTAGAACCATTGGAAAGCTTATTTCCGGGGCTTCAATTTGGACACAAGAACGACCTAAAACGGAGTCCGGATGGGAGAGTTACGCGTGTTTGAAGTTTTGGAACCTGTCTTTGGAGCAGTCCGCTCGAGCGGGCATATGGACGCCCGAGCGGGGTTTTCGGGGCAGCAGCTTTAAAATCGTGATTTTGGATCATTTCTTGATATTTTCTTTTCCCCTCTTCTTTCCTCTTCTTCCTAGTCCGAAACCCTAGCCCCAAACCCTTGAATTCCTTTACTTTGATCACGATCCACCATGGTTTTTGGCATCAAGGATGAAGAATAAGGGAGGATCAATGTTTTTACCCGATTAGAATTTGGATTTGTGAAGGCTTCTTCTCAAGCTCACCCTTTGCTTGATTGTTGAGGTAAGGGTTTTATGGTTTGAAGGTGTTAGAAGTTAAATTGATGGGTTTAAATGATGGATTATGAGTCCTAGGTGCTTAATTAATGGAAAAATTGGAATAAAAGTGTTGGGTTAATAACTTTGGTTATTTCTTGAAATTTCAATATATTCTTGAAACCCTAGGTTGATTAATGGTGTTAAGCAAAGATTTTGCCCAAATTGGAAGTTAAATCATGAAATTGAGCTATTGAATTATATGTGTTCAAGTTTAATTGGAATTTGGAAATGTTTGAAAATTATGTTTAAAATTGCGAATGAACTTGTTATGAAGGATTCATGGTTGATTCATGCTTGTTTTATGTGGGTTTCTCATTAATTAATTATGTTGGCACTATATGTAGTGTTGTATGCAACTATACTTCACTCTTTGGTTATATATCAAGGAATTATGTTATATATGTGTTATATTTCAAGAACATGAAGAACTTGAAATCAAGAATGGAATTTAAGAGAGAAATGGCTTGTTAAAGCTCCTAATCTTGTTTAATTCGTTACGCTCAAGGTAGAATCCATGTTATGATAATGTTAGGTCGAAATATTGCCTTAATTTTACCTTGGGTTGCATGAAAGTGGAGTTGGGGTATCAATGGGAAATTCAGAAGTTCAGGACTTTGCTTGGTCCGCTCGAGCGGCAGAAGTCCCGCTCGAGCGGGGAAAACGACCCTCCAGCAGTTTTGTGTTTTGTTCAGTCCGCTCGAGCGGCCAAAGTGGCGCTCGAGCGGGGGACTCATTTTCAGGAAAAATATTGTTTGTTCAGTTTTGAATGCTCAGTCCTCTGGTATTTTTAGAATAATTTTCTGATGACCTTAAGATGATTATAACTTCATACGAATGTAATAGCTCAGGAAAGAATTTCTTAATGATTTAAGAGGGAAAGGGAGTTAATTTGTAAGTTATGTTTGTGTGCAGAACGCACTCCGGGAAGGACAAGCTCTCCATTGTAACTCTGTGAGTAATAGTACTACAAATGTACCTTGTTTACCGTTAAGAATATTGTTAACAACATTCTACTTTCTGTGGACTAATTTAGTAATGTGTTTGTTGATTGAGAATTGATGTGAACGTTGAAAGAGTTAGCGCACCTCGGTATGATTCTGAACCTACTCCGTATTTGAGGTTATGGTACCATCCTAAAAATTACCTATACTTCTGTATAAGAATCGTATACAACTATTAACACTGTGAAGTTGGTTATGAATTGTTCTGATTTACCTTTGGGTTACTGGTAATGTTAAGATTCTGTTAATTATGAAATAAGTATGACTATGTACAAAGAATCACGAGGAAACATTGTACTATATGTTTTGTTTGCTATTGATAATTAATGTTACCATTCTGTTATCGGCAACGTTCTGTTAAGCTTATGTGCTTATGTTATTTATGTGATTAATGGGTACTGGTATTAATCTGTTCCGATGTTTCTGGTATGGAACAAAGTGTCAGACGAACGGCTACACCTTGGTGGGAGCCACCTCTCGAATCGTCTGAGCCACCTCTTGAGTCCATACTTCGCATTCTTCGTGACCACGCTATATGCGTTCAGATTCTTGACCACGCTATATGCGTTCAGACCTTTCCGTGACCACGCTATATGCGTTCAGACCTTCGTGACCACGCTTATATGCGTTCGTACCTTCTGTGACCACGCTATATGCGTTACAGACTTTTCGTGACCACGCTTATATGCGTTCAGTACTTCGTGACCACGCTTTATGCTCATACCACGCTTATGCATTCTGTTATTTCATTATTTCATTAGCTCTGTTATTTACGCCATTTACATTGGTTACATTATTTCATTATTTACATTGCTTTTGATATCTCTACATTCGATATCCCCGGACCTATGGTCGCTCAAGATCTGTAATCCTATGGTACGTACGTATATCTTGGGCTTAAAACCATTACATTACGGAAAATGGACCCATGGTCATTTTGGAATTAAACACGGAATGTAGTTAATAATATGAATTCTGACTATATGTTTTGATTATTCAGGTTATATAACACAATATTTATGTACTATTATTCACTGAGTTCGCTCATTCTGTATTTTGTCTGTCTGTTTCTGTAGGTAGCCAATCGGGAGTTCAGTCCCAACCCTTAGAGCTTGTGTTCCTCTTGCCAACCTTGAGGCGTCCAGGCACCACCTGAAGCTGTTCGTTTTGTAAAGTTTTGCCGAGTTTCGATTTATGGGATGTCTATTTTTGGGTTGGCTGTATATAATTCTTTTTTTTTTAATGTTTTTGTTATGTGCCTATTTGTGGGATTGAGTCGAGGCATATGAGTGTAAACTATCTGTATAATATTTACTTAGTGTGATGTTGAGATCCTGGCATGTTAGAAGTAGCTCAATGGATGTTATTCTGTGTCTTTTATATTTTTATATGCTTCCGTTCAGGCCCCGTATGATATGCATAACAGGTTTAGTGTCTGTTTTTCGAATGGGTCATGCCCAAACTTTTAGGGGCGGGTTTGGGGCGTGACAGGTGGTATCAGAGCACGAGTTGCCATCTCACACACGAATCCATTGAGCTGTAGGATGTCTAGCAAGACTTAGGCGTCATGCATGACATTCTGAGAGTAGATTGATGGCAACGTTAAATGTATATGTTGTACCTGCTATTTCTGTTGATTATCATCTATGTCTGTTGCATATTCTTTTATTGCCTCTGTTGATCTTATATAGATTGGTGAATAAAGCAAGATATGCAGATGGGATCAAGTTAACAATGTTGCACTGCAGAGGTGTGGTAAGAATTTGAACTGATCGGTAAGTCAATTATATATAAATGGTTAGATACAATGTGTGTTATCGGTAGATCATTATCTATGGGAAATGATGGCAATATAATGGTGCGGTTTAAATTGCTTACATTTTAAGTATCAGATATAACTAAGATTAACGGAAATGTTATATGTCTGTTACCTTATGGCCTGTTATGTCTCCTTTGCTCTAACAATGATTAGATCAGTAATTCTGAGAAGCTTCTGTATTGAAATATTTTGATAAGATGTGTTTTATGTAATAATTGAGTTCTGGTTGACAATTTCAATAGGCCGAAAGGCTGTTCTGGGCCGAAAGGCTATTCTGGGCCGAAAGGCTGTTTTGGACCGAAAGGTCGTTCTGGTTATTCTGGGCCAATAGGCCGTTCTGCAATAGTTGTAATATTAGACCAAAAGCCGTTCTGAAAGTAAACCAATATCAAACTCACTATTGGATCTCATGTTTCTGTGAATGCACTGTTGTGTAGTGTGAGCTATGTTTAGGAAATTGGCTATTGCCCTTGAGACTGTATGTAAGTAATATGATTTAGGGAACTAAGGAAATTACCGACGACTTCTAATAAGAAATAATTGATGGTGCCTAATGAGTATAGTTTATACGTAATCGAGATTTGACTGTGGGAATCTGTACTCTGTACTGTACTCCATATTCTGACCTCTGTAATCTGCGATTTGACTCTAAGGTCCGTAATCTGTAATCCAATCTGTAATTTGTGATTAGGACTTTTTCTATGTACTGGTTGAATGACATGAGGAACCCCGCCTATAATACGTATTTGTCCATATGACATTTGTAAAACAATAGATAATTACTGACTAATTTAACAGTGGTACTCTAATAAGTTACTGCAAGAATTAGAATCCTGCCTTTGGGTATGAAGAATTTGAAATTGAGAAATCATTTCCAAGATATAAGTCTGTGTATATCCAAGAACTTATTCTCAGAATATTCGGGCCAAGGGCCGTTTTGTTATTTCCGGGCCTAAGGCCGTTCTGAAAATACAATAGTGTTGGAATAACTTTTTGAGTTCTGCAGTTGCATATGTATATATATTTCTGGGCTTATAGCCGTTTTGTATCTGTGGATTTATGGTTGCTTAGTACATGTTGGGTTTAAACCCACTCGCTAAGAAAATTGGATCCTCGTCAGAATGAAAATATTTACAGAATGTAATCAATCATATGCTTCTACAGTTTTGTACTTTATGTTTCAAGCAGAGTATATCATGCTAATTTTGATATTGCTATAACTGATGAATTAATTTGACATAAACGATTTTAAATATAACTATGCTATTCAATGTTTAAGGAAATTTATGTTTTGAGTTACGAAATGTTTGATATGATAAGTATTTTCTGAAGTGACAAAAATGTTACGAACTTTCGACAAGCTTATGATATGATAAGTTTTCTGGATAATTTTCCCAAGATGACAAGTTTTCTGAAAGAAATACTTTACTATATATGAATAAGTCCTTCACTTGATAATTGATGACTACCAGATTGAGCTTCAGGCTATTCTGTTTTATCTGTGTTATCTGTTGTAAGTTGGTTTGGAGATTATTCGGTTAAAGTTTACATTAATTTAAATACTATTGGGAATTATCCCATGTTTGAAAGGTCTGAACCTCTGAACAATGTATGATGTGTTTGATGTCAAAATGTTGACTTTGAGCTAAGCCAGAGATTTGATTTGAACCAATAAGTCTAATGCAGATGATGGATTAGAGTGCCAAAGTCGTTGATTTAGCACTTATGGATCTAATTGTTATAAGAAGCTTATACCTTTGAGGAATTGTGATATTGGGAGTTACTTGTGAACTTACCAGGTTTGATTTATGTTTGATAGTTTATGAAATGATTGAGAATGATTGAAAAATGTTATAAGTCGTGACGGAACGGACTTATAACTTGGGCGAATCAAGTTTGGAGGACCAAACTTCTTAAGGTGGGGAGAATGTAATGACCCCAATATGCGTAGATTCAACTATACCTATTGGAATCGAAGCTGGGTGTAATGGAAAGTTGTTAAAGGTTTGGTGAATGTTTGTGGAGGATCTCATGTTTTATTTTTGAACTTGGGGATTTTGATTGAGGTGGTAACATGATGGTAAAGGCCCTGTTTGTCACAGCTTATTTTCAGCTTTCAGCTTAATTTAAGCTGTTTTGATATGTTTGGTTTAGCTTATGCTTATAGCTTATAGCTTTGTGGAAGTCAGAAATCACGATATTCGTGGTGAAATTTGGATATGCTTTGAGAATAAGCTGGAAATCAGCTTAAGCTGAAAGTTATAAGCTATAAGCTGTTTGGGCATAAGCTATAAGCAGTTTCCCACAGCTCTACCAAATAGGGCCAAAGTAAGATTGAACCAAAGAATTTAATTCGGATAGTTATTTTACGAACAGCTGCCACTATTTTGCCCTTTTCTTTGTCCACACTTTGAATTTGGATATGAGGTTAGAACCATTGGAAAGCTTATTTCCGGGGCTTCAATTTGGACACAAGAACGACCTAAAACGGAGTCCGGATGGGAGAGTTACGCGTGTTTGAAGTTTTGGAACCTGTGCTGGAACAGGTCCGCTCGAGCGGGCATATGGACGCTCGAGCGGGGTTTTCGGGGCAGCAGCTTTAAAATCGTGATTTTGGATCATTTCTTGATATTTTCTTTTCCCCTCTTCTTTCCTCTTCTTCCTAGTCCGAAACCCTAGCCCCAAACCCTTGAATTCCTTTACTTTGATCACGATCCACCATGGTTTTTGGCATCAAGGATGAAGAATAAGGGAGGATCAATGTTTTTACCCGATTAGAATTTGGATTTGTGAAGGCTTCTTCTCAAGCTCACCCTTTGCTTGATTGTTGAGGTAAGGGTTTTATGGTTTGAAGGTGTTAGAAGTTAAATTGATGGGTTTAAATGATGGATTATGAGTCCTAGGTGCTTAATTAATGGAAAAATTGGAATAAAAGTGTTGGGTTAATAACTTTGGTTATTTCTTGAAATTTCAATATATTCTTGAAACCCTAGGTTGATTAATGGTGTTAAGCAAAGATTTTGCCCAAATTGGAAGTTAAATCATGAAATTGAGCTATTGAATTATATGTGTTCAAGTTTAATTGGAATTTGGAAATGTTTGAAAATTATGTTTAAAATTGCGAATGAACTTGTTATGAAGGATTCATGGTTGATTCATGCTTGTTTTATGTGGGTTTCTCATTAATTAATTATGTTGGCACTATATGTAGTGTTGTATGCAACTATACTTCACTCTTTGGTTATATATCAAGGAATTATGTTATATATGTGTTATATTTCAAGAACATGAAGAACTTGAAATCAAGAATGGAATTTAAGAGAGAAATGGCTTGTTAAAGCTCCTAATCTTGTTTAATTAGATTCGCTCAAGGTAGAAGCCATGTTATGATAATGTTAGGTCGAAATAGTGCCTTAATTTTACCTTGGGTTGCATGAAAGTGGAGTTGGGGTATCAATGGGAAATTCAGAAGTTCAGGACTTTGCTTGGTCCGCCGAAGCGAAGTCCCTTTCGAAAGGGAAAACGACCCTCCAGCAGTTTTGTGTTTAGTCCGCCGGCGCCAAAGTAGCCTCGGCGGGGACTCATTTTCAGGAAAAATATTGTTTGTTCAGTTTTGAATGCTCAGTCCTCTGGTATTTTTAGAATAATTTTCTGATGACCTTAAGATGATTATAACTTCATACGAATGTAATAGCTCAGGAAAGAATTTCTTAATGATTTAAGAGGGAAAGGGAGTTAATTTGTAAGTTATGTTTGTGTGCAGAACGCACTCCGGGAAGGACAAGCTCTCCATTGTAACTCTGTGAGTAATAGTACTACAAATGTACCTTGTTTACCGTTAAGAATATTGTTAACAACATTCTACTTTCTGTGGACTAATTTAGTAATGTGTTTGTTGATTGAGAATTGATGTGAACGTTGAAAGAGTTAGCGCACCTCGGTATGATTCTGAACCTACTCCGTATTTGAGGTTATGGTACCATCCTAAAAATTACCTATACTTCTGTATAAGAATCGTATACAACTATTAACACTGTGAAGTTGGTTATGAATTGTTCTGATTTACCTTTGGGTTACTGGTAATGTTAAGATTCTGTTAATTACGAAACAAGTATGACTATGTACAAAGAATCACGAGGAAACATTGTACTATATGTTTTGTTTGCTATTGATAATTAATGTTACCATTCTGTTATCGGCAACGTTCTGTTAAGCTTATGTGCTTATGTTATTTATGTGATTAATGGGTACTGGTATTAATCTGTTCCGATGTTTCTGGTATGGAACAAAGTGCTGTACGGAACGAAGTGCTACACCTTGGTGGGAGCCACCTCTGGAATCCGTACGAGCCACCTCTTGAGTCCATACTTCTGTACCTTCTGTGACCACGCTATATGCGTTCTGTACCTTCTGTGACCACGCTATATGCGTTCTGTACCTTCTGTGACCACGCTATATGCGTTCTGTACCTTCTGTGACCACGCTATATGCGTTCAGACTTCGTGACCACGCTTATATGCGCTCAGATTTCGTGACCACGCTTATATGCGTTCACCTTCTGTGACCACGCTTTATGCGTTCTGTTACCCACGCTTATGCATTCTGTTATTTACATTATTTCGATTAGCTCATTATTTACGCCATTTCATTGTTACATTATTTCATTATTTCATTACTTTTGGTATCTCTGTACCGATATCCTGGACCTATGGTCGATTCGCATCTGTAATCCTATGGTCATTACAGATATACTGGGCTTAAAACCATTCTGTTACGGAAAATGGACCCATGGCTGTTTTGGAATTAAACACGGAATGTAGTTAATAATATGAATTTACGGCTATATGTTTTGATTATTCAGGTTATATAACACAATATTTATGTACTATTATTCACTGAGTTCGCTCATTACGTATTTTGTCGTCTGCATTTACAGAGGTAGCCAATCGGGAGTCCAGTCCCAACCCTTAGAGCTTGTGTTCCTCTTGCCAACCTTGAGGCGCCCAGCACCACCGGCCGTTGCTTTGTAAAGTTTTGCCGAGTTTCGATTTATGGGATGTCTATTTTTGGGTTGGCTGTATATAATTCTTTTTTTTTAATGTTTTTGTTATGTGCCTATTTGTGGGATTGAGTCGAGGCATATGAGTGTAAACTGTCTGTATAATATTTACTTAGTGTGATGTTGAGATCCTGGCATGTTAGAAGTAGCTCAATGGATGTTATTCTGTGTCTTTTATATTTTTATATGCTTCCGTTCAGGCCCCGTATGATATGCATAACAGGTTTAGTGTCTGTTTTTCGAATGGGTCATGCCCAAACTTTTAGGGGCGGGTTTGGGGCGTGACAGTCCAACTCTTCCATCAAATTTTGTTGTTGACACTAGAACTAAGCGTCTATGGATTAGCTCAGTCAAGTATTCTTCTACAACTTCTTCTAATGTTTTTCCGTTCTGCTCTTCAACAAAACCTTCAGCTATCCATAGCCGAATTAGTCTCCCAGTTTTGATAGAGTCGTCTTCTAGCATTATGCCAAAGTACAAGAAACAAGATTTGAGGTGATGAGGCAGATCATTATAACTGAACAACAAAATTTTGATAATGCTTTTAAGTTCAGGATTCCTTTCCAACTCAGAGTTCATGCTACCATAGAATTTTTGCCATTCGGATATACCCTTGTTTTTGTATAGTTGCAATTGCAAGTGGCAAGCCTTGACACTTTCTAACAACTGCTGGTGATACTTCCTCTAACTCAGGGGGACAATGACCCCCAAAGTCCAATTGGAAGGCTTTCGTGCAAAAGAGTTTCCAAGCCTTCTCTTGGGATAGAGCCTGAAGCTCGTGGATGTGATCCACTGAAGTTTCTATGCAAAATGCAGCAACCTGTTCTTTTCGTGTGGTTATAATTACCCTACTGTCTTCACTATTTTGGGTAAAAGCATGTCTTATGAATCTCCAAAAATTAGTTTCCCATACATCATCAAACACAATGACATACCTCTTTTCGGATAAATATCCTCTTAACTTGACAATGAGTGACTCAATTCCCTCATCAGGTAGAACATAAATTCCTGATAGTTGCTCTATCATTGTTTTGAGGAGTTCATCTTCCTTGTATGATTGAGAGACAGTGATCCACGCTTTTCAATTGAAGCGTGCAACCACTTCTTGGCTGTCATAAACTGTCTTGGCAAGAGTGGTCTTGCTAATTCCACCCATGCCAACCACCGAGATCACTGCTCGTTGTGATTGATTTTGGTCAACCAATCTATTTACTAGTTCATATTTGGGAGACGACTTCGTCATCCCCTATGAAAAGGGAAGCCAGTCGAGGGTCACGCCACATGTTGTCCTTGGTGATTCTGCTAGTGCTCGTGCTGCTATATTCTGAGGAAGTACTAGTACTGAATCCATATTGAATAGCTCCTTCTTGAATATTACGAATTGTAGTTTTGATGTCTTGGATTTGAGAAGCTATCTCATGTCATGGCTTTAGCTTAGTGATCGTTCGAGTAACCTTACGCAAGGAACCGACTAGTCCAGTTTGTCTTAGCAAGACCAAGAGAATGTGTTCATCGATAACGTCTTCTATTCGATAAGAAACTTCCCTTACTTGTTTCACCCATGTTTTCATGCCTTTATCTCCCTTTTCTGCTCTTGATTCTGCATCTTTTAAGGAGTGTATGTGCTCCAATTCAGCTTTGACATTGACAATTTCCTTACAGACACCCTTCAACAACTCTACTTCTCCAGTTAACAATGGTGCCAAATATTGAATAATAGAGCTCACTGCTCTTTCTGCCATTACTTATATCCTTGCACTAAACACACCATCACGATTAGTTCCAATTATGCATAGTGTGATATTGTGTCCACATAGAAAGGAAACTAGATGGAGTCCGGGTCCTCTAAAGTAGATGGTAAGTCATTTATAAAGTAAAAAAATAAATAAAATTGATTGGTCCACATTTTTATTATCATTGATGCCTTGTTTTTTATTTTTATTTTTCACCATTTTTTTATTATAATTTGTTTGGAAAAAATTCAAAAAATTAATTATGAAAATCAAATCAAACCAAAACCAGACAACATTCCCTGGGTCTAATATAATCATATTTAAGGTAACAAGTCAGGCCATGTGACCTTGTAATTAGATGGTCTAATCAAGCTGAAAAATTAATAATAATTACTATAAATTCCATTGATTTCGACTGAGTTTGAAAAAATTACAAGCTCTATAAATTTGACTAAACTATACCATCTTTTTTTTAATTAAGGTAAGCTAAATCAAAAGAAATTAATACAAATGGCGTAGACACAACTATGATCAACGATAGGATATATATATTAGTGGTTGACACAGGCATCGCGTGTAATTCAAGTAAAAATAAAACCAAATTTTACTATATATTGTGTGCCACTTTTACGATAAATGTTTTCCTTATTTGATCGATGGTTAAGGTTCTAGTCTTGATCTTTCCATTTATCTTTTTTTTTCTTTTAAATTAAAAAGTGAACACTTGACAAAGATAAGTTGAGGACACCGGATGTTCATTTCATATATATAGAGAGATATATATTTATTTATTTTGGTGTAAAATATATACGAACACAACAACATCATCATTCATAGATTTGAGTAGAGATTCGTGGATGAGTTACTTAAATCATGATCCAAAACAGAAAAAGATAACAATGGGTTGTAGAAACATAAATACCAGCAACCAAGCAGAGATTGATGATTAGCAACTCTGCAAAGAAGAAATGGATATGAAGATCCCTAAACCAAACCCTGGGAATTGCTTTTGTTGCTTTTGTGAGATTTCAGTAAAAGCTTCACTCTATGAATGAGTTAGGCTTTGTTTTTGGAGAAGAAAGACTTGACTTTGTAGACGACTTGGGTATAATAGGAGGAAAAAATATATATAGAAAGCGCAGGTGGGCTTTGTTTTTGGGGAAGAAAGACTTGACTTTGTAGACGACTTGGGTATATTAGGAGGAAAAAAAAAAAAGAATAGAAAGCGCAGGTGGGCTTTGTTTTTGAAGAAGAAAGACTTGACTTTATAGACAACTTGGGTATATTAGGAGGAAAATGTGATGACCCAGATTTTTTTTTAAAAATAGTCAGTGCATAATTTAATTGAACAAATTTTTGAATTTGATTACTGTGTAAATTCTGTGCGAAAACAGCTCGGTTTTGTATTTTTTAAAAATAGTTTCCGATCTCAGAAAATTATGAAATTTTTATATGTTGTTCCCATATGCGTCTAGCATGTTGGATAAAAATTTCATAATTAAAGGATGAGTATTTATTTTATGAAAATTAATGGACTGATTGGTGTTCAGTTTAATTTATAGAAGAATTTGAAATTGAGTTTTGGGTGATCGGACCAGGATTTGAGATAAATTTGTTGAGTCTATTTTGGTATATAATTGGACCATATTTGACTTATGGGTGAGGCCCATGATTTAGATTTAATTTAATTTAAGTTTGGTTGAAGACTCATGTTTAACTGTTTGGTTCTTTTTAATTAGATGATTGGTAATAACCACCTTGGGAGTTGTTGTTATTTATTATATAGAATTATAATAACTATTTGATAGTTGATTTTATGGTGTGCACCATATGGTGAAAAATTATATATTTTGATAGTGAATAAAATGGGTATATATTTCGTGGTGAACAAAATATTATATTTTATGGTGTACAAAAATATTATATTATGTGGTGAGAAAAATTATACAATTTTATAATTTATATTATAAAATTTTAAGATATTATTATAAAAATTATATATATATATATTTGGAAATCAACCCTTAAAAAGGGAACCCATGTGAGCTGCCCTTTTTTGTTTGCCTTGCCTATCATTTCTTTTCTTTCTTTTCATCTTTTTGGCGTGTGGAGCAGAGAGCTCCTGCTCTCCCTCTCTGTCCATCTCCCCCTTGGTCTCTCTCTCTCTCTCTCTCACTCTCATTATTGGCTGAAACTTTAAGTTGAGAGTGGGAGTCTTTAAAGTGAAATTTTGCAAAAGTGTTGTAAATGAAAGTCAGAGAACTCATCGTGATCTTTGCAATGGTAGTCTCGGATTTATGATCGTGCAAGATTTTCCTTCTAGATTTGTTCTTCTTCATTATTTGAGGTAGGGATTTTCTTCATATTTTTACATTAAAACTATGTTAGGATTATTTTGAGAAAATATATCATTATAAGAGGTATTGCATATATATATATATATATTCAGATTTTTGTTTAGTAATTTTTGGAAGAAAAATTATGTTGAAATGTTAAGAATGTTGGCATTTTGAGATTGATTTGGGAAAATTATTTTGTGTTGATAATTTTGCAAAGAAATTAGAAAATAAAATTTAATAGTTGTATGATTGTATTTATATCATATTATGATTAGATGATTTATTTTGAGAAATATAAAGTTGATTTTTTTTTTTAATCTTTGATTTGAAATTTATTTTTGAGAAAAATAAATTAATGTTGAGGAATATTGAGTAAATGCTTAAGTAGGAATTATAGAGTTGTTTTGGGATTGAAAACTCTAAAAGTGTTATATTTATGATATTTTATAAAAGATGATATGTTGATGATTAAGTTGTGTTCATTTTTATGGAAAAAAAAAATGTGAAATATTACCAATGTCTTTATGTTGGCAACAAAAAGAGAAAACCCAACAATCAAAAAATAAAAAAAAACCAAAAATTCAGATGATATCAACAAGAAAAAAAAAAAAAAAAACTAGCAATCAAAAAAAAAAAAAAAACCAACAATCAAAAAAACAAAAACCCCCCACAATAAAAAAAAAAGAGTAACGAATTATGAAAGAGTTATCAACAGGAAAAAAAATCCAGCCCCCCCCAAAAAAAAAAATACTGTAGCGGTCAACCGGTCGGACATCGGGGAGGATGTCCGGGGGACGAACGGATAGACTCAAAAATTCAAAAACTGTACATAAAGATGAGAGTTTTGGTTTGGAGGTTTGTTTTGGAAGGAGCTCTGCCAAACATAAAACAGAAATGTGTTTTGAAATGTGTAGTGAAATTAATTTTTGAAAACTCTATCCAAACGTTTTGTTCACGTAAGCGGGTGGAATTATGATCGAAAAGCTTTACCAAACACAACCTAAACAAAGCATTTGTAAGCTTTAAAAAATCCAAACAGAAAAAACATAAAGTTGCCAAGTTAGCAACACAAAGCTCTGTCATTTTAATTTGTTTCATGAATCATAAAAAAAATAAAAACAAATCCAATCTGATAGAGAGATCACCACATTTCTGATTAAACTACTCTCTACCTTAATGCTCATACCAAGAACAACCACCCAAGAAAGAGGCTATCCGCATTAAGACACAAAAATAGAAAAATAAAAATAAGAAGCCCTTAAATTTAATATTAGTATATGACTGACCCATTGTTGTTTTTGCGAAAATCTAAACCCAGTAATTGTCCCACCTCCGTGAAAATAAATTTGTTCACACATTTTTTTTTTTTTTTTTTTTTTTTTTTAATGTACTAGTGGTTGAGCACGTGAGTTATAAGTGTCACATTTCATCAATTGTTAGTATTGTAATTATTCTTGTTTCTTAAATTGATATGTGATATGTATGCAAAGAGACTTATATGGATAAATTGATCTGTATTCAAAATAAAACTAAGTACGTAAGAAATAAATACATACTCGTCTGAAGAATTTTAATGATAAATGAGAAATTCTATAAATATAAACATTAATTCATAACCATATATATTGTTGAGATCACGATTTTTTCTTAAACAATAAATAATAAACATGTCCTTTAAATATATAGTATTACACAAATATTTTCTATCAACTTCCTATTTCAACTTTTCATAATCTATACCTGTAATATAATTAAAGGTATGAAATTAATTGCAATTATACAATTTTGTTTAATAGTTTATCTCATAATACAAATTCATTGAATCTACTGTTGCATATTATTTACATACTATTTGTGTAACAATGCATTAATATCAATATGCAATATATTTTTATATATCAAGAGTTGTTGAGTCTAGTATCCTATGTCATGAATATCTTACATGATGAAAAATATAACATTACAATTGCTATACAATTGTCATGAAAAAAATAAATAAGTATAAAAAGTATAATTATTGTCCTGATGTAGGTGTTTTGCAAAGTCTTGACTTGTTATTGAAAGTGTTTATTGTGAATACTTGGTTGTATAACATGTATATAGCGATCCCGGGTTTACCCTTATTGTATAGTGATCCGGACGTGCGTCCGTGGATGTTGGTAGTGGATTGTTGTCTTGTTTACGTCCTTTCATATATTGTATTTGAGTTATAGGATGTGTTGGGCGAGTTTATTCTGAGTTGGTTGGGTTTAGAAACCAAAACGAGTTGCCCAGATTTTGACCCTTCCGCCCGAGGGGGGAGTTTGACGCCGGCGGGGATCCTGTTGTTGCTTATGTACGCCGGCGAAAGATTTTGGCGCCGGCGGGAATACACCCATCCGATTACTTTTCTCGTGTCGTGTTGGGCGCCGGCGGGATTGGCCGCTCGAGCGGGGTCTTGGTCTGTCGAGATGCTGAGAGTGTGCATCCGGCGCCGAGCGGAGTTTGCCGCCGAGCGAGTCTGTGAGTGCCGCCGAGATTTGGGCGCCGAAGGCGATCGGGTTTAAAGATCCGAGTTTTGACTTTTCAAATCACTTTTTCTTGTTCTTTCTCTCTCTTACTTTTCCAAAACACAACTTTGAGAGCCTCTCTCTCTAAAACCGGCCCTTCTCTCTTAGATTTGATCTAGTAGGAGTGGT
Organism: Camellia lanceoleosa; assembly: GCA_025200525.1. Taxonomy (NCBI): domain Eukaryota; kingdom Viridiplantae; phylum Streptophyta; class Magnoliopsida; order Ericales; family Theaceae; genus Camellia; species Camellia lanceoleosa. The sequence continues at coordinate 154,508,935 of CM045766.1, read as the reverse complement.
TTGCTCGTCTTGGGCCTTCACAAAAGTTGTGTTGATCGTCGAGGGGTTTGTTTTAATCAAAATTTGGGTTGGAGCACCTTGAGTTTTGTCACCTCATCCCTTGGAGCCCAAACTTGAGGTAGGGATATCCTACTCCTCTTTATGGATTCTGTCTTTGAATTTTGACATTTTGATATGTTGGGGATAGTTGTGTAATTTTGAGAAAGTTTGGGGCTTTTATGCAATTTTATAAAAGTTTGGGGTTTTGTTTTAAATAAACCAATATGTATGTTTAGTACATGGAAATGAGATTAATGTGGAATCATTGATGAAAATGGAGCCTTTAGGGTTGAATGTTAATTACGGAAAATGCTATAATTATATTGTTTAATTAATTGGGATAATTAATTGTGGAATTGAGATGTTGATTATATATCCATTGTGCATTTATTTTCTGTTTAGAAATATCTGCTTTGAGCTATCGGTGGAGGATAGTCTTGATTGTTGTAGACAATGCATGATGATTAGGTAAATTAAAACCAATCATTGAAATGTGTCATTGAGTATGACAGTTGAAGAATACATTAACTTTATGTATTGATTTGTGATGTGTATAATTGTTGTTTATATGCATTGTGTTGTGTTGGAGAAGATAGGGGATGTACTCCACGGTTTAGGGGAAGATAGGGGATGTACCTCTAAACCGGATGTTGTTTGGGAGAAGATAGGGGATCGACTCCGTAGATAGAGCTCGTATGCTTGTCTTGGGAATGTGATATAGCTAGTATGCATATCTGTGGAAGTAATGAAGTTGTAAGTAGTTAATATGAGTTATTGTCTCATATGAGTTGTGTGGCCAGGTTCTGAGCCATGAGTTATAAATTGAGAATTTAATGAAAATGGAGAGTGAATTGAATATAGACTTGAAAGTCTTGGAATTGTAGTGTGTTATGAAAGAGTGTAAAAGTGTTGACCATCTATCAACTGTTAATCTTTTAGTCATTATTCATAACTGGTTTAGTATATTTCTACTGGGCTGTGGCTCACCCTATATGGGAACATCATTTTCAGGTACAGGCAGCATGCCACCTCCAAGGACATAGCTTGGGAGGCTAGGGGCGGGGCAGACTTTTACTTTCTTTTTGATATATTACATGTAAATTCAAGCCAATGGCTTAATGTGTAAATGAGTTAGCACTCTATCTTTTTGTAACCAAGTGTTAACTTGGAAAGCTGTAAGCCCTTAGGGCATTTGCTTTTGTGGTTAACATGTAATATTTTTGTAAGGAAACTTTGCTAATGGAAGAACGTGGATCTTTTATATATTAATGCATGTCTATATTGTTGGGTTTTATGTTATTATTTGAGGGCGTTACAATGTATGTATATATATATTGAATATAAGTTGATAGGATAACAATATACAAGTCTTTAATTTTTTCCTAACAAATATAACTATATTATTAAAACAATACAGGTTAGAAAATTAAAGTATTCGATGGTAATATAGTAGTACAGATTGACAATGTATGAATATAATAACATATATAAATTTACATTTATATATATATATATATTATATTTATAAGTAATATGTGAAATTTTTTCCAACAATATAATACAAGTATCGATGAGAAATTAATTATTTATAATTAAATCGTTAGTTATAATGTAAATTTTTAGTATTATATTTTTGTATGTATGCATCATTTTTTAATTAAATTATTTAATTCACATAAAAATTGAAAGGAATTTGTGAATAATTTGCATAAAATGTTAGATTAGTGAAGAAAGATTTTAAAAAAGGCAAATTTATGATGTTTGGTTTGATTTGTTTTTCAAACTTTTGTTTTGAATTTTTTAATTTTCATATTTTTTGTCTTTCACACTTTTTTGAATTACTTTTTTTTTTTTTTTAGATTCACTGCATTTAATACTTTTTATTTTTGAATTTTACTTTTAAATTTAGATTCACTTAATCTAAATACATTTAGAAAATAATTTGTTGTGTATTTTTTTGGAAAAAAAAATATTAATATTAAATAATAATAATATTTATAAATTTTTTTACCAATATTTTACTTTTTAATTATATTTAGATTATTAGATATTAGATTTTTATGTAAAAGTATAATTTAAATAAAAAATATGAAGAAATTCTAGTATCTTTAATCACCAAAACTGAGAAAATATGAAAAATTAAAAATTGAAAAACAGATTTAATAAATAAAACCAATGAAAGTAGTTCTTGTTTAGAATTTTGACATCATACATTAGTCATTAAAGTACCATATAAAATATTACAGTTCATAAAATATAATTTAAACAAAAAGAAAGTATATAAAGATAACTTGCGAATTTTTGAGATGTAACACAAATCTCTATTTTAAAAACGTATACTATTTTCTCTATCTAAATTCAAACGAATGCATATAATTTTAACATTCAACTAAAATTATTCATAGTGATTTGATCCATGATGGACAATTATAAATATTATATATATTAATATAGAAGCAGGAAATAAGAAAGAATAATTATTTTTTGTTCTTCAATCACATCAACGTAAAAAATAATCAATCACATCAACGTAAAAAATAGGGACAAGAATTTTTTTTTTTTTTTTAAATAAGAATGGAGACGGTTGTTTATATTTTATAGGACTCTTGAAAACAGATATATCATTTTTGAGTGTTTAACTCTAAAAATAAAGAGATAGTTGATTTATATAGGATTTTTCATGACTTTTAAAAAATATAATAAATTTGAGAGGAAAAAATTAAGAAACCTACCCAAAAAAAAAATAAATTAAGAAATAAAAAATATAACCAACTCTTCACACTTTTATAATAGTAGTAAATAGATGAGCAATATATAAAAAATAATTAGTCCAAATATATAGACCCCATACCAAGAAGTGTAATTGCCTCACTTAAAATGGCAGACTCCACTGTTTTACATCAATTAAAACGTATGTATTATAAAATCGGACTCCACTTCCATATGGTAGCCAAAGGCTTCCTTCAAAACCATTCTATTTCTGTTGAGAATTGTCTCCCGCGATCCCTGGAGTTTTCTTTCCACAAGGATACTGTAGTGACCCTCACCTTACTCTTGTCATACTTGCATACATTTATATGTGATCCTGACTTGTTGTGTTGCATTAGCAAATTTAGTCTTGTCTTACTTGGATGTTGCTCGTACGCCTTGTCATTTCCTGGTGTGTGCGTTTCAGCCGAGGTCATCTTGAGCATAGGTCACCTTTTTGATGCTCTTACACTTAGGATCATCTTGGGATTTCTTTGTTGACCTCCACCTTTGTCTTGACATATTGGCCGAGATGATTATCATCTGGGCCGAGGTGTGTATCGCCTAGGCCGAGGTGTGTATTATTTGGGCCGAGATGTTATCCATGTGCCGAAGTGATCTTGACCTAGAGTGGTATGACATAGACCGAGGTGTGGTGCATCTAGGCCAAGGTGTGGCACAGCTTAGTCAAGTGTTGTTCTTCCTAGCCGAGATCATTGTTCTTTGACTTGCCGAAGTTCTGTCCTTAGCAGAAGTCATTGTCCCTTTGTTGCCGAAGTCTTGTTGTTAGCCGATGTCATTACTTGCCGGAGTCCCTTGCCGCCTAGCTTGTTGAACACGCTTTGTCATAGACTTGTCTTGTCAATCTATCACCTTTTTGAGGAGAACCAACCAACCGTTGCCACGTGTCCGAGCTGAGTGTTAAATCAGCCGGCAGAGAGAGAGAAACGCCTCATTTGTTACATTCTTGTTTTGGAGTAGAGAGAGAGGCTCTAGAAGGAGAAGGAGGGATTTTAGAGTGAGAGAGTAGATACCAAGCTTGATCCTTGGAGTTCAAACCGTTGGATTCGAGTATTGAGGTTAGAACCTTGATTAGCTCTTGTTGTTCTTATTGGTCATCTAGTTGCATTGCATGATTGAATATGTTTTGGATGCCATACATTGATTTAAAGATTGGTTTTAGAAAGAGAAAGTTGGTGTTCATAAGTTCTTGAAGAAAAGCTTTGTTTGATCCGAAAGTTTGCAACAAGTTACATGCTTTTGTGTTTGTTTTTGTAAGATCTTCGAGTATGGGCACCCAGGGTCATGATTTCGAACTCATAGCATGAAACCTCAGATTTTATAATGATAAGTCATGATCCTTGCATTCATCTCCTTCATGTTCTTCATGTTCATGTTCTTCATGTTCTTGAGCAGAGGGAAAACCCAGATTTTTCCCGACCTCATTTCTTTGAAACTGGCCCTCGGGACCAAACCTCGGCGAGAAGGTGTGGGACCTCGGCCAAGACTTGGTTGGTGCCCAGCATATTTCCCCGAGGTGGGAGACAGTGTTGTCTTGATTTGACCCAGTTCTTGGAGAACGCCGAGATCATTTGCATTCATATTAAGTTTGTTTGAGAGTGCAATCAACATATTTCTGCCATGTGTTTGTAGGACTTGGACTTGCCTTGACCCCGACGTTTGAAGGAATATGTGAGTGGTATTTTAATAAAGATATGTTATAAAGCTTTGATAAAGCCTTGTTTTGTCTTGTTTGGAAATTATTTACAAGCATGAATGATTATCCCTACTTGCAATATGTATTATATCTTGTTTGATGACATTCTCGGGAAGTCCGTATGTGCTAGGGGACTATAAGCATTTGTAGCACAAAGTTTGGAAGTCCGTATGTGCTAGGGGACTATAAGCATTTGTAGCACAAAGTTTGGAAGTCCGTACGTGCTAGGGGACTATAAGCATTTGTAGCACAAGTCCCTAGTGTTCGGGGACTATAATGCAACGACACCCTTGTTTAGAGATCTCTCTTGTCTTGTCTTGCCTTGCCACTGACGGTTTTACCGCGTGGGCTTGTTTGTCCGAGATGTCATCTCTTGTATTATATTGATGTTAGTAAACATCTCTTGAAGCTTTGAAAGATTTGATGGATGAACTTGATTCATCTCATGTATTGTTTTGCTAAAAGACCTCGGATATCCTTCATGTAAACCCTTTATTATTGTACCATTCACTGAGTATCTAAGCTCACCCTCTCTATATATATATGTAGGTGATGAGCAGGGCAGCGGTGACGCCTAGGTGTGCTCGCCGATGTGTTTTGGATTCATGTTTTGCAACATCTTGAAGATTATGCTTCTTTGTCATTTCCTTGTATTTTGTAATTGTTGGCCAAGAAGCCTTTTAGTCAAGATGTAATTTTTGGTACTCCATTTTGTTGTATATAAACTATTCTAAGATGTATGTCATTCCATTTAACTTAAGCACTGCTCCTATGGACTACTTGGTTTTATTTATTGCTTCCGCGTTTGTAAGCCCCATATGTTTACTCTGATTTGTGGGTGTGATCTTGTAAGTGGCCTTTGGTAGTCTCGAATTACTGGCCATCATGGCAACATCCTACTAGGGGCGGGATGGGGTTGTGACAGATTGGTATCAGAGCACAAGTTCCATGTAGTACGTTATTCACACACTTGAGTCCCAATGAGCATAGGATTTCCCTTAGAAAGATGCTAGGATTGCATCATGTTGCTTGCTATTTGACAATACGTGCATCATCTCGGCATAATTGCTTGTTGCTTGCATACATACTTTGTTGCTCATTTTGTTTTAAAGTCACACTTTGCATACTCATAGCATTATGAGGAGAGGAAGACCGCCAGTTGGCCGAGGTTAATCAGAAGACAGATTGGATCGACTGGAAAGACTGGTCGAAGGTTTAACTCGGGAGTTGAGACAAGTCAGACAACAGAATGCTAGTGCTACAACTACCCAGGCCGAGCAGACTAATGGCCGATATGCAGTTCCGCCTCCACCCCCTCCAGTACCCCAAGTACCCCTACAGCCAGCCTTGTATGGAGAGGGAACCTTGACTTTGATTAAGGAGTTCAAGAAGATGAACCCACCGAGATTCCAAGGGGGCATAGAGCCAATGAAAGCCGAAGCATGGGTTCTAGGAATGGAGAAACTATTTGAGATCTTTCCCAGCACAGACGCGCAGAAGGTGGCATTGGCTGCATTCACGTTAGACGACGACGCTCGAAGATGGTGGATGCTGACTCGAGAAGAAAATTCTGACTTAACTTGGGCCAAAATTTTGGAGCTCTTCTACAACAAGCATTTCCCTATCAGTGTTCGAGACCGCAAGACCACAGAGTTCCAGACCTTGACACAAGGAAACAAGACAGTGGCAGAATACAACCGTGCTTTCACCGAATTGGCGAGGTATGCGCCTCATACGGTCAGTGATGAGTATAGGAAAGCCAGGAAGTTTGAAAGCGGATTGCGTGGACCGATACAAGATAGAGTCAACATGCTCAACATGCCGACTTATGCTGGAGTCTTGGACAAGGCTATTCTTGCATAAGCTAATTTGAATCGATATCAGAGTACAGGAGATAATCAGAGGAAGAGACAAAGCTATGATAACCGCCGAGTTCCGTTCAATGCCAAGAAGAAAGCGAATGTGGGCAGCTCAAGCAACTCCAACCAGGAAGGTAACACTAGGCCGATGTGTACTAGTTGTGGGAAGTCGCATTCGGTTTGCTGCTTAGGCCAGCGCTTGTTTTGAGTGTGGAGAAATGGGTCATCGTGTGAGAGACTGTCCGAAGTCAAGGATTGATGATGGTAGGAAAAATGTGAGCACCTCGGGCTCTGCACAAGGAAGCAACGTCGGGAGGACACAGACGAGGCAAGGCAGGGTTTTCGCGCTAGTGCCAGGAGACACCCAAAATACTGAGGCAGTAGTGTCAGGTATACTCCCAATTTGCTCTCAAGATGCATACATATTGATTGATTCGGGTTCTACGCATTCATTCGTATCTGCTAGATTTGCCGAGAAGTTACATAGAGAACAAGAACCCCTTGATTATGTGTTATGTGTATCTGCTCCATCTGGGAGAACTATGATTGTTGCATCTATCTATAGGGCGTGTGTTATTGTGATTGAGAGTGTAGAATTATTAGTTGATTTGATGCCATTAAACATGACCCACTTTGACGTCATATTAGGAATGGACTGGTTAGTGACGAATCATGCATCTATTGATTGTGTCTCGAAGAGTGTCACATTGAGACCCCCAAACCAAGCCGAGGTTATTTTCCAAGGTAAAGGAGTAGTGTCCCCACCTTACCTGATTTCGTCCACTAAGGCCTATAAGTTAATTCAGAAAGGGTGCCATGGCTACTTGTGTAGTATATTGAGTGATCAGAATGGAGGTGTTAATTTAGCCGACATCCCAGTTGTTAGTGAATTCCCCGACGTCTTTCCAAATGAATTGCCTGGCCACCTAGTTGATAGAGAAATAGAGTTTACTGTGGACATCATGCCAGGAACACAGCCGATCTCCAAGACACCCTATAGGATGGCCCCAGCCGAACTTAAGGAATTGAAAGTGCAACTACAAGAATTGTCGGATAAGGGTTTTGTTAGGCCGAGCACTTCACCATGGGGAGCACCAGTCTTGTTTGTTAAGAAAAAGGATGGCACACTTCGTCTTTGCATTGACTACAGGGAACTCAACAAGGTAACCATTAAGAACAAGTACCCGTTGCCTAGGATTGATGATTTGCTAGATCAATTACAAGGAGCACGAGTCTTTTCCAAGATTGACCTCAGGTCGGGCTATCACCAGTTGAAGGTTAAAGCCGAGGATATTGAGAAGACTGCTTTTCGGACGAGGTATGGCCACTACGAATTTTTGGTAATGCCTTTTGGAGTGACTAACGCGCCAGCAGCATTCATGGACTTAATGAACAGAGTTTTCAAGCCGTACCTAGACGAATTTGTGGTTGTTTTTATTGACGACATATTAATCTACTCCAAGAGTACAGCCGAGCATGAGAGTCATTTGAGACTTTCCCTACAGACCTTGAGGGACAAGAAATTGTATGCTAAGTTGACTAAGTGTGAGTTTTGGCTTTCCAGCATTTCATTTTTGGGGCATGTGATTGATGAAGAGGGTATCTCATGATCCCAAAGAAGATTGAAGCCGTGGTAAATTGCCCGACGCCGACCAACGTGTCCGAGGTTCGTAGTTTTCTGGGTTTGGCAGGTTATTACAGAAAGTTTGTAAAGGACTTCTCAAGGATTGCAGTGCCATTGACACAGTTGACTCAAAGAGGAGTGACATATGAATGGACCGAAGATAGAGAATCAGCCTTCCAAGAGTTGAAGACAAGATTAGTTACCGCACCAGTCCTTGTACTGCCATCAGGTAATGAAGAATTTCAGATTTATAGCGATGCTTCACATATGGGTTTGGGTTGTGTATTAATGCAAGGAGGTAAGGTCATAGCATATGCATCTCGCTAGTTAAAACCTCACGAGAAGAATTATCCTACCCATGATTTAGAGCTAGCAGCCGTGGTATTCGCTTTGAAGATTTGGCGTCATTACTTGTATGGAGCTTCTTTCCAAGTTTTCACGGATCACAAGAGTTTGAAGTACTTATTTACTCAGAAGGAATTGAATTTGAGGCAGAGAAGGTGGCTGGAATTATTGAAAGACTACGACATGCGGATTCAGTACCACCCAGGCAAGGCCAACTCAGTAGCCGATGCACTAAGCAGGAAGACAATGGGAATTTTGGCGTGTTTAGCCATGATCTCAGCGGAGCCGACCATCATTGAAGAAGTGAAAGCAAGGCAAATGGAGGATGAGTTCCTGAAGAAGGTGGCCGATGAGATTAACACCAGGCCGAGATCAGGTTACACTTTTGAGAACGGAGTGCTTAAGTTCGAAGGAAGACTATGCGTGGCCGACGTTCCAGAATTGAAAAAGAAGATTTTGCAAGAAGCCCACAACTCCAAATTTGTCGTTCATCCAGGAAGCACCAAGATGTATCAAGATGTGAAGCGGACTTTCTGGTGGCCGAATATGAAAAGAGAAATAGCCGAAGTTCAGATTCCGGTTTGTGTTGTCAACAAGTGAAAGCGGAGCACCAGAGACCAGCAGGACTCCTTCAACCTCTGCCAATTCCTGAATGGAAATGGGAGCACATCTCCATGGATTTCGTGGTGGGTTTACCGAAGACACAAAAAGGAATGGATTCAATCTGGGTTATAGTTGACAGATTTACTAAATCGGCACACTTCTTGCCTGTGAAGACTACATTCAATGCCGACCGACTTGCCGAACTGTACATGAATGAGATCATCAGACTTCACGGCGTGCCGATGTCCATTGTATCAGACCGAGATTCGAAGTTCGTTTCTAGATTTTGGCGAACTCGCAGAGAGCCTTGGGAATCGAAAGTTAAAGTTTAGCATGTTTTTCACTCCTGCATCGATGGACAAACGGAAAGAATTATTCGACATTTGAGGATATGCTCAGACAGCGTGTTAGATTTCAAGGAAGCTGGAACGGCATTTGCCATTAGTAGAATTTATGCGTACAACAGCTTATCAAGCCAAAGATTGGCATGGCACCATATGAAGCTTTGTATGGAAGGGAGTGCAGGTCGCCGATATGTTGGACCGAGGTGGGAGATACAGCCTTGATTGGCGCCGAGCTAGTGCAAGAAACGACCGAAAAGATTAAGCTCATTCAATAGAGGATCAAAACCGCCCAGAGCCGACAAAAGAGTTATGCCGATCAGAGGAGAAGGGAGCTAGAATTTGAAGTTGGGGATCATGTATTTTTGAAAATCTCGCCGACAACCGGAGTTTCAAGATTTGGGAAGAAAGGTAAACTGACACCCCGATATACAGGACCGTTCGAAATTCTTGAAAGGATCAACCCCGTTGCCTACAGACTTGCTCTACCACCAGATTTAAGCCAAGTCCACAACGTGTTCCATGTTTCGATGTTGAGGAAGTACATCCGAGATCCACTGCATATAATTGACCATTCGGGAATCGCGGTTGATGAGGACTTGGGCTACGAGGAAAAACCAATGAGGATTATTGATAGACAAGTGAGGCAGTTGAGAAGCAAATTGATACCGATGGTAAAGGTTGAATGGAAGGAGCACTATGGTACGGAAGCCACATGGGAAAAGGAAGAGGATGTGAGAATCCGTTACCCAGAGTTATTTATGGAGCAAGGTAACTCAAGTTTGGGGACCAAACTTCTTTAAGGGGGGTAGACTGTAGTGACCCTCACCTTACTCTTGTCATACTTGCATACATTTATATGTGATCCTGACTTGTTGTGTTGCATTAGCAAATTTAGTCTTGTCTTACTTGGATGTTGCTTGTACGCCTTGTCATTTCCTGGTGTGTGCGTTTCAGCCGAGGTCATCTTGAGCGTAGGTCACCCTTTTGATGCTCTTACACTTAGGATCATCTTGGGATTTCTTTGTTGACCTCCACCTTTGTCTTGACATATTGGCCGAGATGATTATCATCTGGGCCGAGGTGTGTATCGCCTAGGCCGAGGTGTGTATTATTTGGGCCGAGATGTTATCCATGTGCCGAAGTGATCTTGACCTGGAGTGGTATGACATAGACCGAGGTGTGGCGCATCTAGGCCAAGGTGTGGCACAGCTTAGTCAAGTGTTGTTCTTCCTAGCCGAGATCATTGTTCTTTGACTTGCCGAAGTTCTGTCCTTAGCAGAAGTCATTGTCCCTTTGTTGCCGAAGTCTTGTTGTTAGCCGATGTCATTACTTGCCGGAGTCCCTTGCCGCCTAGCTTGTTGAACACGCTTTGTCATAGACTTGTCTTGTCAATCTATCACCTTTTTGAGGAGAACCAACCAACCGTTGCCACGTGTCCGAGCTGAGTGTTAAATCAGCCGGCAGAGAGAGAGAAACCCCTCATTTGTTACATTCTTGTTTTGGAGTAGAGAGAGAGGCTCTAGAAGGAGAAGGAGGGATTTTAGAGTGAGAGAGTAGATACCAAGCTTGATCCTTGGAGTTCAAACCGTTGGATTCGAGTATTGAGGTTAGAACCTTGATTAACTCTTGTTGTTCTTATTGGTCATCTAGTTGCATTGCATGATTGAATATGTTTTGGATGCCATACATTGATTTAAAGATTGGTTTTAGAAAGAGAAAGTTGGTGTTCATAAGTTCTTGAAGAAAAGCTTTGTTTGATCCGAAAGTTTGCAACAAGTTACATGCTTTTGTGTTTGTTTTTGTAAGATCTTCGAGTATGGGCACCCAGGGTCATGATTTCGAACTCATAGCATGAAACCTCAGATTTTATAATGATAAGTCATGATCCTTGCATTCATCTCCTTCATGTTCTTCATGTTCATGTTCTTCATGTTCTTGAGCAGAGGGAAAACCCAGATTTTTCCCGACCTCATTTCTTTGAAACTGGCCCTCGGGACCAAACCTCGGCGAGAAGGTGTGGGACCTCGGCCAAGACTTGGTTGGTGCCCAGCATATTTCCCCGAGGTGGGAGACAGTGTTGTCTTGATTTGACCCAGTTCTTGGAGAACGCCGAGATCATTTGCATTCATATTAAGTTTGTTTGAGAGTGCAATCAACATATTTCTGCCATGTGTTTGTAGGACTTGGACTTGCCTTGACCCCGACGTTTGAAGGAATATGTGAGTGGTATTTTAATAAAGATATGTTATAAAGCTTTGATAAAGCCTTGTTTTGTCTTGTTTGGAAATTATTTACAAGCATGAATGATTATCCCTACTTGCAATATGTATTATATCTTGTTTGATGACATTCTCGGGAAGTCCGTATGTGCTAGGGGACTATAAGCATTTGTAGCACAAAGTTTGGAAGTCCGTATGTGCTAGGGGACTATAAGCATTTGTAGCACAAAGTTTGGAAGTCCGTACGTGCTAGGGGACTATAAGCATTTGTAGCACAAGTCCCTAGTGTTCGGGGACTATAATGCAACGACACCCTTGTTTAGAGATCTCTCTTGTCTTGTCTTGCCTTGCCACTGACGGTTTTACCGCGTGGGCTTGTTTGTCCGAGATGTCATCTCTTGTATTATATTGATGTTAGTAAACATCTCTTGAAGCTTTGAAAGATTTGATGGATGAACTTGATTCATCTCATGTATTGTTTTGCTAAAAGACCTCGGATATCCTTCATGTAAACCCTTTATTATTGTACCATTCACTGAGTATCCAAGCTCACCCTCTCTATATATATGTAGGTGATGAGCAGGGCAGCGGTGACGCCTAGGTGTGCTCGCCGATGTGTTTTGGATTCATGTTTTGCAACATCTTGAAGATTATGCTTCTTTGTCATTTCCTTGTATTTTGTAATTGTTGGCCAAGAAGCCTTTTAGTCAAGATGTAATTTTTGGTACTCCATTTTGTTGTATATAAACTATTCTAAGATGTATGTCATTCCATTTAACTTAAGCACTGCTCCTATGGACTACTTGGTTTTATTTATTGCTTCCGCGTTTGTAAGCCCCATATGTTTACTCTGATTTGTGGGTGTGATCTTGTAAGTGGCCTTTGGTAGTCTCGAATTACTGGCCATCATGGCAACATCCTACTAGGGGCGGGATGGGGTCGTGACAGATACCCTCTAAGCAGTTGAAGTATGAAAATTAATTTTAAAGGTGATACTTTCTTATTGTGTTTTGTTGGGAGATTTAGAAAATGAAATGAAAAAGATAGGTGAAATGTGAATAAAATATACCTAAATTTCAGCTAATTTTACACACATTTTCCCTTTCCCTTTCTAAATCCCTACTTAAATCCCCAGCCAAACATAGCGTATGTAAATAAATTTCATAACAATGAGAGGTTGGATTTTGAGTTTGTTATTTTTGTTTAATTCATTGTCTTATTCTATTATTGAGCAATAATATACAACTAAAATAGATCACTAAATTGAACAAAAAATCTTATGTGGTCTAACACATCAGATGAGGTGGTTGCATCCTTTATGTGCTGGGTATAATTAAAACGCACTGTTACAAGCACTGTTACAATCACCGCAAAGTTTAATCGCTGTTTTTTATTTTTTCCTTAGATTAAGTTGTTGGAGTGTTTATGGTTTAAAGTCCTAAATTATTCAATTTCAATTTAGGGGTTTTTTCCTTGTATGAACTCCCTACAGACATAACCAATTTGTATTTTTCTAAATTTGCTAAACCATGGGCGAGTAGAAATGAACAAAGGCCGAAACTACATTCAAAGTCACCAACATCAGCTTTTGAGAGGGCTGTGGACACTGATCAACGCTAGACAGAGATAAGATCATAAAGCAGAGTTGGTTATTATTCAAAGAAATGATTGTAATTTCCAACCCAAACCACGCTTAAGCTTTTTGCTCCGAAAATCAATAAAAATTTAAGTTCATCTAAGACATTAAAATATTCTAGGAGAAATCTTTCATCAAGTAAGCTGTTGAGTAGCATGAAAATTAATTTTAAAACTGCTACTTTTATTTAAATGAATTCCGAAATATACACCTTGCAATTCCGTTGGAATCAAACTCTGAGATTCACTTTCGAATGTATTTTAAATATCAATCCATTAATGGTTTAGATGATTATCTGAAATTGAATAAAAATTTGACTCAAAATAAAAATTTAGATGATTATCTGAAATTCTAAACTTCATGAACACTGTCAAAACAAAATCTTCAAGAAACTTCGGCAGGCGAAGTCTCAAACATGCTCTTGCCTAGTTCCAAATTCATGCTTCTACAAGGCATTGTCCGCTTACAACCTGATAAACAATGCAAGAAACTGATTCCGGGAGCTTCTATTTCCACAGACCACTTTCTCTCTCTCGGTTCACATCATTTTTCATCCAAAATAACTTCTGAACAAAACTACCTGCTATGGAAATCAACTTCGCAACCAAACATATGGATTGGAAATCAAACTCTGAACCAAAGATATATACCCAAACCATAAAATTTCATTAGAAAGTTGATTTCTGAATCATGTAATTTTGTTCAGAAGTGGATATCCAATTGAAAAAAGAAAAATGTGCACACCAAGATGTAGTGTGCGGAAATAGATGCTCTCCAAATTTCATCGGCAGAAGCTTGCTTGTCAAATAAATACAAAGCTAGCTCCACACACACACACACACGAAAGAGTAAAAGATTAAAAAAATCCCAATCCACACTTAATTTTTAATACACAGTTGGACTTCCATGCGGATAGGTAGAGAGACCAAATTATGAGAAATTACTTTATATTACCCATGGATGGTCCACAGCTTGCCAATTTTATCATTTCCTGAAGGGCCTCATACCTTCTATAAAATTAGGAAGCAACTAATCCTTGATCTTACTGAAAAAACAATGGTAATTAGACACGTTTTTCCATGAGACCATTTGGCAATTCCTTTTTCTCTCTCCAGATTGCCAAGATTTCATCGATTCTGAACCGTTGTGTGAATGTTGATTCCTCCAAAGGAGTTGACGTCTCATTAGCATAAGCTAGGAGAACAGATACCCAATCATTACGCTGTTATCAACACAAGACTGTCATCAGTTACAAACAACTTTCTGCCTCTCTCCGAGCACAAGATTCTCATCATCTCTTGCAAGTGTTCATTGCAACCCACACCACCAACAATGAGAACATCTTTCTTGTCAAAGTGTGCCATTGCTCGTTCTGTAATCTCCACGAGCATTGGAAACACAGTTTCCTAAAACAATTTAAATTGTATGCAGAAATTGAGCCCACAATTAGATCATGTAAACTAAATATTCAACTAAAACTTGCAATTTACAAAAAAACAGCTATGCCAAATTACCAACTAAACTTTTTATCACCACAAAATATGTATTATTAAAAATTGGAAGCATTCCAAATGATTACCTGAAGAGAATAGCATAAATCTGCAGGGGTGCATTCATTATTTTTTAGCTTTTCCTCAGCAGTGGCTTCAAGGTAACTCAATATTCCACTAAACGAAACGTCCATTCCATTCACAACATAGGGAAGGTCTATAAACTTTTCTCCTTTCTTGGCAAGCCGAAAAAAAAAAAGAAAAAAGAAAAAGATAAAGTCCAGCAGAAAGCATTTCTTCATCACGTCATTTTAAGAACATTCTGAAGCCTATCTAAGAAATTTTAAGAATATCTCCGGAACAAAAAATAAGTATAAAATAGTAAACCAAAGTTCCAGAGAGAACCTTTATAAATGAGAGGTGATGAAATGTGTTACAAATCTTGCAGATGCTATATCTCCAGAACAAAAAATAAGTATAAAATAGTAAACTAAAGTTCTAGAGAGAACCTTTATAAATGAGATGTGATGAAATGTTTTACAAATCTTGCAGATATAATCTAAACTTACCTCCCAAAAAATATGAACTTACAGATCAATCATGTATTATCAATCCAGTGCTGTGTTAAAATATAGAAAAACAAAAACAAAGAGATGAAGGTATAATAAAAATGTAGTTAAACATATTTATAAAAAAAAAAAAAAAAAAAAAGAACTAATCAAATAAGATGAAGGTAAGACTAAATATATTGGAGAAAGGTAATCTGACAACGTTAAAAACCACAGACAAGCATCTATCAGCTTTGTCGAACAAGAACTTAAAATACAAGTACCTAACTTGAACCTTGCACTAAATTCACCAATATCTACTGCTCACTGACAGAACTCAAAATAGAACAAGAAGCACAAAAGTTGAGTTCTTTGTAATAATTCAATAATAAAACTCAACTCAACCCAACAAAAAGCCTGCATCCAAACCCTTTATGGTAGGTTTCATCTTTAGCCTTCAATCAACTCCATCTAGAGGCTTATTCTCTCATAAATCCATGGCAACTATTTCTTTATCATAGCCCCAGTTGATGTTCATTGTGGCCTTCCACTTATTCTTTTAGCAGAAAACTAAGAGGAAGGATTATGTAATGAGGAAAGAAAAGAAAGAAAAGAAAGAAATAGGAAAAATCACCTCACCCTTTATCTGTAAGGTTAAGCAAGGAAAAAAGAAAAAGAAGTAAAGACAACTAACTGCTTGTTTAATCATTTTCTCTTACAAATGAAGAGAAGGGTGTTATATAGCTGACTAAAATGGCCTAACAACCACCAAATTCCGACCTTCAACAAAGTTCATAAGGAGGTACACAATACACATTTATTCTTTAAAGATTAAAAGAATTATCAAAGAGTCTCAAAATTTGCAATTGTCTTTGTGTGTCTTCTGAGAAGGCAGAGGGAGAGGATACACCAAAATCGAGCTATACAACATTCAAAGATCAAACAATCGACAGAGAACAGATCAATAAAAAAAAAATCAGCAGACTTCTATAGTTAAACAAGTAAAACATCAAATAGACGCTAAATTTAATTTTTTGTCTTCCTGCAGTTCGAAGACATTTGAACATGATAACCTATCAAAGATATGACTATTAATGGTCAGTCTCCATGTCAATTTACCTGATATAGGTTAAGGAAACTCACTTCCAATAGCATAACTGCTCAATGTTGTACCCAGCATGGATCATTAGACAGAGTTAGAACCCTTGAAAACCGGTCCAAGCAATTCCGAACAGCAATATCTATATAGTCTCACCAAAAATCCAATACCACCCCTCGCTATAGGCAATCACTAGTGTGTTCCAACCACTTACATATAGCACAACAGGGTCATCTGCTCCGGTGACAACCCTTCCCATCTCAATATCAGCAACGCAATGATTTACCGCAACAATGGGTTTCTTCCAAAGCTGTGAAAGAATCTGAACAACAGCGGTAACCTGTAACGGCGCATCCATACCTGGTCCTTCAGTGTAACAAAGACAGTCAATGTCATTTGGGGAATCTGCAGAGTCTTGAGAGCAGATTTGATAAGCGGCAGAATGTGTTGGAGATGGTGTTGGGCAGTTTGTCGGGAAGGAATCCTCTGGTGGGGTAACATAGGTGTGTCTTGGGTTTGATAAACCATCAAGGGTCACAACCCCAACACTAATCTTATTGGCTGACCCCAAACCCTAGAGCTATCATCTTCTTCATCTTTAAGAATAATATGCTGACTCCTTATCCAACGTCTTCAAATTAGGTTGATGACTTCAACTCAAATTATGTATTCCTGTTATCTGGGAAGAAAAAATACATAGTCAAGAGACCCGGTCACAACTAGAATCATTTCATGTGTTGCACGATTGGAGGTGCCAGTAATGATTATGAAGTTGTAACATGTATGTAGTGAATGTTATAGACAATAATAGCATTGTAGTGGAAAGAAATAAAGTGGGCTCAATGTTGGAAATAAATTGAATCAAATGTAAGGCGAAAGGACGCTTTTGTTGAGATGATTTCTTAGACAATGTTGAACTTCAATTTGTCAACATGAATTGTCAATTAAAAGATTCAAAAGTTTTTTTTCCTTCCTTTTTGAGAGGACTCCATTTTTGGAGTCAAATGAACGGTTGTATTTAAGGGCGAATTACAGTAACGGTCCCTATAGTTTGAGCCTTGTGTCACTTTGGTCCATGAATTTTCAATTGTGATACATTTGATCCTGAATTTTGAATTTTGTTTCAAATAAAGACAATTGAAGATACCATTACTCAATTTCAAAAGCAAAGTCGTCAATTTGATAAAATATAAACTAATTTGACAAAAATAAATGTAAATAAAATATTTTTCAATTTTTAAAATTTATTTTTACCCACTAAAGATAAAATTATGTAAAATTGATTTAAAAAAAATTAACATTTATTTATTTTTTTGTTTTACCAAATTAATTATTATTATGTGTTTGGATGATGATCATGTAATGGATGTTTTTATTTTCATTAAATTAGTTTTTATTTTTTCAAAAGTTAAATATGACGATAACTTTTATATCATTGTTAAACCAATCTATTAAATAAAAAAAATCCAAATTAAAAATATTTCATATATTAAATATATTGATTACACATTAAAAGCCTAACAACCACCAATTACATGATTATCATCCCAACACATAATAAAAATTAATTTCGTAATAAATAAATAAATATCTAAAAAATTTATCAATTTTATATAATTTTATCTTTGGTGAGTAGAAATTATTTTTAAAATTTAAAAAATATTTTTTAGACATTTATTTTTCTCAAATTAGTTTATATTCTATTAAATTGACGACTTTGCCCTTAAAATTGAGTAATGGTATCTTCAATTGTCCTTATTTGGAATAAAATTCAAAATTCAGGATCAAATGTGTCACAATTGAAAAGTTAGGGACCAAAATGCCATGAGCCCCAAACTATAAGAACTGTTAGTTTAATTCGCCTTTTATTTAAACTCAAACCCATTTCTCCAATTTAAAAATACTATACCTTTTTTTTATGCTTATTTATTAGATTTGACTCCAAAATAGTAAATGAAAATTTTAGATCATCTCTAATAGAAAACAAAACGACTTATATTAACTCCAAAATCCTATTTTACATATTTTTTTATTCAACTGGATAGGGTCACTAAAATTATTTAAACTAAACCTTTTTCATTTTCTTTTTTTAATTTAATGTTTACTAGATTGACTCCAAAACAGTAAATGAAAAATATAAGATTATCTCAAATAGAAAACAAAAGGACTATATTGAACAAAAAAATCCTTTTTTTTTTTTTTTATTTTTTATTCAACAGGAATGGGTTACTTAAACTATTTAAACATTTCATCGCACCCCCTTAATGAAAATAACAAGTATATGTTCCAAGATAGGCAAAGTTGCCAGTTTCCATGATTATTCTGTTATTGCCTCCAAGAGATGATTCCAAATATAACTTCTTCAATTAGATTATTAATTGTTTAATTTCTTTTCCTCTTCTAGTTAAAGACTCTGTTGTTCATCTACTTCCGAACATTTTTTTTGATAAATAAAACAAAAATATCCAATAAGAGTGCTCGACACAGGGTTACAGCTAAGCACGTCTGTCAACGACTTATGCCATACAGTCCTACCAGCTAACCGCACAATCGGACAACAAAGGCTACGCGACTTAAATGACGTCCCACTCAACCTCACTCTATACTAACCCTTACATGGCACAAATCCAGGAATAACATAAAAAATAATTTTATTTTATGTAGATTTAATTATATCATGTATGGTCCATAAATTTACTGTGCTGGAGGGGGAGGGCGATTAGCCCTTGCCAAAAGGCAGATTTGTTCGTTGATTAAATTCTGGATTTCATCAATTTTAGTATTAGCTTCTTCTAATAATTGTAAAGCCCAAGCATCAGTATGGCCGAGAGTTGCTATATAATATTCTGTATTAATTTTTCTATTTTTCCAAATATCTAATAAATCATGTAATATAATTAATTGATATACAGTCATGCATTAAGGGAAAGAGAGAAATACTTACAGAGAATACTTACACAAACCAGCAAGACTTTTATTAATATTCTTCAAGCTTGAAAAGAAAACACACTGAAACAAGAAGGAGGGAGAGAATACAGATTTCAAACTGAGAAAATAAAACTTAGAAGTGGTGCCTCCTACAGACCAAGGGCTACCTATTTATATTACAATAAAGGAAGATAACGTGGACAGGTGGCGTGTGTTGAATGGGTATGCAGTCGATCATCCTTATCCTCTTATCTTCAACTGTCGGCAAGGAATCTACTTTATTAAAAGTAGATGTAGTGGCTTATCATGCACCGAAAGTTGTTTGGCCACTTATGAAGCTGGAAAGTTGGTGGTAGACAGAATTGACTAATAGGACAAGAGTACCATCATTTTTCTGTTCCTTTACGTTTACTCTTGTCGCGCACAAATTTATCAGTAATCAATTCGGTGACAGAATCCCAAATATCCCCAAAATCCGGGTCAGGCGGGTCATCATTTGGATCTTGAGATTCGCCTGCAAGGACTGTGAAAACATTGTCATCATCGTCAGAATAAGGATCGGGTTGAGTCTTCTCGCCTAAACTCTGGGTACTGGAGACGGACTTCATACTGGAATCTTTGGAAGCCATGGACTCAAGAAATTGTTGTTTAATAAAATCCATGCTTTTAGTCACCAGCTCTGCTTCAGTGATATCCGGATACTTTCTGCGGAGTTCTTGCTGGATCTGAATGAATGGATTGGTTGGAATGACAGGATTGGCTTTGGGACAGGCATCAACACAGGCCTGAGTGTGATCCTTAATCCTCTGGAGCAAATCTTGCTTAGCTTTAGGATCATCCATTTGTTTCCACCATTTGTAAAAGAATACTCTCTTCAAACGAGGAACCTTATTCTGAAAGTCACACTGGAAATCCCATTTCCATATCCAAGGGATACTAAATCGACTGACAAAATGAATAAGACACTTGGACATGGAAATATTTTTATTGGCGGGGATAATACTGAAAACGGCTTGCCATTCATTGAATGCCAACCTAAGATATTCTGGAAAAGCATCTAACTGGAACCCAAAGGTATCCCACCAAATGAGAAACCAGGAGGGGAGATCATTTTTTAGAACATCGGAGTGAACCCGAAAAAACCAAGAATGGGAACGATGAGGGTTCATGTAATAGAAAGTCTGGGTAAAAGCAGTGATATAATCCCAATAACTGTAACGGACATCTTTAGACCGGATATCAAGACTGCGAGTAACATGTGGATGAATACCCCAGGCTTGAATGGGCATAATAGACTGGATGGTGGCTTTACTGTAATTAATCGGACTAGCAGTTCGATTAGGATCAGCATAATGATGCTCAAATTGGACAAAAGCAAGCTCAGTCAGGATTTGTTCATACACATATCTGTAAGTGTCAAAATGGGGAGGACTATTTTGAGTGGCAAGATAACGTTTCTTGATTTCCCATGGGTCAGAAATCCATTGCAAGTAAGTAGGATCAATATACAAAACAGTTTCTTCTGTAATAGAATTCTGGAAATATGTTTCTGGAGTGAGAAGGACATCTTTAGCAGATTTGCTAGAAGATTCCCCTTTATGACTGTAAGTGCCCAAGAGAGAGGGAAAGTCTGTAGGAGGAGGTGGAAATCCACGTCCACGGCCGCGACGGCCAGGACCTCTACCCCGATTTTGCATAAGAAGTCTGTAAATATTCACGAGTCAGAAAATCAGGGAGAGAATTATTCTCACCTTTAATATATTCAATTTCATAATCAAAAGTAGAAAGAGCAGCTTGCCATGAAGCAAAAATTTGTTTCTGGGCTAGATTTTCAACATCTTTTTTGAAAACTTGTTTTGCAGCTGAACAGTCAACACGAATTAAAAATTCTTGATTTAAGAGATCATCCTGGAATTTTAAGACACATTTAACAATTGCTAAACATTCTTTTTTAATAGTAGGATATCTTTTAGCTGCATCATGCCAAACACCAGAATGAAAGCGCAAAAGTTCTTCTTTACTGGTTTTTGGATTGAATTGTTTTAAGATACCACCAAAACCTATGTCTGAAGCATCAGTCTCAACAATTTTTTTATAATCTGGAGAGGGTAAACATAGACAAGGTAAAGTCTTAACCCTAGACTTAATCTTTTTGACAGCAGTAGTATGCTCTGGACTCCAAACAGGTGGATTTTTGCGAAGACGAGTATATAGTATGGCTGCATCAGTAGCAAGATTAGGATAATAATCATGAATGTAATTTAGACTTCCTAAAAATCTTTGCAACTGAGTTTTATCCTTTATTTCATCTGGAAATTTAGAAGCAAATTCCATGCTTCGATCAATCGGTATAATAGTTCCATTATGAATATTATGACCTAAAAATCGAACATGTGTCTGAAAAAGTTTCATTTTTGGGGCAGAAACCACATGACCATTTCGGGAAATAACATGCTTAAAAATATTAAGATGTTTGATATGCTGATCTATAGAGGATGAAAAAATCAAAACATCATCTATATAACATATAGAGAATTCTGTATAAGGATTAAAAATGTCATTCATAATATGCTGGAATTCAAAAGGAGCATTCTTTAATCCAAATGGCATCACATTCCATTCAAAATGCCCAAAAGGTACTGTAAAAGCAGTTTTATAACGATCATTTTCTGAAATTTGAACTTGCCAATAACCAGACTTCATATCAAATTTAGAAAATACCACAGCATCCTGTAATCTATCCAAAAGATCTTTTTTATTGGGAACTGGATATCTAATCCACTGTAACGCTTCATTCAAAGGTTTGTAATTAATGACTAACCTCGGAACACCACGTTCAATTTCTGCATTTTTATTAACATAGAAGGCAGTACAACTCCAAGGAGATCGACTTGGTCTAATTAATTTTTTCTGGAGAAGAGTAGTAATTTCATTTTTACAAAGTTCCATATATTCTTTTTTCATTTGACTGGGACAAGCTCTTGTGGGAATTTTTCTTTCATCAAAAGTAGGCTCGTAAGGTAAAGAAACAATATGTTTTTTACGATCCCAAAAAGCATTTGGAATATCACTACAAATTTCTTCCTGGAATTCTTTTTCAAGCAGTTTGATTTTTTGCTGAAAGGCAGATTGCTGGATTCTTTGTTCTGTAGTAAGAAAACTGATTTCCTTTTGCAAAAAATTAATTTGATTTTGTTTTGAAGAGACTAAATCAGTAATTTGATCTACTTCTTTAGTGTATGGAGAGGTGATAAATTCAAAAATAATTTTTTGGTTATCGAGTTCTGTATGAATCCCAATAGTGTCTATCTTGGTGATAGGCATTAAAAGGTTCAAGAAAGGAGCACCAAGAATTATGTTTTGCGCCATATTTTTGATTAATACAAAAGAAGTATTTAAACATAATCCTTGATTGCAAATTAAAACTTCTGGAAGTTTGTAATCAATATACAAACTATTACCACTAGCACTCGTGAGAGATTGGCTTGTTTTCTGAAAGTATTTGGTAGGAACTAAGCCTTCCTGGATACAGTTCATATCAGCACCACTATCAACCAAAGCAATAGCATCACGCATAAGAAAGTCTGGCTGGATCATACATGTGATACGAATATACCACTTCTGAAAAGTTATCCTATTTAAAGATAACAAATATTCTGGATCTTTTGGCTCATCTATTTTGTCCTTTTCTTTTTCCTGTAATTTTTTATTAATCTTTTTAATCTCAGAATTAATAGCAATATTAGATGTCTATAAATGCTTAATTTCGATTTTTAAAGCATTAACTTCCATTTTTAAATCTTGGACTGAAACAGATTTTTCTGAATTAGAAGGAGATGGGGTTTGTATGCGAGAAAAAACTTCTTTCATGTTATAAACTTTAGGAACCAAGATTTCTTCTTTTTTCTGTTTATAACACATTTCAAGAAATTTTAATTTTATTTCTGGATCTTTGATATTGTCAGCAATTTCTAAAAGATTTTGTTCAGAATCAGTTAGAACATTAATACTAGGACCATCAATATTAAGACCATTCATCTCAACTATTGATTTCCAATAATTTGCCTCATCTGAAACTTGATTAACGGAAGTTTTACATGGGCAAGATTCATTTTCTGGACATTCATCTTCAGTGTCAGAAGAAGATGAATAAATGGCTGCTAATTCATTATCAGAAAGAACTTCTGAAGATGAATCAGAGTCAGATATTAACTGTAAAATTTTCTGTTGTGTTTCTTCATCTAAGGCCAGTTCATTAAGCTTTGCTTGAACTTTAGCTCTACATCTATTAGCATAATGACCTGTTTGACCGCATTTATAACATTTTATACTGGATTTATTTTTCTGAAAAGTTTTTCCTTTAGTTTTATATTTTGGTCTGGAGTTCTGAGGCTGAGGTTGTGTCTTATGATATTTTGAATATTTTCTGGATTTTTTATAAGGCTTGGAATAATTTTTATGCTTCCTTTGCTTATGAATTTTTTGCGGGTATTGTATCTGAGGGTCATAAGCAAATTGTTCACAAAAATCACCAACCTCTCTTTTTCCAATTAAATGTTGTTGTTTAAGTTGTTGCTGAAGCTTAAGGTCATTACACAAGGCAAGACCTTCATTAGTAACAATATTTATTAACTGACCGTAAGTATATTGATAGTATGGAATCTCAATAGAAAGATGAATATCTCGTAACCTCTTACGGATGAGTTCAGCAAAAAGATTGGGAAGACCATCAATAAACTTGGCTTTCCAATGTTCAGCACTACCATCAGTACGCTGCATGATTTTCATCAGGAAAACATCTTTATACCAACGAAAATGAGACAAGGTAGGACATCTCAATTTCATTAATAATTCTCTATTACGGTCTGCAATACCAATAGTATTACCAACAAAATTAGAAACAATGGTATTAACAAGGGTATAGACAGCATCTTCTTCTTCAGTTTCTACAGGATCAGGATTAGGGTTAGCAGGTGTTCTATCTGGAATTGTGGTTACAGTTTTGGTTGCAGAAAGGATTTCAGAACATTGGTTATTAGTCAGATAGTTATCCCACCATCCTTTCAGCGCACCAGTGAAACCACTAACGATCATACGGGCAACTTGGTGGTCAGTATTATTATTTTGTTTACAAACAGTAGCAAACATGAGCATATGATGGAGAAGTTCAAAAATTTGATATTCAGAAAGACCATCAAGATTCCATTCATACACAGCAGTACTATTATAAGATCATTGAGTCTGAAGAAAATCCTCTTCATAAAGAATGTCCATAGGGGTTGGACGAAGATAGTAATGACGAGTACTACCAACAGGAACCATTTTCTGGATACTTTTATTTAAATGAATTCTGAAATATACACCTTGCAATTCCGTTGGAATCAAACTCTGAGATTCACTTTCGAATGTATTTTAAATATCAATCCATTAATGGTTTAGATGATTATCTGAAATTGAATAAAAATTTGACTCAAAATAAAAATTTAGATGATTATCTGAAATTCTAAACTTCATGAACACTGTCAAAACAAAATCTTCAAGAAACTTTGCAGCGAAGTCTCAAACATGCTCTGCCTAGTTCCAAATTCATGCTTCTACAAGGCATTGTCCGCTACAACCTCGATAAACAATGCAAGAAACCGATTCCGGAGCTTCTATTTCCACGCACCACTTTCTCTCTCGGTTCACATCATTTTTCATCTAAAATAACTTCGAACAAAACTACCCGCTATGGAAATCAACCGCAACCAAACATATGGATTGGAAATCAAACTCAACCAAAGATATATACCCAAACCATAAAATTTCATTAGAAAGTTGATTTAATCATGTAATTTTGTTCAGAAGTGGATATCCAATTGAAAAAAGAAAACTGTGCACACCAAGATGTAGTGTGCGGAAATAGATGCTCTCCAAATTTCATCGGCAGAAGCTTCCTTGTCAAATAAATACAAAGCTAGCTCCACACACACACACACACGAAAGAGTAAAAGATTAAAAAAATCCCAATCCACACTTAATTTTTAATACACAGTTGGACTTCCATGCGGATAGGTAGAGAGACCAAATTATGAGAAATTACTTTATATTACCCATGGATGGTCCACAGCTTGCCAATTTTATCATTTCCTGAAGGGCCTCATACCTTCTATAAAATTAGGAAGCAACTAATCCTTGATCTTACCGAAAAAACAATGGTAATTAGACACGTTTTCCATGAGACCATTTGGCAATTCCTTTTTCTCTCCAGATTGCCAAGATTTCATCGGGCCTGAACTGTTGTGTGAATGTTGATTCCTCCAAAGGAGTTGACGTCTCATTAGCATAAGCTAGGAGAACAAGATACCTAATCATTGTACTGTTATCAACACAAGACTGCCATCGATTGCAAACAACTTTCTTTCTCTCCGAGCACAAGATTCTCATCATCTCTTGCAAGTGTTCATTGCAGCCCACACCACCAACAATGAGAACATCTTTCTTGTCAAAGTGTGCCATTGCTCGCTCTGAATCTCCACGAGCATTGGAAACACAGTTTCCTAAAACAATTTAAATTGTATGTAAATTGAGCCCACAATTAGATCATGTAAACTAAATATTCAACTAAAACTTGCAATTTACAAAAAACAGCTATGCCAAATTACCAACTAAACTTTTTATCACCACAAAATATGTATTATTAAAATTGGAAGCATTCCAAATGATTACCTGAAGAGAATAGCATAAATCATAGGGTGCATTCATTATTTTTTAGCTTTTCCTCAGCAGTGGCTTCAAGGTAACTCAATATTCCACTAAACGAAACGTCCATTCCATTCACAACATAGGGAAGGTCTATAAACTTTTCTCCTTTCTTGGCAAGCCGGAAAAAAAAAAGAAAAAAAAGAAAAAGATAAAGTCCAGCAGAAAGCATTTCTTCATCACGTCATTTTAAGAACATTCTGAAGCCTATCTAAGAAATTTTAAGAATATCTCCGGAACAAAAAATAAGTATAAAATAGTAAACCAAAGTTCCAGAGAGAACCTTTATAAATGAGAGGTGATGAAATGTGTTACAAATCTTGCAGATGCTATATCTCCAGAACAAAAAATAAGTATAAAATAGTAAACTAAAGTTCTAGAGAGAACCTTTATAAATGAGATGTGATGAAATGTTTTACAAATCTTGCAGATATAATCTAAACTTACCTCCCCAAAAATATGAACTTACAGATCAATCATGTATTATCAATCCAGTGTTGTGTTAAAATATAGAAAAACAAAAACAAAGAGATGAAGGTATAATAAAAATGTAGTTAAACATATTTATAAAAAAAAAAAAAAAAAAAAGAACTAATCAAATAAGATGAAGGTAAGACTAAATATATTGGAGAAAGGTAATCTGACAACGTTAAAAACCACAGATAAGCATCTATCAGCTTTGTCGAACAAGAACTTAAAATACAAGTACCTAACTTGAACCTTGCACTAAATTCACCAATATCTACTGCTCACTGACAGAACTCAAAATAGAACAAGAAGCACAAAAGTTTCAATAATAAAACTCAACTCAACCCAACAAAAAGCTTGCATCCAAACCCTTTATGGTAGGTTTCATCTTTAGCCTTCAATCAACTCCATCTAGAGGCTTATTCTCTCATAAATCCATGGCAACTATTTCTTTATCATAGCCCCAGCTGATGTTCATTGTGGCCTTCCACTTATTCTTTTAGCAGAAAACTAAGAGGAAGGATTATGTAATGAGGAAAGAAAAGAAAGAAAAGAAAGAAAGAGGAAAAATCACCTCACCCTTTATCTGTAAGGTTAAGCAAGGAAAAAAGAAAAAGAAGTAAAGACAACTAACTGCTTGTTTAATCATTTTCTCTTACAAATGAAGAGAAGGGTGTTATATAGCTGACTAAAATGGCCTAACAACCACCAAATTCCGACCTTCAACAAAGTTCATAAGGAGGTACACAATACACATTTATTCTTTAAAGATTAAAAGAATTATCGAAGAGTCTCAAAATTTGCAATTGTCTTTGTGTGTCTTCTGAGAAGGCAGGGGGGAGAGGATACACCAAAATCGAGCTATACAACATTCAAAGATCAAACAATCGACAGAGAACAGATCAATAAAAAAAATCAGCAGACTTCTATAGTTAAACAAGTAAAACATCAAATAGACGCTAAATTTAATTTTTTGTCTTCCTAAAGTTCGAAGACATTTGAACATGATAACCTATCAAAGATATGACTATTAACGGTCAGTCTCCATGTCAATTTACCTGATATAGGTTAAGGAAACTCACTTCCAATAGCATAACTGCTCAATGTTGTACCCAGCCTGGATCATTAGACAGAGTTAGAACCCTCGCAAACCGGTCCAAGCAATTCCCAACAGCAATATCTATATAGTCTCACCAAAAATCCAATACCACCCCTCGCTATAGGCAATCACTAGTGTGTTCCAACCACTTACGTATAGCACAACAGGGTCATCTGCTCCGGTGACAACCCTTCCCATCTCAATATCAGCAACGCAATGATTTACCGCAACAATGGGTTTCTTCCAAAGCTGTGAAAGAATCTGAACAACAGCGGTAACCTGTAACGGCACATCCATACCTGGTCCTTCAGTGTAACAAAGACAGTCAATGTCATTTGGGGAATCTGCAGAGTCTTGAGAGCAGATTTGATAAGCGGCAGAATGTGTTGGAGATGGTGTTGGGCAGTTTGCCGGGGAAGGAATCCCTGCCCTGGTGGGGTAACATAGGTGTGTCTTGGGTTTGATAAACCATCAAGGGTCACAACCCCAACACTAATCTTATTGGCTGACCCCAAACCCTAGAGCTATCATCTTCTTCATCTTTAAGAATAATATGCCTGACTCCTTATCCAACGTCTTCAAATTAGGTTGATGACTTCAACTCAAATTATGTATTCCTGTTATCTGGGAAGAAAAAATACATAGTCAAGAGACCCGGTCACAACTAGAATCATTTCATGTGTTGCACGATTGGAGGTGCCAGTAATGATTATGAAGTTGTAACATGTATGTAGTGAATGTTATAGACAATAATAGCATTGTAGTGGAAAGAAATAAAGTGGGCTCAATGTTGGAAATAAATTGAATCAAATGTAAGGCGAAAGGACGCTTTTGTTGAGATGATTTCTTAGACAATGTTGAACTTCAATTTGTCAACATGAATTGTCAATTAAAAGATTGAAAAGTTTTTTTTTCCTTCCTTTTTGAGAGGACTCCATTTTTGGAGTCAAATGAACGGTTGTATTTAAGGGCGAATTACAGTAACGGTCCCTATAGTTTGGGCCTTGTGTCACTTTGGTCCATGACTTTTCAATTGTGATACATTTGATCCTGAATTTTGAATTTTGTTTCAAATAAAGACAATTGAAGATACCATTACTCAATTTCAAAAGCAAAGTCGTCAATTTGATAAAATATAAACTAATTTGACAAAAATAAATGTAAATAAAATATTTTTCAATTTTTAAAATTTATTTTTACCCACTAAAGATAAAATTATGTAAAATTGATTTAAAAAAATTAACATTTATTTATTTTTTTGTTTTACCAAATTAATTATTATTATGTGTTTGGATGATGATCATGTAATGGATGTTTTTATTTTCATTAAATTAGTTTTTATTTTTTCAAAAGTTAAATATGACGATAACTTTTATATCATTGTTAAACCAATCTATTAAATAAAAAAATCCAAATTAAAAATATTTCATGTATTAAATATATTGATTACACATTAAAAGCCTAACAACCACCAATCACATGATTATTATCCCAACACATAATAAAAATTAATTTCGTAATAAATAAATAAATATCTAAAAAATTTATCAATTTTATATAATTTTATCTTTGGTGAGTAGAAATTATTTTTAAAATTTAAAAAATATTTTTTAGACATTTATTTTTCTCAAATTAGTTTATATTCTATTAAATTGACGACTTTGCCCTTAAAATTGAGTAATGGTATCTTCAATTGTCCTTATTTGGAATAAAATTCAAAATTCAGGATCAAATGTGTTACAATTGAAAAGTTAGGGACCAAAATGCCACGAGTCCCAAACTATAAGAACTGTTAGTTTAATTCGCCTTTTATTTAAACTCAAACCCATTTCTCCAATTTAAAAATACTATACCTTTTTTTATGCTTATTTATTAGATTTGACTCCAAAATAGTAAATGAAAATTTTAGATCATCTCTAATAGAAAACAAAACGACTTATATTAACTCCAAATTCCTATTTTACATATTTTTTTATTCAACTGGATAGGGTCACTAAAATTATTTAAACTAAACCTTTTTCATTTTCTTTTTTTAATTTAATGTTTACTAGATTGACTCCAAAACAGTAAATGAAAAATATAAGATTATCTCAAATAGAAAACAAAAGGACTATATTGAACAAAAAAATCCTTTTTTTTATTCAACAGGAATGGGTTACTTAAACTATTTAAACATTTCATCGCACCCCCTTAATGAAAATAACAAGTATATGTTCCAAGATAGGCAAAGTTGCCAGTTTCCATGATTATTCTGTTATTGCCTCCAAGAGATGATTCCAAATATAACTTCTTCAATTAGATTATTAATTGTTTAATTTCTTTTCCTCTTCTAGTTAAAGACTCTGTTGTTCATCTACTTCCGAACATTTTTTTTGATAAATAAAAGAAAAATATCCACTACTTTCATCTACTTCCATACATGGCAAACTGCAACACCTAAAGAAAACTTATCCACTACTTTTTTTATTATCTAATTTGTAAGCAAGCTAATTCTAAAATGAAAGTGATTTGCAAAACATAATTTCTATAAATAAATGACATTTTTATAATTATGAGCTATGGTGCTTCAACTTGAAATGAAAAGACCAAAAAAAAGGCCACATTCTACTCTCCGTTTGGATCGGGAGATGAGAATAGAAAGAAAATTATTAGAGTTTCTCACCTAAGTGAGAAAATAAAAAAAAAATACTATGATTTCTCACCTTTTTGTTCGGATGGACAATGACTAAAAGAGGATGCGTCTTTTTATTTTATTTGTTTTGTATTTAGAGGGGTAGTTTAGGTATTTAAATTTTTTTTTAAAGAGTAATTTTTATTTCTTCACCATTTTTGGTGATAAATAAAAAGTTTAGTGTTATTTGTGTTTCTCACCAATACTAACCTTATTAATCATCCAAATAAATTATACGAAACCTCTTTCTCTCAATTCAAAAGGAATAAAAAATAATTAACAAAAAATAACAAATTAAGTATTAAAACGAAGGAGTGAAATCAGTTAAGTCCATGCGCTACTGTATGGTTGGATTTTTCAATAGACAATGAAAACAATTGCTACAAAATAGCAAAAACAAAACAAATATTAACAGTTGTATCAAAGCATGAACAACATCTAGAAACAATGATACACTGACCTTGCTTAATATGATCATGTGGACAAGTCTGGGAAATTTTACGAAAAAAAATTGGGCTTAGGGTTTCAAAAAAAATTAAGGCTTTCTAAAAATTTGGCTTCTAAAGAAACTAGGGTTTAAAAAATATGCGTTTGGTTTAAATTTTTTGAATTAAATTTTTTGAAAACTGAGTTTTTTTATTTTCGTGTTTTTTTGTTTTTAATGAATATTTTTAAAATTTTAAATATATTTTTTTACTTTTTTAGATGCACCTTACTTAAATGTATTTAAAAAAATAAAAAATTTATAAAAAAATATTTAAAAAAATTAATAAATACATAAAAATATAAAAAATATATTGAATTCTTGTAATTTTTTTATATTTTTAGTATTTAGTGAATTTTTAAAAGATTTTTTTATAATTTTTTTACTTTTTAGGTATATTTATATCAGGTATATCTAAAAAGTAAAAAAATTGCTTAAAATAATTTTAAAAATCCAGTAAAAATAAAAATAAAAAAACACGGAAAATAAAGAAGTATAATTTTCTAAAAAGTGTTTTTGAAAAAATGAAACCAAGCAATGGATTTCTTTCAGGTAAGGCCTTGATGGAATCGATCAGTGGATGTGGAGTGTGGACTTACCGTAGTCGACGGAGATGGAGAGAGACCATCACTGCCTGAGAGCTTGAGATTGAGCTCGAGCCTGATCTAGATGTGGAGTGTGGACTCACTGTAGTGGCCGGAGAGTGAGTAACGCTGAGAGCTTGAGGGTTAGAGTTTCTGTGATGACAGTGGAGAAGAGAATGTGCACGGGTTAGAGTTAGGGTCAAGGTGAAGTTTGACGACAGAGGTGAGAGAGACGCTATGCAGTGTGTGAGAGCGATCGAGAGAGGCACGAAATAGAAAGGGACAACCAATAGCCAGTTAATCTTATGAAAAAGCACCAAACACCCCCCAAAGTTAAAAGTTAATAAATACATTTTCCTAACTTCTAAATAATCAATTTTTTTTCAATTTATTTAAATTATCTTTACTTAAAAAATTGTAAATAAAAGGTACATCAAACAATTTAGCACATATTACTAAATTAAAATAAGCTATAATCACTCTTATAATCTACGCTAAACACTCCCAATTTATCATTAGAAATTTATTATTTTAATATTTTTTTAACTTTTATTAAAAAAAAATAGAAAAAATAATATGACAATTTATAATGATAAAATATGTAAAAAAATCAACTAAGATGTGCAAAAACTGGAAAATTCTAATATACATATATATGCAATTTTAATTATGTCATTTTTTTAATTATAATTAATTTTTTTATAATTATAATATTTATTTTAATTATAATTTATAAATTTTTTTATTATAATATTTTTTTATTTATAACTTAAAAAGTATAAAGTTATATATATATTTAATTGTAAAGTGTACCGTAGACTTAGTGTTCCGCAAAAATTAATTGAGCTTTCATTTGAGATGTGAGTTGATTTTTTAGCTTTTTTGCTATTTTAGCCTAGGACCAAAACGTCTCATTTGGGATAGACTTTTTGGGTTTTTTGACTTTTGTAAGAGAAAAAATGAAATGATTATGGTTTGGATGTGATGTTTTGTAAAAAACCTATTTGGTCTTTTTATAACTATTTTAGCCTAAGAAGAGAATACCAAACATAACCTGAAAAGGGAAAATTCCCAGGATGAAAAATCATAAAATGTGGAAACAATGCAATCATCTAGCGCAACAATAAATACTAGATAAAAATTTAAATAAAGTTCATCAAAATTTCTAAAAGTTTAAACCAAATGCAAATCAAACGATTCGAATTGGTTGAATTCTAGGGTTTGAATCACAGAAATGTCGTCTTGATCATAAAAGACAAATTGCATGCATATATATACATTGAGAGAGAGAGAGAGAGAGAGAGAGAGAGAGAGAGAGAGAGAGTTATTTGGAGTAAAATGATCGGAGTGAAGCTTTGAGAATTAAAATTGAGTGGTATGAGATGATTTTTTATTTTAAAAGTTTCACTTGTTTGTCTTTCTTTGGCGAAAGAGGGAAGGGACGACTTGGAAGTTTGGAACTATACGTGTCTCCGTCGTACGCCGAAATAAAATGCAAGTGTGACGTCCTCTCTCTAGGGTATAGATTGGGGTATAATTTTGGCCCGTGGTCCGCGAGCAGCCCAGAGCCCGCCAGTGGCCCGAGATGGGCCCGGCCCGTTTAGGCCCGGGCCCAAGTCCAGTTCGAGGCTTTGGGCCAAGGCCTGGGCCATCGTTTTGAAGCCCCGTGTAACGCCCTCAAAATAATGACAATAAACCCATCAATCGAACATGCATCAACATAATAAAAGTCCACCTTCTTCTATTTAACTGAACTGTTCTGTACAAAAGTATTACATGTAAACAATAAAAGCGGATGCCTTAAAGGCTTACAACTTTCCAAGTTAATACTTGGTTACAATCAAGAGAGCTCTAGCTCAATACACGTAAAGCCCTTGGCTTGAAGTTACATGCAACACATCAAAAGTAAGTAGAAGTCAAAAAGTCCATCCGCCACTAGCCTCCCCTAAGTCCTTGGAGGTGGCATCTTTGCATTTGAAAATGATGTTCCCATATAGGGTGAGCCACGACCAAGAGAAATATACTAAACCGCTATGAATAATGACTAAAAGATTAACAGTTGATAGATGGTCAACACTTTTACATTCTTTTCATAACACATTACAATTCCAAGACCTTCAAGTCTATATTCAATTCACTCTCCATTTTCATTAAATTCTCGGTTTATAACTCATGGCTCGTAACAGCCACACAACTCATATGAAACAGCTGCTCATATTAACCACTTACAACTTCATTACTTCCACAGATATGCATACTAGCTATATCACATTCCCAAGACAAGCATATGAGCTTTATCTACGGAGTCCATCCCCTATCTTCTCCCAAACAACATCCGGTTTAGAGGTACATCCCCTATCTTCCCCCTAACCCCTGAGTACATCCCCTATCTTCTCCAACACAACACAATGCATATAAACAACAATTATACACATCACAAATCAATACATAAAGTTAATGTATTCTTCAACTGTCATTCTTAATGACACATTTCAATGATTGGTTTTAATTTACCTAATCATCATGCATTGTCTACAACAATCAAGACTATCCTCCACCGATAGCCCAAAGCGTATATTTCTAAACGTAAAATAAATGCACAATGGATATATAATCAACATCTCAATTCCACAATTAATTATCCCAATTAATTAAACAATATAATTATAGCATTTTCCATAATTAACATTCAACCCCTAAGGTTCCATTTTCATCAATGATTCCACATTAATCTCATTTCTATGTACCAACCGTACATATAGGTTTATTTAAAACGAAACCCCGAACTTTTATAAAATTGCATAAAAGCCCCAAACTTTTCCAAAATTACGCAACTATCCCCAACACATCAAAATGTCAAAATTTAAAGACAGAATCCATAAAGAGGAGTAGGATATCCCTACCTCAAAGTTTAAGCCCAAAAGGAGATGAAGACCCAAAGATCAAAATGCTCCAAACACCGACTTTTTCAGATTAGATCGAAGCCCAAGTCACCCTCTATCTTTTTAACAAAGCACTTAGGGTAGATTCACACTCCAGGAGATGATTTTAGAGAGAAGGCAAGTCTAGAGAGAGAGGCTCTCAAATTTAGGGTTTGAAGATATAAAACTTTTGAAAAAGTGAAGTTTAGATCATTCGCGAATCGATATAAATAGGCTCGCCGGCGAAGACTTGGTCGCCGGCGACCGAACCTAAAACCGTTGCTCGAGCCAAGAAGGTCTCGCCGAGCCAACATCCTAGAAGCTCGCCGAGCGAAGAAAAGCTCGCCGAGCCAGAGCTCGACCTTCAGTTCTGCAGACGCGACGCTGAAGCGACGAACCGCCGCTCGGCGAAGATCGAACCAGATCGCTGAGCGAAGAACGGCTTCGCCGAGCGAAATCATGGTGTTCAGTCCACCAGACGAGCGCCGCTCAGCGAAGCCGCCTGCTCGACCCACCAGACACAAAACTCAACTCTCGAGCGAAGGACAAAAATTCTGGGCAGCAACCCTTGGCTCCCAAACACAACCAACCTGAAACAAACCTGCCCAACACATCCTATAACTCAAATACAATATATGAAAGGACGTAAACAGGACAACAATCCACTACCAACATCCACAGACACATGTCCGGATCACTATACAACAAGGGGTAAACCCGGGATCGCTATAACCTCCCCCCCTTAAGGAATTTCGTCCCCGAAATTAAAACAAGTTTTTGAAAAGCAAGCCTTTTTTTTTTTTTCATTTTAAACAACGTCATAACACAATATTTAACAATTCGACCCATTACCGGTCATCCATCCCTTATCAAGAGGCATTTCGCAATATACATTTTCAAGCGCATCTATAACATGCATTTCTTGTTCCACTTTCCAACCATTCTCAATATACATGGTTTCACAAATCATATCATAACAAAATTTCATGATACATCTCCAATTCTATAATATAGCCAACACATGCAACATTATAATCAATTCTCACATTAAGGCAAGTTTTACACTACTTCCTTAAATCAAAACATATACCATGTTTTACAACTCAAGACACATACAATGTTCTCAAAGTTCAATAAAATTACAAGTTCTCATTACATGACTACAAATCAACAAACAAGTCCGGATATTTCTCGCGGACTTCCAACTCACGCTCCCAAGTGGCTTCCTCCACTCGTGATGCTTCCACAAAACCTTCACCAAAGGAATGGTCTTGCCACGCAGACTTGGTCCCGCCTATCCAAGACCGAACCGGTCTCTCCTCATACGAGGCATCCTCATCTACCTCTAAATCGGTCCAATCCAACACGTGTGATGGATCCGGCTCATACTTCAAGCATACTCACATGAAACACGTCATGAACTCCGACAAGCTGTGGCGGCAAAGCTAAGCGGTAAGCAACCTCGCCAATCCTCTCAAGGATCCGAAAAGGACCAATAAACCGAGGATAACTTTCCTCTCTTCCCAAACCTCATCAATCCCGCCTAGGTGATATCTTCAGAAGACATGATCACCTATCTCAAACACCAACGGTCTCCTCCTACGGTCGAGATAAGATTTCGGCGACTGGTCAGAACAAGCCTCCTACGGATAAGCTCAACTTTCTCCGTCGTCTCCCTAACCAACTCCGGACCCAACAAAGGTGTGTCACCCACCTCGGCCCAACAAACTGGAGACCTACAAGGTTGGCCATACAAGGCCTCAAACGGTGCCATACCGATGCTAGACTGATAACTGTTGTTATAGGCAAACTCCACCAATGGCAAGTGCCTTTCCCACGTCCCACTGAAATCAAGGACACAACCTCAAGCATGTCCTCAAGGATCTGAATAGTGCGCCGGACGCCCGTCGGTCGAGGGTGATAAGCCGTACTAAGGTCAACTTAGTGCCCAAAGCACTCTGCAAACTCGCCACAACCTAGCGAGAAAGCGAGGATCTCTATCGAGACAATCGTCCTTTGGGACCCGTGCAATCTCACTATGTCCCGGATATACAAGTCGGCAAGATGGTCCACCGATCTCCTCACGCCAAGATAGAATGAAGTCGTCGCCGACTTTGTCAACGGTCTACAACCACCCAAATAGCATCACTACCCGCCGAGTCCTCGGAAGACCTACAGAAGTCCATAGTGACATGCTCCCACTTCCACTCTAAGCAATAGGCAAGGGTTGCAACAAACCCGCTGGCCTCTGATGCTCGGCCTTCACTTGCTGACAAGTAAGGCACTTAGACACGAAGACTGCCACATCTCTCTTCATGCCCCGCCACCAAAACTGGCGACTCAAATCCTGATACATCTTAGTACCTCCCGGATGCACTGCAAGGCGCGAATGGTGAAACTCTCGGAGTACCTCCTCTCGGCAAGACTCCGGTACAAACAAGCGGTCTCGGTATCTCACACTCAAGTCGGGATACACCGCCAAACCCTTCTCAACTTTCCCACTGGAGATCTTCTCTCTGAGGGATTCTACCTCAAGGTCACCTCTGTGCCTCTAACACTCGAGTCACAAGTGTAGGCTGCACAACAACAGAAAACAAGGCCGCAGCCTCAACGGATTCGCCCAGAAGCAAATCAAACTCGCCAAGTGCCCCCAACATTTCCCACTCTCGGATGGCTACACAAGCTACATCACTAATGGATTTCCTACTAAGAGCATCGGCCACAACATTGGCCTTCCCTGGGTGATAATGCAACTCGAAGTCGTAATCCTCAATGAACTCCATCCACCTCCTCTGCCTCAAGTTCAAGTCTTTCTGTGAAAACAGATACTTGAACTCTTATGATCCGAGAACACCTCGAATCTCTCACCATAAAGGTAGTGCCTCCAGTTTTCAAGGCAAAGATCACGGCCGCTAACTCTAGGTCGTGTAGGGTAATTCTTCTCATGTATTTTTAAGACGTGAGCCATAAGCTACCACTTTCCTCCTCGCATCAACACACAACCCAAACCTCTCGTGAGGCATCACAATAGATCGCATAACCCAACCCCTCCTAATAATCAAGACTGGAGCGGTGGTCAATCTAACTTTCAACTCTGAAACGACTTTTCACAAGTCTCACTCCATACAAATTTGACTCCTGGCGAGTCAACCTAGTCAATTGAAGCTAACTGGAGAAATCTTTTCACAAATCGGCGGTAGTACCCAGCTAATCCCAGAAATCTGCGGATCTCAAACACACTCTTAGGCTGTGCCCAATCTTGCACTGCCTCAGTCTTGGATGTATCAACAGACACCCCTTCCCCGGAAACTACATGGCCTAAGAACTTGACTTCTTTTAGCGAACTCGCACTTCCCAAACTTGGCGTCTGACCTATGGGCTCTAAGCAACTCAAGCACCACCCTCAAGTGTTCCTCGTGCTCTTTCTCCGAGGGTGAATAGATAAGAATGTCGTCACAAAACGACCACAAAAGCGATCCAAGAATTCCGGAAGATCCGGTTCATCAAGTCCATAAAGGCTGGTGCATTGGTGAGCCCAAATGGCATCACCGAAACTCATAATGGCCATACCGCGTCTGGAATGCCGTCTTGAATATCCTCCTCTCGACTCTCAACGGTGGTAACCCGATCTCAAATCTATCTTAGAGAAACAACGAACCCTTCAACGGTCG
Source organism: Camellia lanceoleosa (assembly GCA_025200525.1). Taxonomy (NCBI): domain Eukaryota; kingdom Viridiplantae; phylum Streptophyta; class Magnoliopsida; order Ericales; family Theaceae; genus Camellia; species Camellia lanceoleosa. Next base: position 154,471,097 of record CM045766.1, on the reverse strand, counting down.
AACAAATCATCTATACGGGCATAGGGTACTTATTCTTAACGTAGCCGATTCAACTTCCTAGTCGATACACAACCTCAAGGCACCGTCTTTCTTTTTAGCAAAGAGGGCCGGTGCTCCCTCCTGCGATACACTAGGACGAACGGAGCCCTTATCTAGCAATTCTTGGAGCTGGACTTTCAACTCAATCAACTCTGCCGGTGCAAAAACAAAAGGTGCCATAGAAATCGGTAGCCGTCTTGCACTAAATCAATAGAGAACTCGTCTCTCGGTGGGGTGGCAAATCAATAAGATCCTCGGGAAAGGCGTGAGTATTCACAAACTACCCTTGGCAACTCAATCGGGTCTCATCACACTCACCATTCTCAAAACTAGCAAGTAAACTACTAAGCTCATTCCGCCATGACCGCACCGCACCAATGGCACAACACTACCAACTCGGTCTCCTAAGAAATGGATAAACTCCCCGCTCACTGTACAGCAAGTAACCCTCTGGCGGTAGCAATCAATAACAGCCCGGTATGACGATAACCAGTCCATACCCAAAATAACATCAAAGCCCTTCATGGGCATAACTACAAATGGAAAGGGAAGTCGATGATAGTCGACCTCTATATCAAAACCTCTACATCCGTGCCTCAAAATTAACTCACCCCAATAGGAGACAGAACGTAAATAGGAGATGGTAAAAGTGCTAACTCCAGTTCCAACACGTATGCAAATGCAAAGATATAAAAGAATGAGATGCACCGTGTCAATCAACACTCTAGCAAGGTTGCAAAACAAAAAGTACCTCTCACTCTTGATGGAGTTGGTACCAAATCTGTGTGACAACGATACACGCAGCATACTGTGGGACCTGGTCCACTGCTCACCCACAGGAGCATATGATTTCTGATCTTGTTGGGATGACAAAGCTCTCGGATTGGCCCTCGAGGCTGCCTGCATCGTGGTGAAAACCTCTGCGTCGCCTAGAACCGGGCACGCTCTGAAGTGGCACTCAAGCGTGGGCAGAACCTCTTCAGTGCCCAGTCCTGATAATCGGGACAAGGGCCCCCCTGCCCAAACTCGACCTGTGGCTGGTGAAGAAGATCTGACCCTCGACCTCCGCCCTTCAACAAGCAAGCCTTGTGACCGGTGGCCACACTTGTAACAAGTAAACTCTCCTGTTGCCCCTCCGGAGTCTGCACTCGGACAGGAAAGTCGACCTAGAAACTCCACCGAGGCTGGAGGTTATAACCCCTCTCCTACTATCCTGACCCTCGACTCCTCTTGGAGCCTTTCGCCCTTCATCCTCTTCTGCATCATAATCTCGGTATGAGCTGCGGCATCAACGATCGCCCATAATCCCAAACATAGACCCACAATTCTCATCTTGAGGCCGCGCCTCAACTTCTTCTCAAACTCAATGCAACAACGTTCCTCGGACGCCACCAATTCAGTGCAAACTCGACAAACTAGTGAATGAGGCCTCAAACTTCGGCCATCGATAAAAGCATCTGCTTGAGTCGCGAATCGACCTCTCAACTTCTCTGAGCAATAGGAGACAAGAACTTCTCTGAAAAGCGTCAACAAAGCCTTCCAAGTACCCCAATACGACCCTTGGTGAACTTCCACCATCGACCCGCATCCCTTTCACTTTGGAATGATGCCAAGGTCACCTTGATGCCGTCTTCGATGCCTAGCATCTCAAAGCGTCTTCGTTATGCTCGAGCCATTCATCGACTTTAAGCGGCTCTTTTGGATCACCCACAAACTCATCCGGATTAGGACCGGAAGAACTCCCTCTTCAGAAAAGGAGGTCCTGCATCTGCAACAACAACGAGCTTTGATTCTCGGCTCGAGAATACCCATCGACTCCTGAACGCCTCTTTATCTCTCGGGCTAGAGCGCCCCTTTCTTGGCCTCGCCTCTTGGCCACATTGGCCTGACCAACCCCTCTCTGAGTTGCCGGAATCTCATCCGGTAAAGGCATATCCTGCCTCCTAGGCCTACCACGCCTTCCACCTCTTCCTCGTCCTGACATCCTAATAAAGGTAACACAGAACGTTAGCACATTTATAAACGTGCCATAACTAAACACTCGCGTCCTAAAACATGGACCACAATAATTCACTCCACGCAAGCACATAAACACATAAGCACTTACGAATTTCATTTCTTGATATTGATAGTCCCGAGGCGTTACCAGAGTTCCTGTGAGAAACGGCATTGATCAAGTGCCTTTCCAACAAGACTCCCAGAAACCCAAGGATTTAATCAACATCCTAGAAATTAAATCCCATACCCAAATAATCACATAAACATGTTATCAATTAAACACATAGCATATGACACTACACTAAGTCTCTATCAAGCGAGACAAACCCATTGTGATCCTAATCACTTCCCACGTACCCAAAGTATTCGAACCCGGTACGCTCTGATACCAAGTTGTAACGCCCTCAAAATAATGACAATAAACCCATCAATCGAACATGCATCAACATAATAAAAGTCCACCTTCTTCTATTTAACTGAACTGTTCTGTACAAAAGTATTACATGTAAACAATAAAAGCGGATGCCTTAAAGGCTTACAACTTTCCAAGTTAATACTTGGTTACAATCAAGAGAGCTCTAGCTCAATACACGTAAAGCCCTTGGCTTGAAGTTACATGCAACACATCAAAAGTAAGTAGAAGTCAAAAAGTCCATCCGCCACTAGCCTCCCAAGCTAAGTCCTTGGAGGTGGCATCTTTGCTGCACGAAAATGATGTTCCCATATAGGGTGAGCCACGGCCAAGAGAAATATACTAAACCAGTTATGAATAATGACTAAAAGATTAACTTGATAGATGGTCAACACTTTTACATTCTTTCATAACACATTACAATTCCAAGACCTTCAAGTCTATATTCAATTCACTCTCCATTTTCATTAAATTCTCGGTTTATAACTCATGGCTCGAACACAGCCACACAACTCATATGAAACAACACTCATATTAACCACTTACAACTTCATTACTTCCACAGATATGCATACTAGCTATATCACATTCCCAAGACAAGCATATGAGCTTTATCTCTGAGTCCATCCCTATCTTCTCCCAAACAACATCCGGTTTAGAGGTACATCCCTATCTTCCCTAAACCGCGAGTACATCCCCTATCTTCTCCAACACAACACAATGCATATAAACAACAATTATACACATCACAAATCAATACATAAAGTTAATGTATTCTTCAACTGTCATTCTTAATGACACATTTCAATGATTGGTTTTAATTTACCTAATCATCATGCATTGTCTACAACAATCAAGACTATCCTCCACCGATAGCCCAAAGCAGATATTTCTAAACAGAAAATAAATGCACAATGGATATATAATCAACATCTCAATTCCACAATTAATTATCCCAATTAATTAAACAATATAATTATAGCATTTTCCATAATTAACATTCAACCCCTAAGGTTCCATTTTCATCAATGATTCCACATTAATCTCATTTCTATGTACCAACCGTACATATAGGTTTATTTAAAACGAAACCCCGAACTTTTATAAAATTGCATAAAAGCCCCAAACTTTTCCAAAATTACGCAACTATCCCCAACACATCAAAATGTCAAAATTTAAAGACAGAATCCATAAAGAGGAGTAGGATATCCCTACCTCAAAGTTTAAGCCCAAAAGGAGATGAAGACCCAAAGATCAAAATGCTCCAAACACCAACTTTTTTGATTAGATCGAAGCCCAAGTCACCCTATCTTTTTAACAAAGCACTTAGGGTAGATTCACACTCTAGGAGATGATTTCTTAGAGAAGGCAAGTCTAGAGAGAGGCTCTCAAATTTAGGGTTTGAAGATATAAAACTTTTGAAAAGTGAAGTTTAGATCATTCTTTGCCCGATATAAATAGGCTCGCTCGGCGAAGACTTGGTCGCCGGCGACCAGAACCTGAAAACCGTTGCTCGAGCCAAGAAGGTCTCGCCGAGCCAACATCCTAAGCTCGCTCGGCGAAAAAGCTCGCTTCGAGCCAGAGCTCGACCCTTCAGTTCGCAACTAGACGACGCTCGGCGGCGAACCGCCGCTTCGGAAGACTGAGATCGCTCGGCGAAGAAACGGCTCGCTCGAGCGAAATCATGGTGTTCAGTCCAGTCGAGCCGATCGCTTCGCTCAGCGAAGCCGCTCTCTGCTCGACCCACCTGACACAACTCAACTCTCGCTCGGCGACCAACTCCTCGCTCGGCGAAGGACAAAAATTTCAGGCGAGAACCCTTGGCTCCCAAACACAACCAACTGAAACAAACGCCTAACACATCCTATAACTCAAATACAATATATGAAAGGACGTAAACAGGACAACAATCCACTACCAACATCCACAGACACATGTCCGGATCACTATACAACAAGGGGTAAACCCAGGATCGCTATACCCCGCTTGCTTGGCCCAGCCCGTGGCCCGACCTATCGGCCTGCTCAAGGCCCGCCCAAAAGTCTGGCTCGAGGCCCGGTGTTATTTTTAATGGAAAAATAATAAAATTTTGGAGCAAAAAATTAAAAAATTGTTTAGGCTTGCCCAAAAGCCCAAGCCTAGGAGCCTAACTAGAGCCTGACCTTGGCTCGCCCAAAGCCGAATACCCACGGGCACAGGCTTGGACTTGGGCCTAGTTTTCTGGCCCGTGGGCCGGCCTAGCCCAATTTTTGGCTAGAGCCCGCAAGGCTCGACATGGGCCCAACCCCGGATGGGCTGGGCTGGGCCAAAAGTGCACCTCTAGGTATAGGGACAGGGTTGCATTTCATAGGTTAAAACCTTAATCACACAAGAAATGTCTTTAATTTTTAGAAAATGTCTCTAAATGCCCCACTTTGGTGCATTCGTAGTATTTATTATGATTTATTGTAATGATAGTTATGATTTAATTATGACTTATATATTATAATTTTTTTTATTATAATGTTAGTTATAATATTATTTTAATTATGATTTAAAACATTCTTAGTTACGGTATTATTATGAGACACACTCTCGAAAGGTATATGCTATGTGCCAGTTATGAAATTTGTAAATTTGATTTTCACAAATGTCATAATTCAGTGATATGGAGTCATAACTAAAAAAATAATGATATTATGAACCATAAACAAAATATTTTCATAACTAATATCACAATAAATCATAACTAATATAATAATATCATAATTAAAGACCACTGGTATTGTCATTTGCATATCAAAATATTTTATTTAAAACCATGTAAAAACAACTATTGCACAATTAAAATGTTATATAGATTATCAAAAGTTATATTGCACCAAATAAATTTACAGCTTATTTTAAGTTAATAATTTAAAATTTTACTTATAATTTATAACAATTTTATGGGTCATGCCAAGCATTAAACAAAATTTAAAAAATACAAGGTGCATTTAGATTAGGGACTTACATGAACTTAATAATAACTGTGAACATGATGCAATAACATGTGGATGGTTTTCTTAAATAAATATTTGCCAAAATTTTGAATGAGAAAATTTTGTTTAAAAAAATAGGTTGATGATTAGATTTAAAGTATATTTGATAAAACTTAATTATTTATTTTGTAATGCTAAAAGTTTTAATAAAGTATGAATTTTTTAAATTACATAAATTTATTCATAAATTGTAAATGTGAAAAATGCTTAGAGTATTTGAAAAATATTAAATTTATTCATAAATATTGAATTTTCAAATGCTAGAAGAACTATTTGATGAAGTATATAATTTTTTAATAAAAATGGTTTATTAATAAAGTTATTTCATACATATTTATAATGTATCATGTCTATTTTTTTTTTAAAGTTTGTGATTAACTCTTAAAAATTTATAAAATTCTTATTTGAAATGTGGATTATGCATAAATTTATTAACAAACGAGAAAAAAAATTTATAAATTTACATATAGTATATGCATTACCTTTTTGAACCATGCTAACTATAAGCCAAATAATCATTATGGCTCAAGTTACCTATTGAATAAATATTGAGATTTAGGTACTAGCTATTAAAATGGTCTAACACATTTTCAATCAAATACACAATAAAAAAACTTAGGCCTATAGGCTAGAGTTAAATTGTTTTATATACATATTCAGTTTAATTTATTTGTTTAATATATTAGTTCTAAATTTTTTTAATATAAAACAATTAAAAAATATAAAAATTCAAAATGATCTGTATGGAGTTCAAATTAAGAAAATGGCTATAGGGTTTGCAAAATGTTCAATTGGTCTAAACTCTAAAATATTAGTAAATATAATTAACTAATATTTAATGAGATTGTTTTAGAGGTTATACCTAGTAGCTTAGCAGGATCGAAATCATCGAAATCTTATTTGAGGAGTGGGTTGAAGATTGGGTTCACTGATACTCTATTTTTTTTTTTCTATTTTTTATTTATTCTTCAATTTGATTTATTGATAAGGTAATTGATTTTACATAATAGATATGAGATAATTGGTAAATTGAAAAACTAAAATTATGAAATTCATCAAGACGAAATATATTTATATTTTATCGTAAATATAATTATTATATGGGAACTAATTAATGTTAAATAAATTTTATTTTATGTTATAAATAAAGTTTTTGTTATAATTTAATTTTAAAAATAATTTTTAATTATTTATTTTAACCTGTGCATAGCACATGTATTATACTAGTTTTTTTTTTTTTTTTTGATCGGCAAAGAAAAATTTCATTAACAGCAAGAAATTAAAGGTACAGGAAGACGACATGCTTTGAGAGAGATTCGGAAGTATAAAAATACCCCTACTACTGCTACTCGCATCCATACAACCAACCCCTTGGCCTCACGGTTTTTTTTTTTTAACAAAAAAAGTTAAGAAGAACTTAACTAGAAAAAAGAATATAACAATCCCCACAAAAACAGCCCACAAAACCCAAAGCCACAGCCAAAACCCAAGACCAAAAAAAAAATAAAAAATAAAAAAATAAAAATAATAAAAAAATAAAATAAAATAAAATACAACACTATACCGCCCACCTACAAATTTTGAAAACTAAATCATTCACCTAAGCAGCTTCAACTCCCAACATCCACTGCTACACTCCCACGTCTGACAACTCCCAAGGCCCCAAGCCCACCTGCTACGGCTACTAAAACTTTTCCCCAACCTGCTGCACACTCCTCTGCACCTACCGACACTACAAGAAAATACATTTTTGCCGACCACTTTTAGCTACCAAAACTAATTTAGTCGCCAAAAGTGTGGGAATTGGCTACCAAAAATAATTTTAGTCGGCAAAAGTCAACTTTTTAGCTACTAATTTTTTTTAGTAGGGGAATGTTGATTATTGGCTACTAAAAAAAATTTAGTAGCTAAAGATATTACAATTGGCGACTAAAAAATTATTTAGTAGCTAAACATATCACAATTGGCGACTAAAAAAAACTTTAGTAGCTATAGACCCACTTTCGGCTACTAAATGTTTGGTAGGCGAATGTAAATAAAAAAAATTAATTTTTAATCTTTCCCGACCAAAGTTTTGGTCGCCAAATGTCAACTTTCGGCGACCAAAGTTATTTTAGTCGCTATAGACCCACTTTCGGCTACTAAATGTTTGGTAGCCGAATGTAAATAAAAAAAATTAATTTTTAATCTTTCCCGACCAAAGTTTTGGTCGCCAAATGTCAACTTTCGGCGACCAAAGTTATTTTAGTCGCTATAGACCCACTTTCGGCTACTAAATGTTTGGTAGCCGAATGTAAATAAAAAAAATTAATTTTTAATCTTTCCCGACCAAAGTTTTGGTCGCCAAATGTCACCTTTCGGCGACCAAAGTTTTTTTAGTCGCTATAGACCCACTTTCGGCTACTAAATGTTTGGTAGCCGAATGTAAATAAAAAAAAATTAATTATTTACATTTACATTTTTATTTTTATTTTTATTTTTATTTTTATTTTTATGAAGATAAAAAATTAATTTACAAAAGGTAATTTTGATAAGTTAATATTTTCAAAATGTAATAATTGTATTATAAAAAGAAATTAAATTCTGAAAATAGACTATTATTTTGAGATGAAAAATACAATTAAACTATTTATACTTTTTACATCATCATATTTCAATAACACTAATAAATTAAGAATAAATCAAAATTCACAAATAAAAGACAAAATATCCCAATTATTTATCATTTCAATAAATTTTTCAATATTATTACCAGTACTAATAAAAGACAAAATATCCCAATTATTTGTAAGACTTATTGATATTATTTCAAATTTTAAATTTTTCCTTAATTTTTAATAATTAATTTTTCAACTTTTTAAAATTATTTTTACGTTATACACGGTTAACAATAATCAAACACTATTGTTAATTTAAATTTGGAGGGAAACATTTCTAATTTAAATTTGAGGGATTTATAAAAGTAATTGGCGACGAAAAAAACATGGGTTGAGCTGGCTCAAATTTTTTTTAAAATTTTTTTTTCCTTCTTTTATTTTTAATTTTCTTTCTTTCTTTTCTTTCTTATTATATATATATATATATAAATAATATAAGAATATAAGAATATAAAATTTTTAAATATATTATTATATTTTTCAGTAAAAAAAATATTATGACAAATATTTAAGATAATTTAATATATGTAATTTATAATTTTTTTACTTATATTTTTATTTAAATATAATTTTAATATATTTGTTACTTTTATTTAAATTTTTTTTAAATAATGAATTTTGTTTGTAACTTTTAATATATTTTTTTAATTCATTATTTACCGACTAAATTTTAGTCGGCGATTAGTCTTACAAAATTGAAAATTTGTGCTTCAGACTTTGGAGGGAAACTTCGGAGGGAAACTTTGGAGTGCTTTAACTTGAACTACCTGCCATATTATTTCTTTCCTTTCCATTGCACCTATGTTACTTTGGAAGCTTCTCATATTTGATAGCAGAGTGGTTTTCTGCTTCTCATATCAAGGGGGAGATCCAATGGTGGACAGGGTGTTTGATGAAATGCCTCAAAGAAGAATTCATCTTAATTGCAAATCAACTTTACATAGTGTTAGTATGATTTGATATCAAACCTTTCAGGCTAGAGTCAGTCCATTAGATCATGTCAAATATTTGGGACACTAAACAAGCTTAGTTATAGATTAATTGAGAGAGAGAGAGAGCATGTCTGTTTCTCTGTCTCATTTTCTCTCTGTCTCTCGCATATCTTTCTTCTCTCTATCTCTCTCATCCTGTCTTCTCTCTCATCTCTCTCGCTCATCTTTCTCTCTATCTCTCTCATTTATTTTTTTTCTCTCTCTCTTATTTCTATCTCTCTCATCTCTCTCGTCCATCTCTTTTTCTGTGTCTCTCTCTCTCTCATCTCTTTTTGCTCTATTTCTCTCTTTTTGTCTCTGTCTCTCGCTTGTCACTCATCTATCTGTTTGTCTATCTGCTCATCTGTTTGTCTATCTCGCTCTGCTCTCTCTCCTGTGTCTCTCACACATCTATCTGTCTATCTGTCTGTCTCATCTATCTCTCTCTTTGTCTATCTCTTACTCATATCTTGATTCTCTCTCTCTGCCTCTATCTCTTTCTTTTCTACTATGTCTCTGCTTTTATCTCTGCTCTCTATTTCTAAATTTTGTAATTTTTTTTTTTCATAAACCGAGTCATAAAACTCCAATAAAGTAAAAAGTATATACAATAAATAAAATAAAAAATATTAATTTAACAAGCCCGATCTATTTTTCACATCTCATTTTCTCTGTCTCTCATCTCTCTCTCTATATCTCTTTCTCTCTTTATCTCTCTCTCACTTATCACTCTTCTCTATTTCTTTTCTCTCTCTCTGCATCTCTCGCTCTTCTCTCTCTCTCTCTCTCTCTCTCTTTCTTTCTATATGTCTATCTATCTGTTTATCTCTCTCCCCCATTGTGTTCACATTGCTCATCTCTCTTCTCTTTATCTCTCTCGCTCATCTCTCTTCTCTCTATCTTTCTCTCTATCTCTCTCGTTCATCTCTCTTCTCTTTATGTCTCTTTTGCTCATCTCTCTTCTCTCTATCTCTCTCTGTCTCTCTCGTTCATTTCTCTTTTCGCTATCTCTCTGTATCTCTCGTCCAGCTCTCTTCTCTCTATGTTTCTTTCCTGTCTATCACTCTCTCTCACCACCCATCTCCTCTACCACCTTCACCACTACTGCAAACACCATTCCACCACCACTATTACTTCTACTATCGCTACTTCACCTCTACGACTACCATTACTACTACTATCGCTACCACTCTACTACCACCACTACTACTACTGCTACTACTACTACTACTATTACCATTACCTCTCTTTCACCCCTGCCACTCCATTTACACTACCACTATCACAACTTCACCACTAATCTTTTTCGCCATCACCACCACCACCACCACCATCATCTCTTATCCACCACCTTCATTGACTACAGAAAATTAACTTTTATTTTAGTGAAAAATATTTTTCATTAAAATATATATTACCCCTACTTCTACAAAATATTTTTCATTAAAATATTTTTTAGTATTAATTTTTTCCTTCTTTTTTTTTTAATTTTCTTTCTTTCTTTTCTTTCTTATTTTATATATATATATATATATATAATATAATATAATATAACAATATAAGAAAATAAGATTTTAAAATATATTATTATATTTGTCAGTAAAAAAAATATTAGGACAAATATTTAAGATAATTTAATATTTTTAATTTTTTAAATTTATAATTTTATTACTTATATTTTGATTTAAATATAATTTTAATATATTTGTTACTTTTATTCCTTATATTTGTTACATATATATATATTTTTTTTCTTTCTTATTTTAGTGCCTATTTTTATATATTTTTTTTTATTATTTTTACTTTTACCGACTAAATATTAGTCGCCGATTATAATTAAAATTTTCAAACATTGTTTCAGACTTCGGAGGGAAACAGGGAAACTTGGGAGGGAAATTGTAAGTTTCATTTTTATGTCTCTCACTCTCTGACTCTCTCCCTCTTTCTCATTCTCTCACGCCTCTGCCCTCCTGCATCTCTCTCTCGCCTTTGTCTCCGTCGGCGTCGGGTACGGGAGCATCACAGCCATCTCGCCTCTGCCCTCCTCCAGCTCTCTCTCTCTTTCTGATAGCAGGTCTGTTCTTGACACTGGTGAAGCAGATAAAAGAAACGACAGAGAGGAAAGAATCCGGCCGAAAGGGGAACGACGGAGAGACAAGAGAAACGAAATCACGGCGGAGGGACTCGATGAAGAAAAATCTCTCCCTTCAACCAGGTTTGGAACCTATTTGTTATAGGGTTAAGATTTGGAGATTTGAAAAAAAAAAATTGTTTTTTATTTGGAGATTTCAATTGAAAAAATAATGTATTGATTGAGGACCTAAAAAATTAGTTTTAGGTTCTTATTGTATAAAAGAAATTATTTTGTTGAATCTAAAATTTTAGTGTGTTTGTTGAATCTAAAACGTGTGATTGTATAAAAATTGATGAAATCCCCAAATCATGTTATAGGAGCTGTTATAATGCTTCATGGTCTGAAGCTATTCAATATGGCCTATTTGATTGGTTAAAGTTTATTTTGAAATATATATTGTTGGTTTTAGTGTATCAAAGAGGAGCAATGTTGGTTTTAGTGTGTATATATATTGTGTTGCTCTTATATGATAACCTTGGTGGACAGGGTGTTTGATGAAATGCCTCAAAGAAGAATTTAAAGTAGTCAATTATTTTAGTTTAATCATCTCCATCAATTTATCCAAATTAATTTATAAATTGTGAACTACCTTGTTTGTTACAACACATTCAAAGTAATTCAGTTAATTCCATTAGTCCATGTGGATCCATACCTAAACTTGCCACTATTCTACATAATTGAGGTCTAGTTTAGTTCTTTATGTTTGGTTGGAAACGACCCGATCAATATGTACACCAGGCTTATAAGATATCTACATCAATGTGCATGATTTTATTTATTTCTGTTGTTCCTCATGTCAATATTTTCTTCACTTGACAACAGGAATAAAAGTATTGAGGTCAGATCTTCTGGAAGGATAGGTTCAGGTACAACAGAGGTATGATATTGAGTTAGATAGTTCATCACAAAAGGTTGCTTAAAGTATGGAAAGGTTTTGTTATAGTTGATGATTCATGCATGTTTAAACACCTTGGATTGAAGGTCCAGCATATAGAACTAAACTATATTTGCATGTCTGTAATTGTTGGGCAACACAAAATTTTGTACCTGTTCAATCAGCTATAGTTTGTTTGCATGTGTTAGACCAAAAGAATCAGTCATCTATAGGGAGGATTAAGTCATCTGATCTGCAGTCAGTGTGCATTTTTTGTAAATCTAAAGCAGAAACATTGAACCATATAATGCTTAATTGCACTTTTTACAGTGCTTTGGAGACACGAATGCATTTTTGACGGCTGACTAGATCTTGAGGAGTCATGTGAGCTAATCAAGGTGAGAGTGGCATTGTGGATGAAAACTAATTCCTTGGGAAAATTTTATTCAGTTAATCAATTTGTATCAGATTTGGTTTTTTTTTTTTTTTTTTTTTGTATCAGTTAATCAGTTAATCAATTTTATTCAGTTAATCAATTTGTATCAAATTTTATTCAGTAAATTTTAGATTTGTTGCTCAAGCCTTAAAATTTTGTGGGCTGGACTTGGGCCTGCCTGAGTTCTCCCCTAGATAAGGTAGACAATGGAGTCTTCGAAGCCAATAGAAACCCCTTCAATTTTACATTTGTTGTTTTGTTGGTCATAGCTCATTTGCAAGCCTGTTATTGTAAATTGGCTATTTAAATGAGTTGTTCTAGAAGAAAGTAAAATGATTATAGAAATTTGTTTTGATTATAGAAAATGTTATTGTAAATTGGCTATTTATAATCATCACCAAATTGTTTTAAGAGGCCAATGAGAGTGCCTTAATATCTTAAATTAAGTAGTTAGCGACAAACATCACAATCACAACATTTGGGAAAATGCAACACATCTCATGAGCAGCTGATGCAACCACCTTAACGAAATGCATTCTCAAAAACCAGTCTTCCATACCAGAGGATTCCCCTATTTTTCCAACTCGTCACCATCATTTAGAAAACAAATTTGGGAGTGAGTTTTTATTTTGTTTTATGGTCTATTCAGAAGGTTCCAAATGGCCATGTTTTAAAAAATGATGAAGCAAATTGGTGGGATTGGTTCGCTTGATCAAGTAAGAGTTTATTTTTTTAGTTAACCCAATCAATCATTAAGTTTTTTCCTCCATTAGGGTAGCTCAATTGGTGGTGTTATTGACCTAATTGGGTGTTTTGGTGATTTTAAAACCGAATGTACTGAGTTTTATTTCTTATGCACTTGTGTTGTCTACTACACATTCATGCATATATTGTTATTCACTTTAGTGTATCTATTAAAAAATCTATTATGATTCCTTAATTTTCTCACATTCAATCTTCTACTTTCTGCTTCTGTGTTGTGTTTTGCTTACATTTTGAAGACCATTCTAAATTAATAGTCATATACAACTTTGTTGCTTTACTTTTTGCTTTTATTAAGTAGTGATGAATTATTTGCATTCCACTGATTTATTTCTTATGCATTTGCCTTTAAATAACACTGAAAATCAAGAGAGTGAGCTTGCCAGTTGAATAAAGAGCATGATATGAGTCCAATTATATTGAACATGGGAGAAATTCCCTGGAAGTTAGAATGTAGCTGCTGCATATAAGAGAACAAGAGATTCCCCGAAAAACTCAATTTAATTAATTTGAACATGTCTACTTGGATTCAACTCAATGAATTTTTTTGCAACATACAGCTCCATGTAGAGTCATATCCTCCCTTCTTTCATTATTGCCAATAAAATTTTATATTCACTTTCCTTCCTAAAACGCATGGAAGATGAAATAAGAGCTATAATTGTATATTCACTTTCTTTTTGAGGGGGTAAAGTAAGAGCCATATAATTTACCTTTCAATCTTACTACCTAAAATCATGTTTCAAAGACTTTGCATAACTATGTTTTCTTTTATAAGGGTTTATTTTTTATACAAAGTAAGAGTGTCTATGTTTGGTCTTTCAGTAACTTCATAGCTTGATTCATCTATCTTACTTCCCATTGTTTCCTCATATTATATTTTATATTTGTAATTCTATTTGCTCTATTTTCAGTTAGATTATATGCCCTTTTATGTTTGTTTTAGAATCTTCAAATTGAATTTAAATTTCCTTTTGTTTGTTGATTTCTACTACGGGATGAACCTATTGATGGCAGTCAAAATGAAAGCTCATTCATCACCTATAGCTGGATTTCAATGTCGTGGCAAAATGCTTGCTGGTGATCATTGTTCATCCCAACTTTTTAGGATGTCATCTATTCAGCCTCAAAATTGTGAGCGTACTCTATTTGAATCCTCTATCACAAGTGAACCAGTGGGTGATTTCACTTACCTAAAGGATGAAGTCTTTGTACTTCTTCGCCGACTTAACATGCATAAGTCCTCAAACAATTTGCTTCACGATATTCTTTCTCAATCTCCACCTTTGAAATTGCTTATTCATTTTGACAACATTGTTAAAGAAGAGTTAGAGATGGAATATCAACATCTTTTGGATAAATATCACGATCAAGTTGTTTTTAATGCAAATCAGAGTAGTGCATCGTCCTAACTTTGTAACGTTGTTAATACTGTTTATATATAGATGTTTTGTTCTTCTTCCCTATGTGTATCCCTGTGTATAGTGATGTTTTATGTTATTTGGTGTTATCAACTCTTCTTTTTATTATTTTTTCCTTTTAATTTTTGTTAATGTGATTAGAATGAGTTTCCCGTGTTTTACTAGCTGATTTGAGCACAATAATTATCATATGTGTAGGACCAATCCTATACATATAGATACTTGATTTTGTGATGTTTCTGTGTGTCTTGTGAATAATTTTCTGCAAAAAAACATATTGACTTTTAAGCTATTTCAGGATATCTTACACTATTTGTTGCTGACAATATGATTACCATGGATGAATTTGTCAATCAATTCACAAAATGGCTTGACGACGCAAAGCATTCAATGGATAAAGAATACCACTCGGTAAAATCATTGAAAGATTTATGTCAGGTAATTTGATCTATATGAATTTATGATTCGTTAGCAGCTTTCAAATCCCATCTTGTTACAATTGTCACAGATTTTACAACCTTGGATTCAAAAGTAAATAGAGGAACATGAATGCAGAAGTAACTAATATGGCAAATTTTAGTACATATTCAAAGCTTGGAACACCAGATACACAAACCATCAAAAGGTTAGTGCTTTTATTTTTCATTTTCTTCGTTTGTTTTTTGGAAAACAAAACAAAACAAAAAAAGTTCAAACCAAGTTAGTATCGTTCTCGCTTTCGCTTTCATTTTCCGAAAAACACTTCCTCATCTTTACTATTCTCTTTTCATTCACTATAAAACACTTTCTAATCTTTATTATTCCCGATCAATGCTATAGGGAAGCATATGGAATGAACAAAAACACACAAAAATCAGAATATTATACAAAAACCTTGTATTGAGTCTATAAGCAAAAGAATGTTTTACATTTTTTTTTCCTGGCTGAATCCACTTGAGGAAGTGAAGTATCTCATGTACATTCGGGATATTAACAAATTACAAATTACTTATTTTTTTCCTGGCTGAATCCACTTGATTAAATATTAACAAATTACTTATAAGTTTGTACAGATTGGCATAGCCTTTAATTTTCATGTCGGGATAATGTTTAAGATTACGTGCTTTGATCTATTTGACCTTACTTTTTTCAAGTCTCATTCATCTCATATCAGATTGAGTTGATGTATCTCAATTAAAGTTCTATAGGTTCTCAATCAAGTATTAGATTGTCGGAAATTTTTGTGTTGGTTTCAATATTAAATGTGCATTTAGAATTAGGTTTAGATGATAACCCCTATTGGACGATTAGTTGTTTAAACATTCTTTTGAATTCATTTGGGACTTAGTTGCTGCATTTGAAGTTTCCCTCTCTCTCAACTCTGCTTCTTCTTATTTTTCCCCTTCTCATTTTTTTTCTTCTCCTCTTATAATGTAATAATTATGTACAGAACTTGATATGGACTCATCAAGAAATCCAGAATCTGGAGAAGATAGACGTGTGATAGCTCCACAGGAGGCATTGAAGAAAATGGAAATGGTGGCTGATGAGAAGATGAGGATGTTCAAGAAAGCACACCAGGCACTGGAGGCTAGTGAACTTGAGCTCGATGAGAAGGCTAGGGAAGTTGCTGAATTAAAGTTGGAGAGACAACGGAAGAAACAGCAAATAGATGAGTTGGAGAGCATTGCGAGGCTTAAACAGCAAATTTTTGGTAGAATATAATTTTTGTTGTAAAAAATAATTTTTGTTGTGGTACAGAAGTTGTAGGAGTACAATTAATTGTGGTATTCCAGTATTATGTATGTACAATAAATTATTGACGTGGGATTAGACTTGGTTCTTATGAAATTTGTAATATATATGTAAGTGGACGTTCAATATTAATTTTTTGGGTGGTTGGAACTGAAATGTGTGTAATTGTTGTTGATGGATTATATTGTTTATACAGGGTACAGGTTGTATTAATAATGGATATAGGTGGTTTAGAAGTTTTTATTTAAAAAAAAAAATGTTAAAGTATTTGGCCACCAAATATTTTGGTAGCTAAATATATGAGCAAATGTTTTGGTGAGGAGGCTTTTGGCTACGAAATGTTTAGTGAGCAAAAGTAAAATTAAAATTATGGGTAGCACTTTTAGTGACTAATGATTTAGTGGCGGAAGCATACCTTTCGCCGACTAAACCAAAATTAGTAGCCAAATGTGTACCTTCAGCTACCAATTATTTAGTAGCTAAAAGTGATACCTTTTGAATTAAAACAAGTTAGTAGCCAAAACCCTCATTCAAATGACTAATAATTTAGTAGCGGAAACATACCTTTTGCCGACTAAACCAAAATTAGTAGCCAAATGTGTACACTTTCGGCGACCAAACAAATTTTGGTCGCCAATACTATCACCGACAGAGTAACGGCGACGAGCTTAGCGACAAAAAATTTTGGTCGCTAAATCCTTTGGCGACTAAATTTATGACTTTTGGCTACCAATAATTTGGTAGCCAAAAGTGTCATTTTTTGTAGTGCGAGGATGTTCGCTGGCCGGAAAACTCCATAGCCACCATCTCCATGGCTGGAAAACTCCATTTCCTGATATCTCCAAGCTGCTATACTCCATGCTGCTAGACTCCCAAAACCCAGCCAAGGCCCACTCCGGACAACAAGCTGCTACATCCAATGCCACACCTCACCTATGCTGTTGAACCAACCCCTTGACCCACTTCACGGTCGGAACTTGTTTTATGAAACAAAACTCCGTACAACACCAAGCAGCTTACTCCTCCAGACAACAACCACACATACTAGTTATTATATAAGGAAAAGGGGATTTTTAGATAGAAGCCTTCAAGGAGCTCAAAACCCTTATTCTAAAATTATTGAACTTTCTTAATTTTAAAAAATTAAGAAAATTTCTATTGGCTAATTTTCATTTACCTTTTATTTTACAATCTCATATCGAAAAAGGAAAGAAAAATTGAATTGTTTCACTTATATAAAGTGAATCTTATGCTTCCATTTATATAAGCAAAAGGGAGCTTTTAGTGAGAAGCTCTATAATCAATATCTTATACTCATTTTTTTTATTTTCTTAATTTTAAACTATTAAGAAAATTTTTATTGGCTAGCTTCCATTTAACTTTTATTTTACAATCCCACATAAACGCTTTGATTTTAAAAATAATTTTATATGAGATTTTGAAACTCTCATAATATTTAACTTTAAAATAATTACAATATTACAACGAGAAAAGAAAGAAAAAGTGAGTTGTTTCACTTATATAAAGTGAATCATATAAAGGGGGTTTTGAGGGAGAAGCTTTCTAGAAGTTCCAACCCTCATTCTAAAATTATTAAATTTTCTTAATTTTAAACAATTAAAAAAATCTCCATTGGATAGCTTCCATTTGCCTTTTATTTTATAATCTCACATAGGAATTAAAAAAAAAAAAAAAGTGAATTGTTTCATTTATATAAAGTGAATCTTATACTCTAATTTATATAAATTATTGAATTTTCTTAATTTTAAACAATTAAGAAAATCTTCATTGGCTAGCTTTCATTTAACTTTTATTTTACAATCCCACATCGGGAAAAGAAGGAAAAGTGAATTGTTTCACTTATATAAAAATGAATTTTATGCTTCCATTTATACAAGCAAAAAGAGATTTTTAGGGAGAAACCCTATAATCAATACTAATTTTTTTTGATTTTCTTAATTGTTTAAAATTAAGAAAATCTCCACTGGTTAGCTTCAATGTAACTTTTATTTTACAATCCCGCATAGAGATTTTGATTTTAAAAATAATTTTGTATGAGATTTTGAAACTTTCATAATATTTAACTTTAACAATTCCACATCAAGAAAAGAAAGAAAAAGTGAGTTATTTCACTTATATAAAGTGAATCTTATACTCCCATTTAATATTATAATATTATGCATGTTTCAGTTCAAGATAGTTTAAATTTAAAAATAAAATTTAAAAGTTTTAATTAATTAGTTTTGTTTTAATTAATTAGATCACCAGTTTGTTGGACTGAAGTTGGAGAAGTGAGTCTATTGGGCCCAGAGATCGTGCAAGAAACTACAGAAAAGGTGAAACTCATTCGACAAAGATTAGTGGCAGCTCAAGATCGTCAGAAAAGTTATGCGGATAAAAGGAGAAGACCGCTAACCTTCGCCGTCGGTGATTATGTTTTCCTGAAAATTCAGCCCCGCCGAGGGATCATTCGTTTTGGAAAGAAAGGAAAATTATCACCTCGATATATTGGACCCTTCGAGATACTTCAGAAAATCGGAGAGGTTGCGTACAAGTTGGCTTTACCCCCACAGTTGGCTGGAGTACATGATGTTTTCCATGTATCTATGCTGCGAAAGTACATAATGCACCCTTCTCACATCATCAGCTGGGAAGAAATCCAACTCAATGAGGACGCTACCTTTGAAGAGGGACCTGTAGCAATTATAGACAGACAAGAAAAGAACTTGCGAGGGAAGCAATCAACCTTCTTAAGATACTCTGGCGTCACCATGGTATTGAAGAGTTCACCTGGGAACGTGAAGATGCGATGCGGGCAAATTATCCACAACTATTTGAGACGTAAGGTATGATCTAATTTCGAGGACGAAATTTATTTCAGGGGGATAGGTTGTAGAGACCCTAATTTTTTTTTAATTACACTTGAAACCCTTAACCTTAGGTTAATAGCATTTTAGCCCTAGTTCCGTAAAAAAAAAAAAATCTGTGTAAGGGCCCAAGTAAAGAATAATTTCTCCGTGTGTTACCGTAATTAAGTCATAGAACACTACTTTATGATTGGAACTATCCTAAGACTTGGTTTTATTTATTTACCTCATAATTTCTAAATTAATTCACACATTTTATTCTTATTTCTAATTTTTTTTTTATTATTGTTCTTTCATTAATTATTTATTTGAATAGAATAATATTTTTTATTTGGGTATATGCATAGTTAAATATATAATATATATATATAATATGTTGGTGGAAGTGATTGGATAATAACAAATAAAATAAAATAAAATAAAAATCTAGATATTTTATTGTCTTAGCCATTAAGGTACCTCATAGTATATAAATTGAGAGATGTCCAAATCCACACACACGGTTTTCTTTAGCTCAAGGAGAGGGTGAGAGAGGGAAAGTTTGCTCAGGGGAAGTCAAAGGGAGTAGAGAAGTGAGAAGAAGAAAAAGAAAAGGGAAAGGCTTCTTCAAGGTAAAAAATACAACTCTCCCTTGTCTTCTCAATTTTGTTTTTTTTTTACCCACCCCATCCTATTGTCTAGATGCTCCCTTGGGTTATGTATTAGTGGTAAATTGAGTTTTGGGGGTGTATGCATGTGTGGGTGTTAATTGGTGACATTGTCTTACAATTTTATTCAAAATATGCACTGCTGCAAATTCTAACATTTAAAAGAAATATCAAACCTATTTATTTCTCAAATCTGAATTTATTGTAAGATATTTGGTGTGTTTAGAGCTTGTGACAATTTTATTAGCCCCTAATTGTGTGTTTTTAGGGCTTGGATAATTTGTTGAAAAATCTGGTCCTGAATCTCTGAAAAACAGTCCACTTTTAGTAATTTTATAAAATTCTAGAAAAATCATCTCGTGTTGGTTCTTTTGTCAAAATTTAGAACTCTGAGTCCTCTTTCCAACGGATTTTATTTGAGTAAAAACCATCGGGTAGATTGAGAGAAACGCTTGTTTTCCCAATGGGTGACAAATCTGGACAGGTTTTTGAATATAGCTTGTGGATGAATTTCTGGAGGTGCTATGCACATTCTGTGAATTGGAAATGAAACTAGACAGGTTCATTATTATATCTGTGCAATTTCAGCCCCTAATTTGACCTAGAAGTATTTTTACCAAAGCGTTCTTGTTAGCCCTGCAGGACCGACCGGCGCTGGAAATTGTGTTCTACTATGTGATTTGTCTCTAGGTGTTTCAGGCCTTTTTAATGTTATTTTCTTGCTTGACTATACTTATGTATGATGATCATGGACTATATTTCCTCTAGTATGTTTTTCCCATACTCGTTTAAATGACCGAATTACCGAATGTGACTAACTTACCTAGCAACAAATCTAATAAACGGGAAATGATAAGGGGTTGGCAATGGGTGACGTTTATCTTAGTGTTTTAGAACAATTTTATACATATGCATGACATGAATTATGATGGGGTTAATACCAAATGGGTTAAGCCTTGTGTAAGCGTTTTGAGCGAGCCCCTAGGTTGACACGGACGTATTCAGACTCTATGCGGTGGTTTCAGGGTGTAAGCGAACCCTTTGGTATGGTATGTGCAGGGTGTAAGCGAGCCCAAGGCACGATTTGGGTGTAAGCGAGCCCACTTGTTGGCCGTCCCTTTTGAGGTCCATCAATGCCACTGACAGGTAAAAAATCGGAAGGTGGGCATAGGTGGTAAGGTCTGCAAAGCAGCAAAAGGGGGAGTTCTGAATAGTCTGGTGTTCAATCCTTGTGGTCGGGTAGAAGGATCTCTTTGGGAGGGTCCTAAACGCCTAGTCTAACTACTAATTCATAAAACCTTAATGTAAGTATGTTATGTTACTTGATTTGTTTTGTGTATGATTGATTGATAGAAGATATGGGGGTGTGTGTGTTTTTACTGGGCATTCCAAGCTCATGGCGTGTCATGCCAGGTGAAGAAGCAGCTTACGACGGGGAAGGTTATCCCGAAGACAATCAAGATGAAGTTTTAGAGCCTTGGTTCACCTGAAAATTTGGACTAGTAGCTTGTTTTTGTGTTCTCTCTTCCTTTACCTTTTGGTTTGACAATGGTTGGAAACCTCTAGTGGAACTCAATAAGTTATCTATGTTATAACTCTGCTTGTATGTGTATATATGTGTATATGAACATATTTTGGTTATCTCTTTTATTTGAATTGTACTTTATATATTTCTCTTGCGGTCTCATTTTGGGGCGTGACAAAGATTGCTTGATTCAAAATAAACTTCCCGCCTAAACAATTTTTAACTTTTAAACAAATAAAAAAATACCATTGGCTAGCTTCCATTTAACTTTTATTTTATAATCCCACATCGAAAAAAGAAGGAAAAAGTGAATTGTTTCACTTACATAAAGTAAATCTTATGCTCCCATTTATATAAGTAAAAGGAGATTTTTAGTGAGAAGCTTTATGATCAATATCTCATATTAATTTTTTTTTATTTCTTAATTTTAAACAATTAAGAAAATCTCAATTGGCTAGCTTCCAATATCTCATAGAGGTTTTCATTTTAAAAATAATTTTGTATCGGATTTTACAACTCTCATAAAATCTGTCCTTAAAAGTATTCTTTTATAAAATATATAGATGTATCGATAATCTCAATGTCATTCTTACTGCTCCTTAATACAAAAATTATGAGATAATTATGATAATTTTAAATTTGTATTTAAAACTTATGAATTATGAGATGGATTATTATAATTTTAAATTTATATTGTGTCAATTTCAATTTAAATTAATAGATTTCTTTTCATATTTAGTGACAGTTTAAATTTTAATAAAATAAAATTTTAAAGTTTTAAGTAATTAATTTTTGTGTAAGCTGGTTAGTATTTTGACCTAACTGATTAAGTTAAACCGTTTTTGGTTTGAATGATTTGCTGGTTTAACCGTGATTTTAACAGTTTTACATATTACAATGATTCTTTCTTACTCATTAAGTTTTTAAAATTTCTTTAATTATTTCCCTTTTAAAAACCAATATGATAAGTTTTTAAAATTCATATATTTTTATTCTAAAATAGTGAAGTATTAGAACTGTGTCATTTTTTTTTATAACAAAACATAATTTTAAGGGCCATTTACATACAAGTCCCATTTTGTGAACTTATAATCCATTAAGTCCTAGATAAAATTATTTGCTCCTTTAAGTCCCATTAATTTTTAATAGACCAATTTACCCTTCCAACAAACTCCAAGCAACTTGTCTCGATGTCGTCTTCCCTCTCCCTTTCGTCCTCAAGTCCTCCATTGACGTCCTTGACGGAGCTCCATTGCTAGAAATCTAGCTTTGCCACCAAAACCACTGCCTCCTTCCTCTACTCAGATCTGTAGTGTCGTCATCGTCGTCGATGAAGATGAAGAACTAAAATTTGCGAGTGGCTCACACGTGAGGTTGAGGTTGTTGTTGATCTGTCTCTGAACAGATCAACCTCTCTCCATCGCTGCCAATCTGCCTCGTCACCACCTGAAATTCAAGGTCTCTGGGAGGGTTGGGTGAAGAATTAGGTGGATCTGTGGTTGTTGCTTATGAGAGTCCACTGGAAGATAAGGACTTAGAGCCGGCGTCGGAGACTCGTCTAGAATATGAGGAGTCCATTGAATGTGAGTTCTCGGTTTTCATTGAGTTCACAGATGCCACTGCCATTAAAGAGAGAGAAAGAGAGAGATCTAGGGGTTTTTGAAATTGAGAACCTTCTCAGTTTATAATATTCTCAATTTTAATCATGAAAAAATTGAAAATTTTCTCAAAATTGATAATTATAAGTTTCTTAGTTTTGATAATAGTCTCAGTTCTGATAATAGTCACAGTTCATACTAGAAAAAAAATTGAGAAATTTCTTAGTTTTGATAATTATAAATTGAGAACATTCTCAGTTTGGGGATTAAAGGGCAAAACATCTTTTTACCTGTAAATGTGACTTATTTGTTCAAAAACTTTTTGACAGGACCTAAGCTACACTCAAATATATAGATAGGACTTTTAGGTAATTAATCTAAGAAAAAAATTACAAATCAGTGTACGTTTTCAAAAATATTTTTAAATTAGTGGTGAACTTTATCAACTTTAATAATTAAAATGATAACTTTTTCATAAATTTGTAAATATTTTGTGAGGTTACCAATGATTTGAAAATTTCTCAAAAGTTAATTCATTTAATTTATTTTTTTATGTCTTTTTGTAAAAAGTCAAAAAATTATTAAAAAAGTCCATTTCTAAAAAAAAAAAAAAAAAAAAATTACATCAAATAGGTCCAATATATACTCATGTATTTATTTTATTCTTATCCGTGTTGATTATGTTGAATTTCATCCATCTAGTTCGAGTAGACCTTTGAGACCCAAAAATAGAAGAACAATGTTAGGAATCCAAATATCAAACACAGATTTCTCGTAAGGAATGAATACCACATGTGAGTCTCATATTATGTGAGCGTCACCTCTTATGAAATATTTTTGTCCCATCTGTGTTTGATCTCATGTGCATCCAAATTTATTGATCTAAGAAACCTAGTCAGCTTACAGACCGGCCTGAATTGGATTTTTACAACAACATTTCATCACTGAGTTAGTTTTGATTTGCAAATTTAATTAATTAAATAATCAAATATTAATATTAACATTTCTAAATTTTGAAGTCAGCTTTAAATTTAGGACAAAATACACCTATGGTTTATAAAATTAGCATTCCGTTTTTGAAGGTGCACCCATCTTTAATATTCGAATAATTTGAATTTTGTTTCTATTTATGAAACCATGCCAATGACATAATATAATCATTAATATATTTTTTTTAGGTCGTTTAGAAATTTTAATGTGCTACCAAAAACTGGTTTTGTAAAGCAAATGTGGCGTGTTTTTATATTTACCTTAGTATATTGTTCAATATTATGTTATATGATGTAGCTGCATCGCGGGGCCGGCCTTGGTCTAAGCTCATTAAGGCTTGTGCCTTAGGTCTCAAAATTTGGCCCAAAAACAAGGTTTCAAATTCATCAGTAGTATATTTGAAATTTAAATAGAACCAATTTATTTTTATTAATTTAGGGTTTCAAAAAAATTTGTTGGGCTCAATTAAAAAAAAAAAAAATTTCATCAGAAATGTGGTTAGGCTCAATTGAAAAAAATAAATTAAAACATATAAAAGTATAGTTGGCCCAAATAATGGAACACATAATTTTGCGCTAATTTTTCTCTCTCATAAACTATCAGATTTTAATAGATAGAATAAATAATTTTACCCTATGGCTTTATCATATTTTAATTGAATAAAGTTTCTCTAATTTTTTTGACCTAATTTTGTTTCATTAAATTGTGTTCCATAATTTATATACTATCAGATATCAGATAGTAAGTGGATTATGTGTTTTGTGTGAAAATTTGATTATATAGTTATGTTTCCTTTTCATTTATGTTTGTTTCACATTGCTAGTGAAGCAAAATTATTATTTCACTCTTCAATTTAACACAATGTGAAATCACTGGTGTTTGAGTCAGACGTGGGGTGTTTCAAGAGTGTACCAGTGCAGCAGTGTGTAGCTGTGTTTTAGGTGGGGGCTCAAGTGTGTAGTTTATTTTATTATATATATATATATATATATTTGTTGTATTTTAAAATTTAAAATCGTGAGGCTTAGGGGTTGGTTATAAGAACGCGAGTAGCAATAGTAGGAGAGTTAGTATTTACTCTTCGAATCTCTCTCATTGTGTTTTACTTCCTTGTGTAAATTTCATGTTTTTAATGGAATTTGTCTTTGCCGATCAAAAAAAAAAAAAATCATTTTATGTTTGCTTCAAGCCGCTAAAACATTTCATTAATTAGATTTGTTGATTAATTAGTTTGTTTTGTTGATTTGAATTATACCTTTTAGTAACTTTTTTTTTTTTTTTTCGATACTCTGGAATGAATACATTTTGATATATATATTTTGGTATCAATTGACAGTAGTGATGCTAAACAGTGTGATTTTTTTATTTATGAACATAAGCCCCCTTTTTGGTTTCGCCTTGGGCCCTTGAAAACTCAGGGCCGACCCTACTGCATCTACAAAGAACGTAATTTGGTATGGATTATATGATACATGGGACTTCTTTCACGTAATAGCTAGTTTTTGGATACAATTTACCATTTTTAAGCATGGATAAAATACTTATGCATCTGTATATTTGACGT
Organism: Camellia lanceoleosa; assembly: GCA_025200525.1. Taxonomy (NCBI): domain Eukaryota; kingdom Viridiplantae; phylum Streptophyta; class Magnoliopsida; order Ericales; family Theaceae; genus Camellia; species Camellia lanceoleosa. The sequence goes on along the minus strand of CM045766.1, from coordinate 154,445,448 downwards.
TTATACATTTATCTATAGAAATGAATTTAAATTGAATAAAAAAAATAGAAACATGCCACATGTAGCGCCCTCAAAACAATACATAAATCTCGTCATATTAGACAGGCAATAGCATAAAGAAATCAACACCTTTTCATTCATTAGAGTAATTCTTACAACGGTATTACATGTTAACAACAAAAGCAAGTGCCCTATAGGCTTACAGCTTTCCAAGTTAACACTTGGTGTCACAAAAGAAGAGTATTAACTCTATACAAAATAAGCCCGTGGCTTGATGTACATGTAATACAACAAAATAATCAAAAGAAGAGTCTTCAACTCCCACATCCATCCAAGCTATGTCCTTGGAGGTGGCATGCTACCTGTACCTGAAAATGATGTCCCATATAGTATGAGCCAACGCCCAGTAGAAATATGCTAAACACAATATGAGCAATAACTAAGACATCAGCAATTGATAAATGTTTAACTCACAAAGATCAATTTATAACTCCATTTCCATTACATGACAACCGTGTCCATGTTTCATCTCATTTTCCATTTCTTATGCAATCCTCAATTCACAATAGCGGCTCAGAACCTGGCCAATAACTTACATGAGACAGTGACTCATATTAAACATTTCCCGTTCTACATTAGATAAGCGTACTAGCTATATTAACATCCCAACAGATAAGCATACAAGCTGTATCTATATTTCAACAGATAAGCATATGAGCTATATCACACTTCCATAGATATGCATATGAGCTATATTAACACATTAACTGACAAGCATATGAGCTGTATCAGTGGAGTCCATCCCCTATCTCCTCCCAAACATCATCCGGTTTAGAGGTCCATCCCCAATCTTCCCCTAAACCGTGGAGTACATCCCCTATCTCCTCCTCCCCCACACACACAATGTATATATATATAAGTCATATACACAATCAATCAATACATAACGTTAATGTATTCTATCAACCGCCATACTCCATGACGCACCCAACTGATTAGTTTTAGTTTGCCTAATTATTATGCATTATCTACAACAATCAAAGATACTCTCCACCGGTAGCCCAAGAAATTATTTCTAAACAGATAAACAAAACTCCAACAGATAAAATATCAATGTTTTCTAAAGTGAGTGATTAACAAATCCAACTCCACCATTTCACCATATAATGAGCCAATTGCAGTATTTATAACTCATTTCCATAAATCCATACCCTTTCCAAATTAATTATGCCAATTAATATATATATATACAAATTAGGGCAATTCCTCCACATTTTTCCAATAACGACCCAATGCTCTACATTTTATCAACCACCGACAATACCACTATTTGAAACCCAAAATACACATTTTAGAATCCAAAATAACAAAACCTCTTTTATACACTTTAAAACTCTAGAGCTCAAAATCAAGCCATTTCACGAAATGCCCAATAATCTATGTCAAAACCCATAATAGTGAGTAGGAACCCCTACCTCAAAAGATGACACCCAAAGGAGAAGATGACGAAAACAAAGTTGCTCCAAATCACAAGTTTTACGGATCAAAAGGTAGCCCTCGACGATCAACAACTTTTTTGTAAAGGCCAAAGATGAGCAAATCACTCATACTAGATCAATACCTAGAGAGAAGGTAGAGTTCTAGAGTGAGAAGCTCAACAATGGTGTTTTTGGAAAAGTATGAGAGAGAAGAGAATGTGAAAAAGTGATTTAAAATGTCAAAACACGGAGCTTTAACCCAGTCGCCCCTTCGGCCGAACCCCGCTCGGCGGCTCCTGAAGACTCCACTTCGATTGGCCAATCCCCTTCGGCGTCGGATGCACACTCGAGACTTTGAGATAGGTTCCCGCCGGCGACCAACTCCCCGCTTGAGCGGCACACACAAACTCCCGCTCGAGCGGCCAATTCCCCGCTCGAGCGTCCAACACTACACAGGAAATACTGGATGGGTGTATTCTCCGCTTGAGCGCCCAAATCCCCGCTCGAGCGGACAAGCCAAAATCTGGGCAACTAGACTTGGTTCCTAAGCTCAACCAACCTATTCCAAACCTTCCCTACACAACCCAAGACTCAAATGTAGAGAGAGAAAGGGTGTAAACAAGATATACACAACAACCAATTCCACGGAGTCTAAGTCTGGATACAACAAATAAAGTAAAGGGAAACCGGGACCGCTATAACCTCCTCCCCTTAAAGAATTTCGTCCCCGAAATTAAGGATAAGTTTTCGAAAGCAGGTTTTTCTCCATTTTAAACAATGTTACAATCCAACATTAAACAACTTGACCCATTACTGGCCATTTCATCTCTTATCAAGAGGCATTTCATAACAATTACATTTCAACATGTACTCCCCTTCCTTTTCAACCATTTTCAACACACATGGTTCATAATCCCATATCATAATAAATTTTCATGATACATCTCCAGTTCTATAATATAGCCAATATATGCAATATTACAATCAACTTCCATATCAAGGCAAATTCTACAATATTTCTATAACCAAAACATTCACAATGTTTTACAACTTAAGACATATTTAATGATCTTAAAGTTCAACAATACAACAATATATAGCACATGTTCAAACATCCACAAATAGGTCCGGATATTTCTCTCGGACCTCCAACTCACGTTCCCAAGTGGCCTCCTCCACTCCGTGATGTTTCCACAAAACCTTTACCAAAGAAATGGTCTTGCCACGCAGGACTTGATTCTGCCTATCCAAGACCGGAATCGGTCTCTCCTCATACGAGGCATCCTCATCTACCTCTAAGTCGGTCCAATCTAACACGTGGGATGGATCTGGCTCATACTTTCGAAGCATACTAACATGAAACACATCATGCACCCCGGACAACTACAGTAGCAAAGCCAAGCGGTAAGCAACTTCCTCAATCCTTTCAAGGATCTCAAAGGGATCGATAAACTGAGGGGATAACTTCCCACTCTTCCCAAACCTCATCAAACCTCGCCCAGGTGATATTTTCAAGAAAACATGATCACTACCTCAAACACCAAAGGTCTCCTCCTACGGTCAGCATAGGATTTCTGACGACTCTGGGCTGTAACAAGCCTCCTACGGATAAGCTCAACTATCTCCGTCGTCTCTCTCACCAACTCTGGACCCAACAGAGGTGCGTCACCCACCTCGGTCCAACAAACTGGAAATTTACAAAGTCGGCCATACAAGGCCTCAAACGGTGCCATATCGATGCTAGACTGAAAACTGTTGTTGTAGGCAAACTCCACCAAGGGCAAGTGCCTCTCCCACGTCCCACTAAAGTCAAGGACGCAACCTCGAAGTATATCCTCAAGGATCTGAATAGTACGCTCGGACTGCCCGTCAGTCTGCGGACGATAAGCCGTACTAAAAGTCAACTTAGCGCCCAAGGCACTCTGCAAACTCTGCCAAAACCTAGCAGTAAAACGAGGATCTCTATTTGAGACAATCGTCACTGGGACCCCGTGCAACCTCACTATGTCCCGAATATACAAGTCGGCAAGATGATCTACCGAATCTCTCACGCGTATAGGAATGAAGTGCGCCGCCTTAGTCAACCGGTCTACAGCCACCCAAATTGCATCACTACCCCGCTGAGTACTCGGAAGACCTGCAACGAAGTCCATAGTGACATGCTCCCACTTCCACTCGGCAATAGGCAAGGGTTGTAACAAACCCGCTGGCCTCTGCTGCTCGGCCTTCACTTGCTGACAAGTAAGGCATTTAGACACGAAAACTGCCACGTCTCTCTTCATACCCCGCCACCAAAACTGGAGACCCAAATCTCGATACATTTTAGTACCCCCCGGATGCACCGCAAGGCGCGAATGATGGAACTCTCGGAGTACTTCCTCTCGGCAAGACTCTGGCACAAACAAACGGTCTCGGTATCTCACACTTAGGTTGGGATACACCGTCAAACCCTTCTCAACTTTCCCACTAGAGATCTTCTCTCGGAAGGACTCTACCTCAAGGTCATCTCTCTGTGCCTCTAACACTCGAGTCACAAGTGTAGGCTGCGTAACAACAGAGAACAAGGCCGTAGTTTCAACAGATTCGTTCAGATGTAAATCGAACTCCCCAAGTGCCCCCAACATTCCCCACTCCCGGATGGCTATACAGGCTACATCACCTATGGATTTTCTGCTAAGGGCATCGGCCACAACATTGGCCTTCCCTCGATGATAATGTAACTCAAAATCGTAATCCTCAATAAACTCCATCCACCTCCTCTGCCTCAAGTTCAAGTCCTTCTGTGAAAACAGATATTTCAGACTCTTATGATCCGAGAACACCTCGAATCTCTCACCATAAAGGTAGTGCCTCCAGATTTTCAAAGCAAAGATCACTGCTGCTAACTCTAGGTCATGGGTAGGGTAATTCTTCTCATGAATTTTCAACTGACGTGAGCCATAAGCTACCACTTTCCCTCCTTGCATCAACACATAATCCAAACCCTCCCGTGAGGCATCATAATAAACCGCATAACCCAACCCTCTCTCCGGAATAATCAAGACTGGAGCGGTGGTCAATCTAACTTTCAATTCTTGGAACGACTTTTCACAAGTCTCACTCCATACAAATTTGACTCCCTTCCGAGTCAGTCTAGTCAACGGTGAAGCTAACCTGGAGAAATTCTTCACAAACCGACGGTAATACCCACCTAACCCCAGAAAACTGCGGATCTCAAACACACTCTTAGGTTGTGCCCAATCTTGCACTGCCTCAGTCTTGGATGTATCAACAGACACCCCTTTCCCGGAAACCACATGGCCTAAGAACTTAACTTCCTCTAGCCAAAACTCACACTTCCCAAATTTGGCATACAACCTATGGACTCTAAGTAACTCAAGCACCACTCTCAAGTGTGCCTCGTGCTCCTCCTCTGAAGGTGAATAAATCAGGATGTCGTCCATGAAGACGACCATAAAACGATCCAAGAATTCCCAGAAGATCCGGTTCATCAAGTCCATAAAGACTGCCGGTGCATTGGTGAGCCCAAATGGCATCATCAGAAACCCATAATGGCCATACTACGTACGGAATGCCGTCTTCGGAATATCCTCCTCCCTGACCCTCAACTGGTGGTAACCCGATCTCAAGTCTATCTTAGAGAAACAACGGGAACCCTTCAACTGGTCGAACAGATCATCTATACAAGGCATAGGGTACTTATTCTTGACCGTAGCCTGATTCAACTTCCGGTAGTCGATACAAAGTCCCAAGGCACCATCTTTCTTCTTAGTAAAGAGGTCCGGTGCTCCCCACGATGAAAAACTAGGGCAGACAAATCCCTTATCCAGCAACTCCTGGAGCTGAATCTTCAACTCACTCAACTCGGCTGGGGCAAAACGATAAGGTGCAATAGAAATCGGCGCCGTGTCGGGCACCAAATCAATGGAGAATTCAATCTCACGGTGAGGTGGCAAACAACCGAGATCCTCGGGAAAGACATCCAAATACTCACAAACCACCATCGATAAAACAATCTGGGTCTCATCACACTCACCACTCAAAAAGCTAACAAGTAGACCACTATACTCACTCCGCCCTCGCGGATTATACCCTGGTGGTGCAACACTACCAACCCGGTCCCCCAAGAAATGGAAACACTCCTTGCTCACAGTACAACAAGTGACCCTCTGGCAGTAGCAATCAATAACTGCCCGATATGACGACAACCAGTCCATACCCAAAATAGTATTGTAGACACCCCATTTTTGACCGCCCTCAAGACTTGGATGTCACCGCTTGAATACATGGTGATTATCCATGTTTGTGTTCGTTTGGAGTTCCCGGAGTTCTCGGCTCACGCACCTCGCCTCAGGACATCCGAACTCGACCGTTTTGTGTCTGGTTTTGTACCAAACACTTGTGCTTTGCCTTGGAGGGGCAGGGAATGCCTTGTGAGGCATCCCCACACACCACCGGCACTGGCTAGAGGCCACCGGCCGTTTGGTGTTGCCACCGGCACTATATTGTGCCGGTTGGCACTCTTTTGTGCCGGTCGGCACTCTTTTGGGCAAAATGACCATTTTGCCCTGCCGACTCTTATACAGCTGCTTTCTGAGATATTTTCAGATAGCTGTATGCATTTTGTTTCCCCTCCATACACGTGTATGGAGGGATGAGCCCTTTGGTGGCTTAGCTTGTAAGCTTTGCTTGCCTATAAGAGAGAAACTTCTTCTCTTGGCTCAAGGGTTGGAGGGGTTAGAGGATCTTAACATTTTTAGACAGACCAAGCTCTGGTTTTTAGGGTTAGAATAGATACACATCCTATCTCTCTCTTTCTCTTTTGTATTCTAGGTGTTTTAGTTCACATTATTGCACTAAAACACCTAGTCTTCCACCTTTCCTTGGTGTTCTAAAAAATCAGAGCTTATTCTTGAAGTTCTTGGCTGGTTTTGAGTCCAAAGAAGCCACAACGTCAAGCTTTGTGAAGAGGTCTACAAGGGTGAGACACTAACTCTCTTTTTTTTACCCCATTCTTGCACCCTCCTTTTACATAGCTTAGAACTGTTTTTGTGCTTAGTGATTGGCATATAAAAGTTCTGATTTTTGACCCTCTTTATTGTTTATTAAGAGTGTTTTGCACTTTGGGGAGGTTTGACCACCTTTAGGCCTTAAAAGGCCCCATTTTGGGCCATTTTGTGAGAGATCCGAGACTTGTGTGCTTGGGCCTCTCCACCACTGAAATCTTGAGGGATTTTAGTGGTGGAGATGGTGCCTTAAAGTCTCTAAGAGGAGGGGGTCACCCCCTTTCCTTGATGTCCTTGAAAAGGGCAAGTTTTGCTTCCTTATGGAGTTTCATGCTTGAGTGTGTATTGAGCATGTTTGACTTGTTTTCCATGCTTATATTGCCATGTTATAACATGTTTCTAAGTTGGTTTTGGTCTCTTATGCATGCTTAGCATAGTTATCATGTAATGCCTCTTATTGCCTTAACATGCCTAGGTTGTGTGCCTTCATTTCTAGCATGTTTTAGGCCTAGATTCATGAAGCTTGTATGCTTATTTTGTCATGTTTTAGCTCTGTCCAAAGTTGTTTTGGTCGATCTTAGCTTGCATCTCATAGCTCCTTTGTATTTGGCTTGTTGGCCTTAAGAGCAAGAATGTGTAGTATGCATGCTTGCACTATTTTCAATGGTTTGAAACCATCTAACATGCCATTTCAGACCTTATGATGTGCTTGTTTGATCACCTTGCATGCCTCTTTAATGCTTTAAAAGCATGTGTTGAATGCTCCATGTATTGGTCATGTTGCATGCCTTTGTGCTTGAGCCTCTTAGATGCCATCTAGGTGCCCCTTAGGCCTTGTTTAGGTTTGCTTGTAACCTGTTTCGAGTCCCCTTAGCCTTGTGAGGCTTGGTAGACTTGGCCTTGGTTTAAGCCTTCGTGGCTTGTTTTAAGTACTTGGACCTTTTGTTGCATATTTGGCTTGCTTGGTTGCATGATTTGGCATCATGTTTTGTGTGATTTTCAGAGCTTGATATGCATGCTAGTAATCCATGCTTAACTCACTTCAAGTGTGCTTGAACGTTGTTTATTATGCTTAAGTGTTGGTGCCTTAACATGTGTATGTGTGCATGCGTGTTTGACCCTCATAACTTAGCATTTTGGCCACTGATTTAGGACTATTTGAGTTGCCTAATTCATGTATAAGACCATCCTTCCATTGGTTTGCATGCTTTCTTGAACCCTTTGCATGAACATATTGCATAGTCCATGTTGCATGCCTAGTTGACATGTCTAGGGTTGCATTTGTATTATGCATGTTTGGCCTCTTGAAGTGAAGTATGATGGAGGTTGAGCACCCTTGTTTGCTTGTTTGCATTGCATACATTTGAAATCAAAGTTGCATTCTTGGTTCTTAGGGCCATCATGCATAGAAATGCGCGATTGGTGGCCCGGGAATCGAGGCACATGCCCCTTTGAGTCAATAACATGATAAGGGGTGTGTGTAGTGCATAAATACCTTGAATTACACTGCCATGCATGTTGTTGTCCTCTGCTGCTGTGGGTTGCAGGTTCTGCAGGTTTTAAGTGCCGGCCGGCACTATTTAGTGCCGACCGGTAGTCAATTTCCAGCCGATAACTTCATTTAGTGCCGGTGGCCTCCTTCTTCAGCCGGTGGTGCTCTACCCCAGCCGGTGGTACTCCCCAGTGCCCTGAGAGGCACTCCTGGAACTTTGGCAATTTTCAGGGGAGGATAGCAGGGGAAACAGAGGCACACTTGCATGACGGTGCAATTCCGAGCGAGTCCCGAGCGCACGACGCATTTGGGCCCTCCTCCCGAGGCATTTACTGCTTTAATTAGATTAATTATTTGTTTAATTAATTTGTTGGATTGTAATAATTAATTAGCTTGCGTAGTTAATTATTTGTATTATTATTTTGGTCCCACCGTGTGAGGGCAAATTTGTAATAAGTGTGTGTGAGTGGGTGTATGTCTTCCAAACCCCCATTTCTTTCTATCCCTTTTATTTACTTGCTTTCGATGGTAGATTAGGGCATACTTATTTTAGCATACCTTATGCAATGGATGCATGCATTCATGCATTTGTTTACATGCATCGGGCTCGGTACATCATACAAACTGCATCGTACTTTCAATTCCAAATTGAATACGTGATAGTTGTTGCATCTCATGTGCCATGTTTAGGGTTAGCCGAGCCTGTTTAGATTACACCCCTGTATGTGATGCATTAGCCATTTAACATGAACTAGGTCATGCATGTTTGCTAACTAGTTTATTGTTTTGGCGCGGAGTACGATGTAAGTATTTTACGCTTTAGCATGTCGCATGCGTGTGAATGTTAAACATGACAGTATGCCTGCCATGCGTCTAAGTGCTTATGTGATAAACTGCTTGAATGCCTGTGGGTGGAGGTTGGATTGCGTGAGTTGGGACAACTCATTGAAATCCGTATTTTAGCCTACTTACAAGTAGCAAAAGAAAACAACACATTTTTCGAGACAAAACGGATATGCAATGTTTATTTCCAAAATAGGCAATCTAGTCTATACTTGTTTGCTGTGCGCATAACATAGTAATTCTAGGCTAATAATTGGAGTAAGAACATGTAATGTTTTCAAAAACGGATATCACGGTTAGTAGAGGCCGGTCTTCGGACCGGGCGAAAGGGGGTGCTCATAGCTGACCTTCCCTGATCGTACCCAAGCTCCCGAGCCAAGACCACTTTGGTGATGATGGACACGTGGCCTTCGGCACCGAGTCATGGTTTCCTAAATTTCCCATTTTAAAAATATTTAGGTGGCGACTCTGTAATCTGGCAAAGCAGTCCATGTTTGGCACTTCTTTTCAAAAATCTGTTTTCTCAAACGATTTGCCAGAGTTGGACTCTTTGGTTCAGATTGAGAACCGCAACAAACAAAAAAGGAGTCCGAACGGTTAGAGTGAAGCCCACGGGCGACGTCTACAGTTTTTGGCGACTCTGCTGGGGAGTTTTAGAGAGCTTGACTCGAACTCGTGATATCCTGTTTTGACTACATTTATGTGTTTCTTTGCATTGCATGTGCATTGGTGCGCCTAGGACACCGTGTTGGCCATCTGCTATTCCTGAGCGGTTTGCTGGAGGCATGACTTTGTCAAAGCATGCCATAAGGCTGACCGGTTGCGGGCTCTGCCAGTATGGGAACACAAACCCCGGTTTTACCGGGGCACCCTTTTCGACCATTCGACCTAGTGCATATTCGGAATCCGTAGTGACCATTCCAAGCTAGGACAGGTTGCTTACCCGATGTAGGTTGTTTGAAACCGCTGCGTGCGTAGTGAAACCCTAGCTCCTGACAAAATAGGACAGGGAAACCCTACCCCAACATAGGGGTGTTTTGATTCTCATTTATCTGCTATGTGCTTTTAGAATGCATTTCTACAGGAACGCACATGTCAGATTACGAGTTTGAGTATCAGGCCTGAGGGCACCGATATTAGTGTTCTGAGAATCAGTTATCTGCGGATGTCGATTCGATTCGGGAACGATGATTATGGGGAACGAGACTGATAGTAGAGATCGGTTGTTCCGACTAAATGCGTGTTTGATCTGCTTTGAAATAAATGTCCGTTTTTTTCTTTCAGTTCAGAGAGTTCAGAAAGCTGATATAGAATAGTCAGTGTTCCCCCTTTGCTGAGGCAGGACTAGTGATGACGCAGAGTTCAGAAGAGATAGTGGTTATGACAGCTGCACTAGATCAAGGGATCACCCTGCAGGATGAAACCAGTGTTGATATGCCGCACCCACCCAGATCGCCGGTTGTACACCCGGTTTGGGCCCCTCAGCTATATCAGGCTCGTGAGCCCACTACGTTTGAGATGATGGGGATGATAGGCGACCTTCAGAGGTCCATGGCGGATCTCGCTTATGGGATGTCAGCTTCATCGCCAGCTGCACCGTATGCCGGAGGTTTTGTACCACAGGAGCCCCCGCTACTGGGGCGGATCGTGATTGAACTCAGCCAACCGGAGATGGCCTCCAACTATGGCAACGATGCACCACCATCAACCCAGACCCTCAATCCAGCTGAGGACAGAGGCAAGGACAAAGCAAAGGCAGATGCCGACCCCATTGAACAACTACTGTGGGCAGTAGAGGCTTTGAAAGCTGGGGGAATGAATAAGCAGCAAATATCCGCAGTTATGTCAAAAGCTGTAGAGGACGCTTTCCCCACTCCGCCCGAGGGCAGTTCCAGTCGATCAGAGAATCGGGATAGGCCCTGTCATGCCAAGACAGTTCTTTCCGCTTCCAACCCTACATCTGGAAAGGATCAAAAACCCAAGGCCGCACCTGCCGATCCATTCGCCAGTGCATCTAGCAGGAGTGTTCAGGCTCCAAAGTACCTGCCCCGAGGGCGCAGGGCCTTCCATCCTCTTCACATGCCTTTGTCCAGGGCACTTCTGATCTTGGCCAAAAAGGGGCATCTTACACCCCTCGATCCTAGGCCACTCCCTAAACCCCTTCCAGCAGGCCATGATGCTACTCAGTACTGTGCGTACCATCAGCAGTCTGGCCATGCCACCGATAATTGCTTACGCCTCTGTCATGAGGTATAGGATTTGATTGACAACAAGGTTATCCTCCCACCTACCTCAGCAAAGTCCGTCGCCACTCAGTTGTTGGATTTTGAGGATACAGATACCGTGAGTATGTAATCAGAAGGTGAACAGCCTGCGGGCAGTGTTTGGTGCATTTTTGGATGTGGCGTTTGGCACGTATTTTTGAGCACCTGCTAACGCTAGCTTTGTAAATCCTAACTCAGGTGTCGAGTCAGTCTTTTGTTTTGTTTTGAGTCTGTCTCTCTGTATTGAGTCAGTCCTTTTGCTTACAAGGTCTGTCTTGTTGTAATGAGTCAGTCCAGGTGATTTCGGGGTTGTTGCCTCAAACACCGTTTTGTTTGGTAAACAGTTGTTTTTGCTTTTTGAGTTTGTTTCTACCGAGGAGCCAGTTATGCCAACAAATCTGAATGAAACAGATGTGGCTATCACGTTCCGTACTTGTTGCTATTTAAATCAACTACATCGGAGGATATGAGTGGAATGACAGCGTATACCGCCTGCTCTCTTGTGCCTTGGGCATTGTTATAATGACCTGAGCTTTTCATAAAAACCCTTTTCGAACACTGCGGTGATGAAAACGAAGAGGAAGTAATTCCTCGAGTTTTGTAAAATTTTGATCAGTTTGAGAGAAAGAGAGGCCTGCTAAGCTTTTAATGAATGAAATCATGCTTGTCAGCGTGAGTACTGAGAAGGACCTTGGCCTGATCCAGACTGGTTCCACACTATCTTCAACACGAGCGATGTGTCGCTTTCTTAAAAACTTTCAAAAACAAAATATTTTGTGCAAGTCTCGCGAAGACCTGTGTGGAACCGCTCTTGAGATGGTGCAGCCCAGGATCGCTCTCGGTCTCAAGTTTCAATTCATCTGTTACAAACTGGATCCGTTCGAAACGATCAGTGCCATGAAACGCCTGTGTGGCCCATTTCGAGGCAGCCCTCGAGCAGGAGGCACCAAAGTCAGATCAAGAGGATCAGATTCCACCCGGCGAGGTTCATTAGGCAACCGTGATGGATTCTTCCGCAAATCAACCATAGTCGCTCTCCTGGATACAGAGAGACTTCCATCTTGAAACCATTTGGCATGGGCTTGCTACACTTTTACCCTTTTGAGAGGCTCGCTGGGCCGAAAACCCGCAAAGGGCGGCCCAGGCAAAAGTTAGAGCAAAGAAAAGAAAAGAGAAAAAAAAAAAGAGAAAAAATACAAAAAAGAAGCAAAAAAAGAAGAGCAAAAAAAAAAAAGCAAAAAAAATATATATACAAAAAAGAGAAAAGGATGAAAATAAAAGAATGAAAAGAAAAGAAGAACAAAGCTAGCAAGGTCGAAAACCCACATTGGGCACCTTGGCAAAAGTTAGAGCCTAAACAGTGAAGGTTAAAATACCCGAGTGTACCTTAACCGGAACTACGTGAGGCTTGATTCCCATGTTTGGGATACGTAGGCAACTTTATCCTGAAGTCCAGCCCCCAACGCTTTCATAGCGTTTCAGTCCATGTCGTGGTTTTGATCGCCGGTATCTCCTTCAAAGCCAGTGTCTCCATCACAACGGCTGGAACTACGTGATCAACTTCCTTTTGAAGCCCGACCACCAATTCCTTCCAGGTGATTGTGTCCATATATTGATTCAGACCGTCATCGTCTCCCCCACGTCCAAAAGAGTGACGCACAGTATGCCGCGGCACCATCCAAACAAGGGGCAACTTTCCGTTGCCCTACGTCGCCAAAAGTTGCCCTAAGTTACCATTCAAACTAGGGGCAACTTTCTGTTGCCTTATTCCCCCCTCCAAGCAAGGGGCAATTTTCCATTGCCTCTGATCCGAGGTTGTGCATCCCGAGGGAAAGTTCCATGCTCGTCGAGCATCGTCTGTTTGCAAAAATAGTTTTTGAAAATTTTCACTGAGGTTGACTTATTTTCTCGAAAACTGTTTCATTTTCAAAATTGGACCATGTTTGGACCCCAAAAGGAGAATTTTCAGTGCTCACAGCTTGATTCACATGATTTTCAAATCAAAAATCGAACAAGTGTGTTTATCCAACTCTCATTTTGATCAAAACTGTTTTACGAAAAAAAAAATGGTCAAAATAACGAACCAGGGGCACAGTTGAGTCAGGTCTTCTGTCTTTCCCCCGTCAACGCACTCGCCAGAAAGGCACCCTATCTGCCAGAAGAAATAGCCGTGAGCTAATAGTGTTGGGCGTAAACCCGCGACTTCCTATTCATCTGTCATTCACCCCGGGGAGGGATGAAAAATGAGAGAATAAAGAATAGAGAGGTGTAAGTTGAGAGAAAAGTGAGGAAAAGGGTTTTTTGAGAGAAAAACCGAGCCCGAGGGCCGAGTGATGTGAGAATCACAAATCAGAAAGGGTGGGAATTAATACCCGGAGAAATTGGCTCCTCGAGATTTGAGGTCTTTTTGTAAACATGTCCGTGTGTCGTGTCTTTTGATTTATCGCTCTCGATCTTGGCTTTGAGTCTGTTCCGAGTGTGTCTCATTAGGTCAGGTCGTGTGCCTTTTGTTTCTTTGTTTGAGTCTGTCTCGTCGTGTTCTGTGGTAGGCACGATACCCCGGTTGAAAACCCATCTTCTTCCAAAAGGTAATCGCTTGTGCTCAGAATGCTGTGCCACTCTCTACATCCGTGCAAAGCAAGAGAAGGAAAGGGAAGATTTGGGACATCCGAGTGTGTTCCAACTGCAACCGCGTCAGCTTTGTGACCCGTCTTGTCAGAATTGGGGTTATTTGTTCAGGGTTTGCTGTGTGCAGAATGAACCGAATGCTGTGTTATGGGCTATATGCAGATCAATCCCTAGCAGATTAGTCCCCAGCAAAGTATGGGATGTGTACGCAGTTTTGAGCAGTGGTTTGTATGGGTTGTTTGCTGTTAGTTGGTTGGTTATCTGATCAGTACCATGCGAATGCTCAGGTTTCAGACAATAGATCAATATCATTTACATTTGAGGTGTAATATGATGCAATGCAATGCAGTATGAAAGGCGCGGAGATGTACAGATATAACACTCTTTTAGACAAAAAGTTTGTTTTATATATAATCTCTTCAAGTACAAAGTTTGGGGAAAACCAAAAATCTGCCTGTGGCAGTACATAGTACTCTATCTACTAAAAAGAGAAAAGTACAAGAAAAGAAATAAAAGAAATAGCAAAAGTCTGGATCAGCAGCATCATCAATGGCCTCGCGCCGGAGGATCTATCCTCGCCCTCTTCCTGGGCAGAAGCCCAGGAGCGTCGCCGGAAGTATCACTGTCTGAGCCCGAGCCCGAGCCCGAGCTGTCCCCGGCCTCCTCCTCAGACAAGTCCGCATCCGCCTCTGACTCGCCGTCACCCGGAACTGGAGCCCGCGAACTGCTCTCCATGTGAGCATGCCCCCCTCTGGTGCGAGGGAATATCCTGCCATCCCGAGAAGAAACGGGAGGTCCAGCTGGAGCGCCACCCACCGGAGGAGGTGGGAAAGGAGGCTGAAAAGTACAAGAGACAAAGGCATCAGTATACATGAAGCAGTTTATCGATCACGATGTATGAGTCTGCAGTATGAATGCCGTGGCGGTTTATTAGTGCGACGAATCAGGTATGAGTCTGAGTATGAATGCCGTGAGCGCTTTATCGCTGCGAGAATCAAGATATGAGTCTGAGTATGAATGCCGTGAGCAGTTAATCAATACAGAATGCAGTGTATGAATGCAGTGTATCAAGTGCCGTGAGGGCTGGGTATCCAGTGCTGTGTTATGCATCAGATTATGCGAAGCAGTTTGTGTATGGTTTGAAGCTATGATGGAAAGAGCATACCGGAAGGCCATAGAAGGCTAGGAACTCGAAGGTCCGCTGCAACATCCCCGTTATGGAGGCATTCATCTCTAGTAACTGCTGGGTGTATCCAGAAGACGCCTGCAAGGGAATCAGATGCATCAATATTCTGCGGAATATCAAAATAAACTGAAATGAAGTGACTATACAGAAATGCAGTAATACGTACCGGAGGCAAGTCGGAGATACCGACGAACTCATGACCAGCCGGGGAAGGAGCAAAAGGGATCTGGTAAGTCTCCCCACTCTGCCTTCAGATGTCGCATGGTAGGCGGCGGGCCACCGTCCCCTCCACCCCTGTCGCGGACTCGAGCCCTCCTCGGCGCTCCTCCTCCTACTCCTGCTCCAGCCGCTGGTGCCACAGGTCCTTCCCTCTTAGCTCGACGGCCACCACTCAGAGGCCGCATAATGAAGGTCCGGACGTACTCAGAATAGTCGCCCTCGCCTCTGAAACCGACCACCTCCCAGCCAAGGGTGTAGTCCGCCATCTGATCAGCAGTGAACCTCTCCGTGTCCCGCATATGCTCAAGAGGGTGCACCGGGACTATCTGCTCAGGTAAGCTCAGGGTCTGGCGCAAGAAGCGCTCGCCCAGGTACCAAGCCCGACAGACCGGGCCCTCCAGCAAAATCCGGTAGTGTGAGGTCTCGACGGCGCCGGCAAAACGATCCCTCATCACTGCAGGCAGTGTAGCCCACGGCTGCCAGGTGATCTGAAATTGAAATATAGTTTGTTACCTACTGGTATTGCAAATATACAGTGGAAAAGTGGAGCTTAAATGAACTACAAGAAATGAACTACAAGTAACACATACCTCGGCAGGGGTGATGGTGTCGAAGTAACGCCGGAAAAAGCTGAATGTGTCTCGGGGCCTCCGAGTGCACCTCCCATCGTAGCGGCGTGAGAAGGGAACGACCAGAGGAGTCTCCCTCTTCGGCACTGGCTCCAGCCTGGGAAAGTAGGCGTAAACCCACAACTGCAAAATAGATGTCGGTATGACCATCAGATAAAGCAGAATTCAGAATAAAGCAGAAATAGCAGAGCCGTGTGTTGTGCAGTGTATTGAGCAGAATGTACCGTGTGAACAGTGTACAGTCAGTGTAAAGCAGAGTATGTGTGTGCCGGGTGTACAGTATACAATCCGTGTGAAGCAGACTACAGTGTGTGCAGTGTGCAGAGTACAGAGAATGTAGAGCAGAAATGTAAAGCAGCAAAAGAAAACGTACCTCCCAAGCACGTTAGTAGCCCCCGAGCAACTGCCCGCTGCCACGGGAGACTGAGCTCATGTAGCCATAGAGAGTGGCCAGAGCGGCGCCGCCCCAGTCATAACGCAAAAGATCTCGGACATCCACCAGTGCACAGAGAAGGCAGAGAGGCACTGTGTTCGCATGGTCGGCGAAGAGAGTCGTCCCGAACAGAAACATCAAAAGCCACGTGCGTACCTATCCACGGCCTCCTGAGTCATCGGGGTTGCGTCAACAAGAAGGGGCTCCACCCGAAACTGTACCTCAAACCAAGAATAACGGACGGCGGGCGTAGGCGAGAGGCGAACGCTAGACCCGAACTGTTGCGTCCACTCATCCATAGCAATGATCGAAGGGATCGGATCACCCCTACCCGTCTTGCATTAAGCACCGAGAAGTCGAAAGGGGTCATCGTCATGTCCCCAGTCGCAGACAGGTGGAATGAATCGGTGGTGTCCCACCATCTCTCTGCCAAAGCGGCAAGAAGAGGCCTGCAGGCAGTGAGCCTAGAGAGTCCCCTGCAAAAGGAGCCGAAGCCCGCCTCATCGACGATGTGGCGAACCGCGTCTGGAAGCTCGCCGTACCACTGGCGAGCAGCAATGTTCCCATACCCGCGGACGGTATGGGAGTCTCCCTGTAATCAAAAACAGTAATTGCAAAGCAATATTCAAAATACAGTTTCAAGAAGCATACAGATGTGGTGCATGTATGTACATTTTTCAGATTCAAGCAGATATCGGGTCTGGCGAGACCTTAAACACGCGCGGTCTAGGAGACCTTAAATCCTCGGAAGGTGCAAGACCTTCGGTGCATTAAAGTGTGCACCTCATCGCATTTTGGCATGCATTCATTCGCGTTGTTTTGTGCACTCGCGTTATTTAACGCATCGCACTATCTTGTGCATTACATTTCGTTCGCGCTATTTTGCGCATCGCGCCGCTTGGCGCACCCTCATTGCACTTCATTTTCCATCCTTGAGGCACGCGTACCTCATTGCATTTCATTCTCCACTCCATGAGGTATGCGTGCCTCATGTTCATTTCATTTTGCATCTTGAGGTAAGTGTGCTTCACTTTGCATTTCATATTGCATTTCGCATACGTTTTGCATGCAGGGTCTGGCGAGACCTTAAACACGCGCGGTCTAGGAGACCTTAAATCCTCGGGAGGTGCAAGACCTTCGGTGCGGTAAGGTGTGCACCTAATCGCATTTGGCATGCATTCATTCACACTGTTTTGTGCACTCGCGTTATCTAAACGCATCCCCACACCGGTCCGGCGAGACCTTAAACATGTATGGTCTGGCAAGACCTTAAACCCGCTCATTCGCATTGTCATGCATCTCAAAAGCAGCGCGTTGACGCGCATTTCAAAAAAAAAAAAAACAACATGCATTGTCATGCATACATTTTGCATTACGGTCTAGGAGACCTTAAATCCTCTGAAGGTGCAATTCCTTTGGTGTTTGACGTGCCCGAACGACTTTCGGTGGTCTGGTAAAGCCACTTACCTGTCTATGCTCGCGGTGAGTTCCTAGAAGACCAACTGGGACGGTGAAGACTAGAGTTCGAACGGCTTGTGCCTAGAACACAAAGGTTCGGAATTTCCGAGACTAAAGTCTGGTTTAAATACCCAGGGAGATGTACCCTCGGCTTGAAATCTGTATGGAAGCCCCATAGGTTGAGGCGGCGTGTGTACGCCTTAATTCTGGATACTGAACCAACCTAGTATATCGCCCGGTTGGTAAGATAGGGAAAGCTGCAATCATAGTCGTTGCATGCACATGTCATGCATCATTGTAAATACCGCATTTGTCATGCATCATCATAGGTAGAGCATATGTCATGCATTTTCTGTAAATGTCCATTGCATTTTAGTTGCATGCATTCACTGCATCTCCTTCCATTTATGGCTTGCGTCTTTCCAGGTTGAGCTTGGCCTGGTATATGCCTTTACTTTTCACGTCGAAGCACAGTTCTTGTGTACGCGCCTATTCCTTGACGAGCTCGGTTTGAGGGTTGCGGCGCATTTTCTGTGTTAGACATGGTTTGTATGCATACATGCCTTTCCTAGGCAAGATTTGGTTTGGCCCGCGTGCCATATCCATTACATTTTAGTTGCATGCATCCACTGCATCTCCTTCCATCTATGGCTCGTGCCTTTCCAGGTTGAGCTTGGTCTGGTATGTGCCCTTACTTTTCACGTTGAAGCACAGTTCTTGTGTACGCGCCTATTCCTTGACGAGCTTGGTTTGAGGGTTGCGGCACATTTTCTGTGTTAGACATGGTTGGTACGTGTACATGCCTTTTCTAGGCAAGATTTGGTTTGGCCCGCGTGCCATATCCATTGTATCCATTTCCATTCCATTATAATTGTTGCGTCTGGCATTAGGATCATTATTCTTTCCTCAGCGGGTCGCCACCCCACTTATGTCATTCCACCCAATACTTGTTCTTGTGTCTGTCTACATTACTCATAGTTCTGTGTGCGCTCGCGCCTTGAGGGCTTCGACACCTTTTCTATGGTAGACAGACTTGTTACCTCCATCAATCTATTTGACATTTGTGTGGTTTCGAACCGCTCATGACTGAATCATGATTCAATTGCCCTGCATGTAGTTTACATGTAGTTTCAATTGCATTGCATTTTCATTTGCATTATTCATACATAGTTTTGTATATATTGCATATCATTCAGCATTCGCATGGCATGACATGCATATTGCTAACAATATTGTACCTGTTAAGTTTGCTTTCTTTGCAGGCACGATATTGTATGTACGGCTCATTTACCGCCGGTGGAACCGGACGAGTCGCGCAGGTATTGTATTCCTCCGAGTGAGACGTGTCGAGAATTGCATAATTCTCTTGCATCCTTTCTGCATTGTAGTGTAGTTTGGCGTATGCTAGCTTATAACTGTCGCATGCGTGCTTCATTACAGCTTTCTTTGCATGATCATAAGTTATGCTCGGCCTTTTGCATTGTTCTGCATCTTGCCCCCGCCTACGGGCGCATACCTTATCTGTGGCACATGTGCCTCCCTTCTGAACTACGCTGGTTTGATTCCTTAAGGGATACGTAGGCAGCTTGCGAGTTCAACCATTTGCGCTTTGTATGTTTGTCCAAGTCTTCGGCCTTGTCAAAAATGGGTTGTCTCTGGGCTTTGACATTCACTCCCGTCATTATTATGACTTTCGAGTTCTGTCAAAGAGGGGCAACTGTAGACACCCCATTTTTGACCGCCCTCAAGACTTGGATGTCACCGCTTGAACACACGGTGATTATCCATGTTTGTGTTCGTTTGGAGTTCCCGGAGTTCTCGGCTCGCGAGCATCGCCTCAGGACCTCCGAACTCGACCGTTTTGTGTCTGGTTTTGTACCAAACACTTGTGCTTTGCCTTGGAGGGGCAGGGAATGCCTTGTGAGGCATCCCCACACACCACCGGCACTGGCTAGAGGCCACCGGCCGTTTGGTGTTGCCATCGGCACTATATTGTGCCGGTCGGCACTCTTTTGGGCAAAATGACCATTTTGCCCTGCCGACTCTTATACAGCTGCTTTCTGAGATATTTTCAGACAGCTGTATGCATTTTGTTTCCCCTCCATACACGTGTACGGAGGGATGAGCCCTTTGGTGGCTTAGCTTGTAAGCTTTGCTTGCCTATAAGAGAGAAGCTTCTTCTCTTGGCTCAAGGGTTGGAGGGGTTAGAGGATCTTAACATTTTTAGACAGACCAAGCTCTGGTTTTTCGGGTTAGAATAGATGCATCTAGGTGTTTTAGTTCACATTATTGCACTAAAACACCTAGTCTTCCACCTTTCCTTGGTGTTCTCGAAAATCAGAGCTTATTCTTGAAGTTCTTGGCTGGTTTTGAGTCCAAAGAAGCCACAACATCAAGCTTTGTGAAGAGGTCTACAAGGGTGAGACACTAACTCTCTTTTTTTTACCCCATTCTTGCACCCTCCTTTTACATAGCTTAGAACTGTTTTTGTGCTTAGTGATTGGCATATAAAAGTTCTGATTTTTGACCCTCTTTATTGTTTATTAAGAGTGTTTTGCACTTTGGGGAGGTTTGACCACCTTTAGGCCTTAAAAGGCCCCATTTTGGGCCATTTTGTGAGAGATCCGAGACTTGTGTGCTTGGGCCTCTCCACCACTGAAATCTTGAGGGATTTCAGTGGTGGAGATGGTGCCTTAAAGTCTCTAAGAGAAGGGGGTCACCCCCTCTCCTTGATGTCCTTGAAAAGGGCAAGTTTTGCTTCCTTATGGAGTTTCATGCTTGAGTGTGTATTGAGCATGTTTGACTTGTTTTTCATGCTTATATTGCCATGTTATAACATGTTTCTAAGTTGGTTTTGGTCTCTTATGCATGCTTAGCATAGTTATCATGTAATGCCTCTTATTGCCTTAACATGCCTAGGTTGTGTGCCTTCATTTCTAGCATGTTTTAGGCCTAGATTCATGAAGCTTGTATGCTTATTTTGTCATGTTTTAGCTCTGTCCAAAGTTGTTTTGGTCGATCTTAGCTTGCATCTCATAGCTCCTTTGTATTTGGCTTGTTGGCCTTAAGAGCATGAATGTGTAGTATGCCATGCTTGCACTATTTTCAATGGTTTGAAACCATCTAACATGCCATT
Organism: Camellia lanceoleosa; assembly: GCA_025200525.1. Taxonomy (NCBI): domain Eukaryota; kingdom Viridiplantae; phylum Streptophyta; class Magnoliopsida; order Ericales; family Theaceae; genus Camellia; species Camellia lanceoleosa. The sequence continues at coordinate 154,424,676 of CM045766.1, read as the reverse complement.
TTCAGACCTTATGATGTGCTTGTTTGATCACCTTGCATGCCTCTTTAATGCTTTAAAAGCATGTGTTGAATGCTCCATGTATTGGTCATGTTGCATGCCTTTGTGCTTGAGCCTCTTAGATGCCATCTAGGTGCCCCTTAGGCCTTGTTTAGGTCTTCTTGTAACCTGTTTCGAGTCCCCTTAGCCTTGTGAGGCTTGGTAGACTTGGCCTTGGTTTAAGCCTTCGTGGCTTGTTTTAAGTACTTGAACCTTTTGTTGCATATTTGGCTTGCTTGGTTGCATGATTTGGCATCATGTTTTGTGTGATTTTCAGAGCTTGATATGCATGCTAGTAATCCATGCTTAACTCACTTCAAGTGTGCTTGAACGTTGTTAATTATGCTTAAGTGTTGGTGCCTTAACATGTGTATGTGTGCATGCGTGTTTGACCCTCATAACTTAGCATTTTGGCCACTGATTTAGGACTATTTGAGTTGCCTAATTCATGTATAAGACCATCCTTCCATTGGTTTGCATGCTTACCTTGCATGCTTGCTTGAACCCTTTGCATGAACATATTGCATAGTCCATGTTGCATGCCTAGTTGACATGTCTAGGGTTGCATTTGTATTATGCATGTTTGGCCTCTTGAAGTGAAGTATGATGGAGGTTGAGCACCCTTGTTTGCTTGTTTGCATTGCATGCATTTGAAATCAAAGTTGCATTCTTGGTTCTTAGGGCCATCATGCATAGAAATGCGCGATTGGTGGTCCGGGAATCGAGGCACATGCCCCTTTGAGTCAATAACATGATAAGGGGTGTGTGTAGTGCATAAATACCTTGAATTACACTGCCATGCATGTTGTTGTCCTCTGCTGCTGTGGGTTGTAGGTTCTGCAGGTTTTAAGTGCCGGCCGGCACTATTTAGTGCCGACCGGCAGTCAATTTCCAGCCGATAACTTCATTTAGTGCCGGTGGCCTCTTTCTTCAGCCGGTGGTGCTCTACCCCAGCCGGTGGTACTCCCCAGTGCCCTGAGAGGCACTCCTGGAACTTTGGCAATTTTCAGGGGAGGATAGCAGGGGAAACAGAGGCACACTTGCATGACGGTGCAATTCCGAGCGAGTCCCGGGCGCGCGACGCATTTGGGCCCTCCTCCCGAGGCATTTACTGCTTTAATTAGATTAATTATTTGTTTAATTAATTTGTTGGATTGTAATAATTAATTAGCTTGCGTAGTTAATTATTTGTATTATTATTTTGGTCCCACCGTGTGAGGGCAAATTTGTAATAAGTGTGCGTGAGTGGGTGTATGTCTTCCAAACCCCCATTTCTTTCTATCCCTTTTATTTACCCGCTTTCGATGGTAGATTAGGGCATACTTATTTTAGCATACCTTATGCAATGCATGCGTGCATTCATGCATTTGTTTACATACATCGGGCTCGGTACATCATACAAACTGCATCGTACTTTCAATTCCAAATTGAATACGTGATAGTTGTTGCATCTCATGTGCCATGTTTAGGGTTAGCCGAGCCTGTTTAGATTACACCCCTGTATGTGATGCATTAGCCATTTAACATGAACTAGGTCATGCATGTTTGCTAACTAGTTTATTGTTTTGGCACGGAGTACGATGTAAGTATTTTACGCTTTAGCATGTCGCATGCGTGTGAATGTTAAACATGACAGTATGTCTGCCATGCGGCTAAGTGCTTATGTGATAAACTGCTTGAATGCCTATGGGTGGAGGTTGGATTGCGTGAGTTGGGACAACTCATTGAAATCCGTATTTTAGCCTACTTGCGAGTAGCAAAAAAAAACAACACGTTTTTCGAGACAAAACGGATATGCAATGTTTATTTCCAAAATAGGCAATCTAGTCTATACTTGTTTGCTATGCGCATAACATAGTAATTCTAGGCTAATAATTGGAGTAAGAACATGTAATGTTTTCAAAAATGGATATCACGGTTAGTAGAGGCCGGTCTTCGGACCGGGCGAAAGGGGGTGCTCATAGCTGACCTTCCCCGATCGTACCCAAGCTCCCGAGCCAAGACCACTTTGGTGATGACGGACACGTGGCCTTCGGCACCGAGTCAGGGTTTCCTAAATTTCCCATTTTAAAAATATTTAGGTGGCGACTCTGTAATCTGGCAAAGCAGTCCATGTTTGGCACTTCTTTTCAAAAATCTGTTTTCTCAAACGATTTGCCAGAGTTGGACTCTTTGGTTCAGATTGAGAACCGCAACAAACAAAAAAGGAGTCCGAACTGTTAGAGTGAAGCCCACGGGCGACGTCTACAAGTATCAAAGCCCTTCATGGGCATAACTACAAAAGGAAACGGAAGCCTATGATCGTCGACCTCTATATCACAACCCCTACATTCGTGTTTCAAAATCAACTCACCCCCAATAGGCGACACGACACATATAGGAGATGCTAATAGTGCTAACTCCAACTCCAACATAGATACAAATGCAGCAGATACAAAAGAATGAGATGCACCCGTATCAATCAATACACTAGCAACCGAGTTGCAAAACAGAAAGGTACCTCTCACTACTGATGGAGCCGGTACTAGGTCCTGTCTTGATAACGACATACATGCGCCTCGATCCACACTGCTCACCTCTAGGAGCAAACGATCGATGCAATTTGGGAAAGGCAAGCTCCCAGGTTGGCCCTCGAGGCTTGCATAGACTGAACTGGCTGATAACTCTACGTCTGCCTAGAACCAGACGCTCCCGAAGTGGCACTCAACTGTGGGCAAAACCTCTTCAGGTGCCCAGGCTGTCCACACTGATAGCAAGACAAAGGCTGGCCCCTGCCCTGACTCTGGCCCTGAGGTCTAGCTGAAGAGGAAGCAGCTCGCTGACCCCCTCCCTTTTGCGGGCAAACCGAAGACCCAGCTGGCCACATGCAAAACAAGTCAAACCTCCCTAACTACCTCTCCCGGAGCCTGCACTTGGTACCGGAAAAGTCGATCTAGCCAAACCACCTTGAGACTGCTGGGGGTTAAAACCCTTCTGTCTCCTGCCATCACCCTGGCCCTCTTGGCTCCTCTTGGAACCTTGCTGCTTCTCATCATCCTCCTCCTGCATCATAATTTCCATATGAGCAGCCGCATCCACCAGATGTCTATACTCTCGGATGTAAGACCCACCAACTCTCAACTTGAGGCCCCGCCTCAACTTCCACTCAAACTCATAGCAACGGCGTTCCTCGGACGCCACTAGCTCAAGTGCAAACCTAGACAAGCTAGTAAAAGTAGCCTCAAATTCGGCCACTGACAAACCCTGCTGCTTAAGTTGGCTAAACTGATCCCTCAGCTTCTCCCTAGCAGCTGCAGATAAAAACCTCCCTTGGAAAGCCTCTACAAAAGCCCCCCATGCACCACCAACACGGGCCTTCTCATACTTCCACCATTGACCCGCATCTCCCTTCAGCTGGAAGGATGCCAAGGTCACCTTTACAGTCCCATCCTCGATGCCAAGCATCTCGAATGTCTTCTCCATTTGTTCCAACCACTCGTCAGCCTTAAGTGGCTCTTTCGGATCCCCAATAAATTCGTCCGGGTTAGACCGGAAAAATTCCCTCTTGAAGAAAGAAGGCCCTGCCTCTGCAACCTGATGCTCAGCTTTGAGAATACCCAAAGCTCTCGCCATCTCTCGGGCCAAGGTACCCATAGCCTGCTGACCCACTGGCTCGGCCACGTTGGCCTGACCAACTCCCTCCTGCACTGCCGGAATGTCATCCGGTAATGGCACCTCCTGCCTCCTAGGCCTACCACGCATACCACCTCGTCCTGACATCCTATTAAAGATAACAAAGACGTTAGCACATTCATAAATGTGCTGAAACTAAACACCCGCGTCCTAATGCATGGACAACTGTAATTCACTCCACGTAAGCACATAAACACATAAGCACTTACGAATTTCATTCCCGGATAATGACAGTCTCAAGGCGTTACTAAAGTTCCGGTTAGAAACAGTATTGATCAAGTGCTTTTCCAACAAGGCTCACAGGAACCCAAGGATCCAATCAATATCCTAGCAATCAAATCCCATACCCAAATAATCACATAAACATGCTATCACAAAAACACATTACATTACACTTAAGTCTCTAACAAGCGAGACAAACCCATTGTGATACTAATCACTTCCCACGTACCCGAAGTATTCGAACCCGGTACGCTCTGATACCAAGTTGTAACGCCCTCAAAACAATGCATAAATCCCGTCATATTAGACAGGCAATAACATAAAGAAATCAACACCTTTTCATTCATCAGAGTAATTCTTACAACGGTATTACATGTTAACAACAAAAGCAAGTGCCCTATAGGCTTACAGCTTTCCAAGTTAACACTTGGTTTCACAAAAGAAGAGTACTAACTCTATACAAAATAAACCTGTGGCTTGATGTACATGTAATACAACAAAATAATCAAAAGAAGAGTCTTCAACTCCCACATCCATCCAAGCTATGTCCTTGGAGGTGGCATGCTACCTGTACCTGAAAATGATGTCCCATATAGGGTGAGCCAACGCCCAGTAGAGATATGCTAAACACAATATGAGCAATAACTAAGACATCAGCAATTGATAAATGTTTAACTCACAAAGATCAATTTATAACTCCATTTCCATTACATGACAACCGTGTCCATGTTTCATCTCATTTTCCATTTCTTATACAGTCCTCAATTCACAGTAGCGGCTCAGAACCTGGCCAATAACTTACATGAGACAGTGACTCATATTAAACATTTCCCGTTCTACATTAGATAAGCGTACTAGCTATATTAACATCCCAACAGATAAGTATACAAGCTGTATCTACATTTCAACAGATAAGCATATGAGCTATATCACACTTCCATAGATATGCATATGAGCTATATTAACACATTAACTGACAAGCATATGAGCTGTATTAGTGGAGTCCATCCCCTATCTCCTCCCAAACATCATCCGGTTTAGAGGTGCATCCTCCATCTTCCCCTAAACCGTGGAGTACATCCCCTATCTCCTCCTCCTCCCACACACACAATGTATATACATATAAGTCATATACACAATCAATCAATACATAACGTTAATGTATTCTATCAACCGCCATACTCCATGACGTACCCAACTGATTAGTTTTAGTTTGCCTAATCATCATGCATTATCTACAACAATCAAAGCTACCCTCCACCGGTAGCCCAAGCAATTATTTCTAAACAGATAAACAAAACTCCAAGAGATAAAATATCAATGTTTTCTAAAGTGAGTGATTAACAAATCAAACTCCACCATTTCACCATATAATGAGCCAGTTGCAGTATTTATAACTCATTTCCATAAATCCATACCCTTTCCAAATTAATTATGCCAATTAATATATATACAAATTAGGGCATTCCTCTCCATTTTTCCAATAACGACCCAATGGTCTACGTTTTATCAACCACCGACAATACCACTATTTGAAACCCAAAATACACATTTTGGAATCCAAAATAACAAAACCTCTTTTATACACTTTAAAACTCTAGAGCTCAAAATCAAGCCATTTTACGAAATGCCCAATAATCTATGTCAAAACCCATAATAGTGAGTAGGAACCCCTACCTCAAAAGATGACACCCAAAGGAGAAGATGACGAAAACAAAGTTGCTCCAAATCATAAGTTTTACGGAACAAAAGGTAGCCCTCGACGATCAACAACTTTTTTGTAAAGGCCAAAGATGAGCAAATCACTCATACTAGATCAATACCTAGAGAGAAGGTAGAGTTCTAGAGTGAGAAGCTCAACAATGGTGTTTTTGGAAAAGTATGAGAGAGAAGAGAATGTGAAAAAGTGATTTAAAATGTCAAAACACGGAGCTTTAACCTAGTCGCCCCGCTCGAGCGGCCAATCCCCCGCTCGAGCGTCGGATGCACACTTCCAGTACCTTTGCAGACCGGTTCCCCGCTCGAGCGACCAACTCCCCGCTCGAGCGACACAGACAAACTCCCGCTCGAGCGGCTAATTCCCCGCTCGAGCGTCCAACACTACACAGGAAATACTAGATGAGTGTATTCTCCGCTCGAGCGCCCAAATCCCCGCTCGAGCGGACAAGCCAAAATCTAGGCAACTAGACTTGGTTCCTAAGCTCAACCAACCTATTCCAAACCTTCCCTACACAACCCAAGACTCAAATGTAGAGAGAGAAAGGGCGTAAACAAGATATACACAACAACCAATTCCACGGAGTCTAAGTCCGGATACAACAAATAAAGTAAAGGGAAACTGGGACCGCTATACCACATCCCAATATAGCATTTCTATTTTGATTCCTAATGAGGTGGAAAATGAAGAGAATAAAGAGAGATAGAAAGAGGAGTGTGGCTCAGCCTTCACATGGTCCATTCTACGTCATTAGAAGTGAATTAGGAGTGCCAAATTAATGGTCCCAAGCATTTTTTTTTTATAAAAATAATGTAATAATGGTAACAATAATGTTAGAAACATAAAAACCAAACATAAAATGTGATCCAACCCTTAAGGGGTGAGTCCCACACATGTAGATTCCACCTTTTGTGAGAAGATTGTGTCACATGGACTTACCCTAATGCTAATATTATCAATGTAAATGAAGAGAGACTTCTTTCCAAAAGGACAGATGGTGATTCTTTTATAATACGACACATATACTCACTTTCATTTCTTGGAAAATGGACCAATTAATTGTTTGCTTAATAAATTGCTTAAATTTAGAAGATTTGGTAGAAAACTTGGTATCGTTAGCATTACCCGATTTGGAAAGCAGATAGCTTTATTTGTCATAATCTAAAAAGGTCAAAAAGTCACTATCCTATTTAAGTCATATCATCTTATTTAAATCACATCACATCTCTACCACATCATTTTAAATCCAACCTATACTCAACCTATACTTCATAAAAAGTCAAAAAATGCACTTATTTAGATCATCTCAAACCACTCATTAACTTTTTTAAATGCTCACAATTAATTATATTTAGGTATCGTTTGACAACATTACTTTTTAGCCTAAAAGTCAAAAGGTTATTGAAAAAATCAAAAAGCCAACAATTTATATAAAAAAGTCAAAGATTCTCTTTTTCTCTTTACTTTTTGCACATCTTTTCATAAAAAATAAAAAGTCATCCCAGACATACTAGATTTTTTTTTTTTACATCATATTTTCACTAAAAAATAAAAAAATTACCAAAAACAGTCTGTTCCCAAACGAGGCCTTAGTGAAGTGTAAATGCAAATACATTTACTCAACACACAGACAAGTACTATTTATACACACATAGGCAAGAGGGAAACAACAACAACAACTCAAAATACTTGTTTAGTTTGTAGAATGAGGCATAGCATATGATGATGATGATGATGATGATGAGCCATGATTCTCTTCTTCCTACCCTCTTATCACTTTCTTTGCTCACATCATCATGTTGTTGTTGCAGACAACAGAAGCTTTTAGGTTCATATAACCAGGGAAGTCCCAGACAATCCAGGCCCATTGAAGATTCATTGCAAATCGAGAGACAACGATCTGGGGGAGCAATTGGTGAACAACGGTCAAGACTTCATTTGGAGTTTTAAGGAAAATTTATTCGGAACTACTCTCTTCTTCTGTGGGTTTGGCTGGAATGGCAAAATTCAAAGCTTTGATGTTTTCTCCGATACCTTGGATGAATAGGGTCATCGACCACAGGAGTCGTGGCTTTGTGTCTGGATAGTGAGACCAGATGGTTTCTATTTAGGAAATGGTGATCCAAATAATTATACAAAATTGTATTACTGGCTCAATCCTGTGCACTAGCTAAGCTAACAAGCTTTGTATTTTGGGGGTTGTTCTTGCGATGATTGAACCATCATGTAGAAAACCGACATAAATAAGAAAAGAACACACACCTTTCGAAATAGTTAATTGTGCTTTAATTTATTTTAGAAAAATGATTGAGAGCTCTAATAAAGCATCTTTAATTGGAGTAGACCCTACTGTTATTGTTATTTATTTTTATTCTCTACTACATCATTAGAGCTTAATTAAAGTTTCAAAATTAAAGGAATGTATCAGTGCTCTTTATTTTATTGCAAGTCGGACTGTTGGATGCACTTTATATAAACTTTTTATAAAGAATAATGTTATATGTATCAATTAGTATATTAATAGATGATGTGATATTATTTTAGAGGTTTTGAATATTTGTAATTTATATAATAAATGGAGTCAGTAATAATGTCATAACACTAGTTGGTGAATTTGGGGTGACTTTTGAACTTATATCAAAAAGTTAAAATTTTCATTTTCTCTCTACTTTTTGTACATCTTTTCGTAAAAAGTTAAAAAGTCATCCTAAACATACTAATTTTTTTACCTTATATTTTAGCTGAAAAATTAAAAAATTATTAAAATAGTCTGTTCCCAAACGAGGCAATAGTAAGTAAAAGAGGACTTTATTTTAGGGGTGAGTATGGTCCGGATTGGGATAAAACTAGGACCAATCCGTTATCTACGGTTCTTAAAAAATTGTAACCAATCCAATCCGTTTAAATCATGGAACCAATCCGAACCAATCCATTTAAATACGGATTGGATCAGTTTAGGACCACGGATTCACATAATTAAATAACAAAAAATATATATATATATAACACTTTAATTTTATAAAAAATATAAACATAGCGCTGTATTAGTTTCACAATAGCAACATATTTTTCTATAATAGCGACATACTGTTCTAAAATTTAAACAACCATAAGAAAACTGGTTTCACTATAAGTATTCAAACCATTACAAATTAAAACTAAAAACCAACAAACAAAAGTAATAAAAGAAGATATTATACGGGTTTAGGTTTGAATTTAGATTTTATATAAAATTAAGAGAAGATACTATGGGGGAGGATGTATAATAAAAATATAAACTATTTGTATACGGTCCGGATCGGTTCCAATCCGGAACTGTGGGGTTCAATCCGGAACCAATCCGTAGACTACGGATTTTTAATTCTTCAATCCGGAACCGAACCACGGATTTAAAAAACCAATCCAAACCTATCAGATTGAACTGGACTGGATCAGATTAAGGGCACAACAGCCACTGCTGTGCAGTAAAATGGGCCCATTTCGATAATTCGAACCATTCATATTTTAGAATACATCGTATAACATATCTGTAAAAAATCAAGTTAATCGCATATCGTTTATCTATTCATCCACTCACATTTGTATTCATTTTAATACTTTAAATCATAATAATTATTTATTTTTGTAGATACAAATGTGAGTGGATGAATGGGTAAACGATATCCGATTAATTTGATTTTTTGCAGACAAGTTCTACTTGATATATTCTAAAATGTGAACGGTTCGAATTATCGAAATGGGTCCCAAAATGGGTTCATTTCACTGCAAGGGGGGCACAGTAGCCACTTCAAACCCCTACTTGTACACTAGTTAGTACACTAATTGGTACATGAAGTACCACCGTTTTATAAATTTTATTTTATTTTTCACATTTTAGACTTTTTAGAATTTATTAGACTGAAATAGTGTAAATAAATTAAATATATATATATATTATTTAAAATTGGGGTGGGGTGCTTTTGAATTTTTTTTTTTTTTGGGACAAATTACAACTTTGTACCTTTGTATTTTTTTTTAGAACTAAAGCTTCATTTGGGAACAGGTTTTTTTAGTAACTTTTTAACTTTTGGCTAAAATACGATGTTAAAAAATTAGTATGTTTGGAATGATTTTTTAGTTTTTTACAAAAAGATATGCAAAAAGCAGAGATAAAAGGGAACCTTTGATTTTTTTGTATAAGTTATTCACTTTTTGATTTTTTTGATATCTTTTTGACTAAAATCACCATTTGCCAAATAAGGCCTAAGTATCCTTGTACTTTACACTAAGTCTTTTGCTCCTTGAACTTTTGGTTGTCTTAGTTAATTTTTTACATTTCGAGTCAAGTTACAATTAGATTTAGTTGAATAATATTGTTTCAAAAATTGACGAAAAAATTAAACTGTAAGGGTTGAAGTGAGATTTTAACAAAAGCGCAAGAATGCTAAAAATTAAAATGGAATTTTGACAAAAAGTACAAGGGTCTATTAGTTTTTGAAACAGTATTATGTAAATAGAGCAAATTGCTACTTAACTCAAAATCTAAGAATTGAATGAGACAATTAAAAAATCAAGGGGTAAACTGAGATTAGATGTAAAATATACAGGTGCAAAGTATAATTTGTCCCAAATTTTTTAAAGTAGAAAAAGCTATGAGATTTATCAAATTAAGCAAAGGAAAATTCTAGGGTTTTTTTTTATTGATAAATCTCATTTAAAGGTGCTCTAACCCCATAAGTCCACCAAGGCAAATTATAACCTAGTTAGTCTCATGTATTTATATTTTTATTCCATGAGATTCTTTTTTCCTGATTTATATTATTTGTTAGAATATTATACCCTTATGTCTATTGTTGATATGTTCTACATAGAAAAATGATATACACATTTCCTTTTTGTTGTTACCTGTAACGCTCCAAATTTTTAGCCCAAATGATAATACAACAATCACGGCTCTTTCAAAGAAAATCGAATATAAATCTCCAAAATTACATTTCATTATACAGTAGCTCTTCATGCAACAATACATTAATCCAACAACAAGTAAATAAACAAATAAATACTCCCAAGGGGTTTACAAGTTTCCAAGGCTTGAGCCTGGTTACACAGAATGGTTATTCAAATCCACACACATACAGCCCTTGGCTTACACACAGAGTCATAGCAAAATGAGAATCTTGTACTCTTAACACACATTTCATCACCTCTAGTTAGGCGGCATTACCACATCTTTTCCTGCACAAAAATCCCGTAGGGTGAGAATAAAGTCCAGTAGGAAATCCTTAACAAAGTATATACATTTTGTACAAGTCTCAAGAGATGAAATGCACATGTCATGCTATGCCCTTTTGAAAGAAAATCACATCTTCATCTTTGAAAACCATCATGCTCAATGATGTCATGCAATTTCAGTTCTTCAAAACTTAACAATTCATTTCAAGAGCGATAAATACGACTCTGGTAATCCCTAGGTTGGTGTCTGCAAGTAGACTATACAAATACTACCAATTTGTCATTTTTACCAGCATTGACTGGAAGGCTCGACATGTCACGACCCCAAACCGCCCCTAGAAGAGTGGTGCCATGATGGCCAGTAACCCGTGGTTACCGAAGATCAACTTACAAAGGTCAAACACAATCAGAGTATAATACATGGGGCTCACAAATGAGGAAGCAATAAATCAAAATACAAGTGGTCCATAAGAGCTGTGCATAGTTCAAATGGAATGACATGTACAATATGGTTCCTCAACCAGTCCGAAATAAACAAAATAAAAGTTACATCTTGATCAAAAGGCTTCTCAGCCGACATGTACAAAATACAATGAATACAAGCCAAGAAGCATAATCTTCAAGATTGCCGACGTAAATACAAAACAAAGCCGACATAAATATGAGACAAGCCGTCATGACAAGAATCCAAAACAGGCTTGCAAAACACATCTAGGCATCGCCGCCGTCCTGCTTATCACCTACATATATATATAGAGAGGGTGAGCTTGGGTACTCAGTGAATGGTACTAGTAATAAAGGTTTTGCATGAATATAGCCGAAGTCCTTTCAGAACAAAACAAGCCAAAACCATACAAATATTAGCCGAGGTCCTTTCTGAACAAAACATATCAAATTTCTTATCAAATCAAGGGATGAACCGTATTCATCTATCAAGTCTTACAAGTCTCAAGGGATGCTTACCGGCATCGGCAAAACACAAATCAGGCTTTCCAAACAAACAAATCCACGCGGTAAACCGTCAGTGGCAAAACAAAGACGAGATGATCCGTAATTGATTAGTCAAGGTACTGCGAAAGTTTATAGTCCTCCAGCACAAGGGACTTGTGTTACTTAAGCCCGTAGCTCTTTTTAACATGATGGTCTTGTGTTACTTAGGCCCGTAGCCCGCTTTAACACGATAGTCTTTACAAGAAAGGACCGTATCCTTTTATACTTAGTGCTGTAAAAGTTTAGAGTCCTCCAGCACAAGGGACTTTTCAAAGATGACATCCAACAAGGCTTATACTTGATACATCAAAATAGGGCAATCATTCATGCTTAACAAATACTTTTCAAAACAAAGCAAAGCAAAGCTCATCAAAACTTGATAACATAGCTTTATTAAAAATACCACTCACCTAGATCTTCTCGGGTGTAGGATCAAAGCAAAGGTCAAAGTCCTACAATTACATGGCAAATCACATTTTCAAAACAAGCTTTACATGCACGCAATGATCTCGGCATTCTCACCAGATCCAACTCAATAACAAAGCAAAACATGCTGGGAGTTCAAAAACATGGACCTGGGTACCCATGCAAGAAGATCATGCAAGAACAAACACAAAACATGATTCTTGTTCCAAACTTTCGGATCAAAACGAGACTTTTCTTCAAAAACACATGAACATTATTTTCTCTTCAAAAACCAACTTCAAATCAATGCATGGCGTGCAAAACGAATTCAATCATGCAATGCAACTTGATAACCAATAAGAATAACTAGAGCAAAGCAAGAATCTAACCTCAAAACTCAAATCTAATGGTTTGATCCTCCAAGTTCAAGCTTGGAACTCTACTCCTCTCTCTAAAACTCTTTCTTCTTCCTCTAGAGCTTCTCTCTCTAAAAACAAAGATTTGAGACAAAAATGATTTGTTTCTAGGTCTGCCGGCTGTCTTAACACTCAGCTCGGACACGTGGCACTACCGGGTTGGTTCAACTCAAAAGTGACTGATTGACAAGACAAGTCTATGACAAAGCGTATCCAATAAGCTAAGGCAAGACACATCGGCAATCAAAGACATCGGCTAAAGACAAAGCTTCTGCAATAGGGTAACAAAGACATCGACTAGGGAGGAGGACACTTGACTAAGCTGTGCCACACCTCGGTTCAGGCCATACCTACCCAAGGACGAAGATCACTAAGTGCAAAACACCTCGGCCTCAAAAGCGACATCTCGGCTACATGCCAGGGTGGAGATGGAGGTCAACCAAGTGGTCCAAATGGTTCTAAGTACAAAGGTTCAAAGGTGAACTAAGCTCAAGATGACCTCGGCCACACACCAAGCAAGGAACAAAATCATGCAAGCAATGCCTAAGCAAAACAAGGCAAGTCTCAAACAAACAAGACAAGGCAAAACTTTGCAAAACAGCATAGCAAGACAAGATCGTACATGAATGTATGCAAATATGACTAAATCAAAGTGAGGGTTGTTACACGACACCTATAATTTGTCATTTTTACCAGTATTAACTGGAAGGCTCGACACCTATTCAATTTCATCTACACCACCTGTCAAGACTTACCACCGTATTTATCCCAAAACTAATTCATGGAAACTTGTTTCTCAACATTCTTTTCTTAATGCAAGTTTTCAAATCAACTTTCAAAGTTTAATGTAATTAAATGAATTGATATGCCAATAACACAAGATGAATATCAATACTTTTATTCCAATTCATCATCTAAGGAATAACACAATTCCCTTTTCTCAAGTATCCTCAACAATTAGTCATTTCAAGACTATTTCAACATTTCGAATAATAATTTTCAAAATGAACAACAATTCTGATATTCATTCATCATTTATATAAATATAAATAAGAAATTTTCCAAACATCTATTTATTTTGACATACAAAATAAATATAACAATATCATTCATGGATTTTTAGTCTCTTTAAAAAAAATCTCCAAATTCTAGGTTTCCTCGTCAAAACTATACAACTCAAATATTCTGAAAGAAATCTTTCCAAAATCATCTTTTCTTCAATCAATGAAGATCAAAACCTATAAGATCATTTTAAAAGAATAAAAGACAAACTCACTTTCAAAATCGCTAAACTTCTTGAATTAACAATCAATATTCAAAGCTATCGAAGGATGATTTCAAAAATCATCTAGATCTTGAATATATATATATAATTCTAAGAAAATCCCTACCTCAAGTGTTGAAAAGAAATGAGATGAAACCCTCAAAATCAACAGTGTCGAAACTCGATCTTCACCGCACACAACGAAGCCCTTGAGAAGTTAACCAACTTTGACGAAGAACCTATGGAAGAACTCTAATAGATCTTGAGAAATCAAGGTTCTGATCCAATTTGGCATAGGGAGATGTAAAGAGAAGGGAGAGAAAATATTTTTAGAGAGATATATACAAAAGTGATCTGAAATATCAGATTCACGAACTGATATAACATGGTTTGCTCGAGCATGGAAAGCCCTGCTCGAGCGTCGAATACATCTTCCTAGTACTTTTGTAGACTGGTCAAACTTTTGGAACCAAACATTCTCCGCTCGAGCACATAAACGGCTGCTCGAGCGAACAACCAACTTCGAATGCATTTTGCACTTTTGCTTCGGGGGCGTTGCCCTTCGACCCCGCCAGGGCGCTGCCCTTAGATCCACCAAGGGGCGCTGCCCCTTGGACCCCTGCGAGCTGATCGGGAAGCTCGATCCCCGACCTGCCCAGTCGAAGTGGCAAAACATGAAAGAAGGGTCGAAACCAGGATCACTACAACCTTCCTTAAAGAATTTTGTCCCCGAAATTTCAAATCAAACTACCCAAGCAAAGGGGTTTTTAGTGATCAAAACCATGCTATTTCATTTTCAAATCACAATACTAACTCTCAACTCTCAGCCAATTTCCACCATTTCCACCATGGTTATTTCATTAACAATAACCTCCCAGATACTCATAAACATGAAATTTCCTTAAAAGTAATGGCAACTCTCAACAACCTTATGCTTAAAATAACAATGCACATATCAACATGTGGTTAACAGCTTTAAATACGTTTCCCCCAATACTAGGGAATATTACAAAGAAAAGCAACTTAAGCATTTTCAAACAAATATGGATATTTGGAGCGGACTTCCGCCTCTCGTTCCCATGTCGCTTCTTCAACCCCATGGTGTCTCCACAACACCTTTACCAACGGTATAGTTTTGCCTCGTATCACTTGCTCACAGGTATCTAATATTTGAATCGGTTGTTCTTCGTAAGAGGCATCCTCATCTACCTCCAAGTCAACCCAATCAAGAACATGAGCAGGGTCGGGTTCATACTTCCTAAGCATAGATACATGAAATACGTTGTGAACTCCCGAAAGTTGTGGCGGTAAAGCTAACCGGTATGCCACTTCCCCAATTCGCTCTAAGATCTCAAAAGGCCTAATGAACCTTAGAGATAATTTGCTACTCTTACCAAATCTCATCAAACCCTGCCTTGGTGAGATTTTTAGAAACACATGGTCACCAACTTCAAAGGATAAAGGTCATCTCCTCTTAGTCGGCTTTGAGCCGTAGCTAATCTCTTCCAAATGAGAACAACTTTCTGGGTTGTCTCTCTAACAATTTCTGGACCCAGTAATGGTGCATCACCCACTTCGACCCAACAAACCGGTGATCTACAAGGTCGGCCATACAAGGCCTCAAATGGTGCTATCCCAATACTAGCTTGGTAACTATTGTTGTAAGCAAACTCAATCAATGGTAAGTGCCTTTCCCAAGGCCCCTTAAAATCAATGACACAAACTCTAAACATGTCCTCCAAAATCTGAATGGTACGTTCCGGCTGTCCATCAGTTTGAGGATGATAAGCGGTGCTAAGAGTCAACTTAGTTCCCAATGCCTCTTGAAGGCTTTGCCATAACCGGGCAGTAAAACGAGGATCCCTATCGGACAAAATAGTCACAGGGACTCCATGAAGTCGAATTATCTCTTTAATGTACAACTCTATCAAGCGTTCAACTGAGTCGCCGGTGCACATCGGAAAGAAATGGGTAGACTTAGTCAACCTATCAACAATCACCCAAATGATGTCATTGCCTTGTTGTGTTCTAGGAAGCCCAACTACAAAATCCATGGTAACACGCTCCCATTTCTACTCGGCTATCGGTAAGGGTTGTAACAAACCTGCTGGTCTTTGGTGTTCGGACTTCACTTGTTGACAAGTAAGGCATTTCGATACAACTAAAGTGACATCCCGTTTCATACCCCTCTACCAAAACTGACGACTAAGATCATGATACATTTAAGTGCCTCGCGAGTGATGGAACTTGCGAAGTACTTCCTCTCTACAAGATTCTGGTACAAACAAATGGTCTAGGTAATGTACACTTAGATCCGAGTGAACATTCAAACCTTTCTCTTCCTTCCCATTGGAAATCTTAACACGGATTGATTCCACATCACAGTCTCCTCGTTGTGCCTCTATGACCTTACTAACCAAGGTAGGTTGAGCATTCAAATTAAACAAGGTAGCACTCTCTCCAGACTCACCCAAATGCAAATCAAACTTGCCAATAACATCTAGCATATCCCATTCTCGAATGGCCACACTTGCCAAACTACTCATAGATTTTTGACTCAAAGCATTGGCCACCACATTGGCCTTGCTTAGATGATAGTGTAACGCAAAATCATAATCCTCCATAAATTCCATCCACGTCTGTTTTCGTAAATTTAAGTTTTTTTGAGAAAATAAATACTTTAAACTCTTATGATCGGAGAAAACTTCAAACTTTTCACCGTACATGTAATGCCTCCAAATTTTCAAAGAAAAAAATCACCGCTACTAATTCTAGATCATGGGTGGGGTAATTTTTCTCATGAGTTTTTAATTGTCGTGAACCGTAGGCCACAACTTTTCCCTCTTGCAGCAAGACACAACCAAGTCCATCTCCGGACATATCACAATAGAAAGTGTAATTCAAACCTCTTTTCAGAATTATTAAAATCGGTGCGGTAGTCAATCTAGTCTTAAGCTCTTGGAATGACTTTTCACAAGCCTCACTCCACACAAATTTGATACCCTTTCTAGTCAACCTAGTCAAAGGTGCGGCTAGTCTAGAGAAGTCCCTTACAAAATGTTGTTAATACCCCGCTAATCCCAAGAAACTCCGGATTTCAAAAACATTCTTTGGTTGTTCCCAATCCTGTACGGCATCTATCTTTGAGGAGTCCACAATCATTCCCTCTCTAGACACTACATGCCCCCAAAACTTCACCTTTGTTAACCAAAACTTGCATTTTTCAAATTTGGCATACAATTGGTGGTCACTAAGTAAACCCAGAACTACCTGCAAGTGAGTCTCGTGTTCTTCTTCAGAGGTTGAATAAATCAAGATGTCGTCTACAAAGGCAACCACAAAATGGTCCAAGCATTCCCAAAAAATCCTATTCATCAAATCCATAAAGGAAGCCGGTGCATTGGTCAACCCAAAAGGCATTACAAGAAATTCATAGTGGTCATAACGAATACGAAAGGCCGTCTTCTAAATGTCCTCTGCCTGGACTCTCAACTGATGGTACCCCGACCTCAAATCTATTTTTGAGAAACAATGAGACCCTCTAAGTTGGTCAAACAAATCATCTATTCTAGGTAGAGGATACTTGTTCTTAACTGTAACTCTATTCAACTTGCAGTAATCAATACACAACCGCAATGACCCATCTTTTTTCTTTGCAAAGAGAGCCGGCGTTCCCCAAGGCGATGTATTAGGGCGAATGAAGCCCTTGTCTAAAAGTTCTTAGAGTTGAATCTTCAAGTCATGCAATTCGACGGGTGCAAATCTATACGGTGACATGGAAATCAGTCCGTGCCAGGCACTAATTCAATGGAGAACTCGATCTCCTAGTGAGGTGATAAATTAGTAAGATCTTCTGGAAAGACATCTGGGTATTTACAAACTACCCTTGGTAACTCAACACGAGCCCCGTCACTATCACTATCCAAGAGAGTTACAAGAAGGCCACTAAGCTTGCTCCTACTATGAGGGTCAATAACTGGCAACAAGGCTCTATTAACTCAGTTCCCCAGAAAATAGAAACAATCACTACCTGAAGTGCACACCGTAACTCTTTGACGGCAACAATCAATCACAGCTCGATAAGAACACAACTAGTCCATGCCCAAAATGACATCAAAACTCGACATGTCTAGCAACACAAAAGCAAACGGAAATTGATGCCCGACAACTTCTATTTCACAATCACGACAACCCCGGTCTAAATCAACTGCACCCCCACAGGTGACTCTACTCTGAGTGGAGACACTAACCGTGCTACCTCTAACCCCAATGCAGTAGATATAAATGAATGAGATGCACTCGTGTCTATCAATACATTAGCCAAAAAATTACACACAACAAAAATACCTCTCACAACTGAGGATTCTGGCAACTGCTCTGGCACGGTAATAGTATACATACGCCCCTGTGGCCCTTGATTAACTTGCTCCCCTCTTGGAGCATATGCCTATTGTACTGACTAAGCCGAAGTGGCTCATTGATTAACTCGCGAAGCTTGGATAGATTGAGTCTACTGGTGGCTCTAAGTTTG
Source organism: Camellia lanceoleosa (assembly GCA_025200525.1). Lineage (NCBI taxonomy): Eukaryota > Viridiplantae > Streptophyta > Magnoliopsida > Ericales > Theaceae > Camellia > Camellia lanceoleosa. The sequence goes on along the minus strand of CM045766.1, from coordinate 154,406,212 downwards.
CCTTGGCCTTGATGCACCTTCCAACTGTGGGCAAGTTCTCTTCATATGCCCCGGCTGACCACACTGATAACAATTAAACCCTTGACCTTTATTCTGAGACTGGGATTGACTTTGAGATTGGTTGGGTGGTGGTAACATTAACTGCCCTCCTCCCTTCTGTAGGCATGAGAAGGCTTTCTGACCCGGTTGGCCACACTTGAAACACGAGAAACTACTCGATGCACTATTTTCCAAACCCGCACTAGGCAAAAGAAAAGTGGACCTAGACTATTGTGGTTGGGACTGGGATGGGTAGGTGTTCCTGCTCTTCTTGTTCTGCCTATAGTCTCCTTGAGACTTTTGGCCCCTAGATCTCGAACTCCGAAGCCTCTCCTCCTCGGCTTGTATGGAAATTTCTACATATGTCGCCATCTCCACAAGACAGTCATATTCCCGAATCATATTTCCGACAAGGTTGAACATAATTTTTGTTTTCAATTTCTTTTCAAATTCAATGCAACGACGCTCTTCCGTTGCCACCAACTCTGGTGCAAATCTGGACAAACTAGAGAAGACCGCCTGAAACTCGGCCACGGGCATGTCGAGTTGTTTGAGGTCTTTAAACTCTTGCCTTAATCTCTCCCTAGCAGTGGAAGGTATGTACTTATCTTGGAAAGCAACCGCAAAGGCTTTCCATGTCGGCTCCACTCTACCCTTGGCATATTTCCACCATTGACCCGCATCTCCCTTAAGGTAGTAACTCACTAGAGTCACTCTTAGTTCACTATCTTTGATGTGAAGCATCTCAAATGTCTTCACAGTTTGTTCGAGGCACTCATCCGCTTTCTTGGGCTCGGAGCCACCATGGAACTCATCCAGTTTGGCCCCCAAGAACTCTCTAGTAAGGAAACTCGCCCTTGACTCCACGGTGTTCTATCGATCTTGATTCTCCATCATCAACAAGTTCACAGACTCTCTTAAAGCCCCTGCCATTTCTCGAGCTAGGGCCCCCATTGCGGTTTGACCCGTTTGTCCTACCTGCTCGACCACATTAGCTTGGCCTGCTTACTCGGCCATATTAGCTTGGCCGAACCCTTCTTCTTGCATCGGAACCCTATGGACCGGTACCTCATGCACACCTCGACGAACCCTACCACGCTGCACGCCTCTACCACCATGGACTTGACCTCTTCCTGACATGTTAATAAAGGACACAAGAGAAACAATTTAGCACATTAACTCATATGTGCTCGTAACTTGACTCACACGTTCGACTACAACAATTCCATATATTTCTTTACCATATACATAATTCAATTTCACTACACATAAGCACTTAGTCCGGTAAACACATACAGATTATTCTTTTATGATGAAATCCGTCTGACGAAAAACCAAAAATTCTTAGTAGAACGAGTATTGATCAAGTACCCTTCTAATGAGACCTTAAGGAATTTAATAGGCGCAAACAACATCCCAAAAGTCCAGTCCCATACCCGTTTAGTCATATAAGCATACACAAAATGCATAACACTCCCTAAGCATGCTAAATGAACCCATTGTGGTTAAACAACCACTTCCCACGAGCTCCAAGTATTCAAATTCGGTAGCTCTAATACCAAGTTGTAACGCCTCAAATTTCTAGCCCAAATGATAATACAACAATCAGGACTCTTTCAAGGAAAACCGAATATAAATCTCCAAACTTACATTACATGATACAATAGTTCTTCATGCAACAATACATTAATCCAACAACAAGTAAATAAACAAATAAATAACCCCAAGGTGTTTACAAGTTTCAAAAGCTTGAGCCTAGTTACACAAAACGGTTATTCAAACCCACACACATACAGCCCTTGGCTTACACACAGAGTCACAGCAAAATGAGAGTCTCGTACTCTTAACACACATTTCCTCGCCTCTAGTTAGGCGGCATCACCACATCTTTTCCTACACAAAAACCCCGTAAGGTGAGCATAAAGCCCAGTCGGAAATCCTTAACAAAGTATATACATTTTATACAAGTCTCAAGAGATGAAATGCACATGCCATGCTATACCCTTTTGAAAGAAAATCACATCTTCATCTTTGAAAACCATCATGCTCAATGATGTCATGCAATTTCAATTCTTCAAAACTTAACAATTCATTTCAAGAGCGGTAAATACGACTCTGGTAAACCCTAGGTTGGTGTCTGCAAGTAGACTATACAAATACTACCAATTTGTCACTTTTACCAGCATTGACTGGAAGGCTCGACACCTATTCAATTTCATCTACACTACCTGTCAAGACTTACCACCGTATTTACCCCAAAACTAATTCATGGAAACTTATTTCTCAACATTATTTTCTCAATGCAAGTTTTCAAATCAACTTTCAAAGTTTAATGTAATCAAATGAATTGATAAGTCAATAACACAAGATGAATATAAATACTTTTATTCCAATTCATTATCCAAGGAATAACACAATTCCCTCAACAATTAGTCATTTCAAGACTATTTCAACGTTTTGAATAATAATTTCCAAAATGATCAACAATTCTCATATTCACTGAAATTCATCATTTATATAAATATAAATAAGAAATTTTACAAACATCCATTTATTTTGACACACAAAATAAATATAACAATATCATTCATGGATTTTCAGTCTCTTTAAAAAAAATATCCAAATTCTAGGTTTCCTCACCAAAACTATACAAGTCAAATCTTTTGAAACAAAACTTTTCAAAATCATCTTTTCTTCAATCAACAAAGATCAAAACCTATAAGATCATTTTAAAAGAACAAGAGACAAACCCACTTTCAAAATCGCTCAACTTCTTGAATTAACAATCAATTTTCAAAGCTATCGAAGGATGATTTCGAAAATCATCTAGATCTAGCAAATATATATATATATATATGAGTCTAAGAAAATCCCTACCTCAAGTGTTGAAGAAGAAATGAGATGAAACTCCCAAAATCAGCGATGTTGAAACTCGATCTTCACTGCACACAACGAAGCCCTCGAGAAGTTAACCAACTTTGATGAAGAACCTATGGCAGAACTCTAATGGATCTTGAGAAATCAAGGTTTTGATCCAATTTGGTATAGGGAGATGTAGAGAGAAGGGAGAGGAAATGTTTTTAGAGAGAGAGATATACAAAAGTGATCTAAAATATCAGATTCACGAACTGATATAACACGGTTCGCTCGAGCGTGGAAAGCCCCGCTCGAGCGTCGAATACACCTTCCCAGTACTTTTGCAGACAGGTCAAACTTCTAGAACCAAACATTCTCCACTCGAGCGCACAAACAACCGCTCAAGCGGACAAGCAACTTCGAATGCATTTTGAATTTTTGCTTCGAGGGCGTTGCCCCTCGACCCCGCCAGGACGCTACCCTTGGACCCGTCAAGGGGCGTTGCCTTCTGGACCCCCGTGAGCTGACTGAGCAGCTCAATCCCCGACCTACCCAATCGAAGTGGCAAAACATGAAAGAAGGCTCGAAACTGGGATTGCTACAACCTTCCCCCCTTAAAGAATTTCGTCCTGAAATTTCAAATTAAACTACCCAAACAAAACGGTTTCTAGCAATCAAAACCATGCTATTTCATTTTCAAATCACAATATTAACTCTCAACTAAATTCCACCATTTCCACCATGGTTATCTTATTAACAACAACATCTCAAATACGCATGAACATGAAATTTCCTAAAAAGTAATGGCAACTCTCAACAATCTTATGCTTAAAACAACAACGCACATATCAACATGTGGTTAACAACTTTAAATACGTTTCCCTCAACACTAGGGAATATTACAAAGAAAAGCAACTTAAGCATTTTCAAACAAATCCGGATATTTGGAGCAAACTTCCGCCTCCCGTTCCCATGTCGCTTCTTCAACCCCATGGTGTCTCCACAACACCTTTACCAACGGTATAGTTTTTCCCCATAGCACTTGCTCTCGGGTATCTAATATTTGAATCGGTCGTTCTTCGTAAGAGGCATCCTCATCTACCTCCAAGTCAACCCAATCAAAAACATGAGAAGGGTCAGGTTTATACTTCCTAGGGTTCATACTTCCTAAGTATAGATACATGAAATACGTTGTGAACTCCCGAAAGTTATGGCGGTAAAGCTAACTGGTATGCCACTTCCCCAATTCGCTCTAAGATCTCAAAAGGCCCAATGAACCTTGGAGATAATTTGCCACTCTTACCAAATCTCATCAAACCCCACCTTGGTGAGATTTTTAGAAACACATGGTCACCAACTTCAAAAAATAAATGTCGTCTCCTCCCTATTGACAGAACTCTTTTGTCAGCTTTAAACCGTAGCTAACCTCTTCCGAATGAGAACAACTTTCTGAGTTGTCTCTCTAACAATTTTCGGACCTAGTAATGGTGCATCACTATAATTTTACTCTCAAACCGTCTGAACCATATTGCATACACCCCTAATGAGAACTACGATCTTTGAAGAAAACTTGGAAGAAACGAGAGTGGTAGACTTGGTCTAAGCAACAATTTGATTTCTTGTGAATGTTCTTTTGAGTTGTTTAGGTTATTGATTCTTTTGGCTAGGGTTAAATCGTTAATTAATTGTAGGATTATATTATACAAATTTTGTATTATATGGTAAAATTTATGAGCACTTTTGAAATTTATTCTTGTATTATTTTCATTATTACTATGTTGATTAATACGATGTTTGATTGCATGTGTATAGATGTGAGTATTTATTTATTTGAAGGAAAAAAAATTTAGACTCATAAAAAGTTTTAATTTTAACTTTACTTACAGTGATATGACAGATTATGTATTAATTTTTTTTATTTATTATAAATTTAAAATGAATTTACTCTGGATCATTGGTCTCAAAACCCTAGTACACACACCATGACAAACACAACACCACTATCCATGGCGATTGAAAGCGTTTTGAACGAGCGAGAACTTGAAAGGGTCAAAAAGTCCCAGAAAAGCGCAGTGCCAGCCAAAGAAAATTCACAACCATGGCTACCAAACCTCTCTAAGGAAATCATCGAAGACGAGATACTCTCGAGACTGCCCGGTAAATCTTTGTTGCAATTCAGATGCGTTTCCAAATCATGGCGTTCATCAATTTCAAATCCCCAATTCGTGAAAACCCATCTTGGTATGTCATCTAGGACCGATAATGATTATATACAACAGAGACTGATACTGAGATATATTCATGAATTTGATTTGAAGTCGTGATCTTTTTACTATGTATTCAATAATAAGCAACTTGAACCTGATGATGAAGAAACTGCCGTTGAGCTTGATTGTCCATTTCAAGTAGATAGTAATGCAGTTTTTATTTTAGGTTCATGTAATGGGTTGGTGTGGGTCAGTAGTCGACATTTTATACTTCTATGGAACCCATCTACTAGGACACACAAGATATTGCCAAATTTGGATGCTAAAAATGGGTTTACAAGAGCATGTGGGTTTGGTTATGATAAGTCTACCAATGGCTACAAGGCGATGAGGATCTTTAGTCAAGACCAGAACCAAAGTGGGGTGGCAGGGTGGTTTATTCATTAAAGAGGAACTTGTGGAGGAGGATCGAAGACTTTCCTTATGGTATTCCTCCGCGTACATTTATTTTAGGGAAATTTTGAAATCAAGCTCTCCATTGGGCCACCTGTGTTGAGACAGATTCGAGTTACTCTTCTTGGGTAATTGTTTCTCTTGATTTGGAGAAGGAACTTGTGGGAATCCGAAATGGGTTTGTCCCACATTGATTTGAGAGACATCCACAACCCACTTAATAAGTTGACTCTTCCTAACTAGCATGAGGCCTTTTCTAAAGAAGAACAAAACCGTGAGGCTCCGGCCAAAGCAGACAATATTGTGCTAGTGGGGTTGAGTTGGCTGCTTCATTTTAGCACTGTTTGTGGATGCCTCTAGCATTCTAAAGAAGAACAAAATCGTGAGACACCGGCCAAAGTAGATAATATTATGCTAGTGGGGTTGGGTTGACTACTTCATTTTGGCACCATATATAAATGCCTCTAACACAGTAGCACAATATTTTCCGCTTTGGTCAAAGCCTCACAGTTTTGTTCTTCTTTAGAAAAGGCCTCACAGAAACGTATGGACAAAACTGTGAGATTTCGGTCAAAGTGGACAATATTGTGCTAGTGGGGTTGCGTTGATTGCTTCATTTTGGCGCCATCTATGGATGTCTTTGGCACAAAAGCACAATATTGTCCGCTTTGGCCAAAGCCTCACAGTTTTGTTTAAAAAAGTCCTCACAGAAACATATGGAGCATTTGTCCCACCTGATTATGAGGTTGTAGTTATTGATTTGACATTGTGTGTTTTAAAAGGATGTCTCCATGTGCTCTGCAACTTCTCGACTTGTGTTGATGTATGGGTAGTGAACAAGAATGGCGAGAGAGAACCTTGGACTAAGTTGTTCACAATACCATATTGTATAGTGTCAAGAATTTGCCACTACACACACTGTGCATTTTGAAGAATGGTGAATTTTTATTGAAATTTGAGAATTGGTTAGTTCTTTACAATCCGAAAGATGGTAAATTTAGGAATCCCGGAATCTCGCTGTCTTCCAGTGGATACTTATGTTGAGAGCTTAGTCTCGCTTGATGGTAATAATTTAGGTTAGAGGCAAGAACAGTATCAAAAGCTAGAGAAAGGTAAAATTAGTATATCATATTATTCCTTCAACACTATATGTTTAATGCACAAAGATTTCTTTTCTTTTCTTTTCTTTACATGGACAACCTTGCTTTTTTGTCAATATGTTCAAACACAAATCAAATAAAAATAAGACACCCAAAAGATCAAATGAGTTGTAGTTCTCTTCACTTTGGAGGCGTTTACAATTGTCACATATTTATTTTCTCTCCCAAAGGTTGTCTCTTTTAAGTAAGCATACTGCACCATTCTTGTTATTTTGTCAATATTCATGCCCAATTTCAATCTATCTGGCTTTACTAGATTAGGGTTTTTCAGGGTGTCATATACTTCATGATTTGATTTTGAACTGTGAAGGCCGTTGAAATAGCCTTGATTAGCATGTGTTGTTACACAAAATAATGCGTGAGAGAGAGAGAGAGAGAGAGAGAGAAGGGGTTGTTTTTGTTATTTTTTCTTTTGTATCTGTATGAAACTTCAATGGAGGTAATTGTAATTTACATTTAATTTTACTTCTATCTTGGTATGCTTAAAAATGGTCACCATTGCTTGTGTGAAAGTTGATGCCTAAACTTGTTTTATCTTTTTGAAAAGTTACAAAAAATAAAAAAATAAAAAAAATTCCTAGCATTTTTGTGTTTGTGTTTCTAAGAGGTGTTTTTTTTAATCTGATTAACAGTTTTTCAGATTCTCTTCAATTGGACGCCATTGTTTAGGGTTTAGGGCCTATTCTCATCCATTGTTGAAGTTGTCATGGAAGGCCAGCTCCAGCAGAAAACAAGATTTCGAAGTAATATATATTTTGTATTCCCCCTCCTCTTGATGTATACATTATGTTCATTTTCATTTTGTTGACATCACAACTACTATAATTGAGGTGCAATTTTAGAGCCATCGCTCTTGTGGATATTCGTGGTTTATTTTTGGGACTTAATTGTATAGGCTTCTGTTTTAATGACAGTCAAGTAATGAGTTGTCTTCTTCTTTTTTAAGCTTGTACTTCATCAAGTATGATCAGAAACTCAAAATAGATGCTGAAAAATTATTGGGTGATTAGATTCTTCAAGCTCCTTGTGGGTCTTTGTTGAAGAAAGCACTTTATTATTCTTGTGCTTATTTATTTAACAAAGTAGATGTACAAAATAAATTATTCAAATTATCCTCAAACAAGGGGAAAAGCCTTGTCTAAAAGAAAAATAGAGAAGACGTTAATTCCTTGACATTGAACAGCAATTTTGAGCCTGGACCTGTGTTTGAATTTATTTTGGGTAAATTACACTTTGGTGTGTTTGATTGGAGGGATAAGGAGTGTAACGCCCTCAAAATAATAACATTAACTCAACAATATTGACATGCATTGATATATAAAAGATCAACATCCTTCTATTCATCAGAGTATTTCCTTACAAAAAGTATTACATGTTGACAACAAAAGTAAACGCCCTATGGGCTTACAACTTTCCAAGCCAACACTTGGTTACAAGAAATGAGTACTAACTCATATACACATTAAGCCCTAGACTTGAATTTACATCTAATACATCAAAAGGAAAATGATATCCAAAAAGTCTGACAGCCTCTAACCTCCCAAGCTATGTCCTTGGAGGTGACATGCTACGTGTACCTGAAAATGATGTTCCCATATAGGGTGAGCCACAGCCCAGTAGAAATATACTAAACCAACTATGAACAATGACTAAAAGATTAGCAGTTGATAGATGGCCAACACTTATACGTCCACTTACACCACATTAAAGTTTTTATGACATACAAGTCCATATTACTTTTTCATTTTCCATTTCTTATTCATTTCCCAATTCTTAACCATGACTCAGAACCTGGCCAACCAACACATATGAGATAGTACTCATATTAGACATTTTCCCATTTCACAATAGATAAGCATATTAGCTATACCAACACATCAACAGATAAGCATAAGAGCTATATCACACTTCCAGGGATAAGCATAAGAGCTGTATCATCATAATAGTAGATAAGCATATGAGCTGTATCTATGGAGTCCATCCCCTATCTTCTCCCAAACAACATCCGGTTTAGAGGTCCATCCCCTATCTTCCCCTAAACCGTGGAGTACATCCCCTATCTCCTCCAACACAACACAATGCATATAAACAATTACTATACACATTACCAATCAGTACATAAAGTTAATGTATCCTTTCAACCGTCATACTTAATGACACATTCCGGTAATTAGTTTCCGTTTGCCTAATCATCATGCATTGTCTACAACAATCAAGACTATCCTCCACCGATAGCCCAAAGCAGTTATTTCTAAACAGAAAATAAATGCATCAAATGGATATAAAATCAACATTTCAATCTGGTGAGTGATAACTAATCCAACTACACCCTTTAATCCCGTACATTCCAAATCCCAACATTTCCAATTCAATTCCTCATTTCTCAAATTAATTATTCGAATTAATTTGTTAAACCAATTAGGGCAAATTCCCATAATTAACCAACAACCCTAAGGTTCCATTTTCATCCATAATCCATCATCTATCTCACTTTTCTATGCCAATCTTGCATATAGGTTTATTATAAACAAGACTCCATCTTTTGTAAAATTACACAAAAGACCCAAACTTCTGTAAAATCACACAACAACACCCAACATATCAAAAAGCTAAAATTGAAAGGCAAAGTCCATAAGGAGGAGTAGGGTATCCTTACCTCAAAGTTTGAGCTCCAACGGAGATGAAGACCAAAAACCAAAATGCTCCAAATCACCAAATTTTCAGATTAAATCAAAGCTCTCAACACCCTCTACCTTTTTAACAAAGAACTAAGGGTAGATTCACACTAGAAGGAGATGAAAATTTAGAGCGAAGGCAAGTCTAGAGAGAGAGAGAGTCTCAAATCTAGGGTTTTAAAATGAAAAGTGATGAAAATGTTATGTTTAAAATCACTGCTGTCTGCTGATATAAAACAGGTTCGCTCGAGCGAAGACTTGGTCGCTCAAGCGACCAGACACAGGAAACCTCGCTCGAGCCAACAACCCAGAACCTCGCTCGAGCGACAAAATGTTCGCTCGAGCCAGAACTTCGACCCTCAGTGCGCAGCAGGCCGACGCTGAAGCGGAACTCTCGCTCGAGCGAAGAAAAACTAGATCGCTCGAGTGAAGAAAAGCTCGCTTGAGCCAAGAAATGTAGCTCTCAGGTCCAAACCAGATGCAATCGCTCGTTCGAGCGAAGTCACTCTGGCTCGACCCACCAGACACAAAACCCACCTCTCGCTCGAGCGACCAAACCTGGATCGAGCGAAGGACCAAAACAAAGAGCTCGCTCGAGCAACAAACTTCTCGCTCGAGCGAAGGTCCAAAATTCTGGGCAGTAACCCTTGGCTCCCAGACACAACCAACCTGTAACAAACTTACCCAACACATCCTATAACTCAAAACAAAGTGTGAAAGAATGTAAACAAGAGAATAACAACTGCTAATGTCCACGGACTCAAGTCCGAACCACTGTACAACAAGGGGTAAAACCCGGGATCGCTATAAGGAGGGGACTATTTACTGTGCGGATTGTAATCCGGGGGAAGCATTCAATCCGACGCTTGTTTTTTTTTTGAGTCCGCCGGACATGGAGTCCGGTCAGATTCCTTATCATCCGTATGGGGGACTATTGTATCTTTGGGGGGGGCAATTTTCGGAGACTATCCACTGTTGGGATTAGGTGGTGAAATGACCATTTTGACCCTCTACTATTTAATTATGTATTATATTTAGTAAAATTCAATAAAATTTAAATGTCTCAATTTAAAAATAAAATAATTTTATTTAACTTTTTATTAATGTTTTATTTATTTAATTTTTTATAGATATTTTATTCATGTTTTATTTTAAAACTTTGTTTATAATTTATTTAATTTCATTATTTAAATTTTAATAGATGTTTTATTTAATTATTATTATTTTTAAAAATAAATTTATTTAAAATTTTAATTAAAAAATAACATATATTTTTATTGATATTTTATTTATTTATTTATTAAAAAATAAATTTATTTAATTGTGTAAAAATAAAATCAAATAAAATTTTACTTAATCTATCTAAAAATAATTAAAATATTATAGATATGTTTAATATTGCTATTATTTAGTAAACAATTGAAAAGGGATGAAATAGTCTTTTGTTCATTTATCCTATCCAGTCCATGTAACCAAACATTGGATTCACTAAAAATAGTCCTTTTCAGACATCTAATCCCATGAAAAAACAAATATGGGATACACATCCGATCCAACCAAATAGTCGGGGGGATTTGTAGTCCCAGGATTCAAGTTCGATAGATTCTAATCTCCCTTATCCAGTCCGTCCAATCAAACACATCCAAAGGTCATTTTACGTTTGGTCACTTTCCTACTTTGGCCCTTAAAGTTTTTTATTTTTTTATTTTTTATGTTTTAAATTTTTTCCAATTTACTCTTAAAGATAACTTATGTTCAAAATTAGGCAAAAAATATCCTAATGACTATCACATAACATAAAAAAATATATTATTATATGGAGATTTAAGTTTATTTCAGAGATGCGAGTTATATATAATAAAATATTTTTATGCCATGTTACTATCAATGTATTATTTTTTGTCTAATTTTTATTAGAAATTAATTTTAGAAGTAAACTCATAAAAAATTGAAACATGAAGGGCTAAAGTGAAAAAAAAATAAACTTTAAGGGCCAAAGTGAGAAAGTAGCCAAACATAAATGGGCCAAAATGTAATTTATCCATTTATTTATTTATTTATTTTTGGTGGCTGAATCTCTTGTTTTATACAAACTTATAGAGGGACAAGGGCAAAAAAAAGAAAAAAAGAAGAAGAAAAGAAAGGCTAGTAATAGTATATATAAAATTAGATAAACATGAAATATTTCTCAAATTGCAAAATTAATGAAAGCTTTGAAACTAATTTTGAAGAGGTTGAATATGAAATTTTTAGGATAAACCTACCCTCCAACCTTTTTTTTTTTTTTTTTTTTTTCCTATTCTCTGTTGTATATCTGGTTATTGTCGCTAAGAATAGGGCTGAATAAGGAATCTGTAAAATTTGTAAACTGAATCAGTTCAATATAATCCGGTAGATTTGGATTGGATTTTTGAATCCGTTGTCCAATTCTGAATTGGTAAATTGAGGAACCATTTCCTGCGGAACATGTTCGGATTTCACTTCATAGTTCCGAATCGGAATTGATCCATACCATATGCAACTTAGATTATATTCACACCACACATCCATGATGTATACTATCCTATCTCTTATATATAAAACAAAAATCCTAATTTATAACATTTCATTATCTTCTCTTCTCTTCTCTTCTCTTCTCTTTGTGTGCAATAGTTGCTTTGTTGCTATTGTTGTGTTATTTTATAGTTTTAGTTTTGTAATGGTGGAATGGTAGAACTAGTTTTAGTTTTTTTTTTTTTTTTTTTGAAATTTGGTGATGACTACTATTATTGTTGCTGTGAAACTGAATATTATATTTGTTTAAATTAATTGTGAAACAATATACATGTTTATGTTTTGAAAAATTATGGACAGATTAATGTTGAAATGAAAATGTTATTTGATTTTTCTTTATTAATAGATTATGTAAATCCGTGGTTCCAAAGTGAACTGAACTGTGTTTAAATGGTTTGGTTTGAATTGGTTCCACGATTTAAATGGGTTGGATTAGTTTCAATTTTTATGAAATCGTAGGCAACAGATTCGACTCCTTAATACGGCTCAGTGGTGATGATACGGCTCAGGCGACATGGTCGAAAATCAATGATTGGACTCCTTAATTGTTATTTATGATTTTAGAGCTTATGCATTTGCCATCATCTTATATTTGGATTATCAATAACTTATATGTAAATATATACAAGGTTTGAAAAATTGACTATTCAAGTCACACATAGTGATTCATAGTAGTAGAGAATGGTTTTGTGAGTGCCTTTTAAAGTTAAATTTTGACTTTAAATCTAGCCATTATATCCTATCCTAACCAATCTTATTTATCCTCTCGTGTTTTTAGTGAGATTTTTAATAAGACTGTTAATATATGTAGAATTATTCAAAAATTAATGAAATATTTTTTCTTGAGCCTATTATGTGGCTTGTGTTGTGTCCAAGCCCATTTCGTACGTGTGGTATTGAGCAAAAAACATTGGCCTAGCATAGTGTGCCTAGATTCGTTTCATGCTAGGCCTGACTCTAAATGAGTCGTGTTGGTCCAACTCATTTAATTAACACCTCTACTCAAGACAACACAATGCATTGTTAGGGACAGAAAGAAAGAAAAATAAATGTGATTTACAGACATAAAATTTATATAAAAAAACATATTTAGAATGATTTGTCAATCGCATTTATAAAATTATAATGATAGTGTTGGCTACATATTTTGTATAAGCCAATTATAATTCAACGCGTGGCAGAATAAGGGCAATACGGGAAGACTATTCAAGTTTTCAATCGTGATCGTACACGTGGCAGTTAGGATCGCTTCTTACGAGATCTGAGCAACATTGGATCAGTAAAGAGATGCAAAGTGATGTGACTTCAACGGTTACTCATATTCAAATTCAAAATTAGGAGGGAAGCCTAACTGCAAGTGATGGCATAGTGGAGCTAATTATAAGGCAACATGATTAGCGATCATGGAGGAGCGATTCAACAGTTGGAACTGCAGTCCGATGGTCATCCTTGAGAAGTATAAATAGTAGAGAAGGCCTAGAAAAAAGGCCCAGACTCAGATCTAAAAAACCAGTTTTATTCTACTTTATTTCCTTTCCAGCTTTACATTTTCTGTTCTTTACATTTCTGTACTTTAAAATTCCTTCACTGCACTTCGTTGATAGGAGTAGTTTCAAGTAGATTGTTACTGTAAACCTCTATGAGGCTAAATTGGATCATTGTAAGTTTTTCATTTTAATGCAATACTTCAATTGTTCTTCATTTGATTGTTGTTTGCTTAATTCTCCTAAATCAAGCCACCAGTAAAAGTCCTTTTCATTGAGGCTGAAAGAACTAAAACACAATCGTCTGATAATTGGTTGGCAATTAATTTTCTGTAAGGACTGATTGATCCATGCTGGCACGCTCACAATTACAATAATAACCTTCGAAAGCCAAAAAGCCAACATATATTTTTGGCATGCCCGTTGGGACTAATTGAAATGGCTAGACGTAGATGACAAGAAGAAAATGAATGCTTGGAAGAAGATGTAGAAGGAGAGGTAGAAATACCTAATCCAGAGGATAATGTCATAACACATCCTGTGGAGACACCAATTTTATCAAAACCGATGGTCGAACAGACCAGCACTTTGGAACAAGTACTACATGTTCATAATATTGAACGAGGCCAAGGAATTGGACCATCCATTGTTCCATCTACTCATCCAATGAATCCATAGGGTGGCCTAGTAGATGCCATGGGACAGCAGTTGATAAACACAATGGAAAGATGGGCAACATCCTTTTTGGATTGAATGAATACCCATCAACCAACAAACACAAGACACATGGAGGAAGTTTCAAATGTCCCTCAACAAAGATTGACTAGAGATAAACAGCCTATGCAAATTAATGGACATTCTAATGGTCAAACTAGTAGTCAAAACTATGAAAGACCATCACCTCAATCTTGGTATGAACCTATTTCGAGGCCTATAGCAGGTCAAAATGCCTCAGTGCTTAACAGTGAAGCCATGCAAATTGGTAGATCTAGCCCATTACAAGAAAATGGCATAAGAATGGTTCCAAATCCCATGTTCGAAGCCATACTTGGCACGAGAGGGGTCACTAATCCTTTATTCGAATTTATACCCAGGGGGTTGGAAGGTTTTCCTGTAACCGGAAGAGACACAACACTTGTTCCAACAAATTTCCCAGGTCCTTTCGCAGGATAGGCTCAGAAGGGCCACCCATACCCTCAGTAGCAACCAGCACCACAGGGACAACCAGTCCCAAATATACCACCCTATGGACCAAGAGGACCTCAAGCACAAGTTTGTCCACCAAATCCTGTGTTTGTTCCTCCAGTAGTGGTTCAACGGGCACAAAATATGGTCCCTAGGGACCAAATTGCTGATATTGTTAGAGAGAGGTGTGGACCAATGGCTCGGGGGGTTCAAACTCTTGTGTACAGGAAACCATATCCAGAATGGGTGGATAGGGTACATAAATACCCAAAAGGATTCAGGATACCAGACTTTGCCCTTTTTTATGGAAATGGAAACCAGTCAACAGTGGAGCATATTGCTAGGTTTGCTGCTCAATGTGGTGAATTTACGAATAATGATTACATGAAGTTAAGATTGTTCGCAAATTCTCTACAGGGGTAGCCATCGTATGGTATATTAACCTTACGCCTGGCTCCATTCAGACTTGGTAACAAATGGAAGAGGTATTTCATGCCCAATTCTTCCAAACATAGCCAGAAGTGTCTATGGCAGATTTGGCAAGGTTGAGCCAAAGGTCTGATGAAAAGGCTGCTCAATTTATTGCCAAATTTAAAAGTGCACGAAACAAATGTAGGGTCATCCTACCATAGCCAGAATTCATGAGATTGGCTCAAAATGGCTTAGAGTTTAGGCTTCGAAAGAAGTTTGACTCAACTGAGTTTAGAGACTTAGTGGAACTAACTTACAAGGTGTCTAGGTATGAAGCATTACTAGTGGAAGAACAAGATTGAAATAATGCATCATACAAGACGTATTATAGAGATCCTAATTATGAGATTGATGCAGCAGAGATTGTGGGGAAAGAACCTGTGATCTGTGAGGCATTAATTCATAAGGACACAACAATTGACCAGCAGTTTAAAAAGAAAGACCTTCATAGGAAATACTCTTTCGATTTAACAAAGGCAGACAACATTTTTGATCATTTACTTGCGGCCAACTTCCATAAGTTACCAAAAGGAGTCAAAATTCCATCTCTAGATGAACTTAAAGTAAAGTGTATTGTAAATGGCATAATTCTTGGTCTCACTCGACTAAAAATTGTATTGTTTTTCGAGACAAGATCCAAAAACAAGTTCAGAAAGGAAGTTTAAAATTTCCAGCTAAAGCAGAAAAGACTATGGGGATCGACAGTAATCCATTTCCAGAAGTTGGAGAAAGTGTAGTTAATGTTGTTATACCAGACTTCTAGAATTTATCTTTGAAGGAATTGGAAGAGGTCAATGTGCAGATATAA